>CM070016.1:13885244-15085244 GCA_036247105.1 Cirrhinus mrigala
TTATTTGGTCAACTTTTAAGGCGATTTTCTCAATATTTAAGTTTTTTTACACCCTCAGATTCCATATATTCAATAGTTGTATCTCAGCCAAATATTGTCCTATCCTAACAAACCATGCATCAATGGAAAGCTTATTTATTCAGATGATGTATACATCTCGATTTTGTAAAATTGACCCTTATGACTGGTTTTGTGGTCCTGGGTCACAAATTATTATTATTATTATTATTATTATTATTATTATTATTTTAACTTTATCCAGTAATCATAAAAAGGAAAAGTACCCTGTAAGTACCCTGAAAAACATGTTGCTCTGTCCACTCTATTTCTCCCGTTAGAGTAGGCGTAGCCATTTGTAAATTTTATGGGTCCGGCTTCTGGTCTCATCAGAGTCCAGCTATTTTAAGCTTTATGAAAGCTCATTTTGCTGCTTGGTATTGCAGATTGGTGTGTCTTACCATGATATTTTAATGTATTATCTTAATTATGAACACACTCTTTTGTAGAGCAAATAGTTTTATTGTTTACTGCATGTTGAACCAGAAGTCTCGCCCAAAGGCTTACTTCCACGTTGAAAAACAAAGTGGATAACTTGTAGTGAATCGCACAGACGTTTTCATGAATTTCACTATATATCTGTCACCATTAGATGAGACTGAAGTGTTCCGTGTGAAGAAATCCAACCACAGCAAGAAGATTGTCAAGCAGCTGAAGAAAGAATACAAGGAGGATTTGGAAAAGACCAGCAATGTTATACTCGATCAAAACCCACGCATTGGTACAAAACGTTTTTTTTTTGTTGTTGTTTTTTTTGTCATGATATTATGCATATTTATAGATTTGAGTCAGCGGATTGCTTTTTATCTGGAGGAAAACATAAAATTAAATGCATTTTTATTAAAAAAAAAAAAAATGCATGTGTGCACCCTCATCAGAAAGAAGCATTAAAGGAGAAGTCCACTTCCAAAACAGAGATTTACATATAATGTACTCACCCGCTTGTCATCCAAGATGTTCATGTCTTTCTTTTTTCAGTCGTAAAGAAATTGTTTTTTGAGGAAAACATTTTAGCATTTTTTTTTTTTTCTCCATATAGTGTACTTCTGTGGTGCCCCGAGTTTGAACTTCCAAAATGCAGTTTAAATGCGGCTTCAAACGATCCCAGCTGAGAAAAAAAGGTCTTATCTAGCGAAACGATTGGTTATTTTCATAAAAATAGTACAAGTTATATACTTTTTAATGTCAAATGCTCATCTTGTCTTACTCTGCCTGGACTGTTTTTTTCCAGTTCATGACAGTTAGGGTACATCGAAAAACTTCCATCTCATGTTCTCCCTCAACTTCAAAGTCGTCCTATATCGTCCTATTTTACCTTTTTTGTTAAGGGTATTTGATGTTCTTTGCATGTTCACTTTGCAAAGACTGGGTCTGTATTTCTGCAGCGATGTAGGATGATTTTGAAGTGATTTTTGAAGTTGGGGGAGAAAGTATAAGAGAATATACGGAAGAAAATAATTTTTCGACATACCCTAACTGTCTTGAGCCAGAATACACAGAGTTCAGGCAGAGCAAGACAAGATGACCGTTTGACCTTAAAAAGTTTAAATGAGATTTTTTTTTTTTTTTTAAATGAAAATAACCGATCGTTTCGCTAGATAAGACCCTTCTGCCTCAGCTGGCATCGTTTACAACCGCATTTGTAATCGTTTGAAGCCGCATTTAAACTGCATTTTGAAAGTTCAAACTCAGGGCACCATAGCAGTCCACTATATGGAGAAAAATCCTGGAATGTTTTCCTCAAAAAAACATACTTTCTTTACGGCTGAAGAAAGAAAGACATGAACATCTTGGATGACAAGGGGGTGAGTACATTATATGTGAATCTTTGTTTTGGAAGTGGACTTTTAGATGTATCTGCCTATGATTTTTTTTTTTTTTTTTTTTTAAGAATTTCTTTGTTAGGGCTGCATGATTATGACAAAGATCAGAATTGTTAATAATTGTTGTAAAACTGTAATTGTGATTATTGATTACTATTATCACAGTTTACATTGAATGATTTTATAGAAATGTTTGAAGCAACTGCGTGCCATATTTTATTTTTTCTAAATAAATATACAATATCTCAAATAAGCTGAAAACAATCTAACTAAAAAATTATAGTATTAAGACTCAAATGTCAACTAGACATTGAATTGTTTTTTTTTCTTTAAATAAAAAAAAAGTTTTGAATGATTACATAATTGTGGCATCCATAATTGTATTAATGATTAGAAATTAGATTAAATGTGCAGCCCTAGGTTTTGACAAACTTGCAAATAAAGCAAAGGTTATTGGAGTACATTTTACAAGAAAATGCTATTTCAGTTTTTCTACTTCAAATTTTTTGTTTCATTTAATGTGGTACTGTTTCTTTGAAATGGTTTCTTTCTACACTAACCTTTTACAGTGTATGACCCCAGTTGTTGTAAGTTTATTTCTTTTTCTGTGGTGGTTTAGACCCTGAAAGTATTACAAATCCTCAAAAATCTTTACCACTAGACCATCTAGCTAGTTAAATATTACAAACTAAGTTTGTATTATCACTTACCGCCAGTTTGTTTGTTTCAGGTGGACCTGTTCAGAATCTGTCAATTAAAGAGGAGCCCTTAGAGGGCAGCAGAGCCAGCAGTGAACAGGGAGAAGAAGAAATGGAGGTAGACAGCAATGAGGAACAGGAGGAGGATGGCGAGCAAAGGCCTGGAGGTGGAGCGTTTACCCAGACTTTGTCTGCTCTCAGCTCGCTCAGACCAGGTGAGAGCTCACGTCAATCTAGACCAGACCTGTAGAGCAAGTCACAGGACAGGCATCAGCATGATAAGGCTGTTTTTAGGCAGTCATACAAGGCTGGGACCTGCATATGGGTGTTCAGGTTAAACACTGAATGTTGTTAAACACTGTATTTGATCAAATCCGCCTTTTTATATAGCAAATTAGGCATAGCAAATATAGCATTTAGACTTGTACTGGTTAAACTAATTCTTATGAAAGCGGTTGCTCATTGTGTATACATCAACAATAACTGTTATACGTTTCAACAGGCGAGATCCCCGACGCGGCCTTCATTCACGCTGCCCGTAAACGTAGGCAGTTGGCTCGAGAGCTTGGGGGTGAAGCGCCGCTGGTCGAGAATGAGGTTACAAACAAGCGCCTCACTCATGAAGATGAGAACGGCGGCAGTGACGACGAAGATGAGAAGAGAATCGTCTTCAGTGGAGTCAAGATGAAGAGTCAGAGGCAGAAAATAGCAGAGGAGATTGGTCAGTGTATGAAGCTCAGAGCTAGTCATCTGAAGCTCCTGTTTATGTAGAATTATAGGGATCCCCATTCACCCGATCTCTAGACAGACTGTCCTTAATAAATGTCACGTTGAATAAGTCACACAAAAAAAGACTGGATTTACTATGAATAGGACTTTTGTGAGAAATCAGATACTGGAAAAGATGTGCAGTGAACCAAGATCTGACGTAGTGTTTGTTTTGAATGTGTGTGTTGTGGTTTAGGTATTGAATGCAGTGACGATGAAGCTCTAGATGATGGGCAGGATGAGGAAGTGAGTCGCTGGGAGCAGGAGCAGATCAGGAAGGGCATTAGCATCCCACAGGTGAGTCAAGAGTACTAGTGTTGTCACAATAACAACATTTTAGTTGTTGTACCAGTAGTGGTATGTGTATGAAATTTTTTTTTTTTTTTTTTTTTTTTTTTTATACCCCCCTTTTAAAAAGTTCCTGATTTTTTTTTTTTTTTTTTTTTTTTTTTTTTTTTTTGCTGTCAGTGCTTATTTCAATGCAACAGCTTAAATTCGTTTTATCGTATTCTTTTATTTTAAGTTGCAGGAGTAGTTCAAAAATGTACATATTATGTAATCCAAGTCATCCAAGATCTTTAAGTCTTTCTTTTTTCTGTCGTAAGGAAAAACATTTCAGGATTTATCTCCATATAGTGGATATCTATGGTGCCTCTGAGTTTAAATGCAGCTTCAGAGGGCTCTAAATAATCCCAGCCAAGGAAGAAGGGTCTTACAGTATCTAGCAAAATGATTTTTAAAAAAAAAATAATAATAACAAAAACAACTTTTTAACCTCAAACGCTCGTCTTGTCGAGGTCTGCGTGAACTGTGTTTTTTTTTTTTGTTTTTTTTTTGTTTTTTTTGGTTTTTGGTTTAACACAGTTAGGGTATGTCGAAAAACTCCCATCTCATTTTCTCCTTTATTTATTTATTTTTTTGTAATGGGCGTTTGACCTTCTCTGCGTGTTCACTTTGTAAACACTGGGTCGGTACTTCAGTAGTGATTTAGGACGATTTTGAAGTTGGAGGAGAAAATGAGAGAGGAATTTTTCGACATACCCCAACTGTCTTGAACCGGAAAAAACGAGTTCACGTTTGAGGTTGAAAAAAATATAAATTGTCAACTTTTTTAGAAAATCGATCGTTTCAATAGATAAGACCCTTCTTCTTTGGCTGGGATCATTTAGAGCCATTTGAAGGTGCATTTAAAATGCATTTTTGGAAGTTCAAACTTGAGGGCACCATTGAAGTCCACAATATGGAGATAATTCCTGAAATGTTTTCCTCAAGAAACATAATTTCTTATTGACTGAAGAACATCTTAGATGACAAGGGTTCATTATCTGTACATTTTTGTTCTGGAAGTGAGCTACTCTTTTAATACGTATTGTAAATATTAAACTATAACATGAAGCTATGAAATGTAGCATTCAAGTTAAGAAATTAAGATTAGTGAATATGAATGTTTTTGCACTATATTAATATTAAAATGATTTTAGAAGGATTATGTGATTTCATTCCTCAGCTCAATCTCATGTTCACAATAAGACATTAGTTTGAATGTCTTCCTTTTCTGAGGAAAGCAATACCTTAGTCGTATTATCCTTTACCTTGTTTACAACCCTATTTCATTCTCTTTCAATATAAAAGTTTTAATGCAGACTCTAATGGTTGAATAATGCAACTAAAATCACAAACACATATCATTTCCCAATACTAAATGCAAATATTAATAAAAACAAATGTTATTTATATAAAGTATTATTTATTGACTAATAATCAGAGGTGCACATAAGTGTCCGCATACGTGACCAAAATAAGAAAATGCGCTGTGTAAGTTCAGAGCGCGCATTTGCGTACCGACATGGTTGACAGCTGTTAATGCACAATTACTATTTTTAATGGACAAACTATAATACTTTATATGATTTCTATTCAAACTGAAAGCGCAATTCTAGGCTATTCACTGCTGTTTTCAAAACACAATGCAAAAATGTGTTATTTCATTCGCTGACACGCTTCACTGAATGCTCTTCAATCGGAAGCGCTAAACCCAGCGGGAGTGCATATACCGGCAACCTGCCAAAATAAAAGCTTGCTAATTTTAGGTTTGAAAATGATGAAAATTCATATAAAATGTAAATATTATCATTTTATTTTTAAGTGTACTATAAAATAATTTTTATTTAACACTCCTTTTTTATTTTGGAAAATGATAGCATTGCAACACTTTATTATTTTGTTTATTATTTAAAAAAAAAAAAAAAAACTAAATAAAGTTCAATGATATTATCACTTTTATTTTTTTTTTTTGTAGAGTTATATTTAATAGGTCAGACTATGTGCAGAGTGAGGACCAAACCAATCTCCATGTACTCTTATGAGAACCAGGCTAAAAAACTTATGGGCACCCCTGCTAATAATATTTAATAAACAACAACACCCATCATAAAAGTTGTTCAATTCAATATAAAGTGCAAAGGCAGCTCTCTGATATATAGAATTAAATTTACATAAAATAAAACGTTATAAGATTTTGCCCTCAGCCAAAACTGTTTGCTCTGGAACAAATGATAGCTTAATGAGACCAAAGACTGCCTGTTAGATTTACCCAAAACAAATTATATCTCATGTTTAACCACTATAGAGACATCAGGGCCAGCAGCAAATTCCAGAAGATCTGGCCTATTACTCTGGCCTAGAACTTTATTACTTACTAAAACAGTATTACTTATAAAATTATAGTATAATTTTTGGCATAGGCCATGATGCTCGCTGTGAGACATACCACAAGCGGTGTGATACAAACGGTTGAAGTTTTGATGTCACTAGAATATCGTTCTCTTCTCAATCAGATTCAATGACCAGAAAGAACTGTTGTATAAATATACGCGCACACACTTTAAAATCACAATATTTAATGCTGACGTTCTGATTCTTTTAATGTCTTGTTGTTGTTTTTTTTATATATTTTAGGTCCAAACCACCCAATCCGAGGACCCGAACATGTATTACCAAGGCAGTTATGATGCACAGCCGTATGGAGCATCCTACGCCATGCCCTTTAGCTACGCCACTGCCACAGTTGGAGCAGACAACAGCAAGCCTTTGAAAGCAGAGCCCTCAGTTCCTTATCCCATTCCCTCTTGCGACCTGACCCCTATAACCACAGATCTGGTAAAGAAACGTCTCAAAGACAGGTACGGTCTGCACTGCCTTCTCATTGGCGGCCATTGTAACCCCTCAAATTGCAAGTTCAGATCTGCCCAGTTGGACATGTACCAACACCTTTGTAGTTTTTAATTCACTGATAAATTTGATGCACGCCCCATAATTGTTTACAGTTCTTGTATTGCACTTTGGAATTCCAGAATTCTCCTCACACGTTGATCCCGGTTAATTCTGGCTTTTGCGGGTGATGTTTCAGCTCAGGGTTAAGCTGAACTGTGATATCCCATCCTACAGATGGTGTAATTTGCAGATACTAAAATCTGCAACCGTTTTGCATTTTTTTTTTTTTTTTTTTTTTTTTTTTTAGACAAAACCGTCTTCATCAGGACATGTGCAACCCTAGTGACGTCCCCATGCATTACTAATAATAAATCTCTTTTTGACTCCCCTGTGTGCCAGGCTCAGCTTCATGCGCCATGGGCACGATTCCAATGCCCGGCGCTTTGAGCAGATCCAGGAGGAGCTGGAGGCCTCCAAAAAGACCATCCAGCTCCTGGAGGGCTCCTCACAGGAGGCCGCAGACAAATATAGATTCTTGCAAGAAATGCGAGGGTATGTTGGAGACTTGCTTGAGTGTTTCAGTGAAAAGGTAAGAATGAATGCATTTGCTTTTATGTTGCTGCTATTTTTTTTTCACTGACTTGCCTTTTTGTTTGTGTTTTTTTTCTCTGATGTTGGTGCTGTATTTCTTTGATTTAGAGGTTTATTAAATGTTGCCTGTGTCAGCCTTGTGTAGTTAATTAGACTTTGAGTTTTTAAAACTAACATTACTTTTATTAAGTTCATCGTGTTTATGATGATCATTAAATATAAACATTTTCAGCAGTCCACCAGGTTATATTTTCATCAGCTCATGAATTATGGCGTAACCTTCAATCTTTTTTCCCACAGCTGATGCATCAAGGGATGGCCTTTCTGTGTTTCCCTCATTTTCTTTCAGCTATAAAAAGGCACTATATACACAAATCATGGTGTCTTTGATGGGGCATGGAGAACAGATTACCAAAATTGTTATTAGTTGGGGGAAAAAAATCCTTTATTTTATCTAAGATCTTGTCACTTTGTTTAAAACAGGGGTGCCCAACCCTATTCCTGGAGATCTACCTTCTTGCAGAGTTTAGTTCCAACCCTTATTAAACACACCTGTCTGTAATTATCAAGTGCTCCTTCAGATCCTAATTAGTTGGTTCTGGTGTGTTTGATCAGCGTTGGAGCTGAGCTCTGCAGGAAGGTCAATCTCCATGAACAGGACCTCTGGTTTAGAAAGTCATAGGTCAGACTTCCTTTTTTGTGTGAGACTTCCAATTTGTTAGCTGCTTTGTAGCTAGCTAGCTACAATGTTGTTGGGTCTTCATTTTTAAAAATACTGAAAGTAATAAATGGTCAAAAAGGTAAATCTTTATCAAAAAGGACTATACTACACTTTAAAGGTAATAACGCTGCATTTTAAAGGGGTCATCGGATGCTAAGTTCACTTTTACATGTTGTTTGAACATTAATGTGTGTTGGCAGTGTATGTACACATCTACCCTATAATGATAAAAATCCATGCAGTGGTTTTTAAGTAATCTGTAAATATAATATCCCCTTTTTCAAACTGAGCTGTTCTCAGATGCCTGTCGTTGTGGCGTCACACCGACAGATGCCGCTCCCATGATAGTTGATTGACATGAGCATCTTACCACAGACCAGCTGTAACGGCCGCCCTCTTTGTTTCAATGCCGGAGCAGGGATGTAAATTAGACAAGAATATCTCAGATTGAGCGATTGAGGTGTTGTGTTGCTGGATGTAATAATGAACGTAGTGGTCGTTATTTACCCCCGACATCTGAGCCGCTGAAGATGCAGTGGATTACATTTGTTTGTGAAGGGAATGCCACTCCCGATCTAAATATATCCATCTATGTTTGTGCGAATCTTTTGTGATCCAGCTTTACTTACAGCAGAAGTAAGTATATATATATATATATATATATATATATATATTATTTTTTTTATTTTTTTTTAATGAATTTTTGCGATCGTCTTTCCTAGTAATGTGCTAGTTAGCGAGTTTAGCGCTAAACGCGGCTGAAGTAAACAAGCTCATCATTCCACAGAGAGAAGAGAGGGGCGGAGCGAGCAGTGCTCATTAACATTTAAAGCAACCCCGACCAGAATAAGATGATTTTTGCAGAGCTGATTTTGACAAGGTAAAAAGGGTGTTGTTTTACACAACCATTGAGAATTTTTAACCAAAGTATATTATAGACTTTTCATTAAGACCCTAAAGAATCATCTTGTGGAAAATGGGCATCTGATGACCCCTATTATTTGAATGCGTGAAGTTAGCTTAATAGCATTAGCGTTAGGTTAGCATGTCCAAAGTATACTTTACTTCCAGAACAAGCATTTACAGATAATTTACTCATTCAAGATGTTCATGTCTTTCTTTCTTCAGTCGTAAAGAAATTGTTTCTTGAGGAAAACATTTCAGGATTTTTCTCCATATAATGGACTTCAGTGGCGCCCCCAAGTTTGAACTTCCAAAATGCAGTTTAAATGCAGCTTCGAATGTCTCTAAACGATCCCAGCCGAGGAAGAAGGGTCTTATCTAGCGAAGCGATCCGTCATTTTTGATACTTTTTAACCTCAAACGCTCGTCTTGTCTCCTCTCTGCAATGCGCATGCGTAGTCTGTGTAAAATCTGGGTCAATACAGGTATGTCGAAAAACTCCCATCTCGTTTTCTTCTTTAACTTCGAAATCGTCCTGTATTGCTGTTTTACCTTTTTTTTTTTTTTTTTTTAAAGGACATTTCATGATCTTTGCATAGTCATTTTGTAAACACTGGGTTGGTACTTCTGGAGAGATGTAGGACGATTTTAATGTTGGGGGAAAAAAATTAGATGGGAGGGTTTTTTTTTTTCAACATACCTGTCTTGATCCGGAAAAAAATGAGTTCACGTTTGAGGTAAAAAATAAAATATAAATTGTCAACTTGTTTCGAAAATGACCGATCGTTTCGCTAGACAAGACCCTTCTTCCTCGGCTAGGATCATTTAGAGCCATTTGAAGCTGCATTTAAACAGCATTTTGGAAGTTCAAACTTGAGGGCACCATTGAAGTCCACAATATGGAGAAAAATCCTGAAATGTTTTCCTCAAAAAACATAATTTCTTATCGACTGAAGAAAGACAGACATGAACATCTTGGATGACAAGGGGTAAGTAGATCACCTCTGAAGTTTTGTTCTGGAACTGAACTTCTCTTTTAATATCTACATTAATAGGTGTTACATGTCTGAGAAAACTGTAGAGAATCCCATTTATTTTCTCCATAGGGGAATTGATTTGAACTGTTTTGTATTTATGTATTACATTAAATGAAAATAAGCTGTTTGTCAAGACAAACAAACAAAAAAAAAAAACAGTGGCTAATTGGAAGTCTTGCACAGAAGTGTCAAATTACTCAGCCATTTTTTGGCTCATAATAAGGTAAATAACATGAAGGATTTAACACAGGGGGAAGCCGATTTTGATTCAGGTGTAATGGGCTTTAATTCCAGAGCTCATTAATTATGGCTACATTTGGTCTGGTTTTGACACTTTCTCTCTCCCATGCCACAGCAGAACACACTGAACCCCTCATCTCGGTCTCCGGCCACTTGTTTTTGGTTCAGCTGTCACAAAAATCATCATATCTTTCAGGTGCCTGTTATTCTGGAGCTAGAGGTCGCCATGCACCAGTTACTTCGGCAGCGGGCGTCCCGTCTCGTCCAGAGAAGACAGGATGATATTAAAGATGAATCGTCGGAGTTTTCCAGCCTTTCAAGTCAGTCCATCTTGAAGGTTTTTATTTTTTATTTGAATGGCCTCATTGCTTTATTTTCCTTCCCGTTTTTGTTATACAGTTATGAGTAATTGCACATCAGAATTGTACACAAAAAGACTATGTCCTGTGGGTGCATGTATGTGTGTGTGATTGAGGCAAGTGAAAGTGTATGTGGCTTTCGGATGGTGAAAGCTCTCTGGCTTCTTATTGGTCAGTGTTTACACTGAAACATTGCTAAGATGCTGAGCAGGTGAGTGTTTTGGAGGGGAGTTTCCATCTCACCCCAATAAATTGAACGGGTAGATCAAAATCAGCTTCCAGTTGGAAATTAACCCTGATGATGTCAGGAAAAAAAGGGAAGAACTTAAAGGGATAGTTCAACTTTTTATTTTTTCTTCATCATTTACTCACCCTCATGTCATTCCAAACCTGTATGACTTTTTTCTGTTGAACACAAACAGTTTACTGTAGCCATAGTACATTTTTTTTCTATTCTTCCCATTCCATTTTAAATGGAAGAAAAAAAACTTTTGGAACCTGAGCATGAGTAAATGGTTATGAAATGGGTGAACTATTCCTTTAAGCACTGTGCATGGAATTTAAATTAACTACATTTTTAGAGAAATTTGTGGACTAATGCATGAACATCTATGATGTTCATGAGTAATGACTATCTGATCTGTCAGTGTAGGCTGTAACAGCTGGTGAGTTCAGCTTTACTGTGAGTTAATATTAGTTTTTTCTGTTTCAGGTAAGGCTGTTATGGCCCCTAACTTGGACTCATTCGGTAGAGATCGCACAGCCTATCAGGAGCTGGCCAAGCAGAGGAGGATAGCTGAAAGAGAAGCCAGACGGTATATATTCACTTTTATATGTTATGTATTTTTTTTAGGCCTGTCAAATCAATTAATCACAACCAATATAAAAGTTTGTGTTAACAAAATGTGTGTGTGTATATATTTATATGCGTATGTAAATACATACACATGTATATATTTAAGAAATATATGTTATATAGATTTATATACATGTATAATTTAATCATGAGTATATATGAATATATGTACAGTTGAAGTCAAAAGTTTTCATACACCTTGCAGAATCTTAAAAATGTTAATTATTTTACCAAAGAAAGAAAGATCATACAAAATGCATGTCATTTTTTTTTTTAGTACTTACCTGAATAAGGTATTTCACACACAAGATGTTTCCATATAGTCCACAAGAGAAAATAAGTTGAAATATAAAAAAAAAATTACCCTGTTCAAAAGTTTACATACACTTGATTCTTAATACTGTGTTGTTACCTGAATGATCCACAGTTAGTTCGTTAGTTTAGCTTATTAATAGGTGTTCATGAGTCCCTTGTTTATCCCAAACAGTTAAACTGTCTGCTGTTTTTCAGAAAAACCCTTCAGGTCCCACAAATTTTTGTTTTTTTTTTCAGCATTTTCGTGTATTTGAACCCTTTCTAACAATGACTCTATGATTTTGAGATCCATCTTTGCACACTGAGGACAACTGAGGGACTCATATGCAACTATTACAGAAGGTTCAAACACTCACTGATGCTCCAGAAGGAAAAGCGATGCATTAAGAGCCGGGGGTGAAAACTTTTGAACGAAGATGTGTACATTTTTCTTATTTTGCCTAAATATAAATTTTTTTCATTTAGTACTGCCCTTCAGAAGCTACAGAGGATACTGACATGTTACCCCCGGCTCTTACTGCATCATGTTTCCTTCTGAAGCATATGAGTCCCTCAGTGTAAAAAGATGGATCTCAAAATCATACAGTCATTGTTGGAAAGGGTTCAAATACACAAAAATGCTGAAAGACTATTTTTGTGAAGAACCGCGGGCTATTTAACTGTTCAGGACAAACAAGGAACTCATGAACAACTATCACTAAACAAAAAAAAAAAAAAAAAAAAAAACAGCTGTAAAGCATTCCGATAAAAACACAGTATAAAGAATCAAGTGTAAAGTATTTTTTTTGGAGAACAAAAACTATTATTTTCTCTTGTGGACAGTATGTAAACATTTTTGGTGAAATATCTTATTCAGGTCAGTATTATATAAAAAAAACAACATGCATTTTGTATGGTACCTCTTATTTTTGTAAAGTGATTACCATTTTGCAGATTCTGCAAGGTGTATGTAAACTTTTCACCTCAACTATATATATAATGTTTTCCATTTGCATGTTAAATAGCTAATGAATCTAAACTAGATCAAATCAGAAAATCGATACTCAGATGTACTCTAGGAAGGGTTTCTGTGATGTATTTCAGTTATAATTAATTCATTTTCGACGCTTCCTAACAGAACTCGACGCAGACAAGCTCGAGAGCAGAACGGCAAGAGAGCCGAGCATAAGGAGGGGCTGTCCAGTGATGATGAAGAGACGTCCACTGACATCACCAGCTTCAACTCAGAAAGAGGTGACCAACTTAACTTAAATATGAGAACAACTTATGCTGATTACTTTTTACTCTTTTTCTCAATCGATAATTCATCTTTTTGATTTCCAGATCGCATTTTAAAAGAGTCAAAGAAGGTTTTTGAAGACGTGATGGAGGATTTCCACTCACTGGACAACATAAAGTCTCACTTTGAAACTTGGAGAAAGCTGTATTTTACATGCTATAGAGACGCTTACATTGGACTGTGTCTGCCCAAACTCTTCAACCCCCTTATTCGACTACAGCTTATTTCATGGTCTCCATTGGAGGTACAGAGAACATGTTTTTTCCACATTTTTATGATCTTTGCATTGTCTGAACATTTTTGTCTTAAAATATTAAAATTATGTCATGCAGGTGGAGTATCCCAACTTTGAGTACATGCTGTGGTTTGAGTCTTTGCTCTTCTATGGCTGTGGGGAACAGAGCGCCCTAAAGAAAGAGGAAGACATAGATAACAGCCTGCTTCCTGCTATTGTGGAAAGAGTGTTGCTTCCTAAACTAGCAGGTTGGTCTATCTTATCGTTAAGGCTCAGTTCTTTCTTTTAAACTCAAAACAGCACCTCAAACCCAAATCGTAGCTTTAAAACAAGATTTCTACCCTTCCTGTCACCTCTCTCAGTGCTGACGGATCAGGTGTGGGATCCGCTCTCCAGCAGTCAGACGTCCAGACTGGTGACTTTCATGCAGAAGCTGATTAAAGACTATCCCACTGTGCTGCACGGCGACAACCGCAACACACAAGTCAGTGAACAGATGAGACTGAAACACATGAAAGCAACAAGCTCTTATTTTTTTTTATATTCTGTCTAAAACCTCTGGTGTTTTCATTTTAAAAACTAATATTTCATATACAGGGTTAAATTGTTTCATTGGGAGAGAGATCATTTTTTAAGACAAATATTTGTTTGTTTTCAGGAGCTTCTGAGGACCATAGTCATGCGAATTCGACGGACTCTTGATGATGACATTTTCCTGCCACTGTTTCCAAAAAAGTAAGTGTAAAAGTTGAATCACTCCTGTTGTGTCACCGTTTGTGTATGTTGTTCTTTGTACATATCATCCAGTTTCCGAATAGGACTAAATACAGTTTAGGTCAAAAGTTTATATAGATTTTGCAGAATCTGCAAAATGTTCATTATTTTACCAAAATTTGAGGTAGTCATAAAAAAATGCATGTTATTTATTTAGTTCTGACCTGAATAAGATATTTCACATATGAAAGATGTTTACATGTAGTCCACAAGAGAAAATAATAATTGAATTTATAAAAATGACCCTGTTCAAAAGTTTAAATACACTTGATTCTTAATACAGTGTTGTTACCTGAATGATCCACAGCGTTTTATTTTATTTTTTATTTTTTTTTGTTAAAGTTATTCATGAGTCCCTTGTTTGTCCTGAACAGTTAAACTGCTCCCTGTTCTTCTGAAAAATCCTCCAGGTCCCACAAATTCCTTAGTTCCTCAGTATTTTTTTGTATTTGAACCCTTTCCAACAATGACTGTATGATTTTGAGATCTATCTTTTCACACTGCGGACAACTGAGGGACTCACATACAACTATTACAGAAGGTTCAAACTCTCACCGATGCTCCAAAAGGAAACACGATGCATTAAGAGCCAGGGGGTGAAAACTTTTGAATTTGAAGATCAGGGTAAATTCAACATCTTTTTTTCTGGGAAACATGTAACTATCTTCTGTAGCTTCTCAAGGGCAGTACTAAATTTAAAAAAAATAAGAAAAATGTACAAATCTTCGTTCTGTTAAAAAGTTTACACCCCCTGCTCTTAATGCATTGTTTTCCTTCTGGAGCATCAGTGAGCGTTTGAACCTTCTGTTATAGTTGCATATGAGTCCCTCAGTTGTCCTCAGTGTGGAAAGATGGATCTCAAAATCATACAGTCATTGTTGGAAAGGGTTCAAATACACAAAAATGCTAAAAAAAAAAAAAAAAAAAAAAAAAAAAAGAAACAGAATTTGTGGGACCTGAAGGATTTTACTGAAGAACAACAGGCAGTTTAACTGCTTAGGACAAACAAGGGACTCATGAACAACTATCACTAAACATAAAACACAGCTGTGGATCATTCAGTTACAACAAAAGTGTTAAGAATCAAGTGTATGTAAACTTTTAAATAGGGTCATTTTTATAAGTTGAACCATTTTTTTTTTTTTTTTTTTCTCTTGTGGACTACAGTGGTCAACATTTGAAGTGGATCAAAAGCTTTCATCAAAGTGGTCCAAAACAATACCCATTCTTGTCTTAGGACAACTTTAATTAACTTTTTTGATCCACTTCAAATGTTAACTACTGTATATGTAAACGTCTTTGTAAAATGTCATACTCAGGTCAGCGCTAAATAAAAAATTTACATGCATTTTATATGATCCCTCTTATTTTCACAAAGTAATTAACATTTTGCAGATTGACCTCAACTGTATGTTTTGTAAACCAGTGTGTGATGTGTAATTTTGGTTTCTTTCCCCTGAAAGTATAATGGAGAACAAGAACTCTGGTCCCTACCTCTTTTCCCAGAGACAGTTTTGGTCTTGCGTGAAGGTACGGCAAGTCAAGCTTAAATATTCTCAAGACTTTCTGCTGTCATTTAATCAGTTAATCTTTTATATTTAGAAACTAAATCAACTATCTTTTTCTTGTTTTCAGTTACTTGGAAATATCCTATTATGGGATGGGATCCTGTCTCCGTCAGTGCTGAAGGAGCTCGCCGTGGACAGCACGCTAAACCGCTACATCCTCTCAGCCCTGCAGACCACAGACGTTAGCGAGGAGCATGTGGAGAAATCCCGCAGGGTATGACTCGTCTCAACATTTTCCTGCAACATCAGTTGTGTAGTTTGAAATTAATGTTTACATATGAAGTCCTTCAACTCAAAGCACTGTATTGCTCTCACTGCTGCCCTCAGGTGGTGGAGTGTTTTCCTGTGCAGTGGTTCAGCAGTCTAAAAGGACAGCAGACTCTTCCTCAGCTAGAGAACTTCTGCAGATATTTAAAACACCTAGCCAGCAGTCTTTACCGCAGCTGCGTGGCTGGATCAGACGTGGAGAAGAGAAACGTGAGGTAAAATAGCTTCTAACATCTTTGAGTTAAAGGGATAGTTAAAAATGTCGTTCCAAACCCGTAAGACCTTCATTCGTCTTTGAAACACAAATTAAGGTATTTTTAATGAAATCTGAGAGCTCTTGTTTCTCTCCATAGGGATCACATAAAGGAGGTGGTTAGGCTTCTGGGACGGCTCAACGCTTTAGACCACGTGATCGCGGTTGCGTCAGAGCACGGCATTAAAGATATAAAGACTCTCCTTGAGAACAAATGAAAGGCAAGGCAATGGGACACCTGCATCACTGACCGTTTTTGGATGACACACCGTGTAAATACTGTGAATATTGTACAGTTATTTGTGTGGCTAAAGGGTTTCCATTGGGGACACATTGGTGGAATCTAGTGATGTTTCTCTCCCACAGTTGAAATCCAGTGGAAGTGGGTTTGAAGTGCACTCTGCTGTGTTAAAACTTTTGTAATCCCTTTCCTGAGGAGAGGTCACTTCTTTTTACTTCATTTTTTTTTTTTTTTTTTTAAATGGATGGAGTCTCTTAATGAATCTTTTAAACTGTCCATCACTGCAGTGTCATTGCCTGCAAAAAAGTCCACTTTACTCACATTTACACATGGGTTCTGTGCTCTTTCCCTTCCACAAAGCTGATCTCTGAGAGGAGGTTTCATACTGCATATTGTAAACGTTCAAAAAATATTTATGCACAGCCATGGGTTAAAGGATACAGCATCTGTGCCCATCTTAAAAACGAAGTTTGCTCATGTGCCAACCTCTTTCCTAATCAAATGAACATGACATGCTGGCAAACAAAACCACGTGCTACAGTAACGAATGTACTTATTTTTGTTGTTGTTTTCCTGGAACTTGAAATGTTTTATTTGCATAAATAAAGTGTTAATGATATTCAGGATAAATTCCTTCCTTTATATACAACTGCTTAAAAGTATATTGGAAATTTGTAGTAATTGTGACTTTTACACATCACATGTTTGAATTCCTTTTTGTAATTATGAATATCTCACAAGATTTCCTTGTAGTGGAAACAGGCTTCCATTGTAATTACACTAGTCAGTGCATAAGAATGTAAAGGTTTGAGGATACCATTGTTTTTACATGCAGTTAACAGTTTGCATTTACAACACTTCATAGTTATGTCAACAGTTTCTTCAGGCTGTGTTTTAGCCTGAGGTAGAAAGTGGTATATACTGATTCTATAGAGGTATTTGTTTAAATTCAAGCCAGAGAGCACTGCAGGATGTTAGTTTTTGGTTTTTATGAACGCGTATCTGTTTGTTGTTACATGCAATTGTCTTCTCCCCCAGTGGTTTTTCATTAGTTTTAGGGCCACTGAAGATGTGGAGGCTCGTATTGTTTCTGGCTTGGGAGTCTGTAGCAGCCTATAAAACCATTTGGCACACTAAGAGGTGAGAGTCTAAACTTGTCTTGTCTGGTCTAGTGTGGTTTGGTCTCGATTTCAAGCCTGTTAGCGACACCCTCTGTGGTCCTGAAGGATTTTTTTTTCTTTTGATTTCCTGGTTCACATGAAACTGGATGCCAATTTCTGCCACATAAGATTAAAAAACGGTAAATCATAATTTTGTCAAGTTGAAACTCTTAAAAATAAAGGTGCTTTGTGATGCCATGGACGAACGTTTTTTGTTTAAATGGTTTCATAAAGAACCTTTAACATCTGAAGAACCTTTCTGTTTCACAAGCGTTCTTTGTGGTGAAAGAAGGATCTTCAGAATATAAAAAGAGATTGTTCTTTAAAGAACCTTTGACTGAATGGTTCTTTGTGGAACCAAAAATGTTTCTTTTATGGCATCACTGTGAAGAACCTTTTAAAGCACCTTTATTTTTAAGAGTGTAGTAAAGGTGCGGTTGACACAACATGAAATTGTGTCATAATTATGAAAATAAAATGGACTTAGGCCGTATTCGGACAGGACTACTTTTTTAAAACTATGTTTGACTTTTAATTCTTATCACCTTATATCCTGATTTATTATTATTAGTACAATTAAAGTTTTACTTCAAATGCCATGGTTAGGTTAATATAGCAAAATCATGGTTAATTTGTGATTGCCTTAGTTCAACTAACTAGTTCAACTATAAAAACCATGTTTTGTATTTTATTTATCTGCAGTAAAACCACTTATAATTTAAGTAAAAGTGCATAGTGTTGGGGGTAACGCATTACAAGTAGCGGGAGTTATCAGATTCATTTTTACAAGTAACTAGTAAAGTAACACATTTTTATTTTACAAGAAATTCTAAGTTACTTTTTCAAATAAGTAACGCTAGTTACTCTGTTTTCCCATTTATTGACTGACAAGTCTCCAGTCCCCATGCTCAGAGAAATCGGGAGTAAAGGTCATTGCACACTGAGTCTGACATTTTCAAATGCCTTGTTGTTGTTGTTGTTGTTGTTTCGTATTCGTTATCCTTTCCTATTAGAATGCTTGCTACAGATGCAAAAACGCAGAAAATCGAACCTGACCCGATTTTTTTTGATTGACAACGTGAGGTCCTATTTACTTTTCAACATGCGAAAATTTAAGACCAGAATTTCGACCTCAGTGTGCAAGGACCTTATGTAGATGCATTGTGTAAGCTGTAAATGTGAACGCATGAATTCATTCAGTATTCCTCAAAATGAATAAAAACGGTGCAAATGCAGAATATGAGCAAATCTACCTTCCACGATCCAATTCAACCATACAAATAAACAAAAATTACTTTAAATAAACATTTGTGATTTATTTATTTATTACTTCTGAAGTGTGTTGAACCTTCTCCACCTTCGTTCTACTTTACAGACGTGAATTTACTTTTCCTTCAGCCTAATTTCACTTTTAGTATGAAAGGGCTTTTATATTTGATGAACTTTTTATATTAAAAACAATCAAGCAAGCCCTGGCCAGATTTTAAAAGTAACGCAAAAGTAATGTAACTCATTACTTTCCATAAAAAGTAACCAGTAACATAATTGGTTACTTTTTGGCTGGGAGTAACGCAATATTGTAATACATTACTTTTACATGTAACTTTTCCCAGCACTGCTAATAAGCAAAAATTACTTTAGATAAACTAACATTTGTGCTTTATCATCATCATTAGTAGTAGTAGTAGTAGTAGTATTGTTGAAGAGTGTTGAACTTTCTTCTCCTGCGTTCTACTATACAGACGTGAATTTATTTTTCCTTCGGCCTAAGGTGTATTCATTTCTCTTTTGGTGTGAAAGGGCTTTTACATCTGCCAAAAAATAGAACTTTCTATGTTAATAACAAACAAGCAAGCCCTGGCCAGGTTTAAAAAATAACGCAAAAGTAATGTAACACATTATTTTCCAATAAAAGTAACCAAGTAACGTAATTAATTTTTTAGGGAGTAACGCAATATTGTAATGCAAAAGTGACTTTCCCCCAACACTGCTAATAAGCAAAAATTACTTTACATAAACTAATATTTGTGTTTATTCTTTTTTTTTTTTTATCGCTAAAGAGTGTTGAACTTTCTTCTCCTGCGTTCTACTATACAGACAAGAATTTACTTTTCCTTCAGCCTGAGGTGTATTCATTTCTTATTTGGTGTGAAAGGGCTTTTACATTTGCTACTTTATTAAAAAAAAAAAAATAAATAAATAAATAAAATATCTATATTAGAAATACAATCGCAAAGTACGTCTGTAACAGAAACGTATTTCTAGTGACCCCCTGGAAAACTATCCCGTCCGAATAGGGCTTCTAGACTTAAAAAGGTCTCAAAATTATGACATTTTTCATAATCATAATTTTGTCTGAATTTTTGTGAGTTGTGTCTTTTTATCTCATAATTATAAATTTGTATTTCATTTGTTTCATTTTGTCATAGTTGGTTTAAAGCATTATTATATTCTTATGTCGAAATATATGCCTAATTATTTTGATTTTCCAGAATTTCTCATTTTGATGAAATTCTACTTTTGAAACGATCACTGAGTGTTTATGGAAAATGTACCTAATTTAGTCTAGATTATGTTTATCATGGGCTATTGCTTGTCCCCTATTTTTCCAACAAATATTAGCCTATCAATTTCTACGCCCAGCTAAAATTTTAGGTGTGGTTTTGCTTTTTATATATTTATCTGGATGGAAGATTTTTTGGATCAAGGTTTTATTTTAGGCGATAACTTCCTCCTTCCATAAATTATTACCTTAATTGTGTTTGATCTGCAAACTTTCTTTTTATTGCTTTGAAATTTAACCATCCATTTGACTCTTTACATGCCGGTTTCTCTCCAGCGAATCGGGAGGAGCATGTACAAAACCGCAATGAAACTTGATCCATGTACCTTACACATCCTAAATGACCCCACACACACTTACACCACCTGTCAGGAGACTCAGCCCACATAACCACGGAGACGCCTGAGCTGGAGGACACACAAAATCTGAGGGAAGTTTTCCTGCAACACAAGAAGAATCACTGGATCCCGTTTGTTCTGCTCTGAGACCAGCTGCAAGGTAAGACCAATCTGGTACAGTTAACCCAGTGACTTTCATACCTCTGGCTTTTTCTAAAAATGTACATCAGTTGTCGAAATATATTTGATTATTGCTCAATGGTTACAAATCAATCAATCTGAAACTCGCGCCGATGGGCAGCACATGGTGGGTTTACTTGACTGCAGCGCTCCGTTAGACGAGGCAGGAAAACGTGGGACGGGGCGCACGGGGTCTCCCGCCTTGTAATGTTGTCTGTCCTGCAGGGGAAAAAGAGGGGTAGCTGCAGACATTAAAATGTTTTTAGGTTTATGAAAACTGCCGCTGCTAAAACCTGTGGTTTGGAGTGAGACGCTCGTCTGCAGCTTCGTTAAGTGGAAGCGTTCTGGTCGCGTCGAGCGCGTTCAGAATGCGTTATTCGCGTTTAATGGTTTAATGGACATTTCCTGTGTGTGTTTTCCCCCTGCCAGTTTTAGACTTACTTTTAATAAATCGTAGCAATAACACAATGAAACAAAGTACATTTGCAAATTAAAAAAATGTAACAAAAAGTAAAACTAAATCGACTATAAATGTGAAATTAAATGTGATGAGCAATAAAAGTAAGTAACTCTTTAATGAATTAGAACTGAACATTACAAAATATTTTTTCTTATACTTGGCATTCGGCTACTGTTAAATAATGAAATGCTTTTCAATGGTCTGCAGTTAAATCTTTTTCTATTTATAAGCTGGAGACTCCTCTTCTAGTAATAGAAAACTGATCTAAAAGAGAGAGGCGCGTCACCTCGTGCCATAAGAGTTGCAGCTTGTCTAAATGCATTTATTAATGTCAGAATGATAGTGTTTGTTTTTTTTTTTTTTTTTTTAAGTTTCAGATTTTGTTTAGTTGGTGAAGATTAAGAGTATGAGCGCAGTATACATTTTTACATTGCTGAAAATATATTCTAATTTTAAACTACTGCATAATTTATTATATTATCAATGTTTATAAACTGTTTTTTTTCCCCCTCATTACGAACATGGAACATCTTGTACCATCAACACTCACTAACACATGCCATGAGTTGTATTTATATGTAAACAATTCAAACACCCTGCCACTAGGAAACGTTTTCTGTTGAATGGGGCCAGTAGGGGGTCTTTATTTACTACATCTCAGGCACTGTATGTGAAATGCTCCTTCTTCAAACCAGATGCTTTCCGCAACAAAGAGCTCATTTAATGCCCCTCCAGACTTCAGTAAATCCTCTGATAGCTGCTTGTAGGTCAGAGGAATTATTCATCGTGAAATGTTTTTGGATAACTATAGGATGGCTGTTTCCATATTACGTACTGTAGATCACAGTCAAGGGCATCATACATGACGGCTCTTATGATCTTTGACTGTTTACACTGTTATTTATTTGATGCTATAGATAGAGATACTACACTAAAAAAATTTTTACGCATGTGGGTGTGTGTCTGTTAACGAATATCAAACTCGTTGTTGGCCCCATATAATATTATGACAGTCCTGTAAAAGCTTTTTTGTTTGTGTGCTGATGATATGTTAAGTTCATAACGCCTATATTTCTACATTTATTTGTCTTTCCAAAAAAAGAGCTATTTATGAGATTTCACCGACTCATGATAAAAACCCATGAGCTACAGTAGGAAGTAGAAGTGTTTTAAATATGTATGTGATGTGACTTGTGACCTCACGGAATCATGCTGGAGGTCTTCTGTGTTGTGTAAACTAATTGATTTGTACGTCTGTACTTAATTGGGTCATATGCATCCATCTACGCCCCCCCAACGCATAACATGTTACCTGACACCTCACATATGAGACATGCTAAAAACAAGCCTCGACGTGTCTCTGTGTGGTGGCCTAGTGGTTCAGAACCTGGGCTGCTGTCATAAAGGTTGCAGGTCTAGTCCCAGACATGTAATTAAAAATGAATGCGAGTAATTAACTCGCTATCAGCCAATCAGAGTGTCTGTCAGCAAGCGTAACTTTAGAGCCATTAGAAGCATTAAAATGCATAAGGAATGATTTTAACTAACCATGAGATTGTCAGTGTTTATGTTAGACTGATAAATCTGGGTAAAAGGCATTCATTTGATCACAAATGAGTGGATTATAATCCTGTGAGGCATTGTTTTACAGCAAAAATAGCAAAAATTGTGTCATGACTATGAGGAATTAAGTTGTAGTTGCTCATGCAGATGTTTGGACACGTTCAAGCACAGTTTATGTGTATAATTTTTATGTCAAGAGCTTGTTTCCAAATAGTGGGTCTCTCGTTAGCTCCCCATCTATCAGTTTGGGTGTCTGTCAGCAGGTATGTGTAACTTTTAAATCCATTAGAAGCATTAAAATGCATAATAAATGGTTATAAACTAACCATTAGATTGTCAACCTTTATGTCAGTGTTGATGTTCGACTGATAAATTTGTGTAAAAGGCATTCATCCTAAATGGATTAAAATTCTAGGAGGCTCCCTTTGACGCAATTGCAGTGTCTAAATGGCAAGAAATGATCTAGCCACAAATACATAAATAATATTGCAATTATGTAAATGAATGTGTATATATAAAACATTTGAAAAACTGCAATAAGGTGTTCAGACATTGCTATTAATGCTGAGAAGGGACCAGGAATGGATAACGCCTTATTTCTGAATTTCTGTCAGCTTGGGCTGACAGACATTCAAGCACTGTTTGTCTACATCAGTTGTAGTAGCTTGTGGGTGTTGCACAATTGCGTGCCTTTCATTTTTGAGGCCCCAGTCATCAATAATGTGTGCATTCATTCAAAATGCACAGTCACAGATGATTTAAGTATTTGATAGAAATTTTTTATTGATTGACTTGGTGGTTTATTTACATTACTAAACAAATTAACTTAAAGGATAGTTAGGGCTTGGTATCGTTCAAAAATTTTCGATATCGATACCTTGACTTCGATACCGGTTCCTTAACGATACTTTTTTCGATACCAATTTTATGAAATCAATTTTAACAAGATTACATTATCTCAAAATATTTTTTTTCAGCTTTAATTAAACAATAATTTTAATAAAGCTCAAAAAAATTTCAGTTTACACAGGCTACATTTACACTAGTGCATGTTCTTTTTAAAATGCATACCTCAGACAGAATCATAATTTCTATTCATTTTCTACTAATTTATTGACAAGCACTAGCAACTTCCAGCGCTGTCTGCTGGTATGTATAATGTTATATGCCTTCTCTCTTCTGCAATCGCTGTTCTGACTCAGAGGACATAACATATTTCAACAAGGTTACATGGCCAAAACACACATTCGACGGCAAACGGAAGTTATTACAAACACTCGCTGGTGGTTTAAAATGAGTTTTCAGTAAATATAAATCTTATTTATTGTCTTATGTAGCATCATGCTACAGTGTTGGTAAATGATCATGTAACGCTCACTTTTGGTCGTGTAGTATGGGCAGATATCTTTTCTGAAAAGCCAGTATAGATGAGGATTGTTTTAATTTTTTAAGCAAAAATGCACGTAGCCTTACATAAGCTTTCATGTTACAGCCTCACATGTAAGCCACATCTCTGAGTGTAACTGGTGTAAACTAGCAGGTGTGTTCGACTGTCGCAGCTCTGCGCAGGACCAAGAGAGCTATAGACAGCAGACTGCTTTGTATGCTTTCGGATCGCTCTTGCGGATGTACCGCGTGAGGACAGTTTGTTGCTGCGTCTATAGCAAGCCAAAGGGGTCAGAATTACGCTATAGATAAATCGCGTTTACATACAAAACGCCGATACTTCTTAGGCACCGACCGATATGCCTCGATACCATCGAGTATTGAAAAACCTCTTGTCGTTCGGTACCAAACTTCGATATGGGTTAATCTTGTTAAGGTCAGTGTGCCAATAAGCCTGCGGCACTAAGTGTGTTTGACTAGAAGCGGCGCCGCACATCGACGGCTTCCACACTGAACGCGGAATGCGCTGCGGTAAAAGTTTAACTAACAAGTGGTGCGCTCCGCTGCGCGTGCGCTTTGGTCGACGCAGTATGGCAAGCCAAAGGGGTCAGAATTACGCTATAGATAAATCGCGTTTATCTATAGCGTATTTAACGGCGTTTTAGTGTTTGTAAAAAGCGCCGCTTTTAACGCCGTACGGCTTGCCACAGAGCGCCGTTAAAAACGCCGTTCTGATTGCACAAAAGCGCGCGTTATTGACGGCGTTTTCCTTGTAGTATAATGAGCCACGCCCGCTGATTTCCACAGCCAGTAATATTTAACTGTTCTCACCCAATCAATGATGAACAGAACTAGACCAGGCTAATTCACCACGATTCGTTTTAGCGGAAGTGCCTGTGAACTGATAGGAAATATTTATGTACAAAGTATCACTACTAACATTGAATATAGACCGATTCCACGTCTTTATCACACTTTAATGTAATTGTTAATTACATGGACAGCATTTTAGCATACCAGCCCCATCTGCATGCTGCTAAATAGCAAGATGTTATGTCACGAGGAAGTTAAGCGATTTTAACGTGTTTTAACGTATTTTAATATTTTTTTATTGTACCGTCACGTTTATTAGGATTAATCTTCCAGTCTGTCTACAATATGCTATCAAATAACTGCACTCAGAACAGAGGATGTATGACTCGTTTAAGACGATCAGATCAAACCAATTATTTTTCAATAAAACCTGGGCTTAGAATATTTATTTATTTGAATGACTCAAGCTTGATTATTATTGTTGTTGTTGTGTCTTTTTTTTTTTAATAATGGAAAAACGATATGTTATTTATTTATTTATTTATTTTTGGTTGTAGATAAAAAAATAAAATAAAATAAAAAATACCATATGCCTTTGTGCGTGAGCGACCTTGAAATACCACTTTTCAAATCTCTGGGCATTAAGGGACCCCTTTTTTTCGCCAAAAAACACAAATGTGATATTTATTGTATACAAAAGTTAAGTTAATATTAAGAAAAATACGTTTTAGGCACCATATTGCATAATTTTGCTCTATTTGGCCAACAACAACAACAACAAAATCTTTCCCAACACAGCCACTGCACTGTTTTGCGTCTCTAAACAACATGACAGTGTTTCGTTCTTGAATGATTCTAATGACTCGGTTCAATCGCAATGACTCACTTATTAACTGTGACTTACTGACACCTACTGGCGGTTGTAACTCCATACCTTTTCATTATTTATTATAAGTAATTTTAAATTTCAGCGTTCATCGTTTTAGGATTAAAATATTAAAACATTTTCATGCATTTGTAACTGCAGGTTAAATGCATTCATGTCCCGCATTAATCAGTGGGTAAATACATCTAAATGCCAGTTCAGATGCAGCGTTTCTTCTATACTGAAATGATGAATTTTGTTGATAATGATTTTATTTGTGTGATAACAGTCTAAAATGTCTTATTATTCTAAGTGACTTTATTGATTAAATATAAGAATTTGACGCAAAAGATAATTTACACTTTCAGAAAAAAATAATGTCTTTATAAAGGTTAAACAATGCCCACAAAAGGTAAAATCACTTTAAACTTGTTTGAAAATATTAATGTCCTCGGCTAGATATTCTCTTTCCACGTAGTGATTGTATGGTACACCTCAATCACTGATCATCGTAAATTAAGCTTTTATCTTAGAGTAAAAGGGGGGATTCCCCCAAGAGCTTTGACACATTTCTAACACTGCCTGATCTTGATCTTAAATTAGACAGATTGGAAATTAATCCTAAAAAACATGCCATTACAATAAAAAAATCATGACATTAAAATACATATAAAACAGTGCATTTCTATGATGCAGTAACTTCAGCAGCGCGGACAATCGCTTAACAATATCTTCTTACGGTAAAAGCACATGTCGTTATTATGAGAAAAAAAATGTTGTTTTAAAGAGAAAATTTGTCCTAAAAACGACATCTCTCTTTATTACGGCATTGCTTCCATACACACATAATATTTTTTTTTATTGGTTACACGTGAGCTAATTCAGTGGTTGAAATTGTAACATTTTGTTGTTATTGTAGAAGAACATAAAATAAAGCAGACATTTATATTTATTTTTTCTGTTATCACAATGCAAGGGTTCGCTCCGGCGCCGCAGTGTTGCGCTTATAAGATGCATATTTGCAAGAAATATATGCAACAGCGAAACAGTATGAAGAAACGTTATTGTGACTAATTTGCAGAACGGTACATCAGATAAACTCTTATTCTGCGTGATGGGACGGACATTAAAGACAGGTTGAGATGAAAAGTAGTATTTCAAGGGCGCTCAAATGCATAAGGTAAATCAAAATTGAGTCATTCAAATAAAGAAATATTGTATACTATATATTGTAGACAGACTGTAAGATTAATTCTAATAAACGTGACGGTACAATAAAAAAATATTAAAATACGATAAAGTACGTTAAAATCGCTTAACTTCCTCATGACATAACATCTTGCTATTTAGCAGCATGCAGATGGGGCTGGTATGCTAAAATGCTGTCCATGTAATTAACAATTACATTTAAGTGTGATAAAGACGTGGAATCGGTCTATATTCAATGTTAGTAGTGATACTTTGTACATAAATATTTCCTATCAGTTCACAGGCACTTCCGCTAAAACGATCCGTGGTGAATTAGCCTGGTCTAGTTCTGTTCATCATTGATTGGGTGAGAACAGTTAAATATTACTGGCTGTGGAAATCAGCGGGCGTGGCTCATTATACTACAAGGAAAACGCCGTCAATAACGCGCGCTTTTGTGCAATCAGAACGGCGTTTTTAACGGCGCTCTGTGGCAAGCCATACGGCGTTAAAAGCGGCGCTTTTTACAAACACTAAAACGCCGTTAAATACGCTATAGATAAACGCGATTTATCTATAGCGTAATTCTGACCCCTTTGGCTTGCCATACTGCGTCGACCAAAGCGCACGCGCAGCGGAGCGCACCACTTGTTAGTTAAACTTTTACCGCAGCGCATTCCGCGTTCAGTGTGGAAGCCGTCGATGTGCGGCGCCGCTTCTAGTCAAACACACTTAGTGCCGCAGGCTTATTGGCACACTGACCTTAACAAGATTAACCCATATCGAAGTTTGGTACCGAACGACAAGAGGTTTTTCAATACTCGATGGTATCGAGGCATATCGGTCGGTGCCTAAGAAGTATCGAACTCGATACCCAGCCCTAAGGATAGTTAACCCAAAAATGAAAATTCTGTTATTAATTACTCATCCTCCTGTTGTTCCAAACCTGTAAGACCTTTGTTCGCAAAAATCCGAGAGCTTTCTGAACCTGCACAGACACCAACGCAACTGACACGTTCAAGGCCCAGAATTCACTTTCTGTGAATTTTTATTTTTTTTTCACTTACTTCTCTTCTCCTTGAGTAACGGTTAGTCAACGAGAAGAGAAGTCAGTGAAAAAAAAAAATTATTGAAAGTCACGATCGTATATTTTCTAAAAAAGAATTACAATTTATATACTTTTTAACCTCTAACGCTTGTCTTGTCTAGGTCTGCCTGAACGTTTTTCAGGTTCAAGGGTATGTCGAACAACTCCCATCTCATTTTCTCCCTCAACTTCAAAATCGTCCTACATCGCTGCAGAAGTACCGACCCAGTGTTTGGAAAAGTGAACATGCAAAGAAGATCAAACACCCTTTACAAAAAGGGTAAAACGGCGACTTAGGACGATTTTGAAGTTGGAGGAGAAAATGAGATGGGAGTTCTTTGACATACCCTAACTGTCATGAACCGGAATACACAGAGTTCACACAGAGCTAGACAAGACGAGCATTTGAGATTAAAAAGTATATAAGTTGCCTTTTTTTTTTTTTTTTTTTTTTCCAGAAAATAAACAATTGTTTCAGATAAGACCCTTTTTCCTCGGCTGGGATCATTTAGAGCCCTTTGAAGCTGCATTTAAACTGCATTTTGGAAGTTCAAACTCGAGGGCACTATTAAAGTCCATTATATGGAGAAAGATCCTGAAATGTTTTCCTCAAAAAAATATAAAAGACATGAACATCTTGGATGACAAAGGGGTGAGTACATTATCTGTACATTTTTGTTCTGGAAGTGAACTTCTCTTTTAACTAAAAAAGTTTATTACAATGTTTCGGTCGCATGACCTTCATCAGGTGTCAGTTTCAATCTTATTAAAAATCCTGCTTCAAATTATGTCGCTCCAGTTACTGATATTAACCTCGGTTCCCTGAGATAAGGGAACGAGCATTGCGTCACTGACGCTATGGGCAATTGCAAATGAATCTGCGGTAAAATGAAGTAAACAAAGAACTTGGAAAGAGTTCTTTCTGAAGCGATCTGGAACTCAATTAAAAATAAAGTTCATCCAATCTTTCCTAATGTTGGGATCAGAAGGAAGACAAGGCAAAGACAGGTTTTTCCACAAAATGGCACTGCAGAGCATCCTGTTGTTTTCAGAGCCAACAGGTTTCTGTGTAGACCTGCATCAGGGTTGCCAGGTTTTCATAACAAAACCCAATTAATTGCTACTCAAAACTAGCCTAAAACTAGCTCAGTTGCATTTTGGAGGGGGTGCCCTGTTAAAAATTGCTTTCTGGGGGGTAAAATACACATTTTTTGGTGGGGTTCCCCTAATAAAATTCGCATTTCAGGAGCTTCATATCACGTTATTGGGGACGCTTCAACCTACAAACATGAAAAACAACCCACAGCAACAGTGTTAAAGTACCCCAATTCCACGGGCAAAGCACGGACTTGGCAACACTGACCTGCCTCTCTGGTAAACATTATGCGTGAATCAGTAGGTGGAGCTAAACTTCTGCTGAGGCATTAATCTACCCATTAAATCAAAAATATGAACGCTGTCATTTTGGCAGACTGCCTTCAATATTTAGCTGTTTTTAGATTAACAACAAAGTTTTGAGCTCTAAAACCTACAGGATGTTTTTATAGTACAATTATCTATAGGCAATTTGGTGTCTTAGTTACACCTTTAATATTAATGTGCGATTAGTTGACTAATCGTTTCAAATGAACGATTATTATTCGATCAGAAAAATCTTTAATCGAGGACAAGCCTATAGTTAAAATAGTCAATGTGACATCAGTAGTTCAACCTTAAGGCTATGAAGCTACAAGAATACTTTTTGCACGCAAAGAAAACAAAATTAACAACTTAATACAACAATTTCTTCTCTTTTGTGTCAGTCTTCGACGCCAGCGTTCTGACGTAGAACCCGGATGCATTGCGCTTTATTTACAAGCAGAAGATGATGCATGCTTTACATTTAAACAGTTTTTGTAAACACATCTGAAAATGTTGACAGAGAGAATGACTTGCATTTTTTTTTTTGCCCAGCCTTACTTATTTAAACCAAAATATAAGAGAGATGAATGTTCTACGTCAGAACGCTGGCTCTTGCGTCAGCAGCACCACACGCAAAGTTCTTGGATTTAATCAAAAATATCTTTATTTGTGTTCTGAAGATGAACGATGGTCTTACAGGTTTGGAACGACATGAGGGAGTAATTAATGACAGGTTTTTCATTTCTGAGTAAATTATTTTTTAAATATAACATTTATTTTTACTTCCACAAACAATTTACATTTTATCGATGTTAAATTTAAGAATTGAAGAGTTCAGATGCAAAAGCCTCTAAATCCATCTGATGTTTTTAAAAAAATTGTATCAGGCTCCGATGTATAGGTTTCTACCTAAGTACTGGTAACTCTGATTGGGCTGAGGCTGGGATTTTAGCGAGTTTGAAGTAAAATTATTTGATGGACGTATAATATGTGTTGAGAGCATTCACGTAGTATCATTATCTAATTTTTGACCAAGATGGCTTTTAGGGTGTTTTGCAACTGAACTCTTCAGTTGGTAAAGGGGTCATTGGATATCCATTTTCCACAAGTTGATATGATTCTTTAGGGTCTTAATGAAAAGTCTATAATATACTTTGGTTAAACATTCTCAATGGTAGTGTAAAACAACACCCTTTTTACCTTGCCAAAATCAGCTCTGCAAAAATCATCTTATTCTGGTCGAGGCTGCTTTAAATGCAAATGAGCTCTGCTCGCCCCGCCCTTCTCTTCTCGCCGTGGAGAGACAAGCCTGTTTACTTTAGCCACGTTTAGCTGCTAAACTTGCTAACTAGCACATTATTAGGAAAGGCGATCACAAAGATTCATAAAACCCTTATACTCACTTCTGCTGTAAGTGAAGCTGGATCATGAATGATTTGCGCGAACATAGACGGATATATGTAGATCGGAAGGCGCAATCCATTCACAAACAAACGTAATCCACTGCATCTTCAGCGGCTCAGATGTCGGGAGTAAATGATGACCACTACGTTTATTATTACATCCAGCAACACAACACCTCAATCGGAGATATTCTTGTCTAACTTATATCCCTGCTCTGGCATTGAAACAAAGAGGGCAGACTGTTACAGCTGATCTGAGGTAAAACGCTCATGTCAATCAACTATGGTGGGAGTGGCCTCTGTCGGTGTGATGCCGCAATGACGGTCATCTGAGAATGGCTCGATTTGAAAAGGGGAATATTATTTTTATAGATTAATTAAAAACCACTGCATGGATTTTTATCATTATAGGGTAGATGTGTACATATACTGCCAAAACACATTAATGTTCAAACAACATGTAAAAGTGAACTTCGCATCCGATGACCCCTTTAACATAGCTAATCGATAGTGTGAGACTGAAAAATAAACAGCTGAATAAGTGAAATTTTGACAACAATGATGTTAAATGGACTATAATTGTTGATCCAAAGTCTGGGCTTGTACAGTTTTTATGTAATGATTATTAGGGCAAAAGTGACATTTTATTGCATTGCGTTACATTTAATCATTGTTGTCTGTCCTCTTCAACCTATGATTTAGCCTTTTGGACGTCTCTTTACTGTTTGTGGGAAGGTCAATGGCAGTGTCACAACTGGCTTGGCTCCTAATGACAGAAAGCTGAGACACCTATCCTCCTTGGCTAACCTCCTGTCTCATGTTTATCGTCCTTTTGAAACAATCATGGTTCTTTATCCGGAGGTAGACACACTGATTTAATTGTTTTAAACCGTTGAGTAAAACTTCATGTTGCCAGTATAAACAACTGAGGCTTAAGACGTTTAGATGAACTTCCTGGTTATGATGAAACTGCAAGCCTACGTGCGTCTATTTAAAAAGCATGTTTTCTTATAATATCGGGTTATTCGAGTGCTGGTGGATTTGTTCATAACCAGACTTGTTTTCGTTTCCTTAGAGAGGTCAGACAGAGGGAGATTTATCAGACCGACGGCTGGCCGCAAGCGCGTTCTAAATGAGTTTTTAGGCATTCCTGCCAAAAACCGAAGAATGTTTGTCGCATACATTCCAAAATAAAATCACAGTCACAAGTTTCTAGGCTAAGGGTAGTCAGATGCTGCCAGGTACATTGTGCGCACTCTAAACATTCTCATATGGTTGGATAGATGTTGGCAAAAACACATCTGGGTAGACACTGTGCCCTTGACCCTGTTTCCTATCTTGCTGTTTCTAGAAGGGACTTGTTGTGGTTGTGATACACTAAACGTTTGTTACGTCAGCGCTCAAGCCCATACTGATGCTAGAGTAGGAGTACTATGTCTAGTTTAAGATAATGCAGTAATCTATTTCAAGATTTTACAGTTCTCACACTGATTGGACTTTATTACATTAATGTTGTTGGTTACAAGCAAAATAAACACCACAAGCATCCCAAGGCCAAAGTTTTAAAGCGCTTCACTGCACGTTAAACACCATAACACAAAGTCGCTCGCTGATTGGTGCCCAGGCAACACACCCCAGCTCAACCCACCTGCTTAATTTAGTCAGATAAATTGCATGTGCGTGTCTATGGTCACCTCGCTGGTCCTGACTGACCTAGAATGTCAAATGATGGCACCGTTAACCTTACCCAACCCTGCTGCCAGATGAAGCTACCAGGATTTATTTAGATGTGATTTTTCCATTCTTTCTGCTGACCAAGTGCTGCAAACACACGTCTTTCATGTGGATGATGCCATTCAAGAAGAAAATTATGACTTGACACACAGAGCTAATCTTAAGTAGCTATAGAGTAGAATTGCAACATTCATATCTCTGAAGAGTCTTTAGTTTGATCAGATTTATAAAAGAAAAATTTACGTTTTTCTCAGAAAATGGAGACGTGCTGTGGGCAGAGCTAAAGAGTTGCGTGCATTTACACGCGAATGGCCTGCAAACACAGAAATGTGATGCAGTTTTGCAGCTGATAGTAAATCTGGCCCTAAGAATTTGTTCCCAAGGTTTACTAATTTGCTTCCTTCTTTTTGGTTAAAGTGACAGTTCACCCAGAAATGAAAATTCTGTCATTAAATACTCATGACTAGGGCTGCCCCTTAATAGTCGACTAACCGTTAGTCGACGAGAGAAGGCTTGGTCGACCAAAGTTTCAATATTCGCAAAAAAAAAAAAAAAAAACCAAAGCACTGGAAGTGCCGAAGTCACGCAGTCTGTACATCAGGCGGGACATCCAAACGCTCACCTATCACTCATCAAACTTAAACATGGCTTTTCATCTGATGTATGATGTTTGCAATTTTTCATGGCAGCTCTATCTAATGCTAACCTAGAAAAATGCACGCTATGAAAGTGTCTGTGCGGAGTGTGGAAGCTGAATAGTAATAGTAATAGCGCTTACTGCATGACAGATGTCGAATGTTGTAGTTACCAAATATAGACAGCCAGATTTTTGTACGAATTTGTACAATTTCAGTGATGGGTAGTGATGAATTAGCCACCCCGCAAAATACATACAAATTCGTCGTGAGATAGCATTAGAAATACTGAGGACGAAAGCCCGAAATTTGCTTACTTGGTACAGAGAAACGCGCACAGACCTATGTCACCGAACTGTTTGCCTAATCGCAATGGAAACGCAAATTGTTCCAAGTAATTTCGGTGGAAAAGAAGCTATGGACTATTTTAATAATGTCCTTACTACCTTTCTGGGCCTTAAACATGGTAGTTGCATTGCTGTCAGTGCAGGGTCAGAAAGCTCTTGGATTTCGTAATATCTTCATTTATGTTACGAAGATGAACAAAGTCTTATGGGTTTGGAAAAACATGAGTGTGAGTAATTAATGACAGAATTTTCAGCTTTGGGAGAATTAACCTTAAATGCAGATTTCTCCATGTGGGCTCTAAAAAATAGTTTAAGATGTTTGTAAAACACCTTAGTTTTGTGGTGTAATGAAGTATATAGAACATAAATTGTTTACAGTTGTTGTGTTGGTCTTTACTTGAGACATCTTGAAATCGTTGCCATGTATTGCAATCCCATTTAACCACTGCTTATAAATCCCTTCCAAAATTACACGTCATAGCATTTGTGGTCATTTAGCATTCTTACAGCATGGCATAGAGACCGTTCTTTCAACATGTCTGATGTCACATCAGTAGAGCAGTTCAGACCAGTTCACTCAGGGAATGCTGGGATATCTGAATGAGGTCCAACTGGACAGCAGACCCTCAGGAACGGCTTGTACTTGGGTTACATTGATTCACCTCAGGACAGAAACCCAAATATAGGAATTAATTTCTTTGTCGGAAGTTATTAATGAGTGTGCATCATTGTAAAATGATTGTAATTGAAAAATTTTTAATTAAAAAAATTTAACTGAACTGGCATAGTTGTTAAAAGAAGAGAATGGTGGATATGAAGTATCTAATTATTATCAAACGTAATCTTAAGCCAAAGTACATGCATATATTATATGCATAATTATTGTATAGTTCATTTATATGATCTTATGTTAATTGTGCAAATTTATATATAGGATAAGTATTATATAAAATATTACATTTTTATTAATTCAATTGTTATTTTAAGTCAAGTACCTTAATCATATTAAATTTTTATCATATTTGTATATTTATCTTTATATAAATATGCATTTCTATAATTAAATCACACACACACATACATGTTTATGTGTGCATGTATAAACCGTTTGCAACCCGAGGCTTCTCTTGCAGTGCATAGTCATGCCAGTTGCTAAAGCCTGATCAGAAAATAATTGTGCATTTGTTTAAGAAGAAAACAAAACAAACAATTGACACACATTTTACTGATCCTGTCATATGCACTGCTTTAAACCTGAACCCTGATTGTCTTTACTCAGTCGCACTGCTAATCTCATTTTAATGAACTTCCGTTGTTTAGATGTGGGAAATTTGACTGGAATTTGTATTTTCAGTTACAGCAACAGGTCTGTTCCAGTCAGGCCCTCATGCCATGCTTGCATGATTTAAATGACAAGAGTTAAAGGTGCAGTAACGCTCAAGTGCCTCTGCTAATCTGCTTCCACGTTTCTGAGATCCAAGACATCCGATAGCCCCCGAAGCACCCTGGGAGAGAAAGAAAAGGTCGCCACCTCAACGCCTTTGGAAATTTCCATTTAAGTGTGGCATGACAGGAAGTGTCCCCTCTGCTGTTTAGATGCGAGCTCCATAGAAAGAAAACTGGGTCATGATTCACAGTAGATAAATTTATAGATACAAACTCTGTGTTAAGGAACATACTTGGACACCGGAGGCATTCAAGATACAAGTTACGCATAATAGCAAGCAGATAAATTACAGTCAGGCTACTATTTAAAGAAAAAGTGATTAGCTGCGCTATGTGTTTCTGAGAAAAATCTGGCTGTCTATATTTGGTAACTACAAGCTGTGTGTACATGCGTATATATGCGTGTGTTTATATATGTGTGTGTTGTATTCTCTGAGTAATAAATTTTTTAGCACAAAACAATAAAGAATCTCAATGAACACTGCTAAAAATAGCTTGAATCAGTCTTAACTGGTTTTCTAATTATAGCTTCCTGCTTAAACAGGCAGGTAGATTTAACTGGTTTAGGGATGGTCTGTTTTACTGGTTCAGGCTGACTGACCAGCTGGTTAACCAGCTAGCAGAGCATTTTTTGAACCTACAGTGAATCGTGCATCCCATGCTAGGTATAAGAGAGAAGTGTTATTGGATCATTCTAATAACATATCTTAAAAAAAAAAAAAAAAAAAAGCGCTTGTCAATGTAAATACACATTGGCAAAATCAACTTGGGTGAAAAAAAGTTGCTGAAAAAAGCTGCACTATTTTTTAAAGCAGCTGAGCTTCTTTCATACTGCTGAAAAAATGTTGTAGTGTGATAACTTTTAGTTAATCCCAAAAGTTTTTTGTTCTTTATTATGTGAGAAAATGTTCAGATTTACTGCTTTGCATTTGTAGTGTGGTGGTTGCTTCATGCATAGAGAGATTCATTTGCATTCATTTATAAATTAACTTCTTAGAACAGGCTGTTCTCACAGGGCTTGTGAACACAGATCCTAGTTGTTCTTTTGCAATTGCATGTATTTTTGCCATTAAGTTCCATTCTCGGTTACGTAACACATGTCAGTTTGTGTAAGTGTGATAGATTATCCCCTGGTGGGCCTCTCTAGCTCTGCCACAAGTCACATTTTATGGATTTCTCTCCATGTTACTCAACACTTGGGAAAAGAGTGCAGTATTTAAACTGGAGACAGCACAGCTGTATGAACTTATTGACTGGAGAGCTGCTGCCCATTTGTACGTACAGTACAGCACATTTTGACACTTGGCCTTTGGGAGTCACAATCTTCTTTTCATTCAAGCGGTTTGGTTGCGGTTCAAAATACAGCGTAGAGTTCTCCTGCACTGTCATCAGACATGTACTGGGTTTGTTTTTAGTGTTTGGCTTGATGTTTAAGTGAATATGGGTCAGTGTACGTGCACATTTTTAGGTTTTTAAATCACTGGACTGCTGTTATTCTCACCACAAATGTGCTGGTTTGTATACTGGATCTTTAAAAAAGGATGTAATGTTTGCAGTGTTTAAACACTCTTATTTGGTGGAAAATATCTGGAAAATGCCCTGTTTCTTTGGTCAAACTGGGAAGGTGTAACCACATTAACCACCATATGATTGCTGTAACATTTTGTTCATCTCTGGAAATAAAGTGTAGTGGCAAGTGATGTGTGCTTTTTTGAGACCTTGAGAAAAATATAGTCAAGATTTACTCCCTCTAAATGCATGTGACTTTTCCTTTTTGGAACAAGAATACAAATATTGTTCTGATCAAGCTGGACAACTTTCTAACTTACAGTCATTAGCTACGACCAACATGATGTCGGCAAGATATTGAAGATGCTAAATTGTGAATGGTTTTTTTTGGGCAAATCACACACAGAATTTCCCCCTCCCATCTGCACTTTTATGGAATTGTGCTCTAAGGCTAATTTGCCCTGTTTAGTAAATCTGGCCCTTGATTTTCTAGAGTCACCTTTTCATTGCTGTGACGTAACAACCAAAGGGTTTAAATGCATGCATCCATTCTGCACTGTGTTTCTGAAGCCACCAGGGTGGCACTGCCCTGGGGCTTGGGCCCGTCATCGTTGGTTACAGCTATATTTTTTATTTTAATCTTTCTTTCTTTCTTTCTTTCTTTCTTTTGTGTGTGTGTTTTGTTTTTAAACTACAAATGCTCATTATTTGGCTGTAATTTCTAAGTTTATTTTACTTTGAATTATATTAATATCATTAAAATATGACATTTTACCAATAGAAAATATTCAGCCTGGTCTTAAGGTGAAAACATTCGCTTATGTTTATACTATTAGGTAGGTTTAGGTGTAGTGCAGATGGTACGTTATTTTAAAACATCACAAAGCGTTAGTCTTAGATAGCACCACTTAATGGACATTTCAAGTCAGAAGTGCAGTGACACATACAAAACCAGTGTCACATAAAACGTACTATAAGTACGTTCATCGGTTCTGGGGAAAAAAACTCTTTTACTGTCACTCAGTGGACATTTCACATGTAATACGTCATGAAACTTACGTGGCGGTATATATTATGTGTCTTTCAAAAAAGTTCCCAGAGGTATGATTTCATCATGAGATCAGGTTGGTTTTTATATATCTTGAATAGTGTTGCCATGTTTCACACTCTTGATGTTCTAGACCAGGGTCTTCAACTAAAACGGCTTGAGGTCCAGTAATGATGCATGATTACAGTTCAGATGCAGGTTTCACAATAACGAAAACTTTTATTAAATGATAAACTTCATATTTTAGCCAAAAGTATTAATTTTTATATTAATTTAATTATTATCAATCAAGTATTATAATAATTCAATAACACACAAATATTTTTACTGCCCTAATTGTTTACATTTTTGTAACACATTATCTTCTTGTCAATCCATCAGTTTGCATTTACAGATCTGTGTGTTTGCTGCTTAAAAATATGGATTGATTTTCACATTGGACTTTGACAACAGCAGATGTATGGGCTGACTGCAAATGGAAGATCTTTCTCTTCCAGCAGGTGGCGCTTTCGGAATGGCAGTACACAAAGCAGCGCAGCAGCTCATTTTGAAATGTGCAGCGCTCATATTTATTCAATGGATAGCCTTTTGAAGATTCATTGCAATTCTTGTCTTTCAGTCCCCACATTTAAGACCTCCTGAAATCATAATTAAGACTTTCTTAACTCTTAGTAAAACCCTTATTAACACTGCAGTCATCAGTGAAAATTAAGAGCTTTATTACAAGCACAGACTTTCAAAAACAACCTAACACGAAATATGTTTCTTCTCATTTTTTCTCCACTTTGTTCAGGCCACAAGAGATTAGGGAAGTAAATTAATATCAGCATATGAAATAGATTCATCTCTCGTTGTCTCTGAGAGAATATGCACCGTTAATGCAGCATCGAATGCTGAAAGGTCCGTCAGTTTTTACTTTCACTTTCTGGTGCACTGAGACGTTCACCGGCATATTGCATTTTGCGCAAAGTTTTCATGTGGCTTGTGTGATATCCATTGGCCATTCGGACTGGAGTCCGCCAGTTGGTGACCCCAGTTCTAGAGTAACCCGTTCATTGCTGTGTCTCAACAACATAAGGTTTAAATGTATGTGCCTGTTGTGCACTGTTTTTCTGAAGCCACCAGGGTGGCGGTACCCTGGGGCTTGGGCCCGTCACTATTGCTTCTTTCTTTCTCCCTTTCTTTCTACCTTTCTGGCTGTAATTGATTGGTTTATTTTACTTTGAACAATATTAATACCATGAAAATGTGACATTTTACCAATAGAATACAGCAATATGGCTGTCATCATTTGTCATCATACATTTGACAATGTATAAATTAGCACTGCCACTTTCTCAAGTTAATTACTTTGTGTCGTTTTATTTATTTATTTTTTCCTAAAGGTAAACAGCACTTCTGAACGGCATTCTGAGCATTGTGAATCCCCTGCGCTGGTTGGTGAAGCAGAATCATTGTGAGAGAAGATACTCTAATAAAACGAAGCACAAAAAGAAGCTGTCGTCAAATCAAATCAATGATGGTTTTGAAAAAGCTTTTGCGTTTCGGGAAGCAGCTGCTGAGGGTGAAGGTTGTTGACTGCAACTCAGAGGAATCGCGACTCTCCCGATGTCTGAACACCTTTGATCTGGTGGCTCTTGGTGTGGGCAGCACCTTGGGAGCTGGGGTGTATGTCCTCGCTGGAGCCGTGGCCCGAGAAAACGCCGGACCGGCCATCGTGCTGTCGTTCCTCATCGCAGCCCTGGCCTCAGTGCTCGCAGGCCTCTGTTATGCAGAGTTTGGGGCGAGAGTGCCAAAAACGGGCTCAGCGTACCTGTACAGCTATGTGACTGTAGGGGAGCTATGGGCCTTTATAACTGGCTGGAATCTTATACTTTCATATGTTATAGGTGAGACGACACACGAAATAACTTAAAGGGATAGTTGTTCCAAACCTGTATGACTTACTTTCTTCTGTAAAACTTTCTCAGGTACATCAAGTGTTGCCCGAGCATGGAGTGCCACATTTGATGAGCTGATTGGAAAACATATTGAGCATTTTTGTCGACAGTACATGTCCATGAATGCTCCGGGCATTCTGGCAGAGTACCCAGATATGTTTTCCGTATTCATCATCCTCACTCTCACAGGTAAAAAATGGCCAGAGCACTAATTACATAGGAAGCCATGACTGACCATATAGAATGGAGAATTCTAGAATGTCATACAATGTTATGTATATATTTGAAATATGCATTTCAACACAGTGATTGTGAAACACACTCATTCATTCTGAAAATGAAAGCTGTTGAATGTAAATATTTAGTGGACGTTTGTGTTGGCTTTGTTCCGTAGTGTTTTGAACTACGTTTTGTTTGCTATAGCCCTGTTGGCCTTCGGGGTGAAGGAGTCAGCCATGGTCAACAAAGTGTTCACATGCATCAACATCCTGGTGCTGCTGTTCATGGTTGTATCTGGACTGGTCAAAGGCACGCTGAAGAACTGGCACCTGGACCCTGATGAGATTCTCAATGGAACCAATTCCACCCTTAAGTGAGTCGTTTTCACAAATTTTTCTTGGAATATGTTTTCAGGTATATAATTGGAAGTATGCCACAAAATTGCATACCATTCAAAAGTTTGGGGTCAGTAGGACTTTTCCAGTGGATGATGTAGGATGTAGGCGTAGCGTGAGCTCTGGTGAGAAGTGGCGAACGAGGAAGCGCAGTGGACAGAGCAAAACAAAACACCGGTCACAAATTAGAAGTACAAAATGAGGATTTGAGACAAACGTCGGAGGATTTTGATATAAGCCAAGAGCATACCCAGATAGCAACGTAGTGTCGGCCCAGATCTGGCTCATATCTGGCACATGTGGAATGATGATCTGGCCCACATGTTGCATGGAATGATGGCACTTGGGCGGACCACTTCTGTTTGCCAGATCTGGGCCAAAAGCAGGCCATAGCAATGCCACATGTCACCCAAGAGCAAAGAAATAAACCGCAACTGGACTTTATCCGAGTCACAAAATCGGTGTATATTAAATATGGAGTCATCTCAGCCTTAATAAGCCCATTAACAAGCAGAATCACTGCAGGAAAGAAGAGAACAGAAAAAAAGAGACAGAAACACTACTTCAGCCACAGCCTTAGATGAAATCAACTGAATATAAAAGACATTAAATCTCTGAAGATCTCAGCAGAGGAGGATTAAACAACTTTACAAACAGCATTACCAGCTTCACTTATTATTAACCAGAGTGACTTTATTTATGTTAGAGTTCTACAGAAGTTCTTTATTGAGAATTAACAGGGGCTTAAATCTAACATTTCATCTGAAGTCCTGAGACTTTGAGAAAAATAAAAAGTCAAGATCTGCTCACTCTAAATGTATGTGACTTTTCTTTTATGGAGTAAAAACATATATATTGTTCAAGCTGGACAACTTTCTAATTTACAGTCATTAGCTACAACCAACAGGAAGTCGGAAAGATATTGAAGATGCTAAATTGCGAATGTTTTTTGGGTATCTTGAATTGTGTCGCCATGTTTCACACTCCTGATGTTCTAGAGTAACCCTTTCATTGCTGTGACTCAACAACCAGAGGTTTAAATGCATGTGCCCTGTTTTTCTGAAGCCACCAGGGTGGCTTCAGAAAAAGAAATTTCTTTCTCTTTTTCTGTGAGTTTTTTTTCTCTAAAGGTAAACAACAATTCTGAACAATATTTTGAATAAAACGAGGATTTGTAAGGACAAATGTCTGAAAATTTAATATTAAGCCAAGAGGTAAATCGTTTGCCTTTGTTAAACAAAGGAAACAAAACTTGGTTCTTGTGAGACTAGCATATTCTTGGAGCTTACGCTGTGCCTACATCTTATGTCATCCGCTGGAATGCCACTCTCTTGAGAACGTGTATATGACAGTTAGCGGAAGCGGAAGAGATTATTGTTTATAACGTTTTAAATATGGATATTTTACTTACGCAAATGCATCGTGGAGCACTTTTTATGATGGATGGATGCACTTTATTGAACTTCAAAATTTAAACACCCATTCACTGCCATTATAAAGCTTGGAAGAGCCAGGACATTTTTTAGTAGAACTCCGATTGCATTCGTCTGATGGCGTAATTTTCATTTTTGGGTGAACTATCCTTTAACAACTACCTTGCTAACTATTAATAAGCAGCAAGTTATCAGTGTATTGAGGGAAAATTCTTAGTTAATCTTGAATATGTGTTCCCTATTCTGAAGTGTTACAGAAAGAGCAGCATTTATTTGAAATAGAAATATTTAGTGACATTATAAACATCTTTAATGTCACTTTTGATCAATTTAATGTATCCTTGGTGAATAAAAGTATATTTATTTTAAAAAGAAACCTTACTGACTCAAATGTTTTGAATGGTCGTGTATATAGCAACTGTTTCTTTGTTAAATTTCAAATGTTATCATGAGAAAAATAATAATGATTGACCTCTGTTGGCTTCCGTATGTTTCCATATTTTATATTTTTCCTGTTATCTCAGGTGCCACTAGTGTAGCAAAAATGACACACTTCCCCTTTAAATTCAAATACCATTTTTAAAATGCCTACATTACTCTCTCTGAGCAGTGCCACAGAGCCCCTGCCATCAGAAGAGATGCTGGGTGAAGGTGGGTTCATGCCTTTCGGCTTCACAGGGGTCTTATCAGGGGCGGCTACCTGCTTTTACGCCTTTGTTGGGTTCGACTGCATCGCAACTACAGGTAACTAAAGACTCTTTAAACTCCAGTGCTCTCAAATCACATCTCTAATCTTTACAAGGCGCCAGTTTTCTCTTGAAATATATGATGCATGTTCACAAACATGAGGTTAGTGAGAGTAAATTGCGCAAGAAGCCCGTTTTGTATGCATAAATGCTTGTAATAAGTGTTAGACAGTGAAGCTATTGTGCTACCTGCATATTTTGGCTTGCGTTCATGTCTCGTTGGTCAAAGTTATTTAGAGTTTCCTATATGTTTATAATCGTCTTGCATGGATATTCTCAGTGGATCTCTGCTTATGGTTTGCCTCTGGCCCCCATCTTTTATGGTGGCTCACTCCCCCACATTCCCTTGCATTTGATTGGCTAGAGTGTTTCAGGGTTTGTCTGGACTCGTCTCCCTCTCTGTAGCTGTAGTGGTTATACATTCAGTAACCCCTCCTCATCCACGTGCTGTCAGGAATGGTAATATAGCCATGTTTCTGTGCTCTCTCTGGCACTGCTGGCAGGAGCACACTACTCCTCTGTTTTATGTAGTGCTCTGCACAAGGTCAAACCACAGGAACTTTTGCCAAAAGCGAACATGCTTGCTACTCACTGCAGCAGCTGAGTCATTTGCTTGCTCCTAGCCTTCATGAAATGATGGATTTCACATGCAGTGTGCATTTAATGGAAAGACTGAATGTTGAATGAAAGTACATACAATGTACACTACTGTTCAAAAGTTTAGGGTCTGTAATGCTTTCTAAAGTCTTTGAAAAAAGTCTTGTGCTTATCAATGATTTATTTGATCAAAAATACAGTAAACAAATAAAATACAGGGTTTTTTAAATATAATTTAATTTATTACAGTGATGCAAAGCTGAATTTCCAGAAACATTACTCCAGTCTTCAGTGTCACATGACTCTTCTGAAAACATTAAAATATGCTGATTTGCTGCTCAAGAAACATTTCTTATTATCTTTAGTTTTGAAAACGGTTTATATTTTTGTAAAAACATTTTTTGAGGATTTTTTGATGAATAGAAAGTTTAAAAAAACAGCGTTTTTGAAGTAAAAAATCTTTTGTAACAATATAAATGTTTTTACTATCACTTTTGATCAGTTTAATGCACCCTTGCTGAATGAACGTTTTAATATCTTACAAAATCACTGAAACATATTTCTTATTAAACATATTTTATTTTATTTTATTTTATTTTATTTTATTTTATTTTATTTTATTTTATTTTATTTTATTTTATTTTATTTTATTTTATTTTATTTTATTTTATTTTATTTTATTTTATTTTATTTTATTTTATTTTATTTTATTATTTTGTGACCCTGGACCACAAAACCAGTCATAAGGGTCAATTTTTTTTTAAATTGAGATTTATACATAATCTGAAAGCTGAATAAATAAGCTTTCTATTGATGTATGGTTTGATAGGATAGGAATCTGGAATCTGAGGGTGCAAAAAAAATCTAAATATTTAGAAAATTGCCTTTAAAGTTATCCAAAAGAAGTTCTTAGCAATTGATATTACTAATCAAAAATTAAGTTTTGATATATTTACGGTTAGAAATTTACAAAATATCTTCATGGAACATGATCTTTACTTAATATCCTAATGATTTTGGCATAAAAAAAAATCGATAATTTTGACCCATACAATGTATTGTTGGCTATTGCTACAAATATACCCATGCTACTTAAGACTGATTTTGTGTTTCAGGGTCACATTTTATATTTTATTTTATCAGTTTCTCTTACTTGGAAACATCCATAGTATTCGTAGAGCCACTAATTAAAAGACAACCAACTATCAGTTTTCAATTTGACACAATAATGATGAGTGTCATGGGATAGGATGGGCCAAAATTAAATGCCCACATATCAATAATGTAAAGAGCTGAAAATAAACTGGTGTCTTGTTACATTAATGTTCTCTTGGGGGAAAAAAAAACTGTCTAAGAACTCCTGTCATTTGATAGTCTAGGCATAGATCTGTTTATGGTCTCCTTTGGTTCGCCCATGTTATTTATGCTGTGGCACAGCAATTAGCTTCTGGCATTATATGGATAATACAGGTTTGAGTCCAGCCAGCAACCTTTTACTATTTCTTTTTAATAAAAACACACTATCCTCTTTCATATCACAGGTGAGGAGGTGAAGAACCCCCAGAGAGCCATTCCCATCGGCATCGTCACCTCCCTCCTTATCTGTTTTGTAGCGTACTTTGGTGTATCGGCCGCCCTCACCATGATGATGCCATATTACATGCTGGATAAGAACAGCCCACTTCCCGTGGCCTTTAAGTACGTCGGCTGGGAAGGAGCCACGTACGCTGTGGCGGTAGGCTCCCTTTGCGCCCTGTCCACCAGGTAAGCACTAATCCATCCAGCAATTTAGGGATTGTTTTAACACACACTACGGCCCAGTCTAGAGTAAACCCGCCCCTGCATGGTCAAGCGCAAAAATGTACTTGAAATGAATAATTACCCATGTTCCTTGAAATAATTGAATGTAATTACCCGCAAGCCTGGTTGCAGTTTAAAAGACCTTCAGTCATTTAGTGCAACCTTTAGGAAGTTGAGGAAGTGAACTTGCGTGACCCTTGGGAGGTTGAGAGAGTGCAATCTTGGACTGGATTGCGTGATAGTGTGTGTGTGTGTGTGTGTGTGTATATATATTTATCTGAGGCAGCTCATATGGGCCCCTTGCTAAAAATATGAAGGGAAATTTGTTGAGCTGAGTTATGAATCCTGTTTCTTAGTTATGCAACACTCAGTCCAGGCCATGAGTGGGAGTAAGGCTCCATGCCACGTTTTTTTTTTCTGTCCATAAAAGTTAGCTAGTATTAATCTCATAGTAATGACCTACATGCTTACACACCAGATGTTGTTGCTCAGAAATGTTTGTACTATGAAGTATGAATTTTGTGTAATCTGTCAATGGAAAGTGTCTTCTGCATGATCTGTCTAAACTATCTAACAGCCCGCCTAACTTCTGAGTCACTAATGATAACCTCGGTAGCTGCAGAGTTGAAGTAGATTTATTGGCTTTTTTGTGTGTGTGTGTGTGTGTGGTTTCCAGTTATTGCAGTATTTTACGTATTAAATACTGTTTTGGAATCCATTCAGAAGTGAAGTGTGTAATTTTATATTTACTCACCCCCATGTCATCCAAGATGTTCATGTCCTTCTTTCTTCAGTCGCAAAGAAATTGTTTTCTGAGAAAACATTCCAGGATTTTTCTCCACACAGTGGACTTCAATGGGTCAAAGGTCCAAATTGCAGTTTCAGTGCAGCTTCATAGATCTCTACACAATCCCAGCTGAGGAATAAGGGTCTTATCTAGCAAAACGATTGGTCGTTTTCTAAACAAATAAAAATTTATATTCTTTTTAACCGCAAATGCTCGTCTTACTCTAACTCGACCTCATGTGTTACGTAAGTACACTGTAAAAAGTTTTCACCAGTTTCAACTTAAAAACTTAAGTTTAGCAGCTGCCTTAAAATTTTAAGCTAAATCAACTTAAAAGTACAAGTCATTTCAACTCACAAGTTAAATCAACTTAAAAGTACAAGTCATTTTAACTCATTTTATTGTAATGAGTTAAAATGACTTGTAGATTTAGGTTGATTTAACTTAAAATTTTAAAATGAGTTTTTGTTTAAACTGGTGAAACTTTTTACAGTGTACCGACCCAGTGTTTACAAAGTGAACGTGCGAAGAAAGTCAGATGCCCTCAAAAGTTGGAGGAGAAAATAAGATGTAGTTTTTCTTCCTACCGTACCATTTTGAACCAGAGTACATGGACGGAGAGCTAATCACACGTAATGCGTAATGCGTGAAGATGGAATACAAGATGAGCATTTTTTATTTTTTTATTTTTTTCAGAAAATGACCAATCGGTTTGTTAGATAAGACCCTTATTCCTCGGCTGGGATCATGTAGAGTCCTTTGAAACTGCAATTTGGACTTTCAACCCATTGGTCCCCATTGAAGTCCACTATATGGAGAAAAATCCTGAAATGTTTTCCTCAAAAAAAAAATGTATTTCTTTGCGACTGAAGAAAGAAAGACATGAACATCTTGGATGACATGCGGGTGAGTAAATTATAAGGAAATTTTTATACTGGAAGTGAACTGATCTTTGAAACCTGGTCCACTTTGCAGCGTATTATTGTTGAGAACGGCACATTTATACACAAAACAGATTCACCAACCACATTTAGTTTTTTTTAATCACTGTTAAGTACACTGTAAAAAACAACATTAGTTGAGTCAACTTAAAATAATTTGTAACCTGGCTGCCTTAAAATTTTGAGTTCAGTCAACTCAAAAGAAATTTATTCAACTTGAAATGTTAAATTATACTAAGTGACAACTTAGATATTTGAGTTGAATCAACTTCAAATTTTAAGGCAGCTGGGTTACTTACCCATCTGTTAAGTTTAGCAAACATAAATATCTAAGTTTTCTTAGTACAACTTAAGATTTCAAGTTGAATAAACTTATTCAGCTGATGAACGATAGAAATATTAACAGCCAATCAGAATCCACTCGACTTAAAAGCACTCTAGCTTTTAAAACGGTAGACAACAAAACTTTTTATAGTTTTTATAGTAATTTTTATAGTTCTCGTGCCTTAAAGGGATAGTTCACCTAAAAAAGTAAAATTCTGTCATCAATTACTCACGCTTATGTTGTTCCAAACCCGTTAGACCTTTGTTCATCTTCGGAACACAAATTAAGATTTTTTTGATGAAATCTGAGAGCTTTCTGACCTTGCATAGACAGCAACGCAACTAACACATTCAAGGCCCAGAAAGGTAGTAAGGACATCGTTAGAATAGTCCATATGACATCAGTGGTTCAACCTTAATTTTATAAAGTTACAAGAAAGAAAGCAAAAATAACAACTTTGACACAAATCTGTAAAGTTTACAGTAAAAAATCGGCAGCTGTGGTTGCTTGAATTTTACCATTAAAAAATACGGTAGCAACGTTTTGCTTTTTACAGTTTTCACTTAAATTCATTGGTAAATACCATCATTTCATGATTTCACTGATATAATGTTAATGTACCGACCTATTGAAGTACTGAAATCTGTTTTGTACCCTTGTAATAGACTGATAACCACCAAAAGCAAGTGATGATGAGAAAGTCACATGATGAACAAAAGCTCATCACAAACAACTTTTAAATATTGACATATATAGAAGGTGCACAGTGTCATTTGGGGCTGCACAATAAATCGAAATGAAATAGTAATCGCGAGGCAGAAGCTGTGATTGTCATGCGTATCTTTCAGTGAAGTACGGTTCTGTGATCAGCAGTAAATCTTTATCCGAAGGCCAGAGGGCGCTGTCACGCAGAAACGCCAAATACACCCGAAGAAGACACCCATGAAATCACGATCGCTGCAGCTGAATAAACAGAAGATTTAACTGTATTCATTGATTCAGTGTGACTAATAAACACACGACTAGGACAATATATGGTTTATATGAGTTCTTATTATTAAATTTTCATTGTAATAAAGTATATTTATAATACAATGTCTTTATCACTGCTTAAAATATTATGAAATATGTTGTGTGCCTTATTCTGTGTAAGAAGCCACATCATCTCACAGAAGGATTTATTTCAAACACTTGACTGACGTTATAAAGTGAGTTTGGAGTAAAAACATGTTATTAAATGTGGTATTTTCACATGCTTTCAGATGTACTACCTACACAGACCTGTAGTTCACTGAGAAGCTACGCAAACAGCTGTCATTATCGCAAACGATTACTTTCGATTTCATAATCGTGCAATGATATCGTCTAAGATTTTTTTTTTTGCGTAACCTATCAGTGAACTATGGCTCTGTGTAGTAATTGCTGCTCCATCTGAAAGCAGGTGATGGAGATTTACTTACTTCTGATTACAGAACCAGCTTTATTGACAAAATGTGCATGGAAACTGCGTTCGATTAATCGTGCAGCCCTAGTGTCATTCACACAAACACTAAACACCATCATGGTAACACATGAAGAAGAGTTATTTCAACAACAAAAAACCTTCATTTAAAAAAAAAAATTAACACAGGGAATTCTGGGAATGTCAGTTTACAGTTATTCAGTGTAAATTGTATGGTCTTTTACCGTTAACCATTTAACAGGTTTTTACTGAAGCATTTTTATAGTTTTTTTTTACCGTTAAATTCACGTCATTTTTTACCGTGTACTCTTGTGAATGCATGTCGAAGACTGCCACGAAAGAGGAGAAATTTTTAATAAAGTTGTTAGTTTTTTTGCACAAAAATATTCTCGTAGCTTCATAACATTACGGTTGAATCACTGATGTCACATGGACTATTTTAACAATGTCCTTACTGTTTTTATGGGTCTTGAACGTGTCAGTTGTGCTGCTGTCTATGCAGGATCAGAAAGCTCTTTGATTTCATCAAAAATATCTTAATTTGTGTTCCGAAGATGAGGTCTTACAGGTTTGGAACGACATGAGGGGGAGTAATAAATGACAGAATTTTCATTTTTGGGTAAACTATTCCTTTAAAACTAGTCAAAATGTGCACCTGAATCCCAGACGTTATGCAACACCAGCCAACCAAATTAGAAGTGTTTTGAAGTATTTGTAGTCTGATTCCCCTGAAGAGCAAACGCTGTGGCTATGTGGCGCTTTCAAAATATTTCTCTGTTTGTTTAAGTGGCCATCTGAGGCGGAAGGGGTGGTGGATGCATATGGAAACAATCAATATTTTTGCAATTCCGCTTGTCACCACTAGTACTTAAGAAATTACATGCTTCACCTTTAAAATCATCCTTTGAATGATTACAATTCATGCCAAGAGATTGATCCTTATGCTCTTGCAAAGATTTTCTTCTAATATCACTTCTGATTGGTGGGGGTGGCCTGTTAGTGGCATGTTTCTCTCCTATAATAACACCACAGCAGTGTATGAATGCACTATGTCTGTGTCTCTTTTTTGCATGGCATGGTTTGTTTTCTCCATCTCTCGCGGCAGCCTGCTTGGCGCCATGTTCCCCATGCCCCGTGTCATCTGGGCCATGGCTGACGATGGCCTGCTCTTCAAATTCATGACTGGGATCAACGAGAGAACAAAAACACCCATACACGCCACTGTAACAGCAGGCTTCGCCGCAGGTGAGCGAATTTTAATGCTACTAATCTACTGACGTCGTGTTACGTTTGCGATATCGCGCATCCGTCCTGGAGCATGTTGCATGGAAAAAAACTACATTTTCAGCCACACCGGACAGCTACGATGGGATTCATTTAACAGTTTTCTTCGTGAATAAACTGGATTTATCCCCTTTCTGCCTTTGACACCACCTCTGGCAGCTGCCCAGTTGGCTTATGTGTTTCTTTTCTGCTCTCTTCCTTTTTTTTGATCATCCCATGATCAGTCTCTTGGGGTCCTTGTTCCCCCTCCCACGTATAATCTTTGCCATGGCCCGGGACGGTCTGCTCTTCTCATTTCTGGCGCGGGTGAGCGAGAAGAAGACGCCCGTCGTGTCCACTCTGGCCTCCGGGGTCATTGCTGGTAAGAGCAGAGGGCGTTGTGGGATTGGAGGGTTGAGCTCTAGTGGGCTGCTTTTGTTGCTGTTAGAAACATCAGCCTGTACATATCTATGGGGAGGAGCTTGGAAACTCACTGTTTATTAAACACACAGCAGTTACATGTAATTGGTAGTACTAAAGGGTTTTTTGTTTTCTGTCTTTTCTAAATGATTCCAGTAGTTTCCTGGAATAGAAACTCGTAAGACTTTGCTGTGTCGGAATTGTTTGTTTTATTGTGCAAACATGACGTGTGATACCATGACGCCAGTTTTACCACACTAGAGTCTGTTGACATTGTGAATAGTTTTGTGTGCTTCTGTTTCATTCATTGAAGGAGTTTAATTGCTTATGCTGTTAGCACTTTCCATGAATAGGGTACAGGACACTTTTTTGTATTTTGATTTGAGGACGAATAAACAAGATATTATTTTACTAAATATTGTAATTAGTTTATAATTAATGTTTTTTCATTAGGTTTTGTGTGATTTTTTTTTTTTTTTTTTTTTTTTTTTTTTTTTTTATTTATTTATTTATTTATATTTTTTTATTTATTTATTTTTTTTTGGCTTGAACCATTTTCACTTCCCAGATTTCTCACAGATATTGTGAAAAGTATCTTTGAAGGCAGAGAGAATATTTCAGGCATCATCATCATCATTATTATTATTATTATTATTGTTATTGTCAAAAATTATAATTTTATGTAAATCCACAAGAACTAAATGGTTATTTTCAGAATAGTAAGTTATTCAACCCCCCCCCCCTATTCTATGAAAAGTAAGTATAAAAATGACATTGAGGGTTTTTGGAATTCATGAAACATCAATATTTATTTATTTGTTTGTTTATTAATAAAATATTTCTAAAACCCCCTTTATGCATTCTAATGTTAAAAAGTATTGTGGTATTGTTTTATATCCTATTTGTGGAAAGTGCCTTTTTTCAATTTTACAAATGTTCATATCTATTTAATATTACAAAAGGGCTTTTAAACATGTTGCTTAAGTGTTTTGTAACAGTTGATGATCTGTGAATGTTGACTCTTATGATTGAAATAAATATTTATTTTTATGTATTTAATTGTTCATTGTTCACTGACAAACAAGACACAAATAGATGTCATAGAAATATTTTGTGGGAATAATGTTTATGTACACTCTCAGAAAAAAAAAATACTGTGTTGTGTATTTACATTTTTCTGGTAAATAAATTCAAGTAAATAATTTTAAAGTAAATATTCTTTAAAAAAAATAATGTTTTAAGAATGATTTTATTACAAATAGTAGTACTATCGTTACATTAAGTAATATATTTCTGTCACAGTTTCTTCCAATTAAACAGAACTTTTATTTCAACATGTTGCTGTAAAGACCTTTGTTTTGGTTTGTATACGATAGTTTTTCTTAAAAGAAACTGTAAAATGCTTAAATGAAGTAACTTACATCACAGTTTGGTCAGTTACCCGGATGTGCGGCCATATTGGTGATACTCAGATGTAAACAACAGCATGGATTGCAGGTTAATGTACTACTGAATATGTTGTTCCGTTAAATTTATGCTGTTTAAACCATGGAAAAAATGTGTGGAAACTGCTAAATCATATAGAGAAAGACTTAGTAAGCAGGAACGGGCACAATATTTTGACAAACTAAAGTTATTAGGTGGTGAAGATACATACGAGCTGTAATAATTAAGATATTAGCCAAATATTTGACCTACTTGATCGGAAATTATAAGAACAAACACGAATGTTGTCAAGATTCTTGTCCTGGAAATCCTGGTTCAGTTTGGCCAACCACAAATGCCTTTTTTTTCCTCAGACAGTTTTTTGAACTCTTCTCCTTTATTTGTTAAAACTTTTGGCAGTCTATAGTATTTCAAATGTTTTCCCAGTCCGACCAATTATTACAGCATAAATCATGACAATAATTGACCATTTTCAGCAGCAACAATCAGCAAAATATGCAAGTTTTGTTCAGTTCAGTGGCATTGTTTATGTTCAGTGCCGCCAATATGGCCGATTGATGACGCGTCATGAAAACACTATATGGTACGATGATAGTTTTTTCTGAAAAGAAACTGTAAAATATTCATGAAGTGACTCGTTTTAAGTTTACTGACCTAGTTTTGATTTATTCATCCAAAATTTGACAAAATCTGTGACATTCCACGTTATACTGTAAATTCTATAATGCTAATATTTACCTTTAAGGCTGTACCTTTAGGTACAAAGGTGTACCTTTTGAAAAGCTTTTGTACCTTTTTATTTTCTGGGAGTGTATTTGTTATATTTTCTTTACAGGTTTTTAAAGCAATGTTGGCTTAAATAGTATTTCAACATTAGCATGTTCTCTATATAAAACATACAGCTTTGAATCGTTATAAAACTTCCCATTGCAAATATCAGTCTATCATCAAAACAGATGACAGTAAATTGATCCTTTCCATTCCTGTGCAGCTATTATGGCTTTCCTGTTTGACCTGAAGGACCTGGTTGATCTGATGTCTATAGGAACTCTTTTGGCCTACACGCTGGTCGCTGCCTGTGTTCTTGTACTCAGGTTGGCAGATGCGTGTGAAATGAATGCATTTCAATATTTGCGTTATTACAGTTAGGCTGTTCATTGTAAAATAATATTGTGAATGATCTACAGGTACCAGCCCGAGCAGTTTTCTCAAACATATCACATAGCCAACACACACGAGGAGATGGAAATGAGCGAGACCATAAGTACACCAAGCATGGGGATTCTTCCCGGCATAGAAGAGCGTTTAAGCTTCAAAACGCTGTTCTTCCCCGACATCAATGAACCCTCCAACCTTTCAGGCTTCACCGTTAACATCTGTGCGAGTCTGCTTGGTATGTAACTAACGATTCATTAAGACGAATGCTGTTTTTTTTTGTTTGTTTGTTTTAGTTGTTTTCTAAACTGTATCTTTTTCAGGTCTGCTGATCTTCAGCTTCAGTCTGCTGGCCGTCCTGGGCGGAAGTCAAATGTGGAGTATTGTCACTCTCAGTGTCCTGTTCAGCATGTGTGTTGTTATCACGTTTATCATCTGGAGACAACCTGAGAGTAAAACCAAGCTTTCTTTTAAGGTTAGACCTCATAATGCTAAAGCACATCTAACAGAGTTCCAGGGTGTGGTCACACGCAATCAAATCAATAGAGTTTTGTTTAATCTAATGTTGATTATTATTTGTTAAATGCAAGAAGCCAAATACTATGTTTTCGGTTGCACTTAAAGGAACACTCCACTTTTTTTGAAAATAGGCTCATTGTCCAACTCCCCTAGAGTTAAACAGTTGAGTTTTACCGTTTTCGAATTCATTCAATTGATCTCCAGGTCTGGCGGTTGCACTTTTAGCATAGCTTAGCATAGATCATTGAATCTGATTAGACCGATAGCATCTCGCTCAAAAATGATCATATATAATGACGATATTTTTGCTATTTAAATCTACTGTAGTTACATCGTGTACTAAGACAGACGGAAAATGAAAAGTTGCGATTTTCTAGGCTGATATGGCTAGGAACTATACTCTCATTCCAGCGTAATAATCAAGAAACTTTGCTGCTGTACCATGGGTGCAGCAGGCACAATGATATTACGCAGTGCCTGAAAGTGACCGGCACTAAGTTTGTGTAGATGCAGAGATGCAGCCGGCAGAGTTGATGGCTGCGTAATATCATTGCGCCTGCTGCACCCATGGTACGGAGGAAGTTCTTGATTATTTCGCTGAAATGAGAGTATAACTCCTAGTCATATTGACCTAGAAAATTGCAACTTCTTATTTTTTGTCCATCTTTGTTCATGATGTAACTACAGAGGAGTCAAGTTTTAAATAGAAAAAGTATCGAAACTCTTTGGTCATTTTTGAGTGAGATGCTAACGGTCTAATCGGATTCAATGATCTGTGCTAAGCTATGCTAAAAGTGCTACAGTCAGACCCGGAGATCGGCTGAATGGATTCGAAAACGGTAAAACTCAACTGTTTAACTCTAGGGGAGTTGGACAATGAGCCTATTTTCAAAAAATGTGGAGTTTTCCTTGAACATCAGTCAGTCAAGCATTATAATGTATTATGATAATCAAGTATTATTTAATGATAGAACTTTAATGATTAGAATTACAATTTAGCAACCATGTACAACTGCATATTAGTCATTTTAACTTAACTTGGGACTGGCGGTGGTGCTTTTTTGGTCATTCAGTTTTTCTGTAAAAAATGGGAAAAAACTAACAATAAAACTGCTAATAATAATAAGAATAATAATATTATTATTATTATTAATACGAATTCTTCTAATAAGAACAATATAAAACTCACTAAGGATTAATGAGCAGCTAGATTCATGAATATTAATTAGTTTGTTTGCGTTCGCTCGAACTCATTTGCTAAAATCAAAACAGGGGCGATAATAGGTGAGCGTCAGCCAATGAGAATTACGTTTGCGCATTAGCTCTGCCCACTACGGGAGAAACCGACAGTTCGTAAAAGCTGAAGAAATACAAAGGCACGCTGTTATATTAAGAATATACATGTTGCGCGTTAATTCTGCATGTTATGTAAGAATCTTTCTCTCTCTCTCTCGTGTGTGTGAGACAAAGCGACGGCGAGTTGTGTGCCTTCACGCTAGAGTTTACTGTACGCAAATACAGGTACGCTGCGCATCTATTCAGAAGAACTGAGAAATAGCACAGATCGCTTGACAGAGAGTAAAACTGAAGCGTTCGGTCAGAGTGTTCAGGAGTGAGTAAAAAATATATATCTGTGCTAAACTTATACTTAGCCTACAACTCACCCTGGTGAGTAAAATCTGAGAATTTATAAGCCAGTGGCTAATATTAGACATCATTTAGTCGCATATGCGAGTGATTTACTCGCAACGTGGGTTATTACAGTGCACTTACCTAAGAAAGTACTGGTAATATAAGGTAACTTTAACAAATAATAAACAATAAACACACGAAGATGAAGATAAACAGTCTTTATTTGATTCACACAAAGGTAAATCCAAACAAGGAAGGCTGGTGACACGTAGGCGTTAACATAAACAATACCGGACAACCTAAAACTGAACAGACAGGAACTTAAATACACAGATCAAACGAGGATAAGATTAATAAGACACACCTGAACTTAATGAAGAACTCAAAGCAATAACTATGATAACTAACTACTGAAAACAGTCCAAACAGTGTAGGCCCAGGGCTCTCAAGTCTGACGCATTCACCGTGAGAGACACGCATTTCAACCAGTTCACAGGCTGTCACGCCACACCTAGTATTTCTCACGCTAAGTAAGGGATAACTTGTCCCGCTATATAATGTTAATCGACAAGACGCAGGCTTGCGGAGGTAAGTTCTCTGCCGAGTTCATAGCTGGCTTGAAAGTTAAATGCCACCTACCAGCAAATATTAGAAATTATAATTTGCTGTTTTCGGGTAAATTACGTGATCCCGCAACAATCACGTTCGTCACGCGGCAACATGGACACGCACACACGGGACGAGGCAAGCGGTGGAATCGGTGCGGGCTGCCGCTTTCATTAAATTACGTTAATTTAATTAATTACATTAAATGTATCAACATTGTTGGAAAGGTTATTTTGAAAATGTAATAGGTTACAGATTACAAGTTACCCTATTTAAAATGTAATAAGTAGTGTAACTATTTTACTTACTTTAAAAGTAATGTAACTGATTACATTTGATTACTTTTCTAAATTTCTAACTGATGTTTTTCAACTGTTAATCCTTTTGAAATGTTTACAGATTATGATGATTATGATTATGAGATTATGATAGTTTAATATTGAAGGAGAAGTCCACTTCCAGAACAACAATTTACAGATAATGTACTCACCCCCTTGTCATCCAAGATGTTCATATATTTCTTTCTTTCTGAAATAAAGCTGAAATAAAATTAAAAAAAGGGTAAATGTTGAATAAAACTTAAAACTTGTAGAAATGAAATTAAATATGTTTAAGCTCCAATAGTAAGTACTACAATGACCAAAACTGAAATAAAAATAAAGATAAATAGAAATATAATAAACTAATAAAACTAATACTAATACTAAACTAAATTACAAAAAATTAAACTAATATAAAATGAAAACTGATCATTTCAGATTTTAATAAAACCTAGTTTACACGCAATTACTTAAATGCATCTTTTTAAATTATTACATGCATTATTTATTTTTTTTTTTTGGTAACTGAAATAAAACTGAAAAAATAATTTTAAAAAACCTCTCTGAAAATAAAAATAAATTAGAGATAAATAGAAATATAAAAAAACAATAAAATTACGAAAAATTATCTAATATAAAATAAAAATGGAGCATTCAAAATATTAATAAATATTTGCCAAATATCTGCCAAGCTAGATATTCCCATTTATTTATTTTAGACGCTCACAATTACACATTCCAGTGATTTTTAATAATTGTATTTTCTTTTTCACGTCTTCCTACAGGTTCCTTTACTCCCATTCATCCCGGTGGTCAGCATGTTTGTCAACGTGTACCTGATGATGCAGCTGGACAGGGGTACCTGGATCCGATTTGCCATCTGGATGTCTTTAGGTACAAATAAAAAACTTGAAAAAGCTTAATAAAAACTTGGCCCGACAACTCCTAAACAAGTTTTTCTGCTTGTAAAAATCAAATAAAGGCTTTCGGACATTTGACAATTAGAAATGTCCTCTGGTGGGGCTCCCGAAAAGCACTTGGCACGTATGCGGTCAATAATTTGTTCCATTATCCCTCTGTTCTCTCCAGGACTCGTAATCTACTTTGGCTATGGAATCTGGCACAGTACTGAAGCCTCGCTGGCCCATTCCAGTATGGACGAGGAACTGAATGTGTACAAACCCGCCTGCAGTCTAAACAGGGACAGCGTGACCCCGGAAAAGGAGGCTTTCCTCTGTAACGGATCACGGGTTGACGAGGACGGAGATCTCTAATATGGAACAGTGTTATATTATTTACTCAAACGTTACATGAAAGCACACCGCCGAGAGGTTGTGAGGTGCACAGGCCGTTGGAATCGAATCAGATGGAGCTCTTTGATCCATTTAACAATGTCACTTCCTTGTCAAGACGTCTAAGAGCTTTGTTCTACATGGGTGGAAGTATTTAAGTATTCTTACAACTCATAGGTTTTGTTTCCTACTTCAGAAATCTTGAAGAAACCAAAACAGGCGCAGGGCCTTTTACTGAGTGGTTGTAGAATTAAAAAAAAAAAACAGTGTAGGCATCTGTGAGCTGCAGTATTTCATGTTGATCAATTGAACTTTTTGTTCCTTTTTGTCTTACTTTCGCAGTTGAAACTAAATCAGAGTTGGTTGATCTGAATCTTGGATGTCAGTGTTTAGCGTTTTACGTATCTGAGCGTGTCTTTACACAGGAAGAAATCAAATAATGCTTGGCTTTTCTGCTGAATTTGTCTATCTGAGGTCACATTTAGGAACCTTTTCCGTCTGGTTTGAACTGCCCGGATCCAGAATGTGTAGGTTTTTGCTGGTCCACCCAGATTAGACCTTCAGGTAGTATTGCCACCTGGTGGTGTGGTAGGGCTGTCGCCAGGGTTAGTTGCTTTTGGTCTGGCACAGTGCTGGATACTGTGTCTTCTGTGCAGATGGAGTCTGCCTCTTCACTAGCGTCTTAATGTAGTGTAAGCAGGCGTTTTTTAGGATATTTGGAGAGAAGTTGATATCTTGGGGTGCGTTTTGGTCATTCAAGGTGTTTGGACATACACTCCCGTTCAAAAATTTGGGATCAGGAAGACTTATGCTTTTTTTTTTTTCTAAAGTTTTTAACTTAAAGTTTCTTATGCTCATCAATGCTGTGTTTATTTGAATAAAAATACAGAAAAAACAATAATGTTGTGAAATATCATTACAATTTAAAGTAATGGTTTTCTATTTTAATGTACTTTAAAAAGTAATTTATTTCCGTGTTCAAAGCTGAATTTTCAGCATCATTACTTCAGTCTTCAGTGATCCTTCAGAAATCATTGGAATGTCTTGATTTATTATCAATGTTTTAAACAGTTGTGCAGCTTAATATTTGTTTGGAACCTGTGATATTTTTTTCAGGAATCTTTCATGAATAAAAAGTTTAAAAGAACAGCATTTATTCAAAATAGAAATCCTTTCAAAGTCTTTACTTTGATCAATTTTTTTTATCAATTCAACATTTTTGCTGGATATAAGTATTAATTTCTTTCAAGAAAGAAAGAAAGAAAGAGAAATAATTCTTCTTTCTTTCCAGGATTCTTTGATGAATAAAAAGTTAAAAAGAACAGCATTTATTCAAAATAGTAGTCTTTACTGTGATCACTTTTTTTAATCAATTTAACATTTTTGCTGGATATAAGTATTAATTTCTTTCAAGAAAGAAAGAAAGCAAAAAAGAAACGAACAAAGAGAGGAAGAAAGAAAGAAAGAAAGAAAGAAAGGAAAAACAATTACAGACCTCAAACTTTTGAACAGTGGTGTATATTGTTAGAAAAGATTTCTATTTTGAATAAATGCTGTTCTTTTTAACTTTTATTCATCAAAGAGTCCTGAAAAAATCACAGGTTCCAAAAATTCCAGTTTCCAACACTGATAATAAATCAGCATATTAGAGTGATTTCTGAAGGATAATGTGACACTGAAGACTGGAGTAATGATGCTGAAAATTCAATTCAATAATGTTTCACAATATTACTGTTTTTTCTGTATTTTTGATCAAATAAATGCAGCCTTGATGAGCAGAAGAAACTTCCTTAAAAAAACATAAAAAATCTTACTGATCCCAAACCTTTGAACGGCAGTGTATATCACATTGTATTTATGTTGATCAAAATATTTTACAAAAAAAAATAAGTCTAAAGAGTTTTGGATTGCCTTCTGCAACCTGGAGGTACTCTACCAAAGATTAGAATAATTGAGATTTTTATTATTTTTAAAAGAAGTCTCTTATTCTCACCAAGTCTGCATTTATTTGATCAACAATAGAGCAAAAACAGTAATACTGTGAAATATTATTACAGTTTAAAATAACTGTTTCTATTTGAATATATTTTAAAATGTAATTTAGTCCTGTGATGGCAAAGATGAAATTTCAGCAGTCGTTACTCCAGTGTTCATGCTGCCTTAAAATTTTAAGTTTAATCAACGTGAAATATTAAGTTGTACAACGTGACAACTTGGATATTTGAGTTGAGTAAACTTAACATGTTAAAGCAGCACAAACGCTTAGTTTTTAAGTTGAAAAACTTTTTTTTTTTACAGTGAGTAGTATTTTAAATCTTACTGATCCCCAACATTTAAGTGATAGTGTATCACGGTTTCCACAAAAATATGAATTAGCACAACTGTTTTCAACATTGATTATAATAATCGTTCCTGCTAATCAGCATATTGGTGATCGTTTCTGAAGGATCATGTGAAACTGAAGGCTGGAGTAATGATGCTGCAAATGCATTACGTTTTAAAATATATTCAAACTGTAAGCATTTATAGTTTGTAATAATATTTCAAAATATTACTGTTTTACTGTATCTTGATCAAATAAATGCATCCTTAGTCAAAATAAAAATTTTTTTTTTATTCCAAACTTCTCCGGTAGTGTAAGTTTATTTACGCTAGTATTAACAAAGGCAATTGGTAGGCTAATCACTTATGCCACATTATGCTGTCTCTATTTAAACTAGTCAAAGTTGGTTTTTATTAGTCAAATATTGCTCTTTTTTTATTCTTCCGACAGTATACTTTGAGTTTCAGCCGTTACAAATTGATAATTGTAATATAGAGGTATAAGAAAGCTGGTGAGTATAATCTTGGCATTGTTAAAGGAGAAGTTCACTTCCAGGACAAAAATTTACAGATAATTTACTCACCCCCTTGTCATCCAAGATGTTCATGTCTGTCTTTTTTCAGTTGTAAAGAAATTGTTTTTTTGAGGATAACATTTCAGGATTTCTTTTCATGTAGTGGACTTCTAAGGTGCCCAGTGAGTTTGAACTTCCAAAATGCAGTTTAAATGCAGCTTCAAAGGGCTCTACACGATCCAAGCCGAGGAATAAGGGTCTTAACTAGCAAAACGATGAGTTATTTTCTAAAAAAAAAAATTGACAATTCATATCCTTTTTAACCTCAAATGCTCATCTTGTCTAGCTCTGCGTGAACTTCTATGTATTCCGGTTCAAGACAGTTAGGATATGTCAAAAAACTCCCATCTCATTTTCTCTTCCAACTTCAAAATCATCCTACATCGCAGCAAAAGTACCGACCCAGTGTTTACAGAGTGAACGTCAAGTGAAGACAAGTGACGATCAAACACCCATTACAAAAAAAGGTAAAACAGCGATGTAGGTCGACTTGGAGAAGAAAATGAGATGAAAGTTAGTTTAAACAGCATTTTGGAAGTTCAAACACGTGGGCACCAATGAAGTCCACTATATGGAGAGAAATCCTGAAATGTTTTCCTCAAAAAATATAATTTCTTTACGACTGTAGAAAGAAAGACATGAACATCTTGGATGACAAGGGCGTGAGTACATAATCTGTAAATTTTTGTTCTGGAAGTCAGCTTCTTTAAATGTTAAAAAAAATTTAGTCTGATTACATAATGGTCATCAGAAATGTTTAGAAGTAAAGATGTTTATTTTTTTCTTCATGTGTCCCAGACTGTTTTCTCAGGAGCATGATTGCCATCTGTGATAACCAATCAGACGTTTTAACTTTTAGAGTTTCAACACTCCATCATCCAATCTCACCTCAGGAGCATTTCGTCTAGAACGTACATTATGAATTTATAATAAGAATATATATTTATATGTTCTAGTTAAACTTCTTCGGATATTCTTACCTATTAAAGCAGCACATTGATCTATCATGCAGACTTGATGCTTCTCGATCGATCAATCAATCAATCAATCAATCAATCAATCTAATCTTGCTTTGTTGATATTCCATGAATTAAGTGATTTGTAAATGGCAAATAATGCTCTTTTTAATGCTGAAAACAGTAATGTGTGTGCAGAGGTCTTGTTCATGTTTTTGGTTACAAAGATTTTAGTAGATTAAAATTCTCATATGTGTTTATGTTGCTGAGTTTGTGTTTGAACGTGAAGACATTTCAAGTAGTTGTTTTGAACTCTTGAAACTTAGCAGTTGCAATTTAGAATGAAATTACATTTATATATATATATATATATATATATATATATATATATATATATATATATAAATAAATAAATAAATGTTCAGCTGCTTGAATAGTTGCATAACACATTTAAATATATAATATAATATAAATAATACATCTGTAATGAGGCAAGTAGTAAAAATACAAATAAGAGCGAGATGATTAAGATTTACCCATTAGGACACAGGGTATAGCCTACTATTAGAAAAAAAGAAAAAAATGCAATTAAAATGTGTTAAAGTATTTTGCTTTATTCTAAAGGTGTCTTTGTTGTTTTATTTGTTTGTTTTTGGACCATTTCAAATGTGGCGCATTCAGTATACATAACATAGTACCCATCTAGATTCGTTTAACATATGTCTGCACTGTAAATGTCTGTCTACCTACTGTTTCAACTTGATGCTGTAAATAAAATACATTTTGGAAATTTTGTTTGTTATTTTTATAATGTTTTATAATCTGTTACTTTAATTGATCAACTTTGAGCTTTTAAAATGCATCACTTTTGCTTCAAAGCATATTTTTGTCCACTGTATCCACTTTATTTTTCCCGAAAGAGGGGGCGCGGCCATTTGTAAATGTTATGGTTCTGGCTTCTGGCCTCATCCGCGTCCAGCTATTTTTAGCTCCTTTTGCTGCTTGATATTGCAAATTAGTCTCTTACCATATTATTTTAACGTATTTTCTTAATTATGAACACACTGGTTTGTATTGCAAACAGTTTTACCATTTACTGCACGTTGTTATTCTTCTCGATATTAACCGGAAGTCTCGCCCATAGGCTTACCTCTGCGTTGAAGAATGAAGAAGGTGGATTGCTTATTCTTTTTTGTTGCCACGACAATAGCCGCTTGGTGACGCCGTGTTACGCAACTATACTCTGATTGCAGTTAATCGCAGTGGCCGGCAGGGAGCAGCATTACCAGGTACCACACAGCAACTGCAGCATCCCGAATCACAGAGAGAGAGAGAGAGAGAGAGAGAGAGAGAGAGATGCTCCACTCAAAACAACGCGCCGAAGCAACATCGTTCAGTCAGCGGGTCTGCTGTGGGAGAGAGCGGGCGGTGAGCGGGTTGAATGAGGGCGGACTGAACCTGTGATTCTCTAAGGTGAGTGTTCATACACGGAATTATGAGCTTTTGTGAGCTGTTATGGATAAACACGAGGCCTACATGAACGGGTGATTTGATGCGAACAGATTGTGTATCTAGTGCTGTTTTGCTTTTCAAGGACATTAATTTGACAAACATTAAAAAATGTGACGACGGATAGGTAGAAGGTTGACTTTTTTTTTGCACTAACTTTTAAATATGTATTCGCATTATTGTGTTTGTGTTATTTATAAACACATTTATAAACATTTTGAAATATTGTGAAATAGCCTACTAGACTTTCAAATGTTGTGTTTTTATATCTAATTTTTATTTCTCACAAGCTATTTAATTTTCCACATTAGTTGTAATTAAATGTATATAGTTAGGTAGATAGACAGATTCACATGCGTGCACAAGCACGTTTCTACTGTCAAGTGTTGAGATAAGAAAATATAAACATCCCCTCAAAGCTCTAACCCAAGATTTATGCACATGCATGCTTTCATATGATGAGATGAAGATGTAAACATCCCTCTAAAACGGTCTAGATCTGGTCTTTGAGAGCTGATGTCTCTATGGGATGTATCAGAATAAGGCAGAGCCTCCGGCACAGCTTAGAACTGACTTACTTAGCCTGGAAATGAACTTGACGATCGGCGCATCCCAGCAACCACTCCTATAGGAATACATTTTTTTTTTGCATAATGAAGTTTTACTTACCGAAACCCCTTTGATCCATTTTTATGTAATTTTTGTGGTGTACAGACCAGGGTCACAGCAAAAAATAGGAAAGTGGGGGGAGGGAACGTGTGAAGAGCCCTGTCAAGGTTACAGCATCACCAAATACATCTGATAAAAGCTGTAGTCAGTCTCAAGGGGTTACTAGATGTGTTGAACTGGTGAGGGAGGTTTGATGTAGGGAAAATAGGTGGAGGAGGATAATGAGGTGTTTTCATAGTTATTCCAGTTGCCGATACGGATTACAAAGGCTTTTCCTCCAGAGTTGTGATCCACTTGTCAGTCAATATAGATGGACGAAAATCCAAGTGAGACTTCTAGCTGTCCGTTAAACTGGGAAACCAGTGATTATTGACATATTAAGCTTTGAGTCTGGCTATAAACCAGTTTGTGACTGTGACCTGTCTGTTACCTCTGGAAAACGGCGCTCCCGGGATGTTTTTCCTGTCATCAACTTCAATCCATCGCTTTACCTCTACAAATCCTCCGGTAACACAGCAGCGCTTCTATTCCTTGCCCTCCGGATGAGGATCACGGATTTAGAGTAGTTCTAGCCCGCTGAGAACATCGCACTTTCCACACTTTACCTTTCCTAAATCCCCCGTCTCCTGCAGAGAGGTCTTGTAAAGTGTCCTGTTCCCTGTCTACTCAGCCTGTCTTCATCTGGCAGCTCTCACCCTGTTTCCTTCAGATGCTTGTGAGGGCTCTGATCTTTCAACTGGATCGATCTCCCCTCCCCTTGCTTGCTATTTAGGTTCCTTTCCTGCTTTTAATTTATTTTAGTATGGCCAAGAATAATTTGAGCTCCGCTTTTGTCACGCAAATCAGTCAGGAAGGCTAGAATCACATATCGCTGTAGAGTTGCCGTTTTGCCTGGGATTGATTTCTTAATGTCACCGCATGAGATGATAGATGTCCTTGAGACTGAGAGGAAGTGGTGTCTGAAGTGGTTCTGTCATTAATTACTCACCGTCATGTCGTAACAAACCTGTAAGACCTTCATTCATCTTCGGAGCACAAATTAAGATATTTTTGATGAAATCTGAGAGCTTTCTGACCCTGCATAGACAGCAGTGCAACTACTGTGTTTATGCCCAGAAAGGTAGTAAGGACATTGTTAAAATAGTCCATGTGACATCAGTGGTTTTGAGAATAAGTTTTTGCGCAAAGAAAACAAAAATAATTACTTTATTCAACAGTTTCTTCCTTTTCGTGTGAGTGTTCAACGCGACAAGTACCATGACGCATACAGTTGAACCACTGATGTTACGTGGACTATTTTAATGATGTCCTTACTACCTTTATGGGCTTTGAAGTCAGATGAGGCTTGATTTAGGTAAGCAACATTGCACAGTGTTTCTCTGAATATCAACACGGTACATAGTAGTTTATACAGTAGTAGTTCAATAAGCAAGAAGTTAAAATTAAGTGACTTACATTTTAGACACAATACTGACTGTTTCTGAACAGTCTGTTTTTGTTTTTGGAAAATAGTTCCAGTCAAAGCCACAGCAGAACTGCTGCATGTCTCCGAGCAATGCAGGAGTTACTTGGTTACTGAATGAATCCACGTTTTTAAACAAATGGGTTGAATGAATGATTAAATGACTCACAGTCATTTGCCACCACCTACTGGTGGTTTGGCTTCATATTTAAAAGTATCCTTGCTTTTTTCCAACATGTCTTATTAGTGTTTAAAACATGTACAAAATTAATCTGATAAAGTTATTTATGCATTTAATTTTTGCATTTTTATTTATGTATGAAATTTTGCAGTGTAATTGCATTTATATTGAATATCTTTAACTTATCAAATTGGGATAACTTTTATTATGTTAATAATTTGTTTTTCCTTAAAAAAAGTATAGACTTCTTGTTTATATATGCTGTCAATTATAGATCTTAAAAAGAAAATCGGTATCGGCAGGTCACACTTACAAAAAAAAAAAAAAAAAAAAAAACTGAAATTTGAATCAGCCAAGAAAATTGCAGTCGGTGCATCTCTAAAAATATCTTAATTTGTGTTCTAAAGATGAACAAAGGTCTTACAGCTTTTGTCAATAATGCACAATTTTTGTAATCAAATTTGTCAAAGATGAACTTTTACTGTTAGTGTATGTGTGAATATCTCAAACGGTTTAATTTCATTGCATTAGCTTAATTTGCATTAATCTATTTTTTCATTAATCTCAAGTTTTTTGGTAATTTTGCTCAGTTTAATTTTTAGTTGTTCAGAACTTGGTTACTTTTTTCAGATATCTGAATAAACAAACTAACTTCGATTGGGGGGGGGCATTTTTGTTCAAAATAAACCCAATCATAGAAAATGAAAGGGAAAGACCCAAACACAGAGCAATCTTTTTGAGTTTTATATCATTTAATTAAAAAAAAGAAAAGTTAGACTCTTGCTGTTCCCAGTCAAAAATTACCACAAATTGACCCTTTTTTTGAAAACTTAGGACGGTAATTTGCTTGTGGCCACTCTATACTAGTTTAAGTATTTAAAGGGACAGCTCACCCAAAAATGAAAATTCTGCCATTAATTGCTCACCCTCATGTTGTTCCAAGACCTTCGTTCATCTTCAGAACACAAATTAAGATATTTTTGATGAAATCCGAGAGCTTTCTGACCCTGCTTAGACAGCAATGTAACTACCACGCTCAAGACCCAGAAAGGTAGTAAGGACATCGTTAAAATGTTCCAGTTGACTTCAGTGGTTCAACTGTAATGTTTTGAAGCTATGAGAATACTTTTTGTGCTACTTTTTTCAACGATTTCTTCTCCTCCGTGTCAGTCTCCGCTGTGCGGTCACAAGAGTAGCATGAAGCATGTGGAGACTGACACGGAAGAGACGAAATTGTTGAATAAAGTTGATATTTTTGTTTTCTTTGCTTACTATTCTTGTAGCTTCATAAAATTACGGTTAACTACCTTTCTGGGCTTTCAACGTATCAGTTGCGTTGCTGCCTATGCAGGGTCAGAAAGCTTTTAGATTTCATCAAAAATATCTTAACTTGTGTTATGAAGATGAACGAAGGTCTTACGGGTTTGGAACAAAATGAAGGTGAGTAATTAAAGGAGAACTCCACTTCCAGAACTACAATTTACAAATAATTTACTCACCTCCTTGTCATCCAAGATGTTCATGTCTTTCTGTCTTCAGTCGTAAGGAAATTATGGTTTTTGAGGAAAGCATTTCAGGATTTTTCTTCATATAATGGACTTTATTGAACTTCCAAAATGTAGTTTAAATGCAGCTTCAAAGGGCTCTAAACGATCCCAGCCAAGGAAGAAGGGTCTTATCTAGCGAAATGATCGGTCATTTTTTTTAAAAAATAAAAATTTGTATACTTTTTAAGCACAAAATCTCGCGTAGCACAGGCTCTCAGATGCGTGTCCATGGGTCGTTCTTGAACAATTCGTTCATTTTGAACAAATCTTCAATGTGACCCGGGAAGAACGAGTCATCTCGGGGAGTGATTCGTTTAGTCGCGCATGTGCAACATCCTATTAGGTTCTGTACTGGAATTAGTTCACCTGTTTCGAGTCTTCAGGTTTTTCGAGTCGTTCGTTCATCTTATGGGGCTGTCACGTGATGCTGATTTTGCTAAAATTAACGAAATGGCTCGAAAAAAGATTCATTAATTTTGCTGAACGAGACTCAAAGGTCCGAGTCGGTAAAATGATCCAAACTTTCCATCACTACTACGAATCACGTCTAAGTTCATCGTCTGTGTACTCCAGCTAAAAAAGGTAGAGTATGGTGAAAAACTCAATCTTATTTTCTCCTACAACTTCAGAATCGTCCGACACGTTGTACCTTTTTGTTTGTACAGCGTTTGACTTACTTGCACTTTCTTATTCTTTTTGCGTTCGCTTTCTAAACACTGGGTCTGTAGCTCCGCCTACGTTTGGCGTGACCTGTGACATGATTCAATAGTATGTAGCGTTGTGAACGCGCATACCAGAACCTGTGCTACATGAGCTTTTGTGCTTAAAAAGTATATACATTCTTATTTTCGCTAGATAAGACTCTTCTTCCTCGGCTGGGATCATTTAGAGCCTTTTGAGGCTGCGTTTAAACTACATTTTGGAAGTTAAAAATCAGGGACACAATTGAAGTCCATTATATGAAGAAAAATCCTGAAATGCTCTCCTCAAAAACTATAATTTCTTCACGACTGAAAACAGAAAGACATGAGCATCTTGGATGACAAGGGGGTGAATAAATTATTTGTGAATTGTTGTTCTGGAAGTGGACTTCTCCTTTAATGATAGAATTTTCATTTTTGGGTGACCTATCCCTTTAAGTCTCATTATTAGCTTTAGTTAGCCACTAATAGAGATCATTATAAACTAGTATTGAATGTGCATCAAAGTCAAGCATCAAAAGTAGTAATAAGCCGTACGGGTAGTTGGCAAAATCATAATTGTATTCATACAAATAGTCAAATTACAAGACTTGTAATGATACATCAGCCAGTCACAGTCTTTTTCCAAATTTTTTTTCTGTGCCTAAAGGTTTCTGTGAATCTGGCCTGGCGATTAATAGTTAATAAGTCATGTTTACGTTAGTTATCTCATCAAACAACTGCTTATGTTGCTCACCAGTCATATGGAGGAAAGCATCATCGCCCATTCCTTGCCTCAAACGCCTCTGGAGGCTTTATTATTTAAATGTTATGTAGAATTTAATGGTGTTGTTTTGTATTTTATGTAACTTAAAACTCTCAGTGTGGTTTGCAAACCAATTTGATGCATTGCGTTGCCTACAGCGAAGCTGGCTCGCTTGACTTTAACGTTCTGTTTTTTTGGGAAATGGTGAAAAATGACTCCTACGGAATGCGCTCCCAGACACCACGCTCTCATTTGCATGTGATGTGTCATTAAGGACTGGAGATGAAATAAAAGAAATGTAAAAAGGGAGTGATTTGAAGAGCTTGGGACCTTCTCGCTAACTCTCTGCAGAAGCTCACCATAGCCTTTCATCTATAAAACCCTGGCAAGAACCGATGCGGGAAGCCGCTCTGTAATCTCTAAAACTGTCCCGATGAGTGGGCAGGACTGGAGCAATTACTCTTGAAATATGATTTTTCGAATAAACATACGCAAATGGGGACAGTAGTTCAACTGTTTTCAACATATATGTATAGCGCTTAGACAAAATGTTTGTTGTCAGTTGACTTATGTAGAGCTCTGTTTTGTTGAGTATTATGACTGTATGTTGTGTTTGTGTTTACACAGGTGTTTTGTGTGTAATCTATAAGTCAAGAGTGCTTTGTTTGTCTGAGCCTTTTCATAGTCAGATTAATGTACCTTTGCGGAGTAAAGCCTGTCTTTTCTCACTGAGGTTATTATCCATTGTCTCTTCGAAAGAAAATTGAGACTAGCCGATAAGTGCCGACTGAAAGCTTCCGGTATTTTCCCAGGGGCGCTTCGGTAATGACAAACCACGGCTCACCTCTCTTCCTCCCTCCACAGTGACCTTGATAGCTCAGTTGCACATTGCAGTCACACAGTTTTGAGTCTGGAACTCACAGATCTTATTTCGCCCACAGAGTCAAACCGTCAAACCAGGCGCTCACTCCTATTTCCTTGTGCTACATCCATTCGACACGTTCTTCGAGCGCGGTGTGGAGAATGAACTTAGCCAGAGCTGGAAAATCTGTGTTATTATATAAAACAGCAGGTCAGTTCAGGGTTACGGAACATTTTCTTTACCCCCTGAGGAGCGAGTTACCCCTCGTTCACCTCGCAGTAGCATCACCCTATGGTTTGTTACTCGCCAAAGCCCTGAAGTATTTATAAGAATCCCACTCTTCCTTCCTTTCTCTCTCTCTCTTTTACACGATCACACCATCACAGATGGCCTTAAAGGGATGGTTCACCCAAACATGATTTGTTTTTTGGTCATTTTATTCTCACTGTCATGTCACTTTAAACCTGTATTATGATGTATTTAGTGGGACACAAATGAAATATTTTTTTTTTGTCTGTTTTTTCTTAGAATGGCAGTTTGTAGCTTACTATTTTTAGCGGAATTATTCATTTCAATTTCAATTTCATATTATATTTCATTTATTAATGAAAGAAAAAAAAACTTACCACAGTTTCCACAAAATAATTAAGCAGCAAAAACTGTTTCCAACATAAAAAGAAGAACCATTATTAATAATTAAGCAGCAGTAATAACTGATGATAACTGAACAGCAAGTCTGCATATTAAAATCATTTCTGAAGGCTCATGTGACACTGAAGACTGGAGTAATGGCTGCTGAAAATGTATTCACAAGAATAAATTACATTTGAAAATAAATTTAAATTTAAATAAAATACAGTTTACTGTAATTTAATAATATATTTTAACAGTAATATTTTTAGTGTATTTTTATCAAATAAATTAATTAAATTAAATTAATCAAATAAATAAATTACTTGATAAGCATTCAAGACTTTTCAAAAAATTTGAAAAATTTTCGAAACATTGCTGTTCACATATTACATGAAGAAGATAATGTAATCTATTTTTAATGCTAATTTTATGTAATGTATTCTGGCTACTTTTTAGATTAATTTTAGATTACTTTTTATTAAAAACATGCTAATAAATGTACCATATTAATATAAAAAAAGCAAAGAAATAATCAATTTTTTATATCAACATCATAAAATCTATATCTAGCTACATGTATGTGTGTATTTTAGAACAGTAAGATTTTTTATGTTTTTTAAAGAATTCTCTTTTGCTCACCAAGCCTGCATTTATTTGATCCAATTTGATACAAAATCCAAAATATTTTTACTATTTAAAATAACTGCTTTCTATTTGAATATATTTTAAAATGTAATTTATTCCTGTGATCAAAGCTACATTTTCAGCATTATTACTTCAGTCTTCAGTGTCACATGATCCTTCAGAAATCATTCTAAATGTACTTTTTTAAAAAAATGATTTTATTTATTTATTTATTTTTTTTGGAATAGAAATTATAGAAATTCAATTTATTTAGCAAGAATGGATTAAATTGATCAAAAGTGATGTTAAAGACTTTTATAATATTACTATTATTATATAATATTATATTATTATAAAATATTTTTTCAGTTAAATGCTGTTCTTCTGAACTTTCTATTCATCAAAAAAACCTGAAAAAAGTCTACTCAGCTGTTTTCACCATAAAAAAAAAATAAAAAAAAAATAAAACATATAATAAAATAAAAATGTTTTTGGAACAGCAAATCAGAATATTAGAATGATTTCTAAAGGATCATGTGACTAGAGTAATGATGCTAAAATTGAGCTTTGAAATCACAGGAATAAATTACATTTTAAAATACATTCAAATAGAAAACAGTTATTTAAAATAGTAAAAATATTTTAAAATTTTACAGTTTTTGCTGTACTTTGGATCAAATAAATCCAGCGTTGGTGAGCAGAAGAGACTTCTTAAAAAAAACATTAAAAACCTTACTGCTCAAAAACTTTTGTCTGGTAGTGTATTTGCAGTTGTCTCTTTTTAATCTAGCAATCATCCAATCCTTTATTTTTACTCCCATTTAACTGTTGTGCTTCTTTCTCTCTCTTTCTCATCAACAAATCTCTCATCTTCATATCTCACTTTATTATCACCATCTCTTTTCCTTTCTCTCACTGCCTTGTTCTCCTCTTTTATTCGTCTCTTATGTTTTCATAGGTTCCTCATCTCCTTCCTCCTCATTAATTACAGCCTCTCTGCCTTTGCGTCTGAATAGGAAGCTGCATCTCTCAGTCTAATTAATCACATCACTGTAATGCTTCGGCCCGTTGTCATGGCCCAGACGTTCGCTGAGGTCAGTCCGCTAATAAAAAGCTCACTGACCACAGACACATTCATCTAAAACCAGTTCTGCTCATATTAAAACCAGCCTTTGTTGAGAGGAATGGGTGTGGAAAACCTGATTTTGAGGATATCGGATGCAAAAGTGCTGATTTATGGGCGATTTTGATTGATTGGCTATAATGATCTCTGACGATGGTGATTTTGAGGTTAAAAGTGCAAACTGAGAGGTTAAACAGAGATGGATTTCTTTTGTCATAAATGCATTTGATGGGCAGAACATCACATTCCTTCATAGTTCATAGTCTAAAGGATTTTTGTGACACTGAAGACATGATGAGAAAGGACGCAGAGCGTTTTTGCGTGCGAGGCGGGGTCTCTGCAGTATCCTGTCACTCCTCCCCTTCACGCTGCTCCGCACAAGGCTTTGTGTGTGTACTCAACCATGCCTTTCTGTTTACAAGGCTGACGTGTGATGGAGAGAACGAGAAAGAGTCAAAGAAAGACACTAAAGCTTGCTTGCATCTTAAAAGAGGAGAAAGAAACAAAGAGAGGAGGATAAATAATTGACAGTGTAATATGAGCCAGCATTATCTTCATAAAATCTAACGGTTGTCCTATAATGAAATGAACTTTGTGGCTGCATATACCTAAAGACCGAACGAAAGCAAGGCGGCATAATGACAATGGAAGAATCCCAATAATTCTGTGCAGATATTGGCTCAGACCTGCTGCCAACCCCCTTTTTCCTCCCCCCCCGTGACTCCCTAGACGCTCTGCAGAATATTTTAACCCTTTCGGGCAATCTGTTTTACATTCCACCTGTGCCGAGGGAGGGATAAGCCTCTTCCCATCCTCCTAGGACAGAGTCGGGGACCTTTGTGTAGTGATTACTGTTTCAAATAGCTATGAAAGAAGATATATAATCTTCTACCTCATTACTGCAAGCATTGTTCTTAATAGAACACGTGTATGCGCTGTCTATCTGATGACAGTTTATGTTTTCTGTCTTAATGTGAGGTGTGAAATTAGGATTTAGCATCACAAAGATGCACGATTCATTTTTACAAGCAGTTTTGATTTAAATTGTTATTGTTGCTTTAGTAATATAGTATATTTAGGGTTCCCAAAATCATAAATAACCTGGAAATATCATGGAATTTAACTTTGAAATTTAACATTGTAAAATTTTCCCATTTCTATACAAAAAAAATTAAAAATAAACAGTAATTCTTCCATTCGGCCACATTCAAATCTAATAATGAGATTATAGTAAAATGATCTCCATATATATATATATATATATATATATATATATATATATATATATATATATATATATATATATATATATATATATATATATATATGTGTATATTAGTAAGGTCCACAGAATCAATGGATCAATTTATAACCTTACTTCAAAAGAAAAAGGTTGTGCTGTGTTACAATGTAAATATATTATATATTTATTTTATTTTTATTTTTATTTAAGCAGTTTGAATAAGGTATGGATGGATTTTTATAATTTATTTTAATACATTTTAACTTGAATATCATATTTAAGTTTTAATATTATATTTTATTGTTATTATTATTATTAGTAGTAGTAGTAGTAGTAGTAGTAGTATACCAGCATCGATCTTGGATAGTGTTCATGTATAAATATGCCATGGTTTTTTGTTAGTTCAACTTTTTTCATAATGCATTAACCTATTCAATTTATTGTTTATTTATTCAATTGTTGTCAAAAAAATTTAGTATTAATATATTTAGAAATCACCATTTCTAACCAACATTAATAAATGTTGTTTATTATTAATTTATTTTAACTACTGCATTAACTAATGTTGTAAATATACCCGTACAACCAGTCATAAGTTGCATATATATATATATATATGTATGTATATGTATGTATATTTGTAGCAATAGCCAATAATACACTGTATGGGTCAAAATTATTGATTTTTCTTTTATGCCAAAAATAATTCGGATATTAAGTAAATATCATGTTTCATGAAAATATTTTGCAAATTTCCTACCATTAAAAAAAAAAAAAAAAAAAAAAAAAATATATATATATATATATATATATATATATATATATATATATATATATATATATATTTTTTTTTTTTTTTTTTTTTTTTTTTTTTATTAGTAAAATTTATTGCTAAGAATTTTTAACTTTTTGCACCCTTAGATTCCTGATTTTCAAATAGTTGTATCTCGGCCCAATATTGGTCCTATCCTAACAAAACGCACAATCAGTGGAAAGCTTATTTATTCAGCTTTCAGATGATGTATAAATCTCAATTTCAAAAAAATTACACTTATGACTGGTTTTGTGGTCCAGGGTCACATATTGTATTCTGTTGCTTATAATAATACATATAAATATATTTTTAGAAAAATAAAATACAATGTTAGTAATGAACCACTTGACACAACGTACCCTGCCTTTGACATTGTTATATTATCTGTGAGGTCGAATTTCTCTTTACAGAGTCTGTATTTTGTACAAGAGTCTTTGTTGCAATGCAGTATGTGATCAGGGGACCTTGACTGACAGATGTGTGTGTGTGCTGGGATACAGGACTCAGCATCAGGACAAAGATACAGCGCACGTGGCAGCGATGCGCAGATGCAGTCGCCCTGCGTAGGGATAAAAGCGCATGTTTGTGTGTGTTTATGTGCTGAACTCTCTCTATAGGCAGTCTAGACAAAGAGCCGACCCTGTTCACCCTGTGAGGGAGAGAGTGAGTGAGTGCATCGCTGCAGTCAGGGAGTAATAAAATGTGTCTGCCGGTCCAGGACAAAGCAGCCGAGGAGGTGAGGAGAAGAGAGAGAGAAGGAGAAGGAGGTAGAGAGGATGTTGGGGGAAGGGTTCCACTTTTTCTTTGTTCCATTTTTCATGAAAACCCCATTGTGTGCAGGGAGCCCTGTCCTGTCCTGTCCTGTACTGTAGGGAGATTGCAGGAGTAATTACTGTATCAGCTTTTTTTAGAAGGAGAGGAGAGAGTTGAGGAGGGGAGATAGTCTAGTTCATTTCAAGCCCCAAGAGAATCAGCACAGTCCAAAATTCTTAGACAGACATACAGTGTATATGTGCAAACCCAGATTCATAACTGCAAAATCTCTCTTTGGCATTAACAAGCTGTTTCACTCAATTGCACATAGTTACATGAAAGAAAAATAAAAGGTTTAGCAATTTGTATTGATGACACTTACTGTACATGTGCGGCCATTCCTGAGAAACACTGTTGATGATTAAAATCAACACCCAAACAAACAATTTTGTGAATATTTGCTAGCTGTCTGTTCTGTGGGTGTGCTAAAAAATGTGGTGTTTGTACATGGACTTGGCTGTGTAAATAGGGAAAACAAACAACACAGCGCTATTGTTGCCAATCAGCAGTAGGGGCGTAAACACTACTTAGGTTTCATTTACACTAATGCGTTTCCGTTTTAAAAACACCTGTCGTTTACACTGCTCCGGCATTTTCGACCCCAAAAACAGAGACTTTCGAAAATGCTGCAGACCCTGTTTTAGTTTGAAAACTCCTGGGTTGTGTTTCAGGCTTCGTTTACACTAGTGCGTTTTCGTTTTAAAACTCTTAACTTTTGCTACGGTTACACCTGTTGTTTACACTACTTTGGCATTTTCCAACCTTAAAAAAATGTAAACATTCGAAAACGCTGCAGACCCCATTTTCGTTTGAAAACTCCGGCGTTGTGTTTCAGTGTAAACGGACCAAAATGATGGCATGGCTTGTGACCATGTAAACAATAACATCAAGCTCATTTGTTGTGTCTCATTTTGGAGGCTCATTTAAGAAAAGAAACCATTAAATTGCAAAATAAAAAAAAAGAAATTACAGTATTTTTACGCCCCAAGGAGTAACAGTCAATTTTATTAGTTACGTCTCTTAAATAAGACATCGTAATGATGTATGCAGTCTAAATAGTCATGTGACATGCATTTTCGGTTGTGTAGTGTGGACGGTGAACGTTTCTGAAATGCAGTGAAAACGCCGGTGTACATGAGGATCGTTTTCATTTTTAAAAACACACTACTGGAAACAGGGCATTAGGCTATGTTTACACTAGTGTGTTTTCGTTTTAAAACGCATAACTTTTGCTATGGTTGCCCCTGCCATTTACACTACTCCAGACTTTCGAAAATGCTGCAGACCCTGTTTTAGTTTGAAAACTCCCGGGTTGTGTTTCAGGCTACGTTTACACTAGTGCGTTTTCGTTTTAAAACTCATAACTTTTATGAATGGTCATGTGACATGCGGTTTCGGTTGTATAGTGTGGATGGAAACCGTTTCTGAAATGAGTGAAAACACCAGTGTAGATGAGGATCGTTTTAAAATGAAAACACACTGCTGTAAACAGGGCATTAGGCTATGTTTACACTAGTGTGTTTTCGTTTTAAAACGCATAACTTTTGCTACGGTTGCGGCTGTCGTTTACACTACTCCAGCATTTTTGACCCTCGAAAATGGAGACTTTTGAAAACGCTGCAGACCCCGTTTTAGTTTGAAAATGCTGGGGATGCGTTTCAGTGTAAACAGACCAAAACGGAGACTTTTGAAAACGATGGCATGGCTGCCCACATCCACTCTGCGTATCCTTGATGACCGTGTAAACAATAACATCATGCTCATTATGATTGGTCATGTGACATGCGGTTTTGTTTGTGTAGTGTGGACGGAAACCGTTTCTGAAATGAGTGAAAACACCAGTGTAGATGAGGATCGTTTTCGTTTTAAAATGAAAACACACTAGTGTAAACAGGGCATTAGGCTATGTTTACACTAGTGCATTTTCATTTTAAAACGCATAACTTTTGCTATGGTTGCGCCTGCCGTTTACACTACTCCAGCGTTTTTGACCCTTGAAAATGGAGACTTTTGAAAATGCTGCAGACCACGTTTTAGTTTGAAAACGCAGAGGATGCGTTTCAGTGTAAACGGACCAAAACGGAGACTTTTAAAAACGATGGCATGGCTGCCCATATCCGCTCTGCATATCCTTGATAAAAGTGTAAACAATAACATCATGCTCATTATGAATGGTCATGTGACATGCGTTTTCAGTTGTGTAGTGTAGATGGTGATCATTTCTAAAACGCAGTGAAGCTGCCAGTGTAGACGAGGACCGTTTTCATTCTAACTGTAGGTTTTAAAACAAAAACGCACTAGTGTAAACAGGGCTTAGACAGTGGGAATGCCTGAAAATGCCTTGCTTTCTGTTTGCTAAACACGTGAGTAACTGAGGAGGCAAGGGAGGCAGTGTCTCCTCAAAATAAAGGATGAGAAAATTGTAGTAAAAAAATAAACCAACGGCAATATTACAAAATATAACATTAAAAAGTGAAAAAATTCTAAAGAAACATTGTCCAACAGTGACACCAGCAGGTAAAGTTACAGCATGAGTCTGTGTCTATTGAGTTAACAGACCCCCTAAAGTTTGCAGTGAGTTTGGTGGAGGGTAATATAGAATGAATGGGGGAAAGTGACAGGCCTCCATCGTGATATGATTGGATATGATGATTATGTTCGACTGTGATTGGTTAGTGCAATAAATCCTGTCTCTTTTGTTTGTACGCTTTCCACATTCATGAATCGGTCTGAATGAACAATATAATGCCGTTAATAGTAAGACTAATTTAAAAAAGTAAGTAAACAACTTACACTTAGATATAATCACTTTGTTATGTCAAAGTAAGACTTAAAATGACATGAAATCATGATCTGTGGGAGTTTTTAGTGAGTAATAAGTGAAATTTAATGTGTCTGTGACCAATATTTAATGTGCTTTGATGACTGGTGATCCAAAAAAAATCTAATATTGCTAAAAGTTAATTATTAAAAAGAAAAGCTGAACATAAGTTCAAGAAATGGCTTGAGAGTGAGTAAATTTTCAGCAAATTTCCATTTTTGGCTGAACTATTCCTTTAATAACATAATGACTTTGATTAATTGAATATACAGTATAATGTTAACAATTTGATTGTTCACTAAGAGGCAAAGACTGTGTTTGCACAAATTTGTTAGCCGTCTCTGCTTATTTGTGCACGATGTGTTTGTCTAGTGTAGGTTTGTGTGTGTGTGAAGTCTCAGGTTAAGTGCTGTTTTCTCACTGTGAGGTGTGGATGGGGTGATAATTGTATGGCTCAGGGTCAGTGTGTTTGTTTCTGGTGTAAGTGTGTTTATATGTGTGTGTGCGTTTGACTTCCTGCTGTCAAATGTCAATCACACCAAGTGTTTGTGTGTGAACCAGCTGCAATGCAATTAAGCACGGAGTGCTGGCGTGATAAGCTGCCGTGAGCTTGTGTGTGATGTGTGAGTGACGTCTGAGCGTGTGTGTGTCTGTTTTATCAAGCATGCAGGCATAATCGCTTCAGGATAGAAACATAAACATGCTGTATATTGGTAGACTTTATAAGATTTTACATAGTGATACGTCGGCTTCCATCACTTTAAGTCATTCATAGCCACAAATGTGTCTGCTTTATATGTGTAGCCACAGGAAATGTGCAGCTATGATCTTTCTTTTGCTATCTGTGTTTTTTGTTATCAGATGTATGGCGGGATATAGTTAGGGAGTTTTCTGAGATGTACAGAATAAAGTCAGTGGGTACAATAAGCTCAATAGCAGTCTGTCAGTCATTAGGTCGGTTTATAAGTGGGGTTTGTTCACTGTGTCTCACCATGTGTCCTTCAGTCTATTCTGTTCATTGTGATTGGTGATATTGTGTGTTAATTGTGGCCTCTCAATTTCAAGGGCTTTTCAAGAGCTTTGCAAGAGCTGTGCACTGTTTGTGGTTTCTGCTATAAAAGCTGTTTAAATCAGCCTATGTTGGTTTTAGCGGGTCTCCAAATCTGGCCAAGCTGGTTCTTCCATACTAACAAGCTAAAACCAAATTAAGCGATACAACGTCATAATAATTGTAATGTAAAAAATAGTTTCTCACCTGTAACATCTTTAGTTTTTCCTTCAAACAAACTACGTTTGGTTTTTTGCATCCATTTGCAAGCTATTTGTTAATATATTTAACGCAATGAGTATGGAGAGATGTAATATTCTGCTAAGAAAAAGAGAGAGTAAGAGACTCGATATGCCCTTAAGAATTCTGATTGACAGGCTTATATGAACATTCTTCTCCTGAACTTTATTACAATCCCATTTATACCTCATTCACATCATTACTGTCAAAATACAGCTGCCTAAGATGCCATTTAAGACATTTACACTGCATGTCACACATCTCATCAACCTTTGGTTTGTGTGAAATGACAAAGGTGGTAGTTAAGTGGATTTCCTCAGACCTGTGTTGTTACGGAGGGCGCGGGGGTGTTCAGAGAGGTGTAATGATTCTCCTATCTTCTGCATATCTGCTCATTATTCACCTCTCTTCTTCAGTCCGCAGGATCTGTTTATCCCGCTGAAATCTTATTTGAGAGTCACAGAGTAATAACTCTGTCTATTTCCCTCCGAATCTCCTGACCTTCTGATAAATGGATCGGAGATTATGCATCTGACAAATGGATTTACATGTGACATAATTAGGATGGATTTGGTGGCAGGGGTGCAGCAGGCAGATCGCTCATAGCCCTCGGCAGGAGGGATTCATTTAGAAGCCAAAGACGGAAATCTTGTTAGAGACACCGGGAGGGATTGTTTTTTTTTTTGTTTTTTTTTTTTATTCTACCACCGCAATATGACTGTTCCCCAAATCTGAGCGGCACAAGAAACTAATGAGGAGTGTGGGATGTGTTTTGCTCTCTGTTGTGCTGATACCTGTGGAGATTTTAATGGACAATGAGATCCAAGCTCTCAAGTTCCACCTGTGCGTTTTGTACTGTAGAGGAATGTGCAGAATAGGATCGAGCCGTATTCGAATCAGTGTTTCCCACATGAGCACCACAGCTCAATGTATCAATAAGCCACTGCACTGGCGTACCAACATAAAAGAGTGGTTTAAAAAAAAACACAACAGCGACACAGTCACTTGTTACCCTGGGAGAATTGGGGCAATACTTTTTGCATTTGAGATGAATGTAGCCCATACCTTCCCAGATCGATGAGTCCGCCTAGCCGCACTGCAGGTGCTGAAGCTGCATTTAGCTCTGTTCCCATGACTCCATCTCTCTATGACCCTTCTCTACATCTCCATACTGCACTGGTTTTGTACAAGAAACACTGATATTATACAACTCACAAACCTACTGTAAGCAAATTCTCATTTAAGGTTGGAATCTGGGTCATTTGGTGAGAATTCTACAGGGGTTTCTGCAGTTTTAGGTCACCGTTACACAGTTTCAGTCTCAGACGCACACCCACCCAGATCGCCCACAGTCAGCTCAGTACGTTTCCCAAAAGCATTGTTAGCCTGTTGTGTTCTATAGTTACCAACATAGTTCAATGTTAATATGTGACTCTGGAAAATCGCCTTTAAAGTTGTCCAAATGAAGTTCTTAGGAATGCATATTACTAATCAAAAATTCAAGGAGAAGAAGTCCACTTCCAGAACAACAATTTACAAATAATTTACTCACCTGCTTATTATCCAAGATGTTCTATCTTTCTTTCTTCAGTCGTAAAGAAATTGTTTTTTGAGGAAAACATTTCAGCATTTTTCTTCATATAATGGACTGTTATGGTACCCCGATTTTGAACTTCCAAAATGCAGTTTAAATGCGGCTTCGAACAATCCCAGATGCGGTTGTAAACGATGCCAGAAGAGAAAGAAGGGTCTTATCTAGCATAACGATCAGTTATTTTAATAAAAATAATACAAGTTATATACTTTTTAATGCCAAACGCTCGTCTTGTCTTACTCTGCCTGGACTGTTTTTGTTCCGGTTCATGACAATTAGGGTATGTCGAAAAACTCCCATCTCATGTTCTCCCTCAACTTCGAAATCGTCCTATATCGCTGTTTTACCTTTTTTGTTAAGGTGTTTGATCTTTGCATGTTCACTTTGCAAAGGCTGGGTCGGAACTTCTGCAAAGATGTAGGATGATTTTGAAATGATTTTTGAAGTTGAGGGAGAAAATACGAGTTTTTCGACATACCCTAACTGTCTTGAGTCAGAATACACAGAGTTTAGGGAGAGAAAGGCAAGACAAGCGTTTGAGATTAAAAAGTGTTTAAATTGTGTTTTTTTAAATTAAAATAACCGATCGTTTCGCTAGATAAGACCCTTCTAGATAAGATAAGAAGTTCAAAATCGGGGGACCATACCAGTCCATTATATGGAGAAAATGCAGGAATGTTTTCCTCAAAAAACATAATTTCTTTATGACTGAAGAAAGAAAGACATGAACATCTTGGATGACAAGAAGGTGAGTACATTATATGTGAATCTTTGTTTTGGAAGTGGACTTCTCCTTTAAGCTTTGGTATATTCACGGTAGGAAATTTACAAAATATCTTCATGGAACATAATCTCTACTTAATATCCTAATGATTTTTGGCATAAAAGAAAAATCAATAATTTTGACCCATTCAATGTATATAAACTATATAAATCATAATAATGAGACCTTAATTGCCTACATAGCCTAATAAGTGCTCAAGCGCACACAAAAAAGCTTGCCACAGCATACCTGCCGATATAATAATTATAAATGTGTCAGGGAAAAACAGCAAGAGACTGCATTAAAATTGTAATAATTTATAGATAAATTGATAGATCATCTCTGCATTAGTGATGCGCCTGTATGTGTGTTTCATATTGATCACATAATCTGAGAATATTTGTTTTCTATTTGAATTGGTTCATTTAAAAGTAGACATTTCACTCTCTATAGATATATTTTTCATGTCTGCAAGGCAAGTACACACAGCGTTTTGAAGTTTCGCTCTTCAAAGAGACAGAGACGGCAGAAAGCGCATCCTGTTTGCTTTCATTATTTTACAAAAGCACAACGTTTCTTTGATATTGTGAGTGCATGCAAACAAACGTAGAGTCTTTACAGATTCAAAAAATGTATTACTTTTATCTGTATGACCAAAAATGGAGTGTTTTAAGAGAAAGTGATCGCACCGGTGCGTCCAAGTACCAAGCTAAGTACCAAACTTTATGCTGTATTTACATATGCTGTATATTACTCAAACTAATTGGGCTAGAAAAAGTAAACATTGTTGATTCAGACACTACAGAGAGTGTCAGGATGTCCAGATCTGCTAGATTTTGCACCAATTTATCCCTTATTATCAGTGTCACTGGGTCAGACAGAGCAAAAATAGTTTTATACGTGGATATATGAACCGTGATATGTATTTTTGCTTTGTGAAGCATTAAATGAGGGTCATATGGCCAGTTCTTATCCCAGAATTGCATTTCCTAACAGCCATATGCCACTTCTCACCCACGGCCTGTCAGCACAGCTTGCCAAATTGTGTCACATGTGATATAACACAGTCAAACCATCAGCTGTAACCTAAATTAAAACTAAATGTTTATGATTTGAGGGGCTTTTGAGAATAAGAATGATTGTGTTGTTTTATATTGTTCTTTATAGGTGAATATAGAATCACATTTAATATTTCTATACCTAAAAGATCCATCTGTCAGCATTATGCTAGCAAAAAAGTGTTTATTTAATCACTGTAGAACTGTACTGTAGAAACATTGGCTAAACTTGAGCATGCTAACCATGCTAACTAGCCCTTGTGGTGCACTATTGTTTGATAAAGTATTCAGTAATGGGTACTTTTTAATAAATAGAAGGCTAATTTGTTTGCAAAGTGGTTCTTTTGTGTGTGGTTCATGAGCTGTGCTTTTTTTGTCAGTCTGTGTGTAGTGTGTTTGGTATGTCATTTGGAGAGAGTGGCATTGTGGGTAGACTCAGCAGGGCTTGATACTGCAGGTCAGGATTTGGAAGTGATCTCTCATTGTTGGCCCAGCAGCTCTCCACCCAAGCGAGAATAAGCCTCCCCGTCCCACTCACTGTTCCTGTGGACAAACGTTTTTTTTAGGGCAGAGTAATTCGATTTTGGATTCTCAATTCCTTCCTCTCTCACCCCTAATTCAATCTCCCGCCCCAAACTGTGTTTATCCTCTTTCTATGAGGGCTGCGTGATGAACAGACCTGAGTTCTTTGCCTCCTTCAGCTTCTCTCTTTCAATCGCTGTCACTCCCCTCATCATTTTACAGTAGTGTATGTTCATATTTCCTTTTGATTCTGAACAAGAATAATGAAAAAGCATATTATTCTGTACATTTTTGTTCAGCGGTGCTGTTTATGAGTATTTGTTGTGGGTGAGTTGTCACTGTCATCTGCCATGTTTGTCTGAGACAGACTGAACGCTCCATGCCACCGCGTCAGTCTCATCAGTCCTACATACTTCATCTTTGTCTCAGAGTATTGCTCTCCGTTATGCAGCTCTGCTGCCATATTCAGCCTTTTGCTCTGGAGACGATCATTTACCAAACACCAAACACAGATAAGAGCCCGGTGACTGAGTGTTATTTAACGCAGGATCAGATTTGGCTTCAAACTATGCGACGGTTTGGTCAGATAAGCTAGCTGTCTTTTGTCTTTGCTTGTCAGGGACAGTATAATATGAAATATATTGTGATATAGTTTAAATATTGTCTAGATAAAGACTATGAAATCCAAATGGTTCTATCTATCCATATGAAAAAGTAATATAAGAATCTTATAAAATGGGTATCTGCCAAATGTGGATATTATTATGGTAGATTTATGTTCTGCAATATATACCTCTATATATGATATGTATGTCTATATGCATGGCATGCTATATAAATTATGTAAATTACACATACAAATTGAATTCTATTTATTTATATGCATTAACTTATGCGTATATACATTAGTCAAAAGTTTTTGAACAGTACGATTTTTTGTTTTTTAAAGAAGTCTTTTCTGCTAACTAAGCCTGCATGTATTTGATCCAAAGTACAGCAAAAAAAAGTGAAATATTTTTACTATTTAAAATAACTGTTTTTAATTTGAATATATTTTAAAAATGTAATTTATTCCTGTGATCAAAGCTACATTTTCAGCATCATTACTCCAGTCTTCAGTGTCACATGGTCCTTTAGAAACCATTCTAATATGCTGATTTGCTGTTCAAGAAACAATTTTTTATTATTATTATCAATATTTAAAACAGTACATGTTTTTCAGGATACTTTGATGAATGAAAAGATCCAAAGATCAGCATTTATCGAAATAAATGCTTTTGTAACATTTTACATTATACCATTCAAAAGCTTGGAGTTCTTTTTTCTGTTTTTGGGAAAGAAATTCTAGAAATGAATACTTTATTTAGCAAGGATGCTTTAAATGGATCAAAAGTGGTGATGAAGACATTTAGAATGTTATAAAAGATTTCTGTTGTTGCTGTTCTTCTGAACTTTCTATTAATGAAAGAAACCTGAAAAAATTCTACTCAGCTGTTTTCAACATAATAATAATAATAAATGAATTTTTAAAAGCAGCAAATCAGAATTTTAGAATGATTTCTGAAGGATCATGTGACTGGAGTAATGATGCTCAAAAATCAGCTTTGAAATCACAGGAAAAAATTACATTTTAAAAAATATTCAAATAGAAAGCAGTTATTTTAAATAGTAAAAATATTTCAAAATTTTGCTGTTTTTGCTGTACTTTGGATCAAATAAATGCAGGATCGGTGAGCAAAAGATACTTCTTTAAAAAACAAAAAAATTCTTAATTATTAACTTTTAAAAAAACGTTTAAAGACTGGTAGTGTAAGTGAAAAATAATATATGTAGAACTTGTATATAATTATATATATTTTTAGTTTTTGTTTTTTAATTTTATTTATGTTTATTATAGCATATACATGTTATATTATACATAATATAATACAACAATATGTTAACTTTGTTAACTCTTTTCCATATTGGATGGTATGTCAACAAATATGCAATATGTGTTAGTGTCTGCAAATACAGTCTGTCTTCAAACCTCTCGTGTCATCTCTGATTTAAAAAGGAAAATGAAAAAAGTTTCACAGAGTTTTCAGACACAAGTGGAGATTTTAGCACACTCAATAGAGCAACTGAGATACTCATCTTTTACCTTGATGGGATCATATTGCTTATATCTCCTTGACCGAGTTCCATCAGCAGTGAAGATTAAGGTTCAGCCATGCCGTACCTCTCCAGGTGACTCCTCCAAGACAGAATAATCATTCCACACAGATAAATAACCCCAGAATGGGATGTGATGGAGTGGAAATGGATTTGAATCACATAGCTGCTGCAAGCTATTTTCAGTTATAGGCAAAGTACAGCCGAGGACATTTTAGTGAGCATGTACCACCTCAAGTGTGTGTGTGTGCAGAGCTGCCCAAACTGGCATTAATCACCTGCTTCTTTCCCAGCCACTGCATCCAGGGACTAGGCGTTACCTGTCCACTGATTGGTCAGAGCTCAGCTTTCGCTTTAGAATGATAATAGAGGAGTGAAAAAAACAGTAAATGTCACCTATTTACCTAATAGGCCTATTTATATGTGCAGTTGTCCTTTTAACCCATAAAGTGTCTTAGAAAACAGAAAATGAAAAAAATAAATGTTGAGCAGTGATTGGGACAGTCAGGCTCACCTTTACACACACACACACACACACACACACAGACACAGACACAGACAGACTGAAGAAAGTGTTCTCCAGCAGACTGTGAGATAGGGTTGTCATGGCAACGGGACTAGACCTATAGTTTCCCAAGAATTATTTTCATAATGACCGTGCTACTGCGTAATCTCATTGTCTGATATTATCCCCAACATCCTTCGTGATAATATTCAGCTCAAGGAATTTATTGTTTCCTCCTCAAGCTTTCTGACAATGACCCTTAATAAATGTTACCATGGTAACCATCATAGTTCCCACCAAAATACAATATGTTATTGTTTTGTACAGTAAAACCATAATTAATACAGGATCTCATTTAAACTCTACAAGTCTCTTAAAGGGACAGTTCAATCAAAATTCTGATTCAAAATTCAATCTTTTCAAACATGTATGAAACCTAAACACAAAAGAAGATATTCTGAAAAATGTTGGTAACCAAACAGTTTTGGTTCCCATTGACTTCCATTGTATTTATATTGTATTGATTCCATTATATTCCACTCATCCTTCAAAATATCTTCTTTTGCGTTAAAAACAAGGTTTAAAAAACAAGATCTCTTTAAGAGACTCTGGTGTTTTGGTGGAAACTATTTTTTATTTGTAAATTAGGTTGTTGTATTCTTGTGCATTTCAGAGTTATTTTATTGTCTTCTTGAATATGCTTTTTCCTAGTAACTTTCCATTGCGTCTCATAACCTTCTTGCAAATAAACAACCATGTCTCCTTGACTAGGTCAAAGCCCACGGGATTCACACGTGCAAATTAAGAATACACAAAGCGTGCATATACAGAACACACTCACACTGTGGACATTTGTAACACCACCAAGTTGTGTCATATGACATCCAATCCTATCCTTAGTGTGTGATTGATTGCTTGTTTTAATCACTTTATATTAAGGCTGAATGGCATCATCCATCACTTGTGTTGTTAATGTGCTGATATTATTCCCCATGTTGCTCTTGCCTGCAGCTGTCTCCACCCTTTTCCTGACCTATAACACTAATACAAATATTAGAGAATAAATAATAGAAAAGCTGCAGTGGAATAGATTAAAATTTGCTTAAAAGGGAAGTTCGCCTCCAGAGCAAAAATGTACAGATAATTTACTCACCCCAAAAACAAGAAAGTTGACAACAAAGTTGTCATATAACTTGAAGTGATCCACTTTTAACTTACTCCACACATGAATCATATTGGATTGCATACTGGATAGCTTTAAAGGAGAAGTCCACTTCCAGAACAACAATTTACAAATAATGTACTCACCCTCTTGTCATCCATGATGTTCATGTCTTTCTTCAGTCGTAAAGAAATTATGTTTTTTGAGGAAAACGTTTCAGGATTTTTCTTCATATAATGGACTGATATGGTGGCCTGAGTTTAAGTTATCTTGGATGGCAATGGGGTGAGTACATTATCTGTAAATTTTTGTTCTGGAAGTGGACTTCTCCTTTAAAGGAATAGTTCACCCCAAAAAAATGAAAATTATCATTTACTCCTCATGATTTACTCACCATCAAGCCATCCTAGGTGTATTTAACTTTCTTCTTTCAGATGAATACAATCAGAGTTACATTTAAAAATGTTATGGCTCTTCTAAGCTTTGTAATGGCAGTGAATGGCTGTTGAAATTTTGAAGTCCACAGTGTATCCATCCATCATAAAAAAGTGCAGAGGCAAAATACATTTTTCTTTACTTCTAATTAGGGCTAGGCGTTTTTTCGGATTTCATTAATTAATTCGAATTTAATGTTTTGTCACGATTTTATTTTATTTTATTTTTTTAGAAATCGAGGAATCTTGATTTTGAATCGAAATATTACCAAACGTTAGAATAAGACACTTTGACAATATGCCAATGATACAAGTAAAGAGAAAAGAATGATCCGACCACATGACGGGGCATGTGATTAATCATATCACTTATTAACTCATATTAACTCATTCATGAGTTGCTTATTAACTCATATTAACTTGTATCGCTAGGTGCCACTCACACAGAATGCGCTTTTGTGTTGACAAAGATGTGACGCAGGCAGTGGAATAGGCAAAACATGCAAGAAGATGGGAGTGAACTTTTTGTAAATTGAGTGCCAGGTTTTTATAATGCTGTTTCATGCATGAGACGCTGCAAGAAAACATGAGCGCAACAGTAAAACGCGTATACGTTTACATAGTGAAAAACAATGGAAATGCAGCACAATCTAATAAAAAACCTGTGAAGAACTTCTGTATGTCTGATGTTTCATGTTTGCAACATGATGATAAGCTGAAAGCTGCTGTTCATTGTTTGTACAGAACATTTATAGTAATTAATAGTCTACTGGTGTTATACCTTTAGTCATAGTTTTAGTTCAAGCATCTTTTCAGCAAAGATATTTAACAAGTGATTTGTTCACCATTTACATCATGTTACTTCATGTGTGGTGCACTTGGAATAGACTTTTCCTTAACTAGAGGGTTTATAAAGAAGTTACTTGAATCATGTTGTAGTTACAAAAAAAAGACAAATTTTTGCCAAAAGCAAAGATTATGGTTTATAAAGTTTTAAATATGGATATTTTTCTTACGCAAACACATTGATTAACTTCAGAAAGATTTTATTAATCTCTCTGAGCCATGTGGAGCAATTTTTATGATGGATGGATGCACTTTTTCGGCTTCAAAATCTCAACAGCCGTTCACTGCCATTTTAAAGATTGGAAGATCTAGGACATTTTTTAATATAATTCTGACTGTATTCGTCTGAAAGAAGAAAGTCATATACACCTAGGATGGCTTGAGGGTGAGTAAATCATGGGGTTATTTTCATTTTTTAGAGAACTATCCCTTTAATTGTGTTTTTGGAGCATTACAGCCACTGGTCTTCAAAACATCTCTTTTTGTGTTGCTTGAAAGAAAAGAAATGTTTTAAACCTGATATGCAAATGAATAGATGATGAAAGAATCTTCAATATTGGTTGAACTTTCCCTTTTGGTTCCTTTCAAATTGAAAGACGTATAAATGCGAGCATGCGTTAGCTTAGCTTTGAGATGAGGGCAGCTTGTTTACTCTGAGCTTCCTTGTCTCTGACAGCAGCTCCCACATCATCTCTCCATAACAGCCTCTCTCCCTTTCTCATTCTGTGCTGCTTAAGGTCTGCAGTTTAATTGAAGCTTTTTTGGGCTTTTCTGAATGGAGCTGAACTGAAGGTGTTCCATGTGACAGCTGTGTGACTCTCACTTCTTTTTTTCTCACCCCCTCCATTTAACACTTCCCTCCTGTTTCTCTGTCTTCCCATGTATTTATCTCTTTTCTTCTCACCCCTTTTCACACCACATCCCACCCTCCAGCTCACCTTTTCAGCTCAAGTTAGCTGTCATGTTCTCGCTCTATTCCTCTCTCCCACTATCTCTTTCTCTCTCCATAGGTTTCAGCCTTGGCCTTTGTCTGTCTGCATGTCCCTCGCTCCACCTAAACATTCCGGGCATCCCGGAAATGACACTGTCGCTGTTTGCCAGATGGCTTTCTTGGCAATCAGTACGGTTCAAATACGTCTGTTTAGTCAGCAAACTGTGATCAAATATTTACTCTGCTTTGTAACAGCACTCCTATTGTCTCTCATGTACCTGTACTTCTTTGCTAGCATCTGTAAAGCAGAATACAGATGTGTGTGTCACAGCCGCCACTCTTGAGCCTGGTTTACATGAAAACACTGTCATTAATTACTCACTCTCATGTCGTTCCTAACCCGTAAAACCTTTGTTCATATTCAGAACACAAATTAAGATATTTTTGATGAAATCCGAGAGCTTTCGCACACAGGCAGCAACACAACTATTACGTTCAAGGCCCAGAAAGGTAGTAAGGACATTGATAAAATAGTCCATGTGACATCTAGGGCTGTCAAAAAAAATTAAATTCCGGATATTCGTTGAATTTAAAATAAAAATCCAAAATGTTGCATTAGAATTTTAGGTGTGCGTCAGGTAGCCTTATCAGTGGTGCACAAGATGCGATGCCGATGTAGGTAGTTGTCCTTGTATTTTTCGTGCTTTTTTAGCCTGTCCAGCTGAACCCACTGGATACGTTGTTCATTCAAAATACTGCCGAAAAAGAGAACATCAATAGGCGCGTTTCCATTACCCTTCAAGATGCGCAAATTTAAATTGTGAATTGAAAATATGCCCAATGGAAACGAGTCAATTTCGCAAAAACTCCCATATACCGCAATAAAGTTTTTCCGCTCGCATGAGGTGGTTTTTCAGGCAATTCGAAAAAGGAATATTTCGCAAAACTGCAATGGAAACGGCTTTTTCGCATTTACAGGTCACATGGCAAATGTAAAAAGTCATATGATCATTCTTCAATGTACTATAAACTCCAAGAAATACTTAATACGTAGCCGTTCTCAAGTATAAGGGGCTTTCCTTGATATTAATGCTTAGACTGTGTATGCTGCACGCATCTGCGGCGTGTAATGGCTCCGACGCGGTCACCAAATAAAGCCAAAATCCATCCAAATCCCACCCAAAGCCATGACTTATCGCGAGAGGAACAAATTACGTTTTAGTCGCATAACATCGGTTAATGGTAATGTTGTCATTTCGCAATACTTTTTTTTATCGACATTTATAAAATATCGCCAAAGTTCTGCGCAAATCTGTAATGGAAAAGGGCCTAATGCGGAGATGATTGTTTATGTCAAAACTAAAACCAAGCGGTTCACACAGAACGCATATTGTGCGCATTTTCTAGAGGGACATAAATCGCCGTTGCACTCGCGTCTCGCACAAGAAGTCGGATGTTTAGGAAGCCATTTAAAATGATTGTAAGTTCAACTTTGAAAAAACATGTCTCAAAGCTTTGTGGTGGGACGGGTCTCTCCCCATTCCAGTGCACCTCATGTTTTTAAATGAAAAAAGTAACATTACTCGTGATTGGTTTTCCGTGCTTTGTACAAAACTGTATACATGATGCTGTTTTGTTTCTAATTGCTTAAGCAACTTAATTAATTATATATGGTTTAAAAACATTATTTTAAACATTATGCACTTTTTTCAAAGATAGTCGTGTTATTTTATTTATATATTTATTTTGCTTTGAAGAACTGTTTTTTAATAATATTTTGCTCGATGCGCCCTCTTGTGGCCTCAGGAGAGAGGCCAAAAGCTTTTTTTCCGCTAACCGAAATTATGCTTTTCAAATTCGAATATAATTCGAATTTTGACAATATTTAAGTACAAAATTCGAATTTAGTTTTTCAGCCATTTTGACAGTCCTGGTGACATCAGTGGTTCAACTGCAGTGTTATAAAGCTACAAAAGTATGTTTTCCCTGCTGAAACAAAAAAAGGCTAAAACCAACCTAAGATGGTTGGCTGGTTATAGTTGGGCATCGAGCCTGGTCTTAGCTGGTCATAGCTGGTCAGCAGGCTGGTTTTAGAGGGGTTTTGGCCACTTCCTTAGCTGGTCAGGCTGGGAGAGCAGTTAGAATGACCAGCAAAATCCAGCTACTTCCAGCTTAAACCGACTAAGACCAGCCAAGCTGTTTTTTTGAGCAGGGTTGTGTGCAAAAAAAAAAAATAATAATAATAACTTTATTCAACAATTTCTTTTCTGTGACGCGTTTTGGCCTTGAAATTGCTGTAGTCAGTCAATGAAACATTCATTTTCTTCTCAAAACCCATTCATAGACTGCTTTTACCATAATGATAACCTACATGTTCTCTATATAGAATCATTACCGCAGGACCAGTGAATCAGCGCCTGTGGTAATAAGCTCAAGTATGATGATTGGTGAATGAAGTGAAGCAAATTTCCAGTCATTCTGTAAAATGTATCCGGAACGTTTGTGACTACAATCTCACTCACTTGTCACAATGTTTTGAGGCGCTGTCAAATCCTGTCCCAGCGGAGGAGTGAGAGGAACTTGACAGATAAACTAGAGCACACTCGTCTGCTGTAGAGAAGCATCTTGCATCCCGATCGGTGGGAGTGTATCAACATTTTCTAGTTGCTGAGACATCAAGGACATGAATTTTCCATAAGCGAAGTCTCTCGGGTCATCTGTGAGTGTTTTTTTCAATATCAGTGTGATGTGTGGATTGCTCATCAGGTTTTAACTCATAGGGGTCACCTGAGTGAATACAGTAAGTCTGAAATTGTTACTTGACCCTTGAAAATGCTGCATATACCTAAAATACTTATTTACTAGACACTTTTACAGTGTAGTGTGGTGTAATCAGTCATAAACTAAGTAAAGTCCAAATGTTATCCTGCCAAGACCACGTGAGGCTAGTAAACCCTGTAACTTTTTACATGATGAATTTTTGTTTGGATATAATGTTAGAGCTTTAACAAATATAGGAGTTGCATTTGTTTTTTTAAACCTTCAGGATTTACTCTGAATTATAGCCTGGAGTCTTCAGATCGATCGTGTTTGATATTTATAGTGGCATTAGAGACCTGTACAGCATGTCAGGGTCTATTTAGGCTATGTGTAATGGACAAACAAGGTCAATTAATCAGACCGGTTATAATGTGTGGTTTTGAGAAGATTTGGCCAGAGACTAGCTCTACAACCGGGTCAGTGTGTCACAAGCCCTCTGTCGAGCTCTTGTCGTATTAGGGGTTACAGCAGGTCCATAAGCATTATTAGCATTATATATATATATATATATATATATATATATATATATATATATATATATATATATATATATATATATATATATGTGGATTTAGCTTCTTTTTTACATTTTGAATTTTAATTTAAAATTAAAATTTTGTTGTACTTTTGCCATTTTTATTAGTTTTTCAATGTTAGTTTATTTTTATTTAAACTTTAAATTTAGTCATTTTAGTACTTCAACATAAACTTATTTAATTTAATTGTGAAGGCATTATTTAGAATTTTTATTAGCTCTCAGGTTTTTCAATATTTCTGTTGTATTTTATCTTTTCATCATTTTAGTTTTAATTAACTTTAACACTTATTTATATCTGCATTTAATATTTTAAACATTTTAGACTATATGTGCGTGTATTTTAGTATTTATTTGAATATTATATATAATTTATTTATTTATGTAGTTACTTACATTTTCATTTAGGTTTGTGAGTTTGAGATTTTATTGTGCTTTTTGCTATTTATATTGTTTTTATTTATTTTGAAGCTTCAGTGCATAATTATAATTACTTTTTTATTTAGTTATTAAAATTTATATCCATTGATTTATATCCATTTCATATTTTAGACATTTTAGACTATATGCGATTGTATTTTAGTATTATTTATTTTGGTATTTTATATATATAATATATATATATATATATATATATATATATATATATATATATATATATAGCTTTAGTTCATAATTATAATTAATTTTTTTTTTTCAATTCAGTTATTAAAATTATTTTAATAGTTTTTGTTTTAATTAACATTAACACTGATTTATATCTGCATTTAATATTTTAGATATTTTAAGCTATATGTGTGTGTATTGCTGTGTTATTTATTTCAGTATTTTGTTTTATTTATTTATTTATTTTCAGTCTTCATTTAGGTTTATGTGATTTATTTATTCATGTATGTTTAAACTTTAATTTAGAATTATATGTATTTATTTATTTATCAAAGTAGATATTTTACAAAGAGTCTATGAAAATGAATGATATTTTACAGTGAGCCAGTGGCTTTCAAGACCCCAAAACAACTACAAAAACACAATAGTTTTTTATTCCTAATGATATGGCACCTATAAAAAAAAAGACAGTGTTAGTGTAAACTAATACCGGAGATTTTGTCCTGATGTGTCCTGCACTGCCTGATTCCATTCTAACTACAGTATCAAACTTTATATTCATTCAAGCCTCTTATGTGACCACATGCGCTGTTGTGCTGAAATATTTAATTCTTCTCTCCAACTTTTACATTATTCACCGTGAAGCAGCCGTGGTGAATATTCACACATTTTGGATAGGTTCACTTCTCGTTTTCATTGTTAAGGCCTCTTCTTTCACATTTCTAATTTTATCTCAGTGGCCTTTGATTTTTGCTCTGCACCTTGATTGACACACACATCCTCAATCCATGACAGGAAGAGAAGGGCTTTCAAGTACCATTAGTCTCGCTGAATTAAGCCTGCGTTCTGAGCCGCAGCTCGCCGCTCGCTGCTTCTCCTCAGGTCCGTCCCCGATCGCCCCCGCCATGGTCAAGCGACAGCAGAAATATGGCGATGATTACCGCGAACCATCGATAATTCCCGAAGCAGTTGTGTTTTTGATTTAATTAAGCACGTCTACTTGAGCTCATTGTCTCGACTGAGTAATTTGAGGCTGCTCGCTGTTCATTTTCTGTTATCGTTAGGATTTTAACGCTGGACGGGAGAGCTGGTGCTACGTCCTGTCACACTCCACCATGCCCCAGTTTCACACTTGATAAACCCTCTTTTCAAGATTGGCTGGCAGGCTCACCCTGACTCAGGCATCTGTTCCTGCCTCGTCTGGCTGCTCTGAGGAGCCTTGTGGTGCTGCTTGGTGCAGTTTTTTCTGCTTACAGAGCACATCGAGTCCAACACAGCACTGAGGATGCTTCTCCTCATGGTGCATTGATTTCTTTTTTTCTCAGAAAATAAATAAATAATAAATAAATACACTAGTGCCAACTAGTGAGGACCAAATCTGGTAATATTAACAGCATTAATTAATTAAATATTTATTAAAGAAATAAATAATACATATGTAGAAATAAATATTTTCAATGAGACACAAATTATTATTTATTCAAATATTTATACATATTTATGAAGTTGAAGTTGTATTTATTTTTTTCCACATTTATTTCCGCACTTATTTATTTGTACGTTATAAATGTTATTTTGTCAACATTTATCTATTTTTATGAATTTATATATGTCTATATTTATTTTGATGTATAATGTTTCCATATTTATGTCTATTTATTTATGTATTTATTTATTTTTTTATTTGTGTGTTTGTTTGTGTCTGTGCTGTTTTAAATTTAATACTGATTCACCTGCAATTTTTACATTTTCAGTTTTCATTTTAATTGTAGTTTATAAAATTTTGTTGTGCATTTGTCATTTTTATTAGGTTCTTTGTGTTTATTTTTTTTGTTTTAATTTCTTTTATTTGCAGTTTAGTTTTAGTCATTTTAGAACATTAACTTAATATTAATTTATTTAACTTAAGTTTTTTTATTTATTTTTCCACATTTATTTATGCATGTATTTCCACACTTATTTATACGTGTTATAAATGTTTTTATCTCAACATTTATTCTGTGATATTGTTTTCATAAATTTCTCTCTATAATATTTATTTATTTATTTATTTATTTATTCATTTATTTTATTCATCAGATAATTGTAATAATTTATTATTTATCTATTTGTGTGCTATTTTAATTTTAATATAATGACTTGCCTTTAATTTTTACATTTTCAGTTTTCATTTTAATTGTAGTTTATTAAATTTTGTTGTGCATTTGTCATTTTTATGTCATTTTTAATTGTCATATTTTTTGTTTTATTTTCTCTTCTTTGCATTTTAGTTTTAGTAATTTAATTCTTCAGCTTATTTAAGAAGTTTTGTATTTTTTTATTATTATTATTTCTTTTATTTGCAGTAGTTTTGATCATTTATATATTTCCATATTTATTTTGATGTATGATCTATTTATTTATTTAAGCATTTTATTTATGAAATAATTATAATAATTTATTATTCATTTATTTGTTTGTTTGTGTGCCATTTTAATTGTAATTTTAATGTACTGATTTGCTTTTTATTTTTTTTTAACAAATTATTAGTTTTCATTTTAATAGTAGTTTATGTAATTTATGTAATGTTGTAATTTAATTTTTATTTTTTTTTTTTTTTTTAGCATTAATTTCTTCTGTTTTTTAGTTTAATGTCAACATTTAATTCTTTTTACCTTTATGGATTTATATATATCCATATTTATTTTGATGTATAATATTTCCACATTTTCACGTCTATTTATTTTATAATTTTATTTATTACATAACTTTAATAATTTATTATGTTTATTTTTGTGTGTGTGCCGTTTTAATTTTAATATACTGATTTAGCTTTAATCTTTACTTTTAAAAGTTTTCATTTTAATTGTATTTTATGTCATTTTGTTGTCCATTTGTCATTTAATTTTAATTTTTTTTATATATATATATTTTTATCTTTAATTGCTTTAATTTGCATTTTTGTATTAATTTTAGTACTTCAACTTATTTACTTATTTCAGTTAGTTGCCAAAGCAACATTTTTCATTTTTATTTATATATATTTTTAATTATTTTTATACACTATTTTATATTTTAGCTTTTCATCAACTACCATATTTATTTTAAACGGTTTTAATAGTTTTAATTTGAACATTTTTAAATAGATTTTAATTAAAAGGAGTTTAATAGTTTTTAATAGTCAACAAAAGCAACAATCGTGCATTTAATATTATCTACATTTCTAAGTCCGTATGCCAATAAGGCAGTGTATTTTCTGCTTCAGCCATAGATCTAAACAATCTAGATTAACTATATTTGAGGAAATAATAGACTGCTAAATGAATGTGTTGACAGAACTGAAGTGGAAAACAGACTCTTTGGCTCACGCTGAAGTCGTGAAATCTTCTGTGCTATCTTTAGGCCAAGGTTAATTAGCTCCAAAGGGGGCTTGAGAAACACCCGTTGGCCCAGAACAAGCCTCCAGACCGGGCTGAAGCACAGAGCAAACCTGTCCGTCTGTCTGAACCTTTCTTGCCCAGCTGTCACTTCAGTTAACAACAGCAGAGACACAGAAACACAAGAACACCACGTGTGCTAACAACATGAAACCAATCTATACAACAGATTTTCCTGCCGTGATGTCCATTTTTTCTTAATTACTTGAACCGTAAGGTGTTAATTACTGTTCTTCCTTTATCAATAGGCCATGTTTACACTTCCTATTAGCATCAGATTGCTATTTACACCTGGTATTTAAATGTGTCTAATTATTTTTTGTGACACTAAACAAAATGAGAGTAAAATAATAAAAATGCCTTCCAAACTCTACCTTTATCTCTCACAATATTCAACACAAGTCACCGCTGTTGGTTCCACCTTTGTTAGGCTAACAGATATCAACACACATTCGTCTTCTTACCTTGTGTATGTCTTTGCAAGGTGCAAAAATGTGTTCGAGATTAAAAGGAAGAGCTGTAGAAAGTTGCAGCATGTGAAAACCTGAGGGTAAATATGTCATTAAGGTTGTGCTGGTGTGTTTTTACCCTCTATAGAGAAGGCAGATACACGGCGCTCTTCAAAGGTTAAGCATAGACCCGGCTTGTCATTCACTGTTACTGTGTTCTTTCATCATGGGTGAATGGGGGTGTTCACCTCACACTGGGGTGAATTCATCTCCCCAAACTTAGATGATTTCCTTCTTTGAGACTAGAGAATCTCTGTTGCGTTGCTTTTAAAAAAGCTTTGCTGCCGTCATACGTATCTACATTTACAGAGCTGCATGTAAAGACGCATTTCACTCGTGTGTAATCGCATGCATTTTTCACACCATAATAGAGTCGATTTAGTCATGTACAACCAAAAGAATCCTAGGTGTAAATGACTTTTTCTTTCAGATGAATACTGTCGGAGTTATGTTAAAAAATGCCCTGGTTCTTCCAAGATTTATAATGGCAGTGAATGGATATTGAGATTTTGAAGTCCAATAAACTGCATCCATCCATCATAAGAAGTACTCCACACAGCTCCAGATGGTTAATAAAGGCCTTTTGAAGTGAATCGATGCGTTTCTGTAAGAAAAATATGTATATTTAAAACTTTATAAACCAATATCTCTAGCTTCCGCTGACTGTTGTATGTGTTCACGAGAGAGTGGCATTCCAGCGGTTGACGTGGGACGTAGGCGTAGCGTAAGCTCCGCTGAGAATATGCTAGTCTCGCAAGAACTGAGTTTTGTTTACACCAAAGGAAAACCAGTCTCTTCTTGGCTTATATCGAAATCCTTCAACATTTTTCTTCGCAAATTCTCGTTTTTGGTAAATTCTTCGCTGAACGCAACTCTCTCGTGAACGCATGTATGACCGTTAGCGGAAGCTAGAGATTGCGGTTTATAAAGTTTTAAATATAGATATTTTTCTTACATAAACGCATCGATTCACTTCAAAAGGTCTTTATTAACCTCTGGAGACTTGTGGAGTACTTTTTTATGCTGAATGGATGTACTTTTTTGGACTTCAAAATCTCAACACCCATTCACTGCTATTATAAAGCTTGGAAGAGGCAGAACATTTTTTTAATGTAACTCCAACTGTATTCTTCTGAAAGAAGAAAGTCATATATACCTGGATGGATTGAGGGTGAGTAAATAATGGTGTAATTGTAATTTTTGTGTGAAAGTTTTTTAGTATGCTAACATATTGTATACTGAAGTGAATTATTTTTATTTTTAGTGCCTACAACGCCATCAAGGCTCGCCTCAATCGTCCTGACGGGGGCGCTACAGTGAACAAAAGTACAACATGGCTCATAACTCCTTAACCATCAGTCACATGCTTAAGTGTCTTATGTCATTGGAATCCTTGGCTCTGACAGAACACATGCCTCAGATTCGATCGTGAGCCTGTGAAGTTTTCGGGTATTTCGCATTTAAAAACATAAAAAATACTTTTGTGAACTAGTCCTAGGTTTTTCGCCCGGTTGGAACCAAACCAGTGCAGAAAGATTCTCTGGAGAGTGAATATCAATATTCATAAAAAAAACAACAACAAAAAAAACAGTTAAACTTTAGATTTACCGTCATGAAGGGATGCCAAAACGTTTGAAAGGGGCAGGCTATGCCTATAACTCCTGAACTGAATGAGGTATTTCCGGCAAACTCAGAACTCTTATGTAACAGCTCGATCTGAGGTCACAGGAAAAAAAAAATCACGGAGCTTGGCCACTTGGTGGCACTGTAAGAGGGAAAAAAATAAAAATATATATATAACTGCGCAACCATTTGTCCTATCAACATGAAAATTGGTACGCACGATCTTGGTCTGAAGTACCACAAGTGTCTACAAGGACATTTGCATATCTCAAAAAACATGGCCGCCATTGAGCACCTGTTACAAATTTTGAGCACATGTTAGACAAGGTTAATGGAGGCTGATTGGAATTAAACTCTGTGGGCCTGTTTGACTCGTGGCCCCAAATTTGAAAGAAATCGGCCACTAGAGTGCGATATCGCATTTTTCAAGGGCGTAAACGATTGTACGTTGCTTGGTTTTTCGCACATACACATGATATTCATCTTATACGATAGACCTCCTTATTGCAGACAACTTTGCACCACTGCTGTCAATCAAATAATTTGTTAAATGATTGAAAAGATGTAAAAAAAAAAAAGACTTTTGTGAACTAGTCCTAGGTTTTTCACTCAATCTGGAAAAAAACACTGCAGTACAATTTTCTGGACTCTAGGCCAATAATTATCAAAAATGTTGGGGGTCGTTTAGAAAAGGGGCCTGTTCAAGTGTACTCAAAATCCCATAAAGCCTGAAGGAAAACTCAAAGCCTGCTGAGCACATGAGACAGGTGATACTAAACAAGCATGCAAATTTTTAAGGGGATCAGACCACAGCTGGCGCTATAACAGTCATAAACGTTAAAAAACATCAAATTTCTATGGTAAATTACCTGGATTTGCCAAAAATCATTGATTTAGGTGGTTACAGGCTTGCTAAATAATGTCTTTTTTTCACATGTGCTTTAATGCTTTAAAGCGCTTGAACAGCTATAATTATTATTATTTTTAGCTTTAATTTCTTTTATTTGTATTTTAGTTTTATTAATTTTAGTACTTCAATATGTTATAAATGTTTTATGTCAACACTTAATTATTTTTACCTTTGTGGATATATGTATTTCCATATTTTTACGTCTATTTATTTATTTAATAATTTTATTTACACAATTTATTACAGAATTTTAATCATTTATTATTTTTATTTATTTGTTTGTTTGCTTGTGTGCTATTTTAATTTTAATATTCTGATTTAGCTTTTAAGGTTTAATTTTAATTGTAGTTTATGTAATTTTGTTCTGCATTTGTCATTCCATTACAGTTTTCTATATTTATTTTTAGCTTTAATTTATTTTATTTGCGTTTTAGTTGGACCTTTTTTAACGTAACTCTATTCGCAACTGTATTCTTCTGAAAGAAGAAAGTCATATACACCAGTAGGATGGCTTGAGGATGAGTAAATCATGGAGTCGTTTTCATTTTTGAGTGAACTATCCCTTTAAGAATTTTTCTAGTGTTCTAGCATACAGTATTGCATACTGTTGTTACATTGTAGTGAATCTAAGAAAAGAAAAACTGAGAAAAACTAGACTGACTGCAGTTTGTGTGATTGATAATGAGCATGCAGGACTTGAGAACATTAGCAAGAAACGTACAATAGATTGTTTGTCTTGCCTAATGAGCTCACAGGATTGGCGTGGATTATTTGTTCAACTCAAATTTACACTGCACATAAGCTATGTACAGGTGAAACATGCTGTAATCGCCAATTAGCATTATCAACTACACTTTCAGACTGGACCATACAAACTGGAAATGTTAGGAGGTGGAGTCGCATTACTGGCGCTAATAACTGGAATGTAAATTCTAGAATGTACTATCAAGAAGCAAACAAGGATCCAGGAACATGTCCTATTTGTGTTCCAGGAACCTCTAGCTCCTGTAGAAAAATAGCAGGTTGCTTGAGTGTTTTGTAAGAGCTAGAGAGAGCAGGCTTGGGAGTTTGTGATCAGCTTGAAGGCAGAGTGTTTAAGTAGAACATGGTCTCAGGACAGAGTTCTCCTTCCGGTCTTTCATCTCCCTCTTGACCAGGCCTTGCTTTTTGGAGTCAGTGTGTCAGTGGAAGACAACCTGAGGCGTTCTGTTTTTAAAATGGAATATCTGTCTATCTATCTATCAGTCATGCTGTAAGGAGCAAATGTGGAAACTTTTATATACAGAATAAAAATACATCATTATAGCGAAGACAATTGCTCACACTGTCATGCAAGCCAATCATAACACTAGCATCTCACCAGTGTTGCCAAGTCTGCGGTTTTCCCGACTATTTTAACACTGTTGCGGCTGGTTGATTTTCATGTCCACGGGTGGAAGCAACCCCAATAACTTGATATTTATCCTCCGGAATGCGAATTTACCAGGGGAACCCCGCCGAAAAAAAGGTGTATTTTACCTCTTGAAACACGATTGGGTTCATTTTGAGTAACAATCGGGTGGGTTTTGTTGTGAAAACCTGGCAACCCAGCATCTCACTCATAAAGCTAGATTGTGCATCCTGGGGTTTCAGATTAGCGCCCTGTTGATATGTTGTGTCAATTCTGCTTATATTTATATATGTTAGTGCATTATGGGATTCGCTCTATACAGTGTACCTTGATATCAGTCTTAATTTGTTGGTGGGTATGTGGGTGGGTGATTTTAGCACTTCATCAGTCTGCAGGATTGTGGGTGGAACTATGTGACAGTCTGGTGCGGCAACATCAATATGCTTGTTCTCGGATTGTTGCCCATTTAAGCGACTGTGATATAGATTGTATGGGCTGTCTCTTTTCCATGGACCTCCTATCTGATTTTCTGCACAAGCATGTGCACTTGCATCTTACACTTGAAGTGGTTTAGTGCTCACTTCTTTCTGTTATTCAAGCATAAGTTAATCAAGTCTGTAGGAACAAAAATCATTCGAGTCGATGCGAAAAAAGGCAACCTTTCTCTTCTTAGAAATCTATTTTGTGATTGATTATGGCCCACCTAAGTCACTGACCACCTACCCACCCACCCAATCTACCTAGTCAGCACATGGAATAACCCCAACCCCCTTTTCCCTACTGGGAAAATGTCAAACCGACCTTGCTTTGTTCCTTTTCCTGCTTTGGACCAGATCTACATAACGAAACAGCACTGGCTTTCTGTTTGCACGTCCTAATCATAACTGTAGGCAAACAGCTGTTGTATCAATGTTTTATAGAGATGCAAAAAAAAAAAAACCACCAATGATTAATGGTGTATTTTCATCACTTCTACCCCCCATCTGACTGTGACTGCGACTGCTTTTTTTTGCCCCACGCGAGCAGTGTTGTTAATTACAAGCCGTTTCACGCTCTCCCTAATTGTCTTTTTTGTTTTTTGTTGGGCAAACTTGCACAGTAAGAAGCCAACACATGGGGAAACATTTCTGTCTCATCTTTTTTTTTTCAGCAGCACATCAGTCTTCATTTATTCAAATTGGCTTCCTGATTTGGCCATACATAATTCTCAGCAGTGGAGATTTGAAAATTTAATTACTGGAGAAAAGGAGGTACTGCCATCTGCCATTAACCGAGCCAAACATTTTACTGCTTTGTGTCAGCAGACTTCCTATTCATTACTCTGGCTTGTCAATTTGTGGTTCTTTAAAGAGAAACGAATTAGGTGTAGGAAATGTTACAATGCTTTATTTTTGGTTTCCACCCACAGAATATGTTCTCAGCGGTATGACGGTGGAGGCATTACGTCTTCTGGGAAATATTCATAATTAATAGAAAAGGTAGCTGACTGAAACTAGATTAAAAAAATCAATTTGCTGTAGTCAGTCTAAACTGGGCACTAAAATTGAGATTTTGACAGAGGACACCATGAAGAAACTTGAGGAAATAGTCCCCTGAGCGATTATTGAAAATTTTGCCAAATATGCAGTAATCTTTATTGTTGTGTCCAGAATTTGTAGCTTGTAGTTGAGTCAAATACGTTTTATGCATTGCTCTGTGAAGAAAGGTACAAATGTAAATGCGCACCTTTTTGCTTTGCTCTGTTTACAGAAGTATTGTGTGCCTTCAAGCTGTTTTATATTCATTGAAAAACCCAATGAAACGGCAAACAGCCAGGCAGAATTATACATCTTGTTTCTTACATTCAATATAGTAAGAATGATGTTTTGCTTTAGATTTAGGAGTCAGCAAAACTAGATCAAATATGAAGTTTTGATTTAGTCAGGAAAACCAAGACAACAAACTGTGCATTTTTACCCTAAAGGCTGAGAATTTAAACACTAATCTAAATAAGTGCAAATCTTGAAATGAAACAAACCATCTGGGATAGTTTCTGCTGAAGCATACTCATTGCTTACAAAATGCAATGTCTTATTTTCTGTGCAGGTTTGGCACCAGATGAATGAGCAAGGCATTTCAAGGTCCTTAAAGCTGATGTGATGTCATCAAGTGCATTGCCCTATTAAGAAACGAACAAATACAGCTCAGTTCTTCAACAGTATCTTGGAGCAGAAATGGAATGGATGTAAGATAAGGTTGTGATTCTGCACTCCATCCAAACTGTAAACTTTGAAAGCCTAGGTACAGGCAAGTGAGGGAACAAGACCTTTGATGGATCCAGGATTATCGTGGAGCTTTTGAGAGAGAAGCTCAGACTTATCAAACATGAATGTGCAAGGAAAGATACAGGCCGGTGAAGACAACCAACAAGAAGAAATACAGAACGACGACAAGCAACCTTTGCTAGAAACGGTGGAAGACGCCAACGCCAATCAAATCACCAAAGAGAACATTTATTCAGATGACAGAGAGCATGGCAGCCCATTACCCCCTCTGGTGTCGCACTCCGAAGCCCAGGAGAGGATCATTATCTGGGGAACACATGCTCGGAGTGAAGACCCTGAGCTCGAAGAGTTTGAACTGCTGGAGTGTCAAGAGCTAGAAACATTTGTTGTAGAAGCAGAACAGGTAGACATGGAGCGTAAAAGAACCAGGAAGGAAGCAAAGTACTTAAGTGACAAAGAGTTGTCATCTACAGCCATCAACACCACTGTTGGCTCCTCTTGGAAAGACCACAATGAAAATGAGAACTCTCAGCCCCTTGACCTCAGGACCTCCAGCTCTCGCTCTGGTGCAAACCGGACCCTGAGAGATGCACGAAGTGGTTCTGAGAGCAATGTGTTTTCGTCTTCTCTTTCTGCAGTGACCAGCCTCAGTGGAAGTTTAGCCAGCGCCCTGGACAGTGCAGGCCGCACACAGCCTCTCTCTTCCCAGTCCACCAAGTCTACCTCAGGCAAAGGCAGGAACCAGCAACCAGCTACTACCGAGTCCTACATCCACTCAGAGAGAAACAGGGAGCTTCCCAGGGATTTGGACCAAAACCATAACTCTACCACACTGCCTCAGGAACCACAATATGACAGAAGTAAGCTACTATATCCTTCAAATGCAGCAGCAAAACTGCAGAAATTCCAAATGGAAGCAGAGCAGAATGCTGGGAAAAGGATGTCAACCGAGGTGCCGAAAGGTATGGTGAGGGTGCTACCTTCTTGTCGGCAACTAGTCCGCCCTCTTTCTACTGAAAAACGACTAACCTCAGGATACCCCAGCTTAGACACCCAGGCAGACCAGCAACAATCCCATTCCTCAGAGACGGGTCAGAGCCATCCACAAGTGTTTCCAGCTACAGAAGTCAACAGCAATCCCAACACAGACTCACCTCCCAACCAGACCTTTATCCGAGAATCCCAACGCTTGAAGAGGCAAAGCTCAGCAGATCGTGCAGCAAGTCCCTCCAGCCTAGAAAGAAAGACTCACTTCAGCCGGCGGGCCTACAGCAGTCCGACTAGACCTTCGACACCTCCATCTCCCAAGACCACAAGGTCTCCTCAAAGACAGCCTCCTTCCTCACCCATCAAGACTTTACCTTCTCGAGCTCCTCAGTTGGGTTATGCCGGGTACAGCTCGGGCTTAAGAGCCCCAGTTAAAACCAATATCAACACAAGCATCCACAAAACTCCTCCACAGCAGGCTTCAATGGAGACCTCCCCTCCAAGCAAGTGCCTGCCAAAACCGAAAAGCGTCCGGCCCAAAATCATTACGTACATTCGAAAGGCCCCACAGGTGAAACCCCAGCCTCTTGAGGGAACCTATGAGGTGTCGTCCTTACCCACGAGACTCTCAACATACAGCAGCACACAGGCCAAACCAGCGGTTGGAGATCAAGGAGAAGCCACTGTGCTGAGTGCCTCAAATTTACTCTATGATAAGTATCGACAAGAGATGCAGAAGGTCCGGTTCTTCTCGCCTGGACTCATGGTTTCTGGGATTAAGCCTCCAAGCAACACCATGCCCCATAAAATGGCAGGGAGAGCAGACAGCTTCTATGGGTCTCTCAACAAGCCTCTGTCTGCAGTGGTAAGGAATGCTCTAGACATTTAGCAATATGCTGTTCTTTAGTTAAATGCTTTTATGTCTATTTCTTGGTAAATCTAATCACACGTAAACTCTATTACGTGATTACATTGGTAAAACCAAGTGCTTTGATAATGTGTTGTGGAGTGTTTTACAGTCTACTCCCTGAATGCCTAATGGAGGGAATGTCAATATTTTAGCAAGCTTTTAAATTTTTAACACCAGTTATTTTCAATAGACACATTTATGTACCACGGGAAGAGTTTACTGACTGCAGCTGTAACATGTGTTAATGTTTTTCATCACTTTAGGCAGGCAGATCTCCAGTAGCCCTTGGGTCTCCAGTGTCTGGGGTTGAGGACCCTTCTGGACCCCCTATGGGAGCACAGGATACAGGGAGTCTTTTTCGTCCACCACGGGGCCTAAGACCCCAGCTTGGCGTTGGTGCTGTAAACAGGACTCCTGCAGCTGCCAAGAATAGGATGGTCTTAACAGGCCAGTCGAAATCACCACTGACTCTCAGTCAACCAATGCAGGCAGTAAACCCGACCACTCAAACCCCTCAGGAACCCCAAGGTAAGATCATTGATTAAATTTGCATGGCAAAATGAGTGAAATCTTATTTTTATACCTTATACATACATTTTCAGCAAGTAAAACGGAATGCTTCACTTGCCACACTGGGGCAAGTTCAGTAGAAGCCCAAGCCAGAGCAGTCTGGCTGACAGAAACACCAAGACTTCATCCTAAGGGTGGAAGTGACTGGAGTATTTTGAGATGAATAGATTGAAATGGAAGGAAGGAAGAGAACACCATATGAAGTCTTTTCATCCCTGTCAGCTATGCATTTGTAATTGTTACAGATAAACTCATCCCAGCTGCTAGTCAGTATAAAATACATTTTACCTCTTGGCATTCAGTTGAATATAAATAAAATTCACATTCATCTTGTGCCATGAGGGAGTTCTGTCTGAGCTTAAAAATTCCCCTCCATTTCTAAAGCGCACTTCATTTCCGACAACTTCGCCTGCCAAGGTGAAGATACGAGTTATTTCATCTTAAATCAACTACTAGCATTGCCATCATCCTCCGTGCTTTTTTTCTAGAGGGCATCTGTCTATCTGCATACTGTTATCTCACTGAAAACCCATGACAGTCTCCATTAATGCATGTGGATGCCGATTTCTTGCTGTTTGGCTCTGTGATGCTTTGAAGTGCAAAGCAATTAAGAGTTAATTCATGCCAATAACTATGCCTGGTCACAATTATTAACTGTAGTTAAACATGATATGATTTTTATGGTGTAAAGTTGCTGATGCTACAATAGATAAACAGGCAGTTTAGTGTGTAGGCTTGAGTTTTACTCGTGAAGCAATATAAAAGAAGTCAAAAGGAAGGTTAACCTCTTCTGGTGTGACTACTTTTGCTTTCCTTGCTTGTCTGATTGCACTTAAGTTGGAAAACCATTTCTCACTGTAGTTATCTGTCATCTCATGTTATTAGGGGTCATGCACAGAAGTTGCTTAGGCACCTATTGTTTCTGTTAGTTTTCTTCTTATTCTTATTTCTCTTCATCTTTTCCGCTCTGGGAGTCTATGGCAGCCCATAGAACCGCTTGTGGCAAAGTTATGAAATTTGGGACACAGAAAGAAGACAGTCTTAATATTAACTATAGCAAATTGGGAGTCTCTATCTTAAACTGTCTAGCGCCACCAATAGGCCAATTTCCACCCAAATTTAAATTTCTATGGGTCAAGATTTTGAATTTTGTGCAAATTATATTTTTGGGCACATGACAGTCCAAACTACTGGTCAAAAGATATAAAAGTTTGATATTTTTGTTTATCATTTCTGACCAGTTTGACCAAAAAGCTAAAATGCTGTATTTTTTAAAGCTTTAGCATGTTATGAATCTTATGAATCTTAGAATAGAATCGCTTGTGGGAAAGTTATGAAATTTGGCACACGGATAGAGGACAGACTCATCATTAACCACAGCAAATTTGATGTCTCCAACTCAAACTCTGTAGTGCCACTAACAGGCCAAATTTTGTAAAGCATGTTAACAAATGTGACGAAATTCACGCAAAAATAGACATATGGCAATATCTTCGCAACACCTTAGTGGATCCAGACCAAACTTGGTACATGTTATACCAAGCATGATCTGAGGGCACATGACCTACTGGTTAAAAGATATAAAAAATTTGACATTTTTGTTTATAATTTCTGACCAGTTTGACCAAAAAGCTAAAATGTTGTATTTTTTTAAATGTTTAGCATATTGTTATAAATCTAATGAATCTTTTAATAAAATAAAATTTGGCACAAGGATAGAGGACAGTCTCATCATTAACCACAGCAAATTTGATGTCTCTAACTCAAACTCTGTATTGCCACTAACAGGCCAAATTTTGTAAAGCATGTTAATGAATGTGACGAAATTCACGCAAATATAGACAAATAGCTATATCTCCGCAATGCTTTAGCGGATTCAGACCAAACTTGGTACGTGTTATACCAAGCATGGCCTGAGGGAACATGACAGTGCCACCTACTGGTCAAAAGATATAAGAAATTGACATTTTCTTTTTATAATTTCTGACCAGTTTGGCCAAAAAGCTAAAATGCTGTATTTTTTAAATGCTTTAGCCTGTTGTTATGAATCTAATGAATCTTACAATATAATCACTTGCAGGAAAGTTGTGAAATTTGGCACATGGATAGAGGACAGTCTCATCATTAACCACAGCAAAGTTGAAGTCTCTAACTCAAACTCTGTAGGGCCACTAACAGGCCAAATTTCGTAAAGCATGTTAACGAATATGACAAAATTCACACAAAAATAGACATATGGCTATATCTTCGCAGCGCTTTAGCGGATTTAGACCAAACTCGGTATGTGTTATACCAAGCATGGCCTGAGGGAACATGACAGTGCCACCTACTGGTCAGAAGATATAAAAATTTTACATTTTTGTTTATAATTTCTGACCAGTTTAACCCAAAATCTAAAATGCTGTATTTTTTAAAGCTATAGCATGTTACAAATCTTATAAATCTTAGAATAGAATCACTTGTGGTAAAGTTATGAACTTTTGGCACACGGACAGAGGACAGTCTCATCATTAACCACAGCAAATTTTAAGTATCTAGCCCAAACTCTCTAGTGCCACAACACAGGCCAAATTTGCACTCAAGTTTCTGCTTATAACTTTTGAACTGTAAGGTCTAAAAGCAAAATACTGACTCAAATGCATACCAAAAATTACATTTCTACAGTAAAGATTTTTCGCAATTTAGAATTTTTGGAAAAATCTACTTTTTCTAACTCGTCCAAGATGATTTGTCAAAAATTCACCAAAATTGGCTTATATCATCTTCAGAGCATTTTGGCAAAAAAGTTATCAAAAGATTTATTTACCAAACCATTTTTAGAAAGTGTGTTAACGAATTTGACAAAAGTGTGTGCAAAAACAGACATGTGACTGTATCTCTGCAACACTTTAGCGGATTCTGGCCAAACTTTGTATGTGTTATAAAAAGCATGACCTGAGGCACACGAATAGGTGTTTAATTACAGAAAGGTGTATTGAAGCAGGGTTGGAAATTAAGTCTGCAGGAAGGTAGCTCTCCAGGAGCAGGGTTATGCAACCCTGGTCTTTACTAAGTAATTAAAGACAGCTCCTTAGCTCTTCATTTTAACTCTGTTGTGCCTAGCCCCTCAATTGCTGCTTGCAGCTATATTTATTATTGCTTATTTGCACTCTCAAACAATGAAAACATTTGATTCTGGTCACAGGGCACCTTTGAAATGCTGTCTATGATCAAAATCTTCTTGGAAGATGTCTAATGCAGTCAAGTACAATAAACTGAAAAAAAAAAAATTATCAAAGAATCATTGATTGATAATTAGGCTTTGTTATGTCTTTAGATAGCAATCACTAAAATCAGAGGTTAACATCTATTGAGACCTGCAGAATACAGAAGCATTATTGTACGATGTATTTCCGTGTTTTTATTGACATGATATACAGTTTAGTAGTATTTCATTTTTCATTAATGTGGTTTATTATTTTTTCAGTGAGGGCTTGTTGAAAGTGCTCTAATGTATTCATGCATTTTAACACTCAGAAAGAAATCAATGAGTTCTTGAGCTGCAAGCCATAATAATTAATTTGCATACACACACACACACACACACTTTTCATTTATTCCGAAAACAGATTGGAAAAATGACACCCCTTTGGTCTTAAAGGGACAGTTCACCCAAAAATGAAAATTGTGTTAATTTCTGTTTAGAAGAATGTGCAAGCTTATCTTTTCCATACAGTAAAAGTGAGTTGGAACAGCTTTGGTCACCATTCACGTTCATTGCATGGAAAAATTAAAAATAAACACTGAAAATGCTAAATTAAAGCTATGATGGATGACTATTTTGTCTGATCTGAGCAAGTCTAGAAAAATGGGGAAGTAGGAATGGGAAGGAATAAAGACGATTGATGGAGAGAAAAAATCAGAGAGGGAGAACAGCAACACATTTATCTTTAATGATCACCCTCACATGGAGGAAAAGCTGCCTGCAATTTCATTAAAGACCTTGATGGCCGGGGGTTGAGGTGGGGGGTCGATGGGGGAAGCGATGAAGCCAGGGCAACTTTGATTAGAGATGAATGGATGAGAGGATGCTTTGTTGTGTGCATTTGCTTGAGTGTATATGTGTGTATTTTCATTTGTGAAGAATGCGTCTCTGAAGCATACTGCTGACGTCGCAGTCTAATAAACATCTGAGAATGCGACAGGCGAAATGAGAAACCTCAGATTGTCATTTAGCATGCGCTACGCTTTGCTGCAGTCACAGCGTTTTGGGGACAGGGAAGTCGAGGTGCTTTATCTCCAAGAGCAGGAGGGGATCATTCTCTCCTCCTGCCCCAAATTACGACCTTGGATTGGGGGAGTCTGGGAGTTCAAAGCAAGCCTTGAAGTGGGTCCCTAAATTCACCCCGCGGTAGCTCTTTGCATGTGCATATTTATGTATATTTATGTGTGACATCCCTCTTCTTCCTGTGCTTTCCAAAATCTTTTTTTTAATTTTTTTATTAGACAGCAGGACAGTCCCTGTGGTGCCCGCAGTACAGGTATCTGATGTGAAGAACTACAGTGCAAAGAGCTGATAGGGAAAGCAAAAGACAACAGATAGTCATATTAATCCTCATTAATTGTATGTCAACAGCTTTTATCATGTTTACCAGTGTAACAGTAAGCACATGGGGAAAGGAAATTCCATTAAACTATTCAGCTGAGGCCTTTATTAAGCACTGATATTGTAATAATTTATGCAGAGCTGGTTTTAGAGGAACCAATGGACTCTTAAACAACTGGCCTCCTGGAATAATTAAAAAAGAAAGAGCTTTTGCTAGAGACCGTAAACTCATGTTAAGCACCAGACACTGAAATGGCTCTGTATATATGAAGAGTTTGGTTCCAAAACGCTATAAATCCATTTTGATTCATTTGAGTAAAAATGTGTTTTCTTTACCAAGAAAGCAGCAAGATGAAATATGGTATTTTCTGTTTCAGACTTCAGGAATAAAGCAAGTGACTGTTTTTATGAATGGGAAATTGAATCATTGACTCAGTAGATTCATTTAAAAACAGTCATTCATAAACGAAACACACAAACAAATTCAAATGCTGTGTTTGAATGGAGATATATATATATATATATATACGATACACAGATGTCACGGTTTGGTATGTACCTTGGTTCAAGGGTCACGGTTTGATACAATTTCGGTACAACAGAAAAAAAACAGTAGTACAAATTACAGTTTTTTCCGCCTGCATGTGAAGATACTAAATATTATATCAAATTAATGTCATATAGGCTATAAAATGTGCAGTACATATATACATACAAGGAATAAATACTTGAAATATATTTAATTTAGTTAACTGATAGACAAGGGAAAAAAACAGAGCGACATGTAACGTAGCCTATATTTGCTGAGTTTCAGTTCAGTTTTGTGACAGAAAGGAAACTCAAATGGCAGAAAGCGACATTCTATTTGTTTCTCTGTTTAAGTTGATTTTGCTGGTATGAGGAAAGTTGAGGTAATGGCGCCGGCGCACACAAACACAAAACATGTCAGTTCCAGGCTTCTAGCATTGCTAACTTGACAACACAGTTGGTACTTTATCAAAATAAAACACAGTGAACCAAACATCAGCGTGCCCGACTCACTGTGTCACCGTAGGAATGCGACTGAAGTACTAAGTCTATAATTTACATAATAAATAATAGTTTAGCATCTGGATGCATCGCAAATATAGAAATATTATGGAATATTTGGATTTGTGCCGAAAGAGAGAGGTAGGGTACACGAGCACAAAGCTTCATTTCGCGGGCAATTGATTGCGGAAGCTTTTAAAGTAACGTTATACTCCTTTGTCAGTGAGAGATGCGTTCAGAATCAGCACATGATCACTATCTATGTGTGTAAGTGTGTGTGTGTGTGTATATATATATTCATATTTCACACTATTACTTTTTTCAGTGTTTTCACTGAAATAAATGCAGCCTTTGTAAAAAGAGTTCTTTCAGAAAATAATTTTAAATCTTTACTACAACACATTTTGTTTTTAGGCTTAAGTGTCCACATATGTAGGGGATTTTTTTTTTTTATGTTGGTCAAATTAAAATAAAATAAAATAATTACTCTGTTCAGTTTTATATTACATCTTTTTGAGCTTATATAGGGACTTCGTGAGCCATCTAAGATGATACGCTTTGGCAAACGTTTTGTATTAAATTAGACTCCCTGAGTGGATGAGAAATGTGACTCATCGCTCTTCTCCATGTGAATACTGTAGTGGTATAGATGTTGATGAATGGCCTCGACATGCTGTTATCAGAGGAGGCAGACAGTCGCCAACCTCTTTATGATTCTTTCAGGAGCTTTTTTAAAGCGATCTTTGCCACGCATCAGAGAGAGGTCGTAAAACACTGCAGTTTCTCTCTTTTTATCCTACTGTGAGTCTCTTTTAGGCCGGTCTGCTTTGAAATAGTTCATTTCAGGACACAACATTCATTTTCTTTGTTCCTCGTGTTCCATCTGTTTCTCAGTTGAATAAGTCATGTGATCATGTATGCCTCATTTTGTCACAGCAGTATTACACGAATATGTTATGCATAGTTGACCTCCATATTGACATATACTAGAAAAGCAGTATGTGACTTTCATTATTTTTTTATTTATTTTCATGTTTAAATACTAATCATAGGCTTCTTCACCCTTAGATCAGAGAAAGCCAGTGGCGACTGGGTTAGCTGCTAAATCCCTCCTGCCGAAGCCAGCTCAGTCTGGTCTGCGTCCTCCCGGTTACTCGCGTCTCCCGCCGGCTCGGCTGGCCGCCTTTGGGTTTGTTCGAAGCTCTAGTGTCTCCTCCGTTTCCAGTAACCACTCAACAGACAGCACACGGAGTGACCCCTGCCGACCCGCCTACCGTAAGTTACTGAAACACAAACACACATGTGTTTAGATTAATAAATGCAGACTTAAATGTACAGTGGGGTCTGAAAGACTGTGGCCAAATTGAAAAGCAAAGTAATATTTTGACAGATTTGTACCAGCTAATATGGAAGCCCGTTTCCGCCACTGTATAAAAAATCAAAAAAGGATATTGTGAATTTTTTTTTTTTTAGAATTGTGAAATATGAACTCGCAATTGCGAGAAAAGTCAGGGTTATGAGATATAAACTTGCAATTCTGACTTTTTTTTCTCAGAATTGAAATATAACTAACATAACTTGCGATTGCGAGAAGAAAAGTCAGAATTGCGAGATAGAAAGTCACAATTTGGACTTTTTTCCTCAGAACTGAGATATAAACTCGCAATTCAGAATTATATATAGATATAAAGTCATAGTTCTGACTTTTTTCTCAGAATTGCATCATCAAACTCGCAATTCTGACGTTTTTCTTGCAATTCTGTCTTTTTTTTCTCACAATTCTGACTTTTTTTCTTTCAATTGCAAGTTGATATTTTGCAATTCTGACTTTTTTCTTGCAATTCTGACTGTTTTCTCAGAATTGAGATATAAACTTGCAGTTCTGAGAAAAGTCAGAATATACGTATATAGTCACAGTTCTGACTTTTTTCTCTCAAATGCAAGTTTATTTCACAATTCTGACCTTTTTTCTTGCAATTCTGACCTTTTCTCTCTCAATTGCGAGTTGATATCATGCAATTCTGACCTTTTTTCTCACAGTTCTGACTTTTTTCTCGCAACTGCAAGTTGATATCTGACAATTCTGACTTGTGAAATAAACTTGCAACTGCGAGAAAAAGACAGATTGTGAGATATAGTCACAATTGACTTTTTTTGTTAGCTGCGAGATATAAACTCGCAATTCTGAATTTTTTCTTGCAAATGTGAGTCTGTATCTTGCATTTCTGACTTTCTTTCGATTTCTCACAATTCTGAACTTTTTCTCACAATTCTGACTTTTTTTCTCTCAATTGCAAGTTGATATTTTGCATTTCTGACTTTTTTCTTGCAATTCTGAATTTTTTTCTCAGAATTGAGATATAAACTTGCAATTGCAAGAAAAAAAGTCACAGTTCTGACTTTTTTCCTCAGAACTGAGATATAAACTCGCAATTATGAGAAAAGTCAGAATTGCAAGATGTAAAGTCACAGTTCTGACTTTTTTTTCTCAGAATTGCATGATATTGACTCGCAATTCTGACTTTTTTTTCCTCAATTGCAAGTTGATATTTTGCATGTCTTACTTTTTTCCTGCAATTTTGACTTTTTTTTTCTCAGAACTGAGATATAAGCTTGCAATTGCAAGAAAAGTCAAAATTGCAAGATATAAAGAAACAATTCTGACTTTTTTCCCAGAATTGCATGACATAAACTTGCAATTCTGACTTTTTTCTTGCAATTCTGACTTTTTTTTTCTCAGAATTGATATAAACTTGCAGTTCTGAGTAAAGTCAGAATTGCGAGATATAGTCACAGTTCTGACTTTTTTCTCAGAATTGCATCATGTGAACTCACAATTCTGACTTTTTTTGCGAGTTGATATCATGCAATTCTGACCTTTTTTCTGACAATTCTGACTTTTTTCACAAGTGTGAGTTGATATCTTGCAATTCTAACTTTTTTCTCAGAATTGTAAAATAAACTTACTGTACAGTTACGGGAAAAAAGTCAGACTTTTTTTTTGTCAGTTGCGAGATATAAACTCACAATTCTGACCTTTTTTCCTCAGAATTGCATGATATAAACTCACAATTCTGACCTTTTTTTCTCGCAATTGCGAGTTGATATCTCACAATTGTGACCTTTTTTCTTGCAATTCTGACTTTTTTGTCAGTTTGTCAGTTGATATTTTGCAATTCTGACTTTTTTTCCTCGGAATTGAGATATAAACTCGCAATTGCGAGAAAAAAGTCACATTTGCGAGATGTAAACTCGTAATTGTGAAAAAAAGAACAGTGAGAAAAAAGTCGCAATTACCTTTTTAAAAAAAATTTATTCAGTGGCGGAAACGAGTTTCCATAGTTTTCTATTTGAATTTAGTCTAAAATATTATTTATTCTTGTGATGGCAAAGCTAAATTTTCTCCAGTCTTAAGTGTCACATGATCATTCAGAAATTATTGTAATACGCTGATTTGCTGCTCAAGAAACATTTCTTATAATTATCAATGTTGAAAACATTTGTGCTGCATAATATGTGTGAAAACAACTGTTTTTAAGGGTTCTTGGATGAATAGAGAGTTCAAGAACAGAATTTAAAATTTTACTAACCTCAAACTTTTGAACAGTAGTGTATGCAAATTTTTAACACTGACTATGTGAAAGCCTGTGTACAAAAGATAAGTTGTCATTAAAGCCAAAGGCATTATAATATTCATGTTTTTTTTTTACGTTTCATCTTTTTGCCTAAACTGTTATCCTAAAAAATGTATTAAAATAGAAAAATGCAAAATAGCAGCACTTTTGGACCACTGAATGTCTATACACACTACAATTAAAGAAATCTAAAGTGCTTGTAGGTGAGTGCATTGTTATGCGAGATCCCTGAAGTACAGTTTACATAAAAGGGTAATGCTCCACTTTTTAGAGTTAATTATAATGCAATTTGCATCATTTTATTAACTCCGCCTACAAGCAGCGTGCAGGTCCCCTTTCATTAATATATTCTGCTCATAACTGCTACTATTCAGCATAATAGTTGAAAAGCACAGAAAAAGTGCAGTATTTTTATTTTTTTTTTACCCACAATCAGACTTTTCTTTAGTTGGCCTTTGCTTTTGGTCACGAAAGAAAGTTTGTGTTTGATCCGAGCGGGCTTCTTTCATAACTAGCTCCGTGAGTCAACATGGATAATCCTCAGTATGATCAGAGCCGCTCTGTTCTGCTGAAGTAGATTCTAGTCTGCTCTTAGAGGGGGCCGTCTTTGAAAATTGGCATCTGCGTGCGCCGCATGTGTTTTTAATGCGACCTACATAAGTGATGTTGGCCGGTCTTCTCCTGGTAACAGTTGACGTTGCTGCAGATTCAGGCATACGGAGTTACATGCGTCACTGCAAGAGTTATGTCATCCAGTCCTTTTATCCTGAAATCACTTGGGAAGAGGAATCCCTCGCCGTTTACAGTCCTGTTTGTATGGAGCAAACAGATGCATGAGAGAAATGCTGAAAAAAGTAAGAGCGAAGAAGTCAGTGTGCCGTGTTCTGTGTGTTACAGTGGCCCCAAAAACTATTTTGTATACATTCATTTTATAAACTTGATAAATCATTAGATAAAATGTTGGTAACACTTTTTTTTTCAGTGTCCTTGTTACATGCTGCATGTATTTATTATAGTAATAACAGTATATTATGCATAATTACAAACAAACTAACCGGAAATCAAACCTAATCCTAACCAGATAATAACCACCTTAAAATAAAGTGTAACCAAAATGGCTTACATAATGAATTAACAAAAATGATGTATATATATATATTAAGGAATTTTTTTTTTTTTCTGAGGAAAGATAATCTGTGTGCAGATAAGTATTATTTTAATATATTTCAATATTATTATAGTATTTATTAATAATTTTATTGTTATTTTATTTGAATATTTTATTTCAGTATTAGTTTAGGGAATTTTACTACTTAAACTAATTTATTTCAGCTAAGACAAATATTTCTATTTGTCTTTGATTTATTTTTTATTTTAGCTTTAGTTTAGGTAATTTTAGTATGTAAAATTATTTATTTCAGCCAAGTCAGCAAGATCAGTGTGTGTTCATTTAAATTTTCTTATTATTTTAATGTTTTAGTGATTTTACATAAAGTGCTTTTGTCATTTTTATTTTTTTTTTATATTTCTATTTATCTTTCATTTATTTTTATTTCAATTTTGGTTTAGGTAATTTTAGTACTTAAACTTATTTATTTCAGCTAAGACAACAAGATCAGTGTTTTTAAATTAAAATTTTCTTAGCATTTTAATGTTTTAGTACTTTTGTCATTTTTATTTTATCATTTTATTTATTTATTTATTTTTTAATATATTTCTATTGATCTTTGATTTATTTTTATTTCAGTTTCAGTTTAGCTAATTTTAGTACTTAAATTTATTTATTTCAGCCAAGACAACAAGATCAGTGTGTTAATTTAAATTTCCAATTTCCATTCCTATTTTTATTAGTTTTTGTTTTTTAAAATATTTCTATTTATCTTTGATTTAGGTCATTTTAGTGCTTAAACTTGTTTATTTCAGCCAAAAAAAAAAAAAAAAAAAAAAAAACTTAAATTTTTTTATTTAAATTTTTGTTTTTCATTTAATATTTATATTTTAGCTTTATTTCTGTTGCCTATGAAAGCCCGTTTCCGCCACTGAATAAAAAATAAAAAAGGTAATTCGACTTTTTATCTCACTATTCTGACTTTTTTTCTCACAATTTCGAGTTTACATCTCACAAGTCTGACTATTTTTCTCAGAATTGTGAGATGTAAACGCTCAATTGCGGGATAGAAAGTCACAATTGCAAGAAATAAAGTCAGAATTGTGAGATTTAAACTCTCAGTTCTGACTTTTTTTCTCGCAATTGCGAGTTTTCTCAGAATTATGAGATACAAACTCGCAATTGCGAGTTATAAAGTCCAGTTCTGAGGAGAAAAAAGACTGATATGTTCACAGAATTGCGAGTTTATATCTCACAATTCGGACTTAACTCACAATTGCCAGTTTATATCACACAATTCTGACTTCATTTCTCAGAATTGTGAGTTTATATTTAGGAATTCTGACTTCATAACTCGCAATTGCGAGTATATATCACACAATTCTGAGGAAAAAAGGTCAGAATTGTGAGATAACAAGTCGCAATAACCTTTTATTTTGGCGGAAACAGGCTTCCATAGTTACATTTTTTTTAATAGAGTAAGTTTTAGTTTTAGTTAACAATAACAATACTGGTGCATGTACTGCTTAATTTGCTATATTGTTATTTAAAAGACCAACATGCAGGCATTACTAAGTGTCAAAATAATTTTAGGGCCACTTCAGATGTAATTGGGGTCATTCCAAACAGCGTTTTGCATCTACAATATTTCTAACATCATTTATATCACCACAGTCATGTCCTGACACATTGTGAGTCTGTTATTACAGAACTCATTACTGAAATTTCCATAGTGAAGCTCATTATTCTTCTTTGAAATCAGGGCTGTGATTCACTCAGTGTACATAATATTCAGTACAGCCGTGCGATCCATACATGTACGTATGAAATCTATTTATAGCCATCGTTTTTTCACAACCCTTCCACACGATTTAATATGTAAGTCAGAGGTGCAAATTAGTGTTTCTCTCTCTTGCTCTGAAGTGTTGAATGTGCTACAGGGCTGATCGCAGATATGATGGTGTTTCGACTGTGTATTGACTGTCTAGAGGCCTGGACCCAATACAAACACTAGATAAAATGATTAGCCTTTAGCTGTGACTGAGAATGTGACTATTGTTAGCAGATATTAATGATCTTTGGGTGTGTAAATAGCACTGTGAAGTATTATAGCACAAGTGTATGAATTTTATGAAGAGTCTTTCTCCCCTGTGTCATGACCACCTGTCCGCTTCGGTAAACAAGGGCATTTGCAGGACGTACGTCTATATGTTACCGGTGTAATGACTGACTGTTGCTTTAGGCTCGGTGTTGAATCCGTGTGACATATTGACCTAGGATTCCTGTAGATACCAGAAACCTCCCTGCGGGACTGGACGTCACAGACAGTTGATCGATTTCTCAGGTCTGACTGATTGAGGCTGGTCTACTTGTAATTGGCTGAATTGTAGAATGTGAATGATGGCGGCAAATGCTACTGGACTTGTTAAGCTGTCATTAGCGTTTGAGCTGCCGGATAGGTGGAGCGGCAAGTCAATATTTGGCTCTTGTTTTCATCTTTGTGTGGAGGCAGCAGAGTAATTGGTTATGTTTTAAGAGATGAGATCTGTCACATGGACTTAGTTAGTCTCATGTCATGACTTAATGTTGTCTGAAATAGCGGAGGAAACTCTTAAAGGGATAGTCGAGCCAAAAAAATACAATTCTGTTTTTCTACTCGTTTAATCAGTTTTATGTCGTCCCAAATTTGTATGACTTACTTTCTTATGTGGAGAGCAATAATAGAAACTAGATGGAATGTTAAAGGAATAGTTCACACAAAAATGAAGATTCTGTCATTAATTACTCACACTTGTGTCATTTCAAACATGTAAGACTTTCGTTCATCTTCGTAACACAAATTTTTATTATATTTTTGATCAAATCTGAGAGCTTTCTGACCCTGCATAGACAGCAATGCAACCACCACATTCAATGCTTAGAAAGGTAGTAAGGGCATTATTAAAATAGTCTATGTGACATCAGTGGTTCAACCTAGTGTTGTCACGATTCCAAAATTTTGACTTCGATACGATACCTGACTAAAATATCACAATACTACTACTGAACCGATACTACAAAAAAACATGGAACACCAGTAAAAGTAATTGAATAATAGATGATCTAAATGGAGATCATAGTAATTGTATCTATTAAAACAAAGCATTTCATCCCCCCTTTAAAAAAAAATAAAATAATAATAATCACACGCCAGTGCCACTACACAGGATTATGGTGAACAACTACCGAGCCTGCAGGTATGTAGAGATTTTTACTATATTGGTATATGAGCTTAAAGGATAAAGCGAAATCTTATTTTATAATATAGTAATTTTATTTCACAACAATTTATGTCATGACATAGTCATTTTTTGTTATTTTATCTTTGTTATTAATAATAAGAACCTAGACGCAAGTAACAAACTAAAGGACAACTACAATAAAACAAAGACACGAATGCAATAAAGAGGGCCCTATGAAATCTGTTTTATTTTTTTTTTTCTAAATTCTATTTAAATTTTTCTAGACTCTATTTTTAAGGTTACATTAAAAAAAATATTTATCAAAAAGCATGTTTGATTAATTGAAAACATGAAACTTGCCAATTTTAACAGCAATTTATTAAAAGATTAACAAAAAATAAATTTTTAAGGCCCTATGAAATACATTTTATTATTTTTCTCAAATTCATCTTTTCATTTTGCATTAATTTTCTGGATTCTATTTTAATTGTTTCATTACATTTTAATAATCAAAAGTTCACTAACACAGACACGCAGACACACAGTTGTGTGCTGTATTATAGCAGTGGTATTTTATTATTATTTTTTTATACTTTTATATTTTGAATGAATTTTTATTTTAATCTTTTCCATTTTTATTTAATTTTAGCTCAAGGTTTAGTCATTTTTTATGTGCCCTTCGTCATATTTTAAATTATGTTTTTTTTCAGTTTTATTGATTTTAGTTTTTTAACTTGTTTCAGTTAGTTAATTTTTGTTTCATTTTTAATGTAATATTTGTTAGAATTATATATAATTATTACAATTGTTACTGATATTTTATTTCAGCTTTATGTCAATTACCAGAAAATACTTTTTAATAGTTTTTGTTTTGTTCTGCTCTGGCGTGAAAACAATAGTTTATGGACTGTTTACAGCTCACTCAGAGCGGGTCTATGGTTAAACGGCAGTGTTAGTCAACAATCGTGGGAAGGCCTTGGCTTGTGTGACGTCACTCTGCCAAGAATCTGAGAATGGCTTGATCTGAGACACTGCTGTTGATTTATTAGGATTAAAAAAAAACACTGCGTGGATTTTTATCATTATAGGGTGGATGTGTACACATACTGCCAAAACACATTTCAGTTCAAACAACATGTAAAAGTGAATTTTGCATCTGATGACCCATTTGAGATTAAGAAGTCTTAAGATTTTTTAATGTGTGGGTTAGTAAAAAACAGATATTAATTTATTCCTAAAGTATTCTGCTAAGTTCTAAACAGATTTTGCTATAAAACCAAATAAAACAACAATTAATGGATAATTATACACATTCATCTCTTTTTGTCTATCTTTGTCTCTGTCTGACTTTGTCCTCTTTGCATCAGTAGGGAGTGAATAGCTAATAGCAGGCTTATATTATCCACTGCTCTGAAAGGCAACACTCCGTTTGAAGCTGTTGGCTTCTAACTGTGAGCTTCTGAGAAGCCCAGCATCATCTGACCTTAACAGAGGCCCAGACGGAGTTTCTTTATATAGAGAGATCACAGTCCCACCTTCGCTCTAAGAGAGCACAATAAATGATGTAGTTTTCAGCAATTTCAAATATCACACTTCTTATCCGTCTCTCCGTCTGGGGCAATATATCCTTCTTTCTTTCTTTATCCTTTTTTTTATCTGTCTGTGTGTAATTTATCTTTGGAGATTGCTAACTGTCAGTTTGTTGGTGTGAGCTCCCAGCTTGCATGCAGGATTGATGGATGCGATCTCATGCCGCAGCCTGTCGGGATTATGCCAAAAACTCTTAATTCTTTCTTTTTCTTCTTTGTCGGAGTCTCGGTTCATTGTCTAAAGGGGGTTTCTTCAGTGACAGTCGCTCCTTGAACACGACTCTTCCTCTGGTCTCCGGGACATTTCAGATCTCCTCATGTAAAATCATCAAGAGTCTGAAAGTATGATGCTTGTAAAAAATACATTTCATACAGTGTGCAGTAACACTTTTAACTTGAGGCACTAACAAGCTCCAACATCTCAGATGTGACCTTTCCTACAACAGCACAGTACAAGCTGAAGAGATTACAGACACAGTCACATACAGTACATGCATGCCTACACTATAACGCAAAGACAATGACCTTCAGTCAAGGTGATGCTGCTTGTATTGATTTTCATTTGTATGATCTCATCCTTCTTAGATGTGGTTTATTTGTGTCTGAACGTCTAAGGGTCTTTGCTGTAACGATATTGATCTTGTAGACCACCCTTGCAACTTGTGCAACTTGAACCAGCTTAAGGTGGTTTTCTGGTCTCACTTTTCAGGCTCTTAGCCCATCTTAGACCAGCAAATAATCTTGGGCTTGGGAATCTGTCCTTAGATCCCTCTTATACAAAGTGCATATGTGCTCAAGGTGAGTGAAACATCTAGCTCCCACCTGGACTGGTATTAATCTGAGAAAAATCTCTGAGGTGAACATGTGTGAATATTGTCGGAGATCAGCATTGTGTTCTGCACTCGGGAGCTTGCACCACTTACACAGCTGTTGACAAAAGAGAGAGGAGAAAATGAGAGGTAGAATATCAGTATTGAAGTGAATATACTTTTTTTTAATATATTTTATAGTGTAATGTTTAGTACTACCTACAGTAGTGTGCTTGGATTGGTTTTTAATACACACTGCCTACTCACCCACAGCAAAACCTGCCCATTTGCTACTGAAAACTAGCCCAAAACTAGCCCAGTCATGTTTCGGAGGGTGAAAATCGTGTTGAAGGTGGATAAAATACAGGTTTTTTTTGGCAGGGTTCTTGTTTTTGGGGTCACTTCAACTTGCAGACATGAAAAACAGCCCATGGTAACATGGTTAGGTAGCCCAGTTCCGCTGGAAAACCGTGGACTTGGCAACACTGCTGTTAGGTGAACTACTACCTAGTACACTAGTTTTAAAATACACACTACAGTACAAATTGAAACTGAAAAGTCACGTGATACGCACTAAAACAAACATGACTTCAGCATGCGTTTACTACAGTTAACAAAGTAAGCAAAATAATGTTTCCTAGCAACGACAACTGTGCTAAAATCTAATGAGAAAAGAAACAAAACACGTAGTGTTTAATGGCTAGTATTTTGGTCATACTATACTGTGAGTAATACATACTGCTATTTTACTCATACTTAAACGTGACTTCAGCATATGTTTAGCACAGTAGACAGAGTAAACAAAATGTTTCCTAGCAACTACAGCTGTGATAAAATTGAATGAGAAAAGAAACTGAACACTTTTTAGTGTTTACTGGCTAGTATTTTACTCATGCTATGCTATGAGTAATACAAACTAGTATTTTACTCATACTTAAACATGAATACAGCATATGTTTAGCACAGTAAACATAGTAAACAAAATGTTTCCTAGCAACTATAGCTGCGCTGAAATTGAATGAAAAAAGAAACGAAACACTTTTTAGTGTTTACTGGCTAGTATTTTACTCATGCTATACTATGAGTAATACATACTAGTATTTTACTCATATACGTTTACCACGGTATACACAGTAAGCAAAACAATGTTTCCTAGCAACGTCAACCACACTAAAATCTAATGATAAAAGAAATAACATTTTTTACTGTTTACCGGCTAGTATTTTACTCATACTATACTATGAGTAACATGCTAGTATTTTACTCATACTTAAACGTGACACCAGCACACATTTACCACGGTAACACAGTAAGCAAAATAATGTTTCCTAGCAACAGCAAATATGCTGAAATCTAATGAGAAAGGAAACAAAACACTTTTTAGTGTTTACTGGCTAGTATTTTACTCATACTATACTATGAGTAACATGCTAGTATTTTACTCATACTTAAACGTGACACCAGCACACATTTACCACGGTAACACAGTAAGCAAAATAATGTTTCCTAGCAACAGCAAATATGCTGAAATCTAATGAGAAAAGAAACAAAACACTTTTTAGTGTTTACTGGCTAGTAATTTATTCATACTACTCTATGAGTAACATACTAGTATTTCACTCATACGTCAACGTGACTTCAGCACATGTTTACCACAGTAAACACAGTAAGCAAAATAATGTTTCCTAGCACAGACAACTGCGCTACAATCTAATAAGAAAAGAAACAAATCAATTTTCAGTGTTTACTGGCTAGTATTTTACTCATACTATACTATGAGTATAATACATAGTACTAGTACTGTATTTTACTTATAAAATAATTAAAACCGATGGATAAAACTATAGAGAAAAATCAAAATAACTAAAACTTAAACTAAAATTAAAATGAAAAATATAAAAATTAAAATTAATTCAGAATGTTAATAAAAAAACTATATCTCAAACAAAAAATTATTTTAGTTATTTTAGTATTATTTACAGTATTTAATAATTTATTAGATTTTGTGTACATTTTCAAGTTTTAGTAATTTTGCTGTTTTGTCATTTTTATTTATTTATTTTTTTTATTAAATGTCTATATTGTTTAAACTAATATTAGTTAAACAAATTTTTTCAGTTAGTTGCAAAGGCAAAGCTTCTAGGTTTTTCAAACTTCAGAAAAAGTATACATAATAAAAGTAAATTATCCAAGCACCATTTGCATACGATTTTAATGTACTGTGTTATTTCTAATCTCACATATTATTTTGGACTAGCATAATATCTTATCATTTAATACTACACAGTATGTTATCAAAACAATTTAGTACTACCTATTGTGCCACTTTGTAGTACACACTATCTAGTGCACACTACACTGTGTAGTCTGAAAGGAAAACACATGGAAGAACAGAAAAGAGTTGGAAGTGAGGAAAGGGAGTGAGAATAGGAAGTGAGGAGAGGTGAAGAGGGGGGAGGTGTGAGAGCACAGATGCCATCGCTCCAGCCCATCTCTGACTCACGCACACTGCTGAGAACAGATGGTTCTTCACACAAACACACATCACAGCAAACATGCACCCTTACACACACACAGGAACATTCTCACACACTGAAGTATACACTGTTTCACTACAGGTTTGTTGCATTTTTGTCTCATTGGTATGTATAGTGAGTGTGCTTCTAAATCCCGCATCTCTCTGACTGTCAGATTTCATGTTGGGCAGTCTGTGCTCTGGGTACTGCTGACTCACACACTCACCAAACCGCTGAGCTCTGGATGATCCTGCTGCGCAGAGAGATGCTAATGAACTTTTTTCTCTATTTTTACCCATATGGGCTGTCTGTGTTCTCTTGCCTTCACATAACGCAGCTGTGCTGTATAAAGGCTAGCTCAGATAGGTCAGATTCTGATGTATGCGGCCTTGAACTAGCTACTAAGTATTAATTTATTAATGACAAAGTGATGATTTTGAATGGCAGTATTACATGCATTAGTGCATTAGCACTAACCTGCTAGCTCCTCATAGCTAACCTCATAGGAGCCTGATAATGTTGTTCTGATTACCTCACGTCTTAATCCCATTCTGTCTATTTCCCTAAAAGCTTTTATGGGATTGTTTTTTTCTGTGGATGAGGAGTCAGACCAGGCTTTTCTTCCTCAAAATCCCAAGCCATCTCCAGTTCTCTGTTTCAGCTAGCTTCCGTTTCCTTTATCCCTCTTAAGCCTCCCAGAGAGAGAGCAAGAGAGAGTGTGTTTCTCAGAGCGCTGCCAGGCCTGTTTAATGCTGTATCTTCTGCTGTTCCAGTACCTCCGTTTTGTCTCTATTTCTTAATTAAATAACATTACCATTTAATAGTTTGTGTCGTGGTCATCTTGATATGTAGAAAGTATCTTCTCAGAGTATGTCAGTGCTTAAAAAATGTGGTGGTATCCAGTGAAATGCAGTGATGATGTTACGACAGCTATTCTGATATAATGTTTATATCGTACCTGTGATATCCAGTGACATATGATATCAGAATGGCTTTTGTGACACCATCACTGCACACTCCAATATAATATCACTGCATACTGAATCCAGTGGTATCCATTGAAATGTGATATTATAATAATTGGAGGGTGCAGTGAAGGTGTTTATATCATACTGGATTGTGCAGTGATCAAGTCACAAAAGCCATTCTGATGCATTGGATATCACTGGATTCACTGGAGTGTGTAGTGATGGGTCACAACCATTCTGATATCATATTGGATTGTGCAGTGATGGTGTCACAAAACCCATTCTGATATCATATTTCACTGGATATAACCAGAATAGCTGTTGTAACATCATCACTGCATTTCACTGAACATCACTGAATTCACTGGAGTGTGCAGTGATGGTGTCACAACAGCCATTTTAATATCATATTCTACTGGATGTCATAGGTATGATATAAAAATTATATAAGAATGGCTATTGTGGCTTCATCACTGCATACTTCAGTGAATCCAGTGATATCCAGTAAAGTGCAGTAAGTGATAAAGTAAAATGTGATATCAGAATAGCTGTTGTAAAATCATCACTGGAGTGTTCAGTGATGGTGTCGCAACCCTTATTCTGATATCATATTTCTTTGGATCTCATAGGTACGGTATAATAGCTGTTGTGACATCCTTGCTGCATTTCACTGGATACCACAGAATTCACTGTAGTGTGCATGTGATGGAGTAACAAAAGCCATTCTGATATTATATTGGTGTGTGCAGTGATGGTATCACAAAAGCCTTTCTGATATCATATTTCACTGGATATCATAGGTATGATATAAACATTATATCAGAATAGCTGTTGTGCATTTCACTGGATACCACTGGATTCACTGGAGCGTGCAGTGATGCTGTCACAAAAGCGATTCTGATATCATATTGGAGTGCGCAGTGATGGTGTCACAACAGCCATTTTAATATCATATTTCAATGGATGGCATAGGTATGATATAAATATGATATAAGAATAGCTATTGTGGCATCATCATCATACTGCAATGAATCCAGTGATATCCAGTAAAATGCAGTGGTGAAGTGAAATGTCTTATCTAAATAGTTTGTCACTGCATTTCTCTGGATACTACTGGATTCACTGCAGTGTGCAGTGATGGTGTCACAACACTTATTCTGATATTATATTGGATTGTGCAGTGATGGTGTCACAAAAGCCATTCTAATATATTTCAGTTGATATCATAGGTGCAATATAAACATTATATCAGAATAGCTGTTGTAACATCATCACTGCTTTCACTGGATACCACAGAATGGTGATGGTGACACCATCACTGCAATCCAGTGGTATCCAATGACTGCAGTGGAGAAGTGAAATGTAATTATCATCCTGTGATATATCACATTTCATTGGATGTCATAAGTAAGATATAAATATGATACCATAATTGCCGTTGTGACAATCATTACTGCATTTCACTGGGTATCTCTGGATTCACTAGAATGTGCAGTGATGGTCACCTCAGCCATTTTAATATCATTCCACTGGATGTCATAGGTATGATATAATATGATATAAGAATGGTTATTGTGACATTATCACTGCATACTCTAGTGAATCCAGTGGTATCTATTATTGTTGCATTTCACTGGATACCACTGTATACACTGGAGCACACAGTGATGGTGTCACAACAGCAAATTTAATATCATATCCAGTGGTATCCAGTGAAATGCAGTGATGAAGTGAAATGTGATATCAGAATAGCTGTTGTAAAAAATCATCACTGCATTTTACTGGATACTGCTGGATTCACTGGAGTGTGCAGTGATCGTATCACTACAGTTTTTCTATTATCATTTTTCACTGGTTATCATAAGTATGATATAAACATTATATAAGAATAGCTGTTGTAACATCATCACTGCATTTCACTGGATACTGCTGGATTTACCGGAGGGTGCAGTGAATGTGTTGATATCATACTGGATTGTGCCGTGATCGTGTCACAAAAGCCATTCTGATATCATATTTCACTGGATATCACAGGTACAATATAATATTATATCAGAATATCAGTTGTGGATATCAGTGGATACCACTGGAATCACTGGAGTGCGCAGTGATGGGTCACAACCATTCTGATATCATATTGGATTGTGCAGTGATGATGACACAAAAGTGATTCTGATATCATATTTCACTGGATATAGCTATTATAACATCATCACTGCATATGATATAAGAATGGCTACTGTGGCATCCACACTGCATACTCCAGTGAATCCAGTGATATCCAGTAAAGTCCAGTGATAAAGTGAAATGTGATATTAGAATAGCTGTTGTAAAATCATCACTGCAGTGTTCAGTGATGGTGTCTCAACTCTCATTCTGATATCATATTGGATTGTGCAGTAATGGTGTCACAAAAGCCATTCTGATACCTGCATTTTACTGGATATCATAGGTACAATATAAACATTATATTAGAATAGCTGTTGTGATATCCTTGCTGCATTTCACTGGATACCACTGAATTCTCTAGAGTGCAGTGATGGTCACAAAAGCCTTTCTGATGTCTTATTTCACTGGATATCATAGGGGCAATATAAATATTATACTAATAATAGTGTATTGATTACAGATACAGTATTAATACAGTATCGTGTAGAGCACACTACCTGATATGCTTGTGTTTTAGTGCACAATACTTCATGTATTTGCTCCGTAATACAGTACCTAGTACACATTTTGTAATTTCCTGTGTGCACACTACCCAGAGTACTACTACTTGTAGTATACTGTCTAGTGCACACTACATTATAGTAGTACAATTTAATACCCTACTTTGTGCACCCTACATTTTGTATTTTAATACAGCACTATGTAGAGCACAGTATGTGATACGCTAGAGTTTTAGTGCACAGTATTTTAGTACTTTACTACAAAACTAGTACTTTAATGTGATTTCGTACTCTACTATACTACCTAGAGCACACTACCTAGTGTCCTGTCAATGTCCTGCAAGCAGTGCTGAGCAGTGAATCAGTATTTCTCAGGTCCTTATGGTATTAGTACTGAAGTGGCACCCATCCTGACATGTGGCTGTGAGTGGAGGGGTTGGATTTGCATAATGTTTACTTTCCGACATCCTCAGGAGCACCTCTGATGCTCTGTGCTTAATAATGCATTGCAAGCTCCATCTCTTAATGGGTCACTGCTGTGTTCACCGGGCCTGATTTTTTCATTCTGATTCTCTCTCTGTGCCATCTAAATGTTGGTAGATGGAAAATAACCATCTGTGGTGGAATAACATCCGCTCCCATCACATTTCCATGCCAATCCTTATCCTCAAGGTGAGCTCCTTGCTCACAAATATTGTCATTCTTCTTGCATCCCTTTGCTTTCTATTTTCACTTCTATTTCTGCCTCTCTCCCCTTTTCTCTCTAGTGGTCTTGTCAGTGGTGATTTAACCAACTAGCCCTCCTTTTATCTCCTCCCCAGCCTATCATTTATTTCTCTAATAGTGGCACCCAACGTGGGGCGCATTCCTATGCTCTCTTCTTTATAGACACAATGCTTTCCTACATCTCTTCTATAATACTTTCTTTGCTTCTTTTGTGCTGTCACATTACATGTCTCTGCTGGCCAGAAGACCAGAGAAGAAATGCTGATTGTTTGGTTCTGCGTGCCTCATTTTATCCACACCAGCACTGCATTAAAATAGTCTTCTATTATTTTTGCATTCCCTTCTGGTGCATTGTATGATAAATTATTCAGCTCAAACTAAATTGTGTATTTTTATTACACACGTTGGCTGAGGATTTGTCTTCATTATGATCAAAGTCAGCAGCATTTTAAATTCAGCATGTGTGAGTTGCTTCACTGTATTTCCTGGACTTTACATGTGTGGCTTTTTATTTTAAAAAGCTTATTTTTCTTTTTTAAGAAAGACAAATGTGATCTTACTCCATTTATTTTGTTTGCCAGAGTTTACTGGCCAAATGTTTTTTTTTTTTTTTTTGCTAAACTAAACAAACATTTTAAACTAAACAAATTCATTCGAGATTTCCCTTAATTATAAACATATTAGTCAACACTAAAACAGCATAATGATATAAACACACCTGCAGATAATTGTTGGGTTCAGTATGCAATAAAACTGCTGCATGTGTGAATGTAAAAGTTCAATGAAGTAGAGAGAGACAGAAGCTAAATCCGTTAGCGTCATGAATCAGAATGTAAATCCTGTAATGCTGTGTCACTACAATGCACTGCCAGTTATTTATGTCAAGGATAGAATTTTAAACATACAGAAATATATTTATGAATTCAAATAAAACTTTTGTTTTATTGTTGGCTGCATTTGTCAACCTCAGACATTGTGCTACCAAAGTTTTTTTATTTTATTTTATTATTTTATTTTATTATAGGAGTTATAATTTATAGGACATATAGCTATTCATTTAGGCTACATCCAGCAACCTTTTATTTTCTTACATTTATTTTCATTTATTAATTCATTCTTTTATTAAATGTATTTATTGATTTTTTGTATGCGAGCAATGTTATTTTATTTAAATGTAAGGTTCAATTCTGGACATTAAAATAACAAAATCAAATAATTTTCCAAATTTTGGAGTTGCATTGGCATACAGACCTGCTAAAAATATGTTAAATAATATGTAAAAAAAAAAAAAAAAAAAAAATATATATATATATATGATATGATTATTTGATTATTTTTTGATTATTTTTTTGTATTTATTTTTTTTTTTATTACTAAATTTAAAACCAAATTTTCAGTGTTCATTAAAAATGTGATGCATATAGAATGTGATGTTTTCCACAGACTTTTAACTGTAGATATTTTAGGTGCGAAATGTGATCCAACCCACACAAGTATAATGCTCCCATCATTTGGGTGATTATGTAAATCCGGAGCGCTGATGAAACTGGAAAAAATCTTAAGGATTGAGTCTCTGTGCTACTAACCCACTTCCACACAATGCAGGCAGTTAACTGGTTCTCACAGAGATTTAGGAAAAAATCCACCAATGAGCAGCCAGCTTTATTTCCCAGCAGCCAATCAAACGCGTCTCTCAGCTGCTGCACCTTAACATCTCCTGCTGCGAGAGTTGGAGGGCTGTGTGGCACTTCCTACCATTTCCAAAGCTCCATCTTTGCAGCCAAAACTTCGTCCCAGATCTTTACCCTTATCAGATCACCCTCAAACCGCATTTACCGCAGTATAGTCTTACCATAAATGAGAATAAGTGATTTACTTAGTGCGTCTGTGTTTAATGCTCTCATGCTAACAAAATCTCTTTTGAATTAATGGCGGTTGTTGGCTGCTATCTCTAAATGTCTCTTCAGCTTACATGGGAGTTATAAAATATGGTATTTAAAAGCACTTATGACAGTGTACTGTCAGCATTTCTGCATCTGTCTGCTCTTTTCTGTTCGTGGAATCCTCTCTCAGCACTTCATAAATCAGAGCGATAACAGCGGCAGAGCAGCCATCTATACAGGCTCCCGAGAATGGTGTCGCCTTACAGTCTGAAAGTAAGCTAAAGTTGAGAGCAAAGTGTCTTTCAAAGGACCCGTTATATAAAAGTACCTATGTGATTTGTGAAATCGGTTATGGCTCGTTGAATATATGCTTTGTCTTGAGTTTTTTCTTTTACATGGCATGCAATTCTCGTTTTATTGCAGCGTTCGGTCTTATCAAGGTTATTGATCAAGCATAGAGTGGGATGAGCGGCTGGTCTGGGTTCAGTTGTGGGGTTAATGAGCAGTTTGATGAATTCTCATCCACCACAGATGATGAATAATGTGCTCAGATAGAAACCAAGTGAGATGAGTGCAGTCTGATTAAGCATTCACAGTAAATCAGGGAACTAGACAATGACCTGCAGTATTCAGTGTCTAGAATACTGTGTGATGCACAATGAATTACATGCAACTCAAATGATGAGCAAAAAAGGCCAAACTCAGAGATTTTCACAGCCACCAACAATATGTGTGGTATGGTGGGTATGTACTGAAGTTTGGCTCTTTTATGGGGTATTTTTCAGGTCCCAACAGTGTAAATGATGAGCCGCCACCACTTCACCGTGTCACCACGTCGCCTCCCGGAGATGGATCCAGAGCCCCGTGCCGCAGCACGCCTCAACCACCCAATACTCCTGCACCCACACGCCGCTCCCTGCTGCCTCCTCCACGGAGCTCCCCTGTGGGTAAGTGGACCAAACCTTCATTTTTTCCACCCAGTATGCACTTCAACGAGTATGCACTACAAAAAGTATGCTATACAACCCGGTACTGAGACTCGAACCTGCTACCTTCGGGTTACAATTAAATCTGATTCTCTAACCATCAGGTCACAACTGCCCCCTACTTTAGCTAGTATACACTATAAGAACAAGCTTTAAAGAGTTTTTAAATTATATGTTGCTTTCTTGTAAGTAAGCACACATATGAACTTAGTATGACAGAATGTGCTTTAATAAGAATGCACTAAAATGTGTATAAAATTCTGCTAGCATGCATTTTAATGAGTATGCACTACAAGAAATATGCTTTAAATTTGATTGTTACACAAATATGTACTTTAGTTAGTTTACAGTATAAGAATGAGCTTCAAATAGTTTCAAATTACATGTTGCTTTCTTGTAAGCATGCAAACATTTGGACTTAGTATGCCAGTATGTGCTTCAATAAAAATGTACTAAAAATGCATATGAAATTCTGCTAACATGAATTTCAGTAAATGTGCACAGCAAGGAGTATGCTCTAAGCATAATTCATTCCAGCAGAATGCACTACAATTAGAGTGATCTTCATTCCAGTACTACAGCAAGCATGTGATTAAACAAGTATACACCACAAGAGGTACGCACTACAAGAAGTATGTTTCAACTAGCATGCATTACACAGATATGTACTTTAGCTAGTATACACTATAAGACAGAGCTTCAGATAGTTTCAAATTACATGTTGCTTACTTTTAAGTATGCACACATATGGACTTAGTATGTGTGTATGTGCTTCAATAAGAATGCACTATAATGCGTATGAAATTCTGCTAGCATGCATTTCAGTGAGTATGCACTACAAGAAGTATGCTCTAAACATGATTCATTCCAACAGAATGTACTACAATTAAGAGTGATCTTGAACCGGTACTATAACAAGCATGTGTTTAAACAAGTATGCACTACAAGAGGTATGCACTACTAATAGTATGTTTCAACTAGCATGTGTTACACAAATATGTATTTTAGCTAGTAAACACTATAAAAATGAGCTTCAAATTGTTTTAAATTACACGTTGCTCTCTTTTAAGTATGCAGTCATATGGACTTAGTATGTTAGTATGTGCTTAAATAAGAATGTACTATAATGCATATGAAATTATGCTAGCATGCATTTCAGTGAGTATGCACTACAAGAAGTATGCTCTAAACATGATTCATTCCAACATAATGCACGACGATTAGAGTGATCTTCAGCTGGCAATACAGTAAGCATGTGTGTAAACAAGTATGTAATTTAAGAGGTATGCACTACTAGAAGTTTGTTTCAAATAGCATGCATTACACAAATATGTACTTTAGCTTGTATACATTATAAGAATGAGTTTCAAATAGTTTCACATTACATCTTGCTTTCTTATAAGCACACATCTTATAAGCTTCAACTATGCTTTCAACTATCATGCATTACACAAATATGTACTCTAGCTAGTAAACTATAAGAATGGGCTTCAGATAGTTTCAAATTACATGTTGCTTTCTTGTACGTATGCACACATTTGGACTTAGTATGCCAGTATGTGCTTCAATAAGAATGAACTATAATGCATTTGAAATTCTGCTAGCATGCATTTCAGTGAGTATGCACTACAAGAAGTATGCTCTAAACATGATTCACTGCAAGAGATTGCACTACTATTAGAAAGATCTTCAACCGGTACTACAACAAGCATGTGTTTAGACAAGTATGCACAAAAAGAAGTATGCACTACTAGAAGTATGCTTCAACTAGCATGAGTTACACATATGTATTTTAGCTTGTATAGACTGTAAGAATAAGCTTCAAATAGTTTCAAATTACATGTTGCTTTTTTGTAAGTATGCACACATGTGGACTTAGTATGCCGGTATGTGCTTCAATAAGAATGTACTATAATGCATGTGAAATTCTGCTAGTATGCATTTCAGTGAGTATGCACTACAAGAAGTATGCTCTAAATGTGATTCATTACAAGAGAATGCACTACAATTAAAGTGATCTTAAACCGGTACTACTGCAAGCATGTGTTTAAACAAGTATGCACTACAAGAGGTATGCACTACTAGAAGTATTTGTTTCAACTAGCATGCATTGCACAATATGTGTTTCAGCTAGTAAACACTGTATAGACTTCAGAAGGTTTACATTACAACAAGTTGCAGTCCAATAAGTATAAGCACTTCAACTAGTATACACTACACTTTTGGTTGTTTCTTCATAATTCAAGGTTGCATGCTTCCTCCAGTGCTAGAAGTGACCTGTCAAATGTCATGATGAATTCTCAGACAGCAGCTCTAGTTTGAAGGCAGAACTCCACTGATGCACCGGCCCACTGCTGAGAGCATACTTGTCAGGCACAAGTAAACAGCACTACCTCCCTGTCCATGTCCTATACAGAGTCATTAATCTCCTCTGCGTGTGTGAATAATGGGACAGTCCTGTTGGGGGGACGTCACAGTCTATGTTTAGTCAAGACTGAAATGTAGACTTTGCCTTGAGAAGAAGCACCCTTTCTTAAGAAGTAGGCCATCCAGACTCATTCATCTTAAGCCCAGCACAGGGAAAGAGGCTAGTCTACTTTTGTGTGCTGTGCACACTTATTGAAGCACATACTTATTATAGTGCATACTATTTGAAGTGCATACTTCTAATAGTGCATACCTCTTATAGTGTGTACTTGTTGAAACACATGCATGTTGTAGTACTTTTTGAAGATCACAGTAGCTGTAGTGTTTTCTGTTGGACTTGTTTAGAGCTTACTTGTAGTACATACTCATTAAAGTACATATTAGATAAATTTCATACTTGTTAAATGGCATTCTTATGAAAGTGATCACCTTTTAAAGCACATACTTTTTGTAGTGCATACTATTTGAAGTGCATACTTCTAGTAGTGCATACCTCTTATAGTCTGTACTTGTGGAAACACATCCATGTTGTTAAAGATCACAGTAGTTGTAGTGTTTTCTGTTGGACTTGTTTAGAGCATACTTATAGTGCATACTCAGAAGTACATACTGGAAAAATTTCATACTTGTTATATTGCATTCTTATGAAAGTGGACACTTTTTGAAGCACATACTTTTTTATAGTGCATACTATTTGAAGTGCTTAATTCTAGAAGTGCATACCTATTATATAGTGTACTTGTTGGAACATGCATGTTGTAATATAGTACTGGTTGAAGATCACAGTAGTTGTAGTGTTTTCTGTGGGACTTGTTTATTGCATACTTCTTGTAGTGCATACTCATAGAAGTACATACTAGATACATTTTATACTTGTTATATTGCATTCTTACAAAAGTGGATTTTTTGAAGGATATACCTTTTGTAGTGCATACTAGTTGGAGTGCATACTAGTTGAACTGTATACTTACTGAAGTGCTAGTCATTGTAAACAATTTGAAGTCTTTTTGTTATAGTAGCTGAAATGCATATTTGTGAAATGCATACTAGTTAAAATTAATACTTGTGGTGCATACTTGTTTAAACATGATTGTTATAACACTGGCTGAAGATTACTTTAGTTGTAGTGCTATATAATGAAATTAGTCTAGTTTAAAGCATACTTATTGTAGTGCATACTAGTTGGAGTCCATACTTGTTGTAGTGCATACTAGTTGAAGTGTATACTTACTGGAGTACCAGTTATTGTAAACAATTTGAAGTCTATTTCCTATACTAGCTAAAGTGCATATTTGCAAAATGCATACTAGTTGAAATGAATACTTTTTGTAGTGCATACCTCTTGTAGTTCATACTTGTTTAAACATGGTTGTTGCAGTACTGGTTGAAGATTTCTTAGGTTTGGTGCTATTTAATGGGATTAGTCTTGTTTAAAGCATACTTCTTGTAGTGCATACTTGTAGTGCATACTAGTTGAAATGTATACTTATTGGAGTACCAGTTACTGTAAACAATTTAAAGTCCATTTCTTATACTAGTTGAAGTGCATATGTGCAAAATGCATACTAGTTTAAATAAATACTTCTTGTAGTGCATGCCTCTTGTGGTGCATACTTGTTTAAACATGCTTATTCTAGTATTAGTTAAAGATTTCTTGTTTTAGTTGTAGTTAATGGATTAGTCTTGTTTGAAGCATATTTGTAGTGCATACTAGGTACATTTCATACTTATAGAGCATTCTTATTGAATCACATACTAGCTGAAGTCGATATGTTTTATAATGCGTAAATACTTATAGTAGTGCAAACCTTTTGTAGTGCATACTTGTTTAAACACATGATTGTTGTAGTGCTGGCTGAAGATTACTCTAGTTGTGTTGCTATTTATGCAATTAGTCTTGTTTGAAGCATACATCATGTAGTGCATACTAGTTGAATTTCATACTCATAGTGCATTCTTATTGAATCACATATTAGCTGAAGTCCATATGTTTTATAGTGCACACGTGGGAGTGCATAGTTATTGTAGTGCATATTTACTGGAGAAACATGTGCAATGCAGACTAGTTCATTTTTGTGGTGTATGCTAGCTACATATTTGTGTAATGCATACTAGTTGAAAATAATACTTCTAGTAGTGCAAACCTTTTGTAGTGCATACTTGTTTAAACATGATTGTTGTAGTGCTGGCTGAATATTACTCTAGTTATAGTGCTTTCTGGTGGAATTAATCTTGTTTAAAGCATACTTCTTGTAGCACATACCTCTTGTAGTGCATACTTGTTTAAACACATGATTGTTGCAGTGCTAGCTAAAGATTACTCTAGTTGTAATGCTATTTATGTAATTAGTCTTGTTTGAAGCATACATCATGTAGTGCATATTAGTTGAATTTCATACTCTTAGTGCATTCTTATTTAATCACATATTAGCTGAAATCGATATGTTTTATAAGGCACACTTGGAGTGCATACTTACTGTAGTGCATACTTACTGGAGAGACATGTGCAAGGCAGACTAGTTCACTTTTGTGGTGTATGCTAGCTACATATTTGTGTAATGCATACTAGTTGAAAATAATATTTCTAGTAATGCAAACCTTTTGTAGTGCATACTTGTTTAAACATGAGTATTGTAGTACTGGTTAAAGATCACTCTAGTTATAGTGCTTTCTGGTGGAATTAATCTTGTTTAGAGCATACTTCTTGTAGCACATGTCTCTTGTAGTGCATACTTGTTTAAACACGACTGTAGTACTAGCTGAAGATTACTCTAGTTGTAGTGCTATTTATGCAATTAGTCTTATTTGAAGCATACATCATGACAGAGACGGAGAGACGTGCAATGCAGACTAGTTCATTTTTATGGTGCATGCTAGCTACATATTTGTGTGATGCATACTATTTGAAAAAAATACTTATAGTAGTGCAAACCTTTTGTAGTACATACTTGTTTAAATACATGATTGTTGATGATATATATAGTGCATTTTGGAGGAACTGATCTTGTTTAGAACATACTTCTTGTAGTAAATACTCATTACAGTGCATACTAGCTGAATTTCATACACTTGCTTGCAGTCGCTTATTTATCTCAGCTCAATTAGGCCGATCATTAAGAAGCAATCATCCGATTAAAGCAAGTGATGAGCCATTGTCCATGTTGGTGACATTACAGAAGAGCCTGTCCAATCAGAGCTCGCCTGTGCCCATTTAACCAATCATTTTCCTCCTGCCTAAAGGATAATGAGGCTATTAAGAAGCCCTGTGTATCTTCTTTCCCCCTCATCCTTCTCTTTTTTTTTAACCTGTCCCCCTCTCTAGTGTTGTTATCAGTTCTGTCCCATTTTCAATGCCACATTTGCTGATCCTTAACCACAGCTCCGAGAGTCTATATCTCTGCCTGCTGCTACCCTCTTTGTCATCCTGACAAAATCTCCAGCACCCTGGAGGGACAAAACGGCTGCCAGGGGCAGCTGGCACATCATGGACTACCGATCTAGGGTTAGCACGCCGTCTAGGTAGTAAGCGATGACAAAATTCATGAGACCCTACTGCTGAAAAACAGTTCAGAGACCCTGTCCAGCTGTCGCATTACTCATATGGATCTGAATTTATAACATACTGCATTTAGACCGACATGCTTGAGTCAAACATCTTCACATGCACCCACCCATGATGCACCGGTGTCTCTGATGCCATAGGTGCTGTCTCAGCAATGGGGGGGTGGGGTAACAGTGGGGTCCAAGGGAGGAGGGAGTCCATTGGGATTCTAGACGGGTGTCTATGGCTGTCTGCTACATGTCGAAATGAGCTGGCAGTAATTAGGTGCCCTGGGACCCCCGTTGCAATGTGATGTTTGTGTGTGCGTGCTCTGTAGGGTGAAAGTAAGCCAAAAGCAGCAACCCCAAAAACATACACACCCCCTTCTGTTGTGAGATTGGAGATTTGAAACAAGCTCCAATCCCAGCAGCATCTTCAATCATTTCCTGTAATCCCATAGGCAGCGTCTGTGTCTTCATATCTGTTCGGGTGATATTACAAAGACTGTAAAATAATAATACAGTAATTAATTTGTTACGAGAATATACTATATTTATACTTGTATTTTAGGAGCTGTGTCTGTGCATGACAGTAAATTACTGTAAAAATAAAATAAAAAAATAACTAGATCAGGCTACATTAAGTGAACGCCACTGTAATCATACAGTGGTGGAATACCCATAAGCCCTTGCACTTGAATAATTTAATAAGGTATGTTTTGGCAATAGGGTCTTATAAGGGAGGTATTCATAATTAAATTAAAACACTTTAAATTAAGTTCATATGAATATATATACATATATACACTACCAGTCAAAAGTTTTTGAACAGTAAGATTTTTAATGTTTTTTAAAGATGTCTCTTCTGTCCACCAAGCCTGCATTTATTCAATCCAAAGTACAGCAAAAAAAAAACAGTAAAATTTTAAAATATTTTTACCATTTAAAATAACTGTTTTCTATATGAATATATCTTAAAATGTAATTTATTCCTGTGTTCAAATCTGTATTTTTAGCATTATTACTCCAGTCACACGAGCCTTTAGAAATCATTATAATATTCTGATTTGCCGCTCAAACATTTATTATTATTATTATTATGTTGAAAACAGCTTAGTAGAATTTTTTTCAGGTTTCTTTGATGAATAGAAAGTTCAGAAGAACAGCATTTATCTAAAATAGAAATCTTTTGTAACATTATAATTGTTGTTATCATCACTGTTGCATCTTTGCTAAATAAAAAAAAATTGCAAAAAACAAACAAACATTTATTTCTATAATTTCTTTCCCAAATATATAGATAGATAAATCAGGTGTAGTGTATAATATTACAATGGCTTTTTATTTCTGATAAATGCTGATCTTTGGATCTTTCTATTCATCAAAGAATCCTGAAAAAAAATTACTCAACTGTTTTAAATATTGATAAAAATAATAATAATAATAATAATAATAATAATCATACATGTTTTTGAAAGCAAATCAGCATATTATTATGATTTCTGAAGAATCATGTGACATTGAAGACTGGAGTAATGATGCTGAAAATGTTGTATATGTTGTATATATGTGTATGTATATATATATATATGTATATATATATATATATATATATATATATATATATATATATATATTACTTGAAAATCTTGCAAACTTATTGCCTCAGAAAAATGTAATTAAGGTTGCTCAACATGTACAAGTTTAATCAGAAGCCAATTTATGAAAAAGTGAATATACTAAATAACCCTAACTAGATTCTTCTAGAGGCAATAATTTTATATTATTATATTATTATTATATTATTTCTAGTTATTTCTCTTTTACATTGTCTTGGTCTGATCTGACCGCAGATCTGAGATTTGTGAGACGGAATTTATTTTTATTATTATTATTCATTTCATATATTTATACTGCGTGTTCTGGTCCACGGATGCCTGCAGCCTCTCAGAATGTCATATCGTCCAACCCGTGTGGCAAGCGGACCCTAGCAGCTGCGTTATTTTGTGGTTGGCTGCCTCTTATTGGAATCGATCCACGGACCGCTGAGACCATATTATGACACCGTGGAAGAGGAGTGCGATACGAAAAGAGACGGAAAAGGGGATGGTGGTTACTGTTGTGAATGCATTCAAGGATTTGCACTCTTGTGCCCTGTATATGTTCCCTGAGCGAATATCCTTTAATTCAGGTAACCTCCTGAGCACTGCCATTAACTCATACCCGTGTCTTTCTTTATCCACAGCATCCCGTAAGGAATTCCAGAAGACTTCTGACGGCGCCCGTTCATCCCTCTCCTCCCCTAAGAGACTCGCTGTAGTGTCTCCTAAACCGCAGTCTCCAGGTAACCAACCAGAACAAAGATCAACCCAAGATATTGCTTTCCTTTCATAGCTGTCCCCTGCTGCTCTACAGAGTACAGTGCTTCCATTAGACAATGTCACACTGTTGGATAAATCTCATATCTCCACTGTAACCCTCTTATTTTTCTCCATACACACATAGAATGAGAGAGAGCTTCATATAGGACGCAATCAGTCTGGCCGCTAGAGCCAAGTTCAGCTGTCATGTTGAACTAAATAAAATGATACTCATGATTTAGTCACCCAGTCTACCACCACAATCTACTAGGGAGCAAATTACAAATTTTTAGGGGTTCAGACCCCCTAATTAGAGTTTGAATTCCTCTGAAAGACATAACAAAATGTTGTGTGTTTGCATCTTGCACTCTTGCTGTCATTGTCTTCCTGATGAGCAACGAATCGACGTCCTAGCATCAGTTTCGCCCACCTTACTACCTGAAAAAGCAGATTTTCTCTTTGTTGTCATAGAGACTGATTCCTGGGCTAAAGATTAAGCCACTCTAGGAGGCTGATGGTTGGTTTGTGTGTGTGTGGTGGATTGGATTGTCTTGAGTCAGTATAATGTATGAAAATGTTTATTTAAATTAATGTCGGTTTAGTACAGGAGCTTGTTTATAGTTGTTTCGATTAAGATTAAAGCTCTTCGTTTTTGACTATGTTGTCAGATATTAGGGAGATTTTCACTAGGCTATATACTGTACACTACTACAGTCACTTATGTCCCTGCTGAATTAAAGTATTAAAGGATTAATTCATTCCTGAAATAAAATTTCCTGATAATTTACTCACCCCCATGTCATCCAAGATGTTTATATCTTTCTTTCCTCAGTTGAAAAGAAATGAAGGTTTTTGAGGAAAACATTCTAGGATTTTTCTCCATATAGTGGACTTCAATGGAGATCAAAAGGCTGAAGATCCAAATTGCAGTTTCAGTGCAGCTTCAAAGGGCTCTACAGGTTCCCAGGCGAAGAATAAGGGTCTTATCTAGCCAAACAATCTGCCATTTTCTAAAAAAAAAAAAAAATGAAAATGTATATAATTTTTAGACATAAATGCGCATCTTGCACTAGCTCAACTGCACGCATTGCGTAATCACATTGGAAAGGTCACACACCATTAGTTCTTGTATGTGTACTCCAGTTCAAAAAGGTAGGGTAGGCCAACAAACATCTAATTTTCTTCTCCAACTTCAAAATCGGACAACATTGTTGTTTTACCTTGTAACATTGTTGTCACGCATGACCTTTCCAATGTGATGTAGTATTTTTTTTAGAAAATGAATCGTTTCACAAGATAAGACCCTTATTTCTTTGCTGTGATCGTGTAGAGCCCTTTAAAGCTGCATTAAAACTACAATTTGGACCTTCAACCCGTTGATCCTCATTGAAGTTTACTATATGGAGAAAAATCCTGGAATTTTTCATTTAAAAACCTTTCTTTTCGACCGAAGGAAGACAGACATGAACATCCTGGATGACATGGTGGTGAGTAAATTATCAGGAAATTTAAATTTTGGAGTGAATTGATCTTTTAATTAATTACAATTGAGGTCAAAAGTTAACATCCCCCTTTCAGAATCTTCAAAATGTTAATTATTTTACCAAAACAAGAGAGATCATACACAATGCATGTTTTTTTTTATTTAGTACTGACCTGAATAAGATATTTCACATAAAAGAATTTTACATATAGTCCACAAGAGAAAATAATAGTTGAATTTATAAAAAATTACATCCCCTTCATTTTTAATACTGTGTTGTTACCTGAATGATCCACAGCTGTGCTTTTTTGTTTAGTGGTAGTTGTTCATGACTCCCTTGACAGCAATGACTGTATGATTTTGAGATCCATCTTTTTACACTGAGGACTCATATGCAACTATTGCAGAGGGTTCAAATGCTCACTGATGCTCCAGAAGGAAAAACCATGCATTAAGAGCTGGGGGGTGAAAACTTTTAGAACTTTAAGATCAGGGTAAATTTAACTTATTTTAACTTATCTTCTGTAGCCTCTGAAGGGCAGTACTAAATTTAAAAAAATATGATATTTAGGCAAAATAAGAAATGTACACATCCTCATTCTGTTCAAAAGTTTTCACCCCCCCCCCCCGGCTCTTAGTCTCAGGCTCAGATGTCACACCCACAGAACATTGACTAAACGCCTGATGCATATGGCACACTTCGCTGGAAACACTTCAGGAGTTTCGAAGTCATCATCAGATTGGTTAGATTATACAGGATTTCCGGGAGACGTGTGTCGCTTTCTGTAACGTTCCATCTGGAAACAAATATTCTGTGGTGCCAAACCCCCTCAACGAAAGAAGAAAGCTATCACGTTTACAACTGTGACAATGAGCGCTTATCAGAATTAACTAAATGCTGGATTTTCAAAAGAATGTGAAAAATATAAAGTTTGTGGCGTAGAATCTTTAAAATATGTCAGAGAGTTTTACACAACGGTCTGTTATTGTGGCGACAATTTCACAGCACAAATGGAAACGTGATTGGTTGCTTTACCTGTCAGTGCAAGACTAGTCTGCTCTTAATGCATGGTTTTGAACCTTCGTTTGAACCTTCTGTAATAGTTGCATATGAGTCCCTCAGTTGTCCTCAGTGTAAAAAGACGGATTTCAAAATCATACAGTCATTGTTGGAAAGGGTTCAAATACACAAAAATGCTGAAAAACCAAAGAATTTGTATTAGGAATCAAGAGGATGTAAACCTTTGAACAGGGTAATTTTTTATAAATTCAACTATTATTTTCTCTTGAACTATGCATAAACATCTTTTATGTGAAATATCTTATTCAGGTCAGATCCCTCCTATTTTGATAAAATAATTAACATTTTGTAGATTCTGAAGGGGGGATGTAACCTCAACTGTCATTAACAGAACTGTAATGCTAGTCTACATTCCTATACAGTATGCTGTAACCGCTGTACATAGCTTGCCAAGATGTATACAGATGTTAATTCAATACCTAATACAACAGCAAAGGCCACTGACAAATATGTGTAGCTAGCCATTAACAAATAAACTGCTTGCAAACTCAACACTGAGGACAACAGTGACTTCATAATAGCAATTAGCAGCTATAAATCACTCAGTCTTTTTTCTGAAGATTAGTTTCTACATTAATGATAGCTGTAAATCATCCTGTCATTCCATCTGGCATCATAGAATGAATGCTAACAAAGCTGCAGAACAAAACATTAGCTGCTATTAGCATTAGCATGAGTGTTTTGGATTGCTTGCTCATCTTGAAGCACATTAAGATAGACGGCTTGATTTTAAATTTCAGTAATGCAAAATCCTTGACTTTTCATCCATAATATAAATCCATGAGGGCTTTAGTGTGACTGATCTATACATCCTTTGTAATCCATCCATTGTGAATTGAAAGTATATAGCGTAACAATTCTTCTATTATTTTATTTGAACTATAAGATTTGTTATGGTTTGTTTAGCCACTGTGCGTTAGCTTTGGGTCACATACCTCATTTTACATTACAATGAAAACAGTTTAGCCTTTGTATAGTCTCTTTGCTTTACTTATAGAGGATTTGAGTAATCCAGTTAGGTATAGAAATTATGGTAAAGCTTTATGTAAATTGTTTCATGGTTGTTAAGCGTACAGGATTCCCTGGGGTGTCTTAGCATTATGGAGGCCATTTTATTCACACAGGGCCGTTCTGAGATGAGTTTAATGAAATTGATTTTTTAGCGCTTTTTTTCTCGTGTTTCCCTCTTCAGTCCTTCAGAGGCAACAGAGGGCAACGGTAGCCGTCCGAGGGTCTAGCATGCAGATTTTGCCTCGTACTGGCTCTCCGGGCCCAGAGAAGAAAAAAGAAGAAGAGCAGAAGAAAGAAAAAGAGCGAGAGGAAGTAGAAAGGCATGAAGAGATACAGCTCTTGCAGGGTCGCTGTGAAGAACAAGCCAGGCAACTACAGGTTCTTCAGGCAGAGCTAAAGAAAACCAGCATGAGTCTGGAGGTCTTTGCGATCTGCACTCAGCACTTCTCCCTCAAGGTATTTTATTAAAGATCACAGTCAGTTAAAAATGTGTTTGGGCACCCTAGTGAATAATAAATATATTTAAATGTATTTGAAATAGATTTATTTCATGCTAAGTATACTGCAAATACATTTACAGATTTATGTACTTAATAAAAAGTATCCTCCAGTTGTACTTTTAGTATACTAAACTGTTATACTTAAAGTCTGCTAAATTAGAACAACTAATTTTGTTAAATGTAAGTTTATTGCACTTTAATTGTGCGGAAGTAGTGCTGAAGTCCAATTAAAGATATATTTAAGTATATTTGATTGTGCTAAAGTGGAACTATTGCAAGTATACTTTAGGTACATTTTAAATATCTTGTAAATACATTCTTTAATTCTTTATTAATATTACTGTACACATTTTAGAATAAAAACAATCATCGAAACTATAACAAAACTTTTATTTGATTACTCAAAGTTATAAAAATAATATATTATATTAATTATATTATATTATATTATATTATATTATTATATTGACACATTTTTTCTTTATTTTATTTATTAATTTATTTTACATATTTTAGAATCATAAAAAAATCATCAAAGCTATGAGATAAAACATTTAATTCATTATATTTCTTATTTTCATTTTTCATTGTTATAAAAACATTATATTCATTTATATTATATTTATTATATTATATTATTATACTGACACATACTTTTTCTTTACTATTACTGCTGTACATATTTCAGATTCATAAAGTCATCAAAACTATTAAATAAAGCAATTATTTTATTTTGTTCTATTTTATTATTTATAAAGTCATAAAAACTTCTATTATTAGGGATGAAAATTCTCATTCTTCATTATTACTATTTAACACATTTTACAATCATAATGTAGTTATCTAAAATGAATATGAGTTATCTTTTAATGAAAAATACTGTAATTATTCATATTATTTCCATGATTCATAGTCATAAAACATTATTATTATTATATTATATTATATTGATATTTTTCCTTTATTATTTTACATATTTTAGAATTTAAAAAAATCATCAAAATGATTACATTTATTTTCTTATATTTTCTTATTTTCATTGTTCATGAAGTCATAAAAACATTATTCCATTATATATTATATTATATTGAAAATTGTCCTTTATTATTTACATATTTTAAAATCATAAAAACATCAATATTATACATTTTATTATATTTTCTTATTTTCATTATTCATGAAATCATAAAAACATATTATATTGTATTATATTGGCACAATTATACTATTATAATATTTTGTTCTATTTTAGTATTTATAAAGTCATGAAACTTATACATTATATTATATTATGTTATATATGCTTATTCTTTATTACTACTTTACACATTTTGGAATCGTAATAACGTCATCAAGACTATTAAATAAATATATATTCTATTTTATTATTTTCATTATTCATGGTAAAATCATAAAAACATAATCAAATCACTATGAAATAAACTAACAAATAAAACAATAATTTTATTTTCTATTAATTTTTGAGAATTAATCACTCTAAAGATGCTGTTTTCTAAATATGCTGCTTTTAACTGACACAGTACATTCTATCCACTATGATTCACAGTACACTAACTACAGCAGCATCCCTTCCGGTACAACCCCTGTGATCAAGTAATTTGCTCAAGGGCACAGTGATTTTACGGTCTTCACATGTCACCACGACATGAGATGTTTGTGTTACCATGCCAAAGCCTTAACCGCTAAGCGATCGCTACTGTTTACTGACATGCTGCCTGCTTGAACTGACACATTTAGTCTATATCAACCACTAGAAACTAAACACTCAACAACAAAAAACAAAAAAAAAACCCACAACAGCCTTCATCTAATCTGTTGTAAATGTGAGGATGAGGTAACTGTGTGCAAGAGCAGACCGTTGAGTCACTGTTTGCACACAGAATCACAAGCATATCACTCCACTCATGTATTCTCCTTAGGATGAATCACATATGTTGCCATCCATATTTGTAATTCGCTCTGGATAAAAGCATCTGCTAAATAAATAAACAGTATAAATAAAGACATTTTTTGGAGCGCAGCGCCACCTGCTGTTTAATAGTGAATAACTGGCTTGAAGATGCATCCTAACACAACTAACTCAAGACTGATTTAAAGAGGTCAGTGAGAGGTCAGAATCCCAATGGCTCAAAATCCAAATCTAAAAACCCATTCTTCTCAATGTTCCAGCCTGATGCTCACACATACTGCATTAATATTAATTGCATTCCTCTCTTCAACATGCACTCCCGTTTGTGTGTTTAGCAGTAAAAGGGTTTACAGATAGAACGCCTACAGACTCCAACATTTTATCAGTTTCTATAGTGCATGTGTTATTTTTAAGCGCTTTTCATAATCAGGGTGATCCTGTTCACTGTACATTTTCTGTAATGTTAAATGCACACAAGAATCATAATGTTTTCAGCATTGCATCACCATTTCTTTCTTGTTTGTCATCTTACATTACAGAAATGTCTAGGGCTATGTCTGCATTAATCCGGAGACTTTTGAAAACTGGGTTTTTATAATTTAGAGTAATGGGATAAAAAATACAGTTTGTACAGTCTAAAAATCATTACGTCTATAGAATGTCCTGATAAAACATGGAAAACCAATGTGTGTGTATGTGTGTGCGTTTCAGAGTGAAAGTGCTGAGGAGAAGGAGAGAGAGTTGACCCAGGAACTCAAACGGATTCATCATGAAGTGGGTGAGTTCGAAAAGGTTTATGTGTGCCCATAAACTACTAAGACAAAACCAGGTTTCAGTTATTTAAATCCATCTGCTCTGTTCCCTCATATCACCCAGCCTTTAACGCAGCTCGCTGGGAGCGTCTTCAGAAGGAGAAGAGAGATCTGGAGGAGTGTTTTGAGAGGGAGCTGAGAGAGTTACAGGTACAGCAGGAGTCTGAACTCGCTACCTTAGAGGAGAACCTGAGATTACGGCACGCTTCAGACAGAGACCATCTCAGAGCAGAGCACCAATCAGAGGTGGAGGAGCTTCGCACACAGCACCAGGAACAGGTCGGATCCTCTGGCTGAGGAACAGGGGAAATAAATTTAAGATGGCTTGAATATAAAGACTTGTGTTTTGTGTTTAGATCGAAGAGCTGACTGCCAACCACGAGGCCGCCCTTGAAGACCTGAAGACCATGCACAACATCACAATGGCGACACTGCAGGAAGAACATGCAAGGACCATGAGAGGTGAGGGTCTGGTTAGTAATACCACTACAAACCAGCTGACAGAAATGTCATACATTTTGTCTCATGTAATTTCTCTTAGACTTAAGAAAAGCCCATGAGCAGCAAAAGGCCAGTCTAGAAGAGGACTTTGAGAAACTGCGCCTTTCACTTCAGGTGATTTGTTTGATCAGGTTTGAGATTTTTGCTACTCATCCAATGGGAATTCATTAGTAACAGTACCGTTTCCTTTAGGATCAAGTGGACACTTTGACTTTCCAGAACCGGACTTTGAAGGACAAAGCCAAGCGTTTTGAAGAAGCTCTGAGGAAGAGCACTGATGAACAGATTGTGGTATGTTTCTTTAAGGTATTCAGAAAGGGATACTTGTATATAGATACACAAATACCGAAAGTAAGTATTGTAAATGTATTTGCAGGATGCGCTGGCCCCGTATCAACATATTGAGGAGGATCTGAAGAGTCTGAAAGAGGTTCTTGAGATGAAGAACCAGCAAATTCATGACCAGGAGAAGAAGATCTGTCACCTGGAGAAAGTGGTAAGCTCCAAATGAATAGGTGTGCAGGATAAACACTCTGTGCTGGAGAATTGTGCAGTCTAGCGTGTTTCTGTATGCGGTTTAAAGTGAAGAAGAGGACAGAGGACAGAGTTTTCCCTTCACTCTGTCACAGTGAAAAAGAAAAAACCTGCTGCAGAGAAAAAAAAACACAAAAAACACTGCAGGTAAAAGAAAAACAGCTGCAGAAAACAAACAAATAAATAAATAAATAAAAACACTACTGGCAGAAAGAAGAAAACATAAAAATAAATATGAAAATAATAATGAAGATAATATAAAAACTATGGAAGCCTGTTTTCGCTACTGAAGAAAAGATAAAAGGATAATTGTGACTTTTTGTCTCAGAATTGTGAGATATAAACTTGCAGTTATAAAGTCAGAATTGCGAGACAAACTTTTTCTCAGAATTGTGAGTTTATATCTCGCAATTCTGACTTTATAACACCCAATTGCGAGTTATTAAATCAAATTCAAATTCAAATTCAAATTCAAATTTTATTTGTCACATTCACATACATACACGGTACGACATGAAGTGAAATGTATTGCACGACTGCCCCAACAAATTGACACATTAAGAAACAGTTAAGTAAAACAATTTAAGTAAAAGTAAAATGGCAAAATAGAAGTTGAATATGAAAAATAAGTACAGTATATAAATATAATAATATAATATAATTTAAAAAAGTAAGCTAGCAATAAAAATGAAACAGAATAAAAGGAAAATAGATGAATTATATAAATAAATAAATAAATAAAAAGTTAAGAAGTTCTGTGCAGTGCAGTATAAGTGGAAGTGGGTAGGAGGCATACAGGGGATAAATGGTATGTAAATTCCACTCATTTATCCCCGCGCAGGCTTCTCCCAACTGCAAATGGGTAGTGCAAATGTGTGTGGATGTGCAAAACGGATCAGTACTGTGTGATGTACTGGTTGAGAGACCGTATCGCCTGTGGGAAGAAGCTCCTCCTCAGTCTCTCTGTGTTGGCCTTCAGGGAGCGGAATCGCTTTCCTGACCTCATCAGAGAGAACAGTCCATTGTTGGGATGGCTGAGGTCCTTCACAATCTTCCTGGCCTTGGTCCAGCACCGTCTGCTGTAGATCGAGTGCAGGTCTACAGCAGACGGTGCTGGACCAAGGCCAGGAAGAATTCACAGAATTGTGAGATCGGTAACATTTAGAGTTTACCTCGCAATTGTGAGAAAAAAACTCAAAACTGCGAGATACAAACTCCCATTTGCGAGGAAAAAAGATTTGGGTGAAAAAATGTGGAATTGCGTGATATAAACTCGTAATTGCGAGTTATAAAGTCTTACTTTTTATTACTTTTTTCTCAGAATTTCGAGTCTCTATCTCACAATTCTGAGGAAAAAAAGTCAGAATTACATGAAAAAAGTCTGAATTACGAGATACAAACTCGCATTTGTGAGGAAAAAAGATTTGGGTGAAAAAATTAAGAATTGCGTGATAAATTCTTAATTGCGAGTTATAAAGTCTTACTTTTTATTACTTTTTCTCAGAATTTCGAGTCTATATCATAATTCTGAGAAAAAAAAAAGTCAGAATTACGTGAAAAAAAGTCTTGCGAGATACAAACTCGCATTTGTGAGGAAAAAAGATTTGGGTGAAAAAATTAAGAATTGCGTGATATAAATTCGTAATTGCGAGTTATGAAGTCTTACTTTTTTCACAGAATTTCAAGTCTATATCTCACAATTCTGAGGAAAAAAAGTCAGAATTACATGAAAAAAAGTGAATTGCAAAGTACAAACTCACATTGGTGAGAAAAAAGTCAGAATATATATTATAAAATATAATATATAATATAATATATATAAAAAAGTCAGAATTGCGAAATATAAACTTGCAAGAAATATTTGCGAGGAAAAAATTACTCCCAATTCTGAATTTATTTTTCATAAATGCGAGTTTATATCTCATAATTCTGACTTTTTTTGCACAATTCTGATTTTTTTTCTGAATTGTGAGATATAAACTCACAATTGCAAGTTATAAAGTTCAATTTTATATCTCACAATTCTGACTTAACTTGCAGTTGTGTGTTACGAATCACAAGTGTGAGATAAAAACTCGCAATTCTGAGAAAAAAGTGAGAATTTTAAGATATCAACTCGCAATGCTGAGGAAAAAAAGAGAATCGCGAGTTTATATCACGCAATTCTGACTATTTCTCAGAATTGCAAGTTTGTCTCACAATGGAACTTCATAAACTGGAAGTTTATATCTCACAATTCTGACAAAAAAAATATAAAAATAAAAGCTGCGACTGAAAGAAAGAAAATGTAAAAGAAAAATTGTGTCAGAAAAAAAGAAAATCATGCAAGTAAAAGAAAAACTGTGGCATAAAAGAAAAATGGCTCCAGAACAAAATTAAATAAAATGGAATTATTTATAATGCAGGACGTTAAATAATCATTAATTTCCATGATAAAATATTCATTTAATTATATAATGACAGACCACATCACATTCCTTACTGAAGCGCTAACTCAAAAAACAAAAAACATTTTAGAGTTTTACAACCCGCTAAAAAGATCATAAAATAATAAATTACAAAATAAGGGGATGAATTCTACCATGACAACCTCTTGGGGTCCTTAAAATGTATTGTATATATTCTGTACTGTGTTTAAAAAATCCATTTCATTGTGACGTTACAATATATTATTTATGATTTGGATATTAAATCAGTCTCCACTGTAAAACTTTTTTTTAAAACGTTTCTTTTTCTTTCAGCTCCTTTGGACGTTATATTATTTATGACTTAGAAATAGGGCCAGCATCTATTTTAAAGCAGCTTTTTACTCACTTTTCCTTTCAGCTTTATGAATTCTCAAAGTTTTTTTTTCCCTCACATGAAACACAGTCCCCTGTTTTCCAGGCAGGGGAAGTTTGTGTAAGAATTTAATGTCGAGCTCTGTGTTCGCTTGATCCTTTGAGCAGGCCCAAAAGAACCTGCATCTGGAGGAGCGGGTCCAGGTACTTCAGCAGCAGAATGAAGACCTGATGGCCCGCATTGACCGCCATCTCGCAGTGTCAAGGTAAGAATCAGAATTAAAGTTATAGTGCACCTAAAAAATTAAAATTAGCTGAAAATTTACTCAGCCATCTGAGATGTAGCATTAGATCACTTGCTCACCAGTGGATCTTCAGCAGTGAATGGGTACCGTCAGAATGAGAGTCCAATCAGCTAATTAAAACATCACAATAATTCACAACTAATCCACACAACGTCATGTGGATTAGTTGTGGATTATTGTGATGTTTTTATTAGAACTCATTCTGACGGCGCCCATTCACTACAGAGGATCCATTGGTGAGCAAGTGATGCAATGCTGAATTTCTCACAATCTGTTTCATTTCTAGGTGAATTAAGATCTTGCATAGCCAGACTTTTGACTAATCCAGACTGTTTCATCTCAAATTTATAGACAGCTGTCTGAGGAGAACGCAAACCTTCAGGAGTATGTGGAAAAGGAGACCAACGAGAAGAAACGGCTGAGTCGCAACAACGAAGAGCTCCTCTGGCTCCTCCAGACGAGTCCCCATCTGTCGCCTTCCTCTTCTCCCATCCACAGAGCCTTCTTCCCCGGCCCTGATATCCCTCCTTACCCTTACTCTCCAGGTCCTGGGACCCCCACACACTCCTGCTCTCCTGGCCCTTGTACGCCTACTCACAAGGTGGCGTCTCCGGCACCAGGGACGCCCACTCTCAGAGGCTCACCAGCAGCACGCTCGTCCCCTGCCCGGATCCCAAATGCCAACACCTTACCCAGATGAGCTGTTTTACAGCCATGTTGCGCATTTTTCCATTACTGTCCATTGTGACAGCAGCGCTTCGTTATGGTGTGCAGATGATCCATGTTTTTCTTAGAAGAACATGTCAGGTTTTATTAAGGTTTTTATTAAGATTTCGTCAACCCAATGGCCAGACAGCCTCTGTCACTTCCGTTTGTTGACTTTGAGACGCAAAAAGGTTTTTTTTTTTTGTCTCAGAGCATCAGACTTCATAATAGCGTAGCATCAGAATGAAAGCGCTAATGATGCTAATGCTAATGCTTATGATGTGCCACCAACAGTGCTTGGTCTGCATGGAGGCAGGACCGTTTTTGTGTACACAAAAGTAGCTCGACTTTAGATTAGACTCTAAAACATGCTGTTGGACTCCAATACAAATGTCTGTAATTTCTTCTGAATGACATATGAGAATTTTATACAACAAAAAGCACTTTAGGTTTCTGCCCTACCTTCTTCCTACAGATAAATGCACCAGCATTTTTTGCGGTCTGGTTTATTTTTTTATGCGGTATGTCTTCTGATTTTACGAATCTCCCAAGTTTTGATTCAGAATGTCTCAAATTAGTCCGAACATAGACTACCAGTCAAAAGTTTTTGAACGGTAAGATTTTTAATGTTTTTTTTTTTTTTTAAAGAAGTCTCTTCTGCTCACCAAACCTGCATTTATTTGATCCAAAAAACAGCAAAAGCAGTAATATTGTGAAATATTTTTAATATTTAAAATAACTGTTTATTATTTGAATATATTTTAAAGTGTAATTTATTCCTGTGATCAAAGCTAAATGTTCAGCATCATTACTCAAGTTTTTAGTGTCACATGATCCTTCAGAAATCATTCTAATATGCTGATTTGCTGTTCAAGAATATTTTTTTATTATTATTATCAATATTTAAAACAGTTGAAGTCAGTATACATTTTTTGGGGAAAGAAATGATAGAAACTAATACTTTTATTTAGCAAGGATGCTTTGATCAAAAATGATGCTAGACATTTATAATAATGTAATAATGTTTATAATGTAACAAAGATTTCTATTTCAGATAAATGATGTTATTCTAAACTTTCTAGTCATCAAAGAAACCTGAAAAAAAAAATCTACTCAGATGTTGTCAACATAATACTTTTTTGAGCAGCAAACTCAGAATATTAGAATGATTTCTGAAAGATCTTGTGACTGGAGAAATTATGCTAAAAATTCAGCTTTGAAATCGCAGGAATAAATTACATTTTAAAATATATATTCATATATATATATATAAGAGTTATTTAAATAGTAAAATATTTCAAAATTTTACCGTTTTTGCTGCGTTTTGGATCAACTAAATGCAGGCTTGGTGAGCAGAAGAGAAAAAAAAAACATTAAAAATCTTACTGTTCAAAAACTTTTGACTGGTAGTGTATATATTGCAAGACATCATTTTCTTAATTTTTGCTCAGTAAAAGTATCAACATATTCTTAAAAAACAAATTGAGCAAAATCACTTAAGATATCATGACTTATGTTGAATTTATTTATTTATTTATTTCTATTCTATTCTGTCTTATCCCCCCATTGGATTTTTTTTTTTAAGCATAACTTTAAATGTATAAATACATACACTACCATTCAGACGTTTAGGGTCGGTAAGGCTTTTTAAATGTTTTTAGAAGTCTTTTATTCTGACCAAGGATGAATTTATTTGCTAAAAACAATAAACACAGTAAAACACAATAAAAACAGTAATATCTTTTTAAATATACAATAAAAACAGTAATGTCTTCAGTGAATTTTTTTTTTTTATTTCTTTCTTTTTTAATAGTTGTAGGGGTGGGCAAAAATGCTTATTAAGAAAATGATTTTTTGCAGTATAAAGGCCTATTCACATTGTCTTAACAAACTGCAGTTACAGTGTGTTTTCCTGGACCCTCAAAAAGACTAACCCAGCTAATATCAAAACCAGCTTTTTCAAGCAAGTGTTTCTTCTTTACCAGATCAGTTTGCTGACATGACACCTTTGCTGGCACAAATTATTTATTGTGCCAGATTGTACCGGTTGCTTGGTTAACAAGACAAAAAACTTTTCAGCACCAAGTCTGTTCTTCCTGTTCTTCCTAACTTATCTGACAAAAGCAAGTGCTCTCACTTCATGCATGACATAAAACAGGGAGATCAAGCAAATGTATAGGTACCGACTACAGGAAATGTTGTTGTAAATTGTAGTTGTAATTTTTATCAGTACTTTGTAATTTAATGGACATTTTGCTACTCGATGTGCATGTGTTGTAAGTCTTCCATTCTTAATGTGAATCCTACTAGGATAGTTGTCATATTAGCTTAGATACTCAGACTCCCGATAGCTTCCACCTCTGATGAGTTTTTTTAAATATTTTACCCGTAATTAATAGGACAGGACTTTCTTAATGAATTCCACCTCATGTCACACCTGTCAGAGGTGTGTTACAGATTTGCTATAGATGTGGAACGGAGGTACAATATGGCAGTTAGACGTAACTTTATTGTAATGCTGGTTAACTCTTGTATTACCTCTGTAGAGTGTAGCATAACCTAGAGAGAGATTTCTCTGTATGAGTGAGCTAGAAAAGAATGTAACTGTGTCTTTAATTGTTGTACGATAAAGTTCAGGGAAATTATTTTGCTCTGTCTTAAAGGCAGTTCTCCGTTTTTCAGTAAAACATTATTTTTATTTATTTATTAATTTATTTTTAAAAAAATAATAACATTCCTCTTTCAAAGTGGGTTTTGATATTTCAAAACAAAGAGGCGTTTATTTGAATTTTTGAAAATTTGGATTTGAATTTTTTTCATTTGTGTGTTTTTACAATTGATACATCTTTCAATGGTCGACCTTTTGATACGAATGAGAATTTTTGTAAACTCTTCACTGATAATATTTTTTCTACAGTATTATCAGTTGGTGCTTGTACAGGGTATCACACAGAAGTACAATAATCTGCTATTCAAGACCAGCAATCTACAAAAAAATCACACGTACAGAGCAAGTATGTATTTGCAGATGTTTTTCCTTATTTGAGACACTATTGCTTACTGTTTCAGTTTGTTTTAATTACTGTGAAATGTACTTTTTATTCTAATTCTAATGCATTTTTAAAAAATGTAGCTTTACATTTCATTTGCTTTTGTCACTGTGATACAAATGATTTGCGGTGTTCATTTTTTGCTACTCTGGCACAGATTTTTGGACATTTTCTGGATGTTTCCTGTCAAGCACAACAATAATATACCACCCCATTTAAAAAAGCGCCTTTTTCAAAAGAAAAACATTTTTATTAAACAACAGCAGATCATCTTACATTAGTAACTTGTCTAAATTCTGAATAGTTTTGATTCACTACAACAAATACATAAATGTTTCAGGAATGTGCCTTCATTTATTGTGCAAAGTAGCAAAAATGAGAAAGTTATTACATTATAGCCACCTAACAAACAGGTAATATGCTTCTAATATCTGGTTTATTACAGGAAAGTAAATTTATTTTATTTATTAGTTTTATTTTTTATTTAAAACTTGATTGATTTTACTAGCATTTTTGTTTTACCTTTTTCATATTCTTTATTTATGTTCTGAATTATTGTCTCGACAAAAAACCTCAGCAACCTCAGTCTGCACCTGCTATGGTTTATAACAAAGTACAAAATTGTTGCTAATCTACATTTACTAAAAGGAGTAATATGTATTTAATTGTATGCTTAAAAATCCTTGTTTTTCAACCCTCATGATGACCTTCACTATGGCTTTAGTCCATAGATTATGATGAATGATTTGAAACAACAGAATTAATTTCTGAGAAGCGCTGACTTTTTGTCCTGTGGACATCTAAACTACTGAATGTCAACTTACCCCTGAAAATACTGACGTGGTCAATGTAAACTAGGAGTGGTGGAGTCACTTATTGGACTGAATGAAATATGTCCATCTGTCTATTTACTAACATTTGACTTCTATTATGTCTTTTTTGACTGGATTTACAGTCGCTTGTAAGCTATTTATTGTGTTGTAGTGCACAGTAATCGATGCATGTTTGTCTTGGCGGATCATTCCTTCCCCGTGTACGTTTTCAACTTGTGATGGTTCACGCTGTAACTGTAGCATAGAGAATATTATACTAAGGAATGGAAAGAATTTATATATAACTCATTTGTATTCACTATGGGGGGTGGGGATGAATATTAAAATGTTTCAACAGAAATGTTTTTTTTTTTTGCTTATTTGTGAATAACGCACCTGTATATAATGGCCCCAACAACGATTTGAACACCTAAAAAAAATATGAACATTATTACTTTAGATCTGAATATGTTTTAAGAATGCTTCACTAACATTCCTATTACGTTACTAAAATGGTATTTTTAAATGTTTTTTTTAAATGTTTAAAGAAGCAATTTTTCTTGATTATGTGAACTAGGGCTGTCATGATATAAGATTTTTCACTACAGGATTAACATAGCCGCAAAATTTCATGATAACTATATATCGTGATATCGATCCACCTTATTCTTTAACACAGAAGTAAGCCTATGGGTGAGACTTCCGCTTCATTAGCCACTATAGAGGGTTTTCACTTGTGTCACGATTTGGTCAGTTACCCAGATGCACAGCCATATTGGAGATACTCGGATATAAACAACAGCATTTGACTGCACGGTTAAAGTACTACCTAATATGTTGTTCTGCTAATTTATGCTGTCTAAACCACATGTGGAAGCTGCTAAATCATATAGAGCAGGACTTAGTAAGCAGGAAAGGGCGCAATATTTTGACAAACTAAAGTTAGGTGGTAAGATACGTACGAGCAGTATTAATTAAGAAATTAGCCTAATATTTCACCTACCTGACCGGAAATTATAAGAACAAACACGAATGTTATCAAGATTCTTGTCCTGGAAATCCTGGTTTAGTTTGGCCAACCACAAACGTCTTTTGTTCCTCAGTTTTTTTGCACTCTTCTCTCTTATATCAAAAAGTTATTTGATATAACTTTTGGCAGACTATAGTACTCCAAATGTTCTTCCCTGTCAGCCCGAGTAGTCCAGCCCAAAACATGACAATAACTGACCATTTTCAGCAGCAATCAGCAAAATTTGCAAGTTTCGCATTCGGTTCAATGGCATTTACATTCAGTTCCGCCGATTGATGATGCGTCGTGAAAACACACTACAGGGAAGATACAGAAGAATAACAACGTGCTGTACACGTAAAATTTTTGCACTTCAAACCAGTGTGTTCATATGTAAGATGATACATTAAAATAATATGGTAAGACACACCAATTTTCAATATCAAGCAGCAAAATGAACGAGCTGTTTTTGTACAGCTGGACGCGGATGAGACCAAATGGCCACGCCCGCTCTTACAGCCAAAATAAGGTGGATACAGCAAGAAAGGCTAAGTCCATTAGCAATGCAGTATAAATATACATTATACATATGAAAATACTTGAGATAGCTTTAAGAACACAGATAAACCACTGATATAATCGTGTGCTGATTCTCATCATGTTTCATCATACTAAACATTTCTTTCTGCATTTTATTCAGCTACAGAGACAGCTGTATGCCTTTGTCCATATAAGGGATTTCCTGAAAAGTCACTCATTTTATTACTCCTATGAATCTGGCTTTCTGTGCAAGAGCGCCCTTCGATGTCAAATGTGAATGAAGCAAACCACACCTAAATTTAATGTTCAGTAATGGATTACTATGGATTATTATGTGTCATATTATTCTACGTGTACTATTCATTTTCATATATCGCCAATACCACTACTAATTAAAACAACCATATTTCATTATTTAAATATTAGGATTATCGTCATATCGCGTTCACACTGGAGAAACGATTTAGGGAATGTTGCATTTTATCATTCCAAACATTATTAGATCTATTCTATAGAGTCTAATAGAATGATACTTTTGAATGTTCTCGGAACCATCTGAAACTAGTAAGTAGCAAAGTTTAAAAAACAATAGGCGAATGGTTAAACTAAAATGTTTCAGAAAAACATTCCATTAACGATGTATAACTAACATTAACTTTGACTGAACACTATTTGAAGAAAGTTTATTCAAAGAGAACCTTCAGAACGTATAAGCAAGCAGTTTTTAAAGAACAGAATTCTGCTGTTATTCCAATTCACTGCTGTATTTCTTTAAAATAAATCCCACTTGGTTTGGTATTTTATCAAACGCAGTGACATACATTTTGTACTTGTACTTCTTTCAACGCTCCTCCTTACTTGTTTCCACTCCTTCCTTCATTGTGCTACACAAACACACATACGTGTTCTGAGGGTGTGTGTGTTCCTTTGATGATTCGTGGTTTTGACAAACAAACGTGAGGAGTAGATGTCTCTCTTACAGACTCCAAAGTCCCAAATGAATGATCATATCGGAACAACCTGCCACGAAGTGATCTCTCTGTTTGTCGTGTCCTATGACTTTTTAAGTGGATTTAAACAAGGAAAAACAGGTTTCTCTTATCATAACTTGCAGGTAAGAATAACCAAATCTATTTACTGTATTTACTGTTTCTATTTATAGCCGTAATCAAAAGACTCACTGTATATTCATGATAAAAATTGAACTCATCTCTTCCTGTAATTTTTTATCATTGGTTTTAGTGACTGTTATGTCCTCTCAAGCATCTCTCCTGTTATTTTACCTGTGCAGAGCAGGAAGTGGGATGGGTCGTGTGCATCTGATCGAGCCGGCGGTTGCCCTGTATGCGTTTGCTATGTTTATGATCTACCCTCTGCTGCAGCAGTATGTGTACCGTAGGCTGTGGCTCGAGCTGACCGGCACTACCTACCCTGCTGAGAGTCTGTCTCACTGCTCAAACAACCAGAGCAATGTCACCATACACCAGGTCAGAGCCTTTAGCTGCTTCAATAACGGCCAATTATGACTTCCCAAAATCTTCTGTTTCTATATGAAGGCATTTATCACGCCCTCCCTCCTGTGAAAATCTAATGTGTGATGGTGTGCGACAGTTTTTAGTAACACGACAAATTAGCTAGCATTGACTTTGAATCTGCAACTTTGAATTGTCACACTTTATTTTAAGGTCCAACTCTCGCTATTAACAAACCATCAACTACAACTTTTGCCTCAATGAACTCATAATTTGGTAGTTGGTCAGGTAGTTGTTAAGTTGAGGTATTGGGTAGGATGGGAATGGAGAATATGGTCATGCAGAATAGGTGCTTTATAAGTACTAATAAACAGCCAATATGCATGCTTATAAATAGGTAACAGTGTCAATTGGTCCCAATACTAAAGTGTTATCCTTTGAAATGTATAAAAAAAAAGAATTGGAGGTCACACTTTATATTAAGGTCCAATTCTCACTGTTAATTAACTATTACATATAACTTTTGTCTCAATAAACTCCTAATTACTGCTTAGAAAGGTTGTTAACTTTAGGTATTGGGTAGGATTAGGGATGTAAAATACTGTCATGCAGAATATGTGCTTTATGAGTATTAATAAATAGCCAATATGCATGTTAATAAGCAACTAGTTAATCGTTCGAATTAGATTGTTCATGACAAATAATGACCCATTTGGTAATGATGCTGCTCTTAAACTGAACTGTTCTCTTTTGTGATGATGACAGCTGTATTAAGGACAGTAATTCTTTGATTTGTTTTTTGTTTTTAATTACAAATTTATTTAATATAACAATTATTTTTAATATTTAGTAAATTTGTAATATTTAATTACAAATTTATTTAATATAACTATTGAATTGAAATTATGAATATTATTTTTTTAATATTTTTAAGTTTCTAGAAAGGACAACCTAACATAATCATATGGGGGAAATAAAAAGTCTGTACATTGTCTAGACAACATTTTTTAATAATATAAAAATATAAGATAAAATCTAATGTAACAAAATGCACTGCAACTAACTGAAATAAGTTTAAGTTGAAGCTCTACAATTACTAACTGGAAATAAATAAAACTAAAATAATGATAAAAAAAAACTTAAAAGGCAATATATAAAATACTAAAATTAAATATTAATTTAATAATTATAACAACATTTTAACCTTTAAAATAAACTGTTTTTAATATTTAAAAATATAGAATAAATCCCAGCAAATAATGCTCAGTGAAAGACATGAAAACGTTTAAATAGAATAAATGTGTTCAGAGACTGAGCTGTTTGCATTGTTAACTAGGTAAAGTTTACATTGATAATGATGTTTATGTCTTGATAAGAGTTCTGAAGAACCGGTTATATTCGCTGAAGCTGAGCTCATGTTTTGTCCTTGTTTCTGTTTGCATTCCTTGTGTGTGTAAGAAAATTCTTTTTCAATTCAAAAGCTCTTACTGTGGATCTGCTTGTCATTTGATATATTTAAATTACAGGTGTCTTATTCCACACTCACTTTCACTCCCTACATTTCTCACTAAGACTCAGTTAACTAAGCTTTACAGGCATAACTAAGAACTGTTAAAAAATATGTACATTGTTTTATGTTCATGTTTTCTCTCATCTCTTAGGCAGTGCAGAGGGATACGTCCATTTTCCTCCTCAAGAGTCAACTCTGCTTCCTCATTCCCTGTCTCATATCTACCTTGCTCCTGGTCTCATACAGTGACTACTGCGGGCGTAAATTTGCCATTGTTCCTCCTCTGGTGGGCGACACTCTGTTTACCCTCTCCTACGTTTTGGTTAGTAGATTCTCCTTCAGTCTCAATTACCTGCTAGCTGCCACCTTCCTCTCAGGCTTGATGGGCGGCCCCACCACTCTGATTGGCGGATGTTTCGCCTATGTCGCAGACCTCTGCGGAGAAGATCCGGAAGGACAGAAGACTGTTCGAATGGCTCGGCTGGACATGATTTTGGGGGTTTTGACTGGCTTAGCTTCTCTGTGCACTGGATTCTACATCAAAGCAGCTGGTTTCACCTGGCCCTTCCTCACCGCGGTCTTTCTGCATCTGATAAACCTTTTCTATGTGCTGGTGGTCTTGAAGGAGTCCCTGGTTCTTCCAGATCCCCGTCTGACTTCATCCGACCCCTCAGCTTCTGAAGCCCCTCGACTGAACCAGTCTCAAGCTGTTACCGCCCGTCTGCAAGGCGTCTACCTGCTCTTTGCGACCTCTAAACGGAGAAGGAATGTAATGCTGTTGCTCATGCTGGCTGCTTTTGCTTTTTTCAGGGTGATTATGATAATTCTGACATTATTTACAAGCTTCACCTGTTTGTGGTACATCAGAAGTGACAGTGAAGTGTATAATTTTTTTTGCCTCTAGTGGCACAAAACGGAATTGCAAATATATTAGAAATAATGGATATAATAGATAACAAGTTTGGAGTCTCTAACTCAGGGGTGCCCAACTCTGTTCCTGGAGATGTACCTTCGTGCAGAGTTTAGTTCCAACCCTTATCAAACACACCTGTCTGTAATTATCAAGTGCTCCTTCAGATCCTAATTAGTTGGTTCAGGTGTGTTTGATCAGGGTTGGAGCTGAACTCTGCAGGAAGGTAGATCTCCAGGAACAGGGTTGAGCACCCCTGCTCTAACTCAAGCCCTCTAGCACCACCACTTATCCAAATGTCACTTATGTCTATGCTAATATCTTTTGAACCATAAGGTCTTCTGAACCCTTGGTTCATGCAGCGTCAAATGGACACCAAAATGTAAAATTCATTTAATAGTTTGAAAAACCTACCTCCTAGAAGGTTTGTCTGATTTTTGCCAAATTTGGCTCAGATCGTCTTCAGATAATGCTGGCAAAAAGTTGTGGAAAAAAAGTTGAGTAGTCAAACCGTTCTCGAATGACACATAAATGAATTCAACGAAGAACACGCAAAAATTGATGAACGGTTTGGTGTATTGAGACCAAACTTAGTGTGCGTTATAATAATCAAGATATGATAGAAGATATGACTAATGGCTATTTTTGCTTATAACTTCTGAATGGTTTGGCCAAAAATGACAAAACTGATCTCTTTATTCAGTGAAGCATGCCGAGCCGAACCATACCCATTTTGGGCGTCAGCCATTTAGGATTTTGTCGTCAAATGCTTATGAAACTCGGTATGTGACTTTAGCACCATGCCCTGAAAGTACTCAAAAAGTTTGGGAGCAGCACCACCTTGTGACCAAAAAAAAAAAAAATCCAAAGAACGCTAACGTTTGAATAAAGTTTTGATGAAACTGGTCTCAATATATTCTATGGGTCATGCCGAAAACATTGATACCAATTATCTTCCTGTCCACCATTTTATGTTGAAAACTTACTTTTTCGAACCCCTCCTAAACTGACCAAATTTGACTAGGATCATCTTCAGACAATGCTGGCAAAAAGTTATGGATTTCGTGTCGATATACGAAACGGTTTTTGTTTAATGCATCAACGAATTTGTTGGAATGATGCCAAACTGCATCTGAGACTGTATCTCTGCAAAGCTTTGTCATATTGACACCAAACTTTGTATGTACCATTGTCACCTCACACTGACCATACCACATCAATTTGGTAACAGTGCCACTTATTGCTCAAAACTAATAAAACATTAAAACTGAATTTTTCAAAAATGCTTATTACTTTTCATTACAATACCCTAATATCAAAACATTCCTTGGGTCATGCTGAGATCATATTTTACAAGTGTGATACAAATTTTGCCATAGTCGGCTGAACTTCCTGTCCATCATTTTGATTTATGTTTTTAAACTGTTCCTAGACCACTGGTTTGATTATCCCCTAATTTGACTTATCTTCAAACCATGTTGTCAAAAAGTTATGGATTTCGTGTTGACAGATGAAACGGTTTTGTATAGCGCCGCTACAAAGTTGAGGCATGATGCCAAAAATGACTCTGAGGCTGTATCTTTGCAAAGCTTTGACATATTGACACCAAACTTTGTGTGTGCCATTGTAACCTCACACAAAACACACCGCATATATTTGATAACAGTGTCACCTATTGGTCAAAAGTGATAAGCCAATAAATCATTAGTGGTTGTATTATGATTTTTTAGCCATTTGGACTAAAATCACTTTAAAATGGTTTTAATTATTATTATTATGTCTCTCACAGGTAGCCCTGCAGGGTGGCATGTCCATTTTCATCTTGTATGAGCTGAACACTCCTCTGTGTTGGAGTGAGGTGTTGGTGGGTTATGGCTCGGCTCTCTCCACTGCTATCTATCTGGTGAGTTTTGCCGGTGTGGCGCTGCTGTCCCGCTGTCTGCCTGACGCCTACATCATCCTGCTGGGGTTGACATCTGTGGCAGCTGGCCTCATCATGACGGCGTTTGCAAATACAACTCTGCTCATGTTTCTGGGTAAGACTGAGTTTGGGCATTTATGGAGTTTCTAATGGGTGGCTGGATGGACTATTTTCAGGAGGAACAATAGTGTATGTTTTATTCATTGCAGTGAGGTTGCCTTTGCTGCTGTCCATCATGCCAACTCCTGTCCTACGATCCATGATGTCCAAAATAGTGTCTAGATCTGAGCAAGGTAAGAATCTCAACAGAGTAGAACAGAATAGAGTAGAATTTATTACAGTTTTTCGTTCATTATCTTTGAAGAAATTCAGATTAATCCAGCCATTACCAAAAACCAGAACGTTCCCAATTCACGTGAGCTCTGAATTATTGATGTCTGTGTAAGGCTGTTCCTTGTGGCTGTGTGTTTGTGTACAGGTGCCATGTTTGCGTGTATAGCCTTTGTGGAGATGTTGAGTGTTGGTGTTTCATTTACAATATTCAGCAGCATCTATGCAGCTACATTGTCATGGTTCTCTGGGTTTAGTTTTCTGCTGGCTGCAGGCCTAACTCTCATACCAGCCACCCTCATCTGGTAAGTAGCTCACCTCTATAGACCAATTCGGAGAAGACGTCACAATATCGTCACCTGCAGCTGTGCACGCGTTGTGGTGGCTAAAAAACACTGGTAACAAGTGAAGTAAAACGGGAAAAATCCACGGAACAAGAGATTAAATGTATTGTTGTGCATTTGGATGTCAGAATCGGAATGCTAATCATTTTTATAGAGTACTGTCACCATAATTGCCTTTTGAAGCCGAAAGCAGATGTTTAAATGGACAGACTAATGGATGAAACCCGGTATGATTACTCAACTTTTAATGCATAAATTTGATTGAAACAATAGGTCTACATAATATTCACATATGCAGTTCATGGGGAACGTATTATATTAGCCATACAGTTACGGCGTTTATGTCTCATATTTTGGACTTTATAACTCGATTTAACTCAACAATAGCGAGTTTGTACATTCTGAAAGGGGAAAAAAGCCAGAAGTGTGGGATATAAACTCAAAAGAAAACGACAGTTGATTGTTCTTATCAGAATTGTGAGATATCTCTGAATTGCGAGAATAAAGTCAGAATTTTGAAATAATTCAAATTTTCCGTAGACGTTTCCATTTCTGCCACCTCCGCCCACACAAAACGTCAATACTGTTTGCAAATTGGTCTATATACTTCCTAAACTAAAACCATAATTCTTGTGAAATCATCTCTTTTTATTAAAGAAATAATGTCAGTTGTTATTTAGTCATGTCATCTCAAATCCGTATTGTGTTGTTTTTGTCTGTAGAACATAAATCTGATGAAGGTCTCTTATTTCTGAAGAAATCTTTTATTTAAATTAATCGATGTTCTTTGCTTTCACACAATCTTCACTCCCTTTTGACGAGTGACTTGCTTATTCAAAGACTGACGAGCCAGTAGCATTAGAGTAAGGACTGTGACGAAGCATTTCATTGGTTCAACGAGACATACTACCGTTTGTGACAGAATGTGTAAAACATAGCTCATTAATAACACAAAAACACACTTTGCCGCTATCTGCTGAAGTAACGATGTAACCTAAAAGACTCACCGACAGAGATGGGTGAAATGCATTGCTAAGCAATTAATTACTGTTATTACATTTTATGTTTCATTTAAAAAGTAAAGGGATTACTGATTTTTTTTTCTGTCATTTTATTACAGTTACTTCTGTTGTAATTACATTAAATATATGTATATATGAATATATGTATATAGAACAATTCTGGATTCTAGAACAATAGTGAATTTACCATCAAAATACCTTCTCCATTTAAATAATTTTAGTTCAAGAATAATTGATTTAATTTTTTTATTATTTATTTGAAAGTGGCTAGACATTTAGACCTGTTAATGATTTCCAATCTTGCTATTATTATATTTAATTGTCACAGATAACATTTCAAACATAACACATTTACACATACTTTCCCCTCAGTGTTATTCTTTGTATGAGGAATCGATTGTACTGACAGAGGAGAGGATGGAAGACCACACAGAAATCTTTGAACTATCACCATAACACGGACACTGGGAGCTCCTTTCCTCTCTCTCTTTGACACAACACCGTCCTCTAGTGGAAAGTTAGAAAACACTTCAGGTGAATGGAGATATTCAAAATCTGGAACCAAGAACTATGATCAGTGTAGACGTTTATTTTGGGTTCTCAATGAATGGTAAGATGAAGAACAGCTAAAAGACATTGTCATTCACATTGGTGAAAATGTCTATAAATGTTTATAAATGTAAAATCTGTTTTTATTGTAGATTATTTCATTTCTTGCAAACTTATTGTATATAAGAATATAAAATTGGCATTTGAAAGTTGTCACACACACACACATATATATATATATATATATATATATGTGGTCCAAAATATGATTTGATATTGTAATTTTTTTAAATAAATAATTTGTAAACCTTGTCACTCTTTTCAACACGAAAAAAATTGAAAATGTAAAACATGACATTTGAAAATCATGCTGAATTTCTAAATGAATGGCTTGTGAGCATCAGTACACTTTGTGAATATATCCATCAATCATTTCTTCATGAAGTGGCTCATAATGTCCATGGGTAGCGGGAAGATGATGGTGGAGTTCTTCTCGGCTGCGATGGTGTTGAGGGTTTGGAGGTATCTGAGCTGAAGGGCGGATGGAGACTCTGCGAACACCAGAGACGCCTCTTTCAGAGCCCTGGATGCGTTCATCTCACCCTCCGCTGCAATGACCTGTATTATCACAAATATTACAAATTGTAAATTAAAAGTAATACTCGCCTTCGCTCTGGCCTCACTAGCTGCTTCTGCTTCTGCCGCCATTGCTCTCTGCAGCTGCTGTGGCAGTTTAATTTCTTTAATTTCCACCCGCTCCACCTTGATTCCCCATAATTCTGTGGCCTCATCTAGAGTCATCTGCAGCAGGGAGGAGAATTATGGAAGAAATTTTCAGCAACTTGAATCAAACCTGCAAATACATTATTGATGCACAAGCAGGAATGCCATTTTACCTGTTTCTTTTCACTATCACACTCACCTGTATGCTTTGGGAGATGCCTTCTCGGTCAGAAAGGACCTCAGCCAAGTTCTTGGTGCCCAGGAGGTTCCTCAATTTGGTCTGGGCCAGTAGGCGAGTGGAGTAATCTGTATTACTTACGTTTGCAACTGTGGCAACAGGGACATTTACATGGAAGTACACAACGCCATCCACAGAAACTGTCACTGAGTCTTTGGTCAAGATCTAAATGCAAACAAAAACAGAAATGTGGCAACTTGGTAAATGGTTAATACTAAATGGGAGTCTTAAATTGATAAATACATGTACATTTTATATTAAACATTAGCCTATACAGTTTACTGACAATCTTATGCATTACAGGTTGGTTTTAATTGCTATTTCTACAACGCTATGCCAGTAGATCTGTTATTCAATTATTGAATTACTCATCCAATTCGTTCAAAACACTATTTCAGGAACAAACAAGTGACTGTCTTGCTGAGTACAGTACGTCATGTAGTCCATCGAAATATTTGTTTAAAAGTCTTGACTTATTCATGACTAAATATGACTAAAACTGTGTTTTGAATTAATCATTGAATCATTTATTAAAACCATTCACTCAAAAACACCAGTAACGAGATTTTATGAGTGAGTCATTGACTCATTAACTAAAGCAATTCGTTCAAAAACACTGATTCGTGCAGGAACGAAACAAGTCTTTATGAGTGAGTCATTTAGTCATTTACTCAGGCTGAATTCAAAATAGTATACGAGCATACTGCTCTTATTATTTCTCCCATATATTTTATGTTTAACAGATTACTATTTTATCCTGAATTCAGCCACAAACTTTTCATTTAACAACACTGACTCATTTATGAAGTCATTGAGTTATTCACAGAATGATTCTGAAACACTGATTGTTCAGGAATGCTAATTGCTAGGCAGTGTTGCCTCGGTTTTTGCACACTTTAACACGGGTAACCGCATTTATTTATTTATTTATTTATTTTTGTCCACAGGTTGAAGTGACCCCAATAACGTGATATTTAGCCCAGGAATGCGAATTTTACAAGAAGAACCCAGCCAGAAAATGTGCATTTTAACCTGGAACACAATTTTTACCGGGGCACCCCCCAGAAACGCAGTAAGTAGCAACTGGGCGAGTTTTGTGGTGAAAACCTGGCAACCCTGAGATGATGAGCAGTTGATTCCGCTTTGACTTCGCTTGCTGGAACTATTCACGCAATTGTGGAGCAAACACAATGTTATCTGCCCCAGTCTGAATATGACAGCACACTCATACTTTTGCACAATCAATAAAACAGTAATCAAACATATAAAATGGGTTATAAAACATGTGAACAACTGCAGGTGTAAAACGTTAAGGCATTGAGGTAACTTCTAGTTAAAGTGCCAAATAAACTTTTATCATATTATTTTGTAAAATTCATTATAATTTTAGTAAAATGAATAAGTGGCCATGAAATATTGATTTGCTGCAGTTGACTAATCAGAATTTAACATCCCAGACTAAAACCATACAAAACTCAAGTGAAAATTAACTAAAGTGAAAATGAATAATATAAAAATAAAATGAATTGAAAATAGTAAAACTACTGAAATGATACTAAAACAACACTGGTCCCAGAGAGCCTAGTAGTATTTTTCAAGATCATTTGTTTTGTTGGTTCTTTTGTGGTTTATACCTTAATGCTTGTGAAAATGGTGATTGGAAATGTCAAGATACTGAAAAATGTTGAGATAATCACAAGGATCCACTCACAGCACCCCAGACCCCCATTTTCACCTGCAACCACAGAAAACGGTGTTGTTCTCACAAACAGCACATGCCTAACATGAAACCAAATAGGTCAAATTGTTCAGCTGTGTAAAAGAACACAGTGCTAATTGCATGTTTTATTCAATGCATACAGCATGTGATATGATGCTTCACATGAAAGCTATATAGCTAAAGGCAATTGTCTAATAGAAATTCTGAACAATGCAGTGAACTGGCAAATTACAGACCCATTTCAAATCTTCCGTTTATGTCTGAAATTGTAGAAAAAGTTGTCTGCTCAATTGTGCTACTTCCTGAAAAAAAAAAAAAAGATTTCTATGAAGAATTTTAGTTAGGTTTCAGGCCCCATCATAGCTGCACTTGTAAATCACTTGCTTCTTGTGTCAGACCAAGGCTGCATCTTATTGCTAGTTTTACTTGATCTTACTGCTGCGTTCGACACTATCTTGACATACTCATAGATAGATTACAAAACTATACGAGTATTCAAGGGCAGGCTTTAAGATGGTTTATATTCTACCTGTCCAACCGTTATCACTTTGTTTATTTAAACGTGGAATCATCTCAACGGCAGTAAATACTGGAATGGCGCAAGGAACTGTCTAAGACCATCTGCTATTTTCAGTATACATGTTGTTGCCCCTTGGCAATATTAGAAGAAAATATGAGTTTTAAACTATATATTTAAATTAGGGCTGTCGCGGTGAAGGAATTTCCCTTGCGGTAATTTTGAGTGGCTCAATAGCGCGATATGCGGTACTACCGCCATATATAATGCTGCACGCCATATCGTAGTTACCGTAATTTCGAGATGACAACATGTAACGTTCTACTCCGAGCTGTTCACGTCCTCAGACTTGGAATTATGCTTTTCTATGGCAACACTATCAACACCTAAACAGAGCCTACGTTGGTCAGGTGGTACAGCAGTCATGTGGTAGAAATCGTAGCTCTCGGAAGTCTCCCAGTTCACAAGTTGTAATTACGAGTTCTACGAGGACATGAACGCTTTTTACGAGTTGGAATCTCGTAATTACGGGAATTCCGATATGGCGTGAACGCACCTTAAGCCAATGAAACCGAAACTTATGCTGCGTTCACGCCATATCGTAATTACCGTAATTTTGAGATGACAACATGTAACGTTCTACTCGGAGCTGTTCACGTCCTCAGACTCGGAATTATGCTTTTCTATGGCAACACTATCAACACCTAAACAGAGCCTACGTTGGTCAGGTGGCACAGCGGTCATGGGGTATAAGTCGTAGCTCTCGGAAGACTTCCAGTTCACAAGTTGTAATTAGGAGTTCTACAAGGACGTGAACGCTTTTTACAAGTTGGAATCTCGTAATTACGGGGATTCCGATATGGCGTGAACGCACCTTAAATCGCGTTGAAACAGGAGGTTAAGTAAACAGAGAATGACAAAATAACGGTCCACATAACAGAACATTAACCTGACATTAAAATCGTTAGGCTACTCCTAAATATAATGTAGAAACTTTAATTTTCTGTCAAGCTGCATTGCAACGATTTGTATCGTGAAAGCGCCATACAAATAAACGTGAAATGAATTGAATTGAATTAATCGCTTGTCATATAAAGTGACGCAGAGTATTGAGGCTGACTTCTGCTGATGAAACTGCAAACTATATTTTCTTTAGTAATTTTTTCTTCAATTGATAGCATCGCTGATTCCCGATCTTCATTCATCCTATCCTTTGGTCTCGACTCTAAATTTCTGAACACTTTCTTCCTCTATCCTCATGCAGATACAATTGTGAACGAGTGTGGAAAACTGACCACTTTGCAAACCAGACACTTAATGCAAATAACAAATCTAACTGATGATAGGTAAAGAATACAATCTCAGCTGACCTTAACACTAAAGTCTTGTAGTACTATATTATATTCTCAATGTTCAGAGACAAAAGGGACAGAGAAAAAAAAAGATGAGATCATCTTACTGATTAGATCCTTCTTGCTCTGGGCTCCTGGCTCCATCACAGATTGTTGCTACTCCAGGTGATAGTTAAAGAATACAACCTCAGGTGACTTTAACACTCAAGTCTTGTAGTACTATATTATATTGTATAATATGATAAGTTGATTTAACTTAAAATTTTAAGGCAGCCGCTGAACTTCAGTTTTAAAGTTGAAACTGGTGAAAACTTTTTATAGTGTATAAATATTTTGTATTACCCATATCGAATGAGGAATTTCTTCATTGCTTACATGTGGGAACTCATAGGGTTGTATTGCATAATGCTAGATAAGTGAACAAAGGGTCAAGTAGAAACTAGTCATTGCAGGAGTCTTGTGACTTATAACTTGGGAAAGTTTAAAGTGGTTATTTTACTCCTGCTATTTGACCAAAGTATGGGCATGGTAAATCTAAGTCAATATAGGTTGTAATATTTTATAACTGTTCTCTGAAAAAGTTCACCAGCAAAAAAACTCAATATTGGCTTTGTCAGGTCAATCAAAAAGGGGAAATCTGTAATACAACACAAACTTTCCTCCAACAGCTTGTTGTGTTACCATATTTTACCGAATTTTTTTTTTTTTTTATTGCTAACATGCAGGTACTCATAGGTAATATTGTGTCACACCAAGTAAGTGATTGAAGGGTCAATTGGAAACTAGTAATGGCAGGAGTCTTGTGACTCTTGTTATGGAAAGGTTTATGCAATTCGTGATCAAAAGTATGGGCAGGGTGAATCAAAGTCCAAATAATCTGTAATATTTTAGAAAAGTTTTCTGAAAAAGGTTCTCAGCAAAAACCTCAGTAGTGACTTTGCCAGGTTTATTAATAAAAAAAGGGAAAATCACCAACATTGCATCTCATTTTATGAAGCCGCTGTGGGTTTTGTGGTCATTCTGGAAAGTCCTGGAAAGTCCTGAAAAGGTGAAGGGTGAAGTGACATATACTTCACTGCTTACCAATAAAAAAAAAAAAATCAGAATGAAGACAAACAACAAAGAAAATCTAAGAAAATAATTTTTATTTCATGATGCTGTTAGAACATACTAGACTACACCTGCCATATTCTTTATTATATTTTTAATATATAATGAAAAGAAAAAACATGATTACTGTAGACTCTGAGATCTACACATTGTATACATGCAAAATTCATAGATCTGACATTAATAGTTTAGCAAATTTGCACAACAGTGTAAAATTTGGGTAACACCTTACAATAAGGTTCATTAGTTTATTAGCACTACACTCTCCCTTACTAATTTTAAATTGTGTACAAACATTAAAGATTCGAGTATAATTGAAAATGAATAACTTTCTCAGCAAACACATTGCAATAGTAGGTGACTTAAATTTCAAAACACTTTTCGAAAACACTTTACAGTAGGTAGATCAGTAGGTCAGTTTGTCAATGCGAAAGTTCAGTGTCTCTTGATGGCCTTGAGTCCACTGTATCAGTGTGCTTGATGGAAGACCACCTTTGCAAATCACCAACAGTAGCAGGAATTCAATCTTTCAAGGCCTTGAGAGCCAGTTTAGCAATGTCCATGGTATATCCATCTTCTGACATTCAAGCGTCTAATAAATCTCTCCTTCTATATATATATATATATATATATATATATATATATATATATATATATATATATGTAACACATTTACATTTACCCTTAGTGTTATTCTTTGTCTCCATCTGGATGTGTATGAGGAATCCATCATACTGACAGAGGAGAGGATGGAAAATCACAGAAATGTTTGAACTATCACCATAACACGAACTCTGGGCACTCATTTCCTCATTCTTTGGTACAATAGTGGAAGGTGGAAACTTGAACCAAGAGCTGATGTGTGTAGGTAGATGTTCTTGGGGGTTTTTTGGCCTCTAAATGAATGGTTGTTTATGGTCATTGACATTGGTGAAAATGACTATAAATGTTATAAAAATGTAAAGTTTGTTTTTATTGTAGTTTATTTCATTTCATGCATACGTATTGTATATAAGAATATAAAAGTGGCATTTGAACGTTGTTACACATTGATATATGCTGTAAAATATGATATTGATATTATATTTTTAAATAAATCATTCGTCAACCTCATCACTCTTTCTTGTAATAGATAAATTACATCTCTTTAACACCAAAAAACTGAAATATATAAAACATGACATGTAAGAAAATCATGCAAAATTTCTGAATGAATGGCTTGTGAGCATCTGTACACTTTGTGAATATTCAGTGATTATTTCTTCATGAAGTGACTTATGACATCCATGGGCAGAGGGAAGATGATGGTGGAGTTCTTCTCGGCTGCGATGGTGTTGAGGGTTTGGAGGTATCTGAGCTGAAGGGCAGATGGAGACTCTGCGATTACTAGAGACGCCTCCTTTAGAGCCCTGGATGCATTCATCTCACCCTCCGCTGCAATGACCTGTATTATCACAAATATTATAAATTGTAAATTAAATGTGTATTTTTTTGACCATTAAAATGCATTTAGACATACATTAGTAATGTGTGTCAGTAATACTCACCTTCGCTCTGGCCTCACGCGCCGCCTCTGCCTCAGCCGCCATTGCTCTCTGCAACTGCTGTGGCAGTTTAACATCTTTAATTTCCACCCGTTCCACCTTAATTCCCCACGAATCTGTGGCCTCATCTAGAGTCATCTGCAGCAGGGAGGTGAATTATGGGACAAATTTTTAGCTACCTGAGTCAGACCTGCATTTACTTTATTGATGCACAAGCAGGGATACCATTTTACCTGTTTTTTTTTTTTACTATCACACTCACCTGCATGCTTTGGGAGATGCCTTCTCTGTCAGAAAGGACTTCAGCCAGGTTCTTGGTGCCCAGGACGTTCCTCAAGGTGGTCTGGGCCAGTAGGCGAGTGGAGTAATCTGCATTACTTACATTTGCAACTGAGGCAACAGGGTCACTTACACGGAAGTACACAACTCCATCCACAGAAACTGTCACTGAGTCTTTGGTCAAGATCTAAATGCAAATAAAATCAGAAATGTGGCAACAAGTAAATACTAATTGGGAGTCTTCGATTGATTAATATGTACATTTTATATTAAACATTAAACATTTTCACACATTTTCTGACAATCTTATGCATTAGACGATGGTATTAATGGCTGTTTTTACACTGTTATGCCAGATCTATTATTCGGTTATTGATTCACTCAACTAATTCTAAAAACACTATTTCAGGAACAAAACAAGTGACTGTCTTGATGAGTACAGTAAGTCATGTAGTTTTTCATGCTGTTCGAATTTTGTACTCGTCAATGAATCATCTAAACGATTCTCTCAAAAAGTAACGAGACTTAATAAGTAGGTCGTTGAATCATTGACTGAAGCGATTCTTTCAAATACATTGATTCATTCAGGAACAATTCATGAGTGAGTCATTTAGTCATTCACTCAAGCTGAAAACTATTTCTCACGTTTATTTATATGACACAAATTGTACGAGTACTATTTACTAATATGTTATTCGGAATTCAACCTCAGACTTTTCATTCAATAATACACTGACAGATTCAAGAAGGAAACAAGATACTGTCTTCATGACCGAGTCACTGAATCATTAACGGAAATGATTCGTTCTGATTGTTCAGGAAAACGATAACTGCTAGGAGACTTCGCTTGCTGGAACTATTCACGCTGGCGGAGCAAAAACAAGTAATTGCCATATTTTTTGTTAAATGTTAATTACTCGATGTTACCTTATTTTTTTATTGAGTATTTATCTTTAGTTTACCTCCTGAGGAGGGATGTCAAATGAAATGGTTCGAAGATCCACTTTGACAAACGAGTCCGTGCAGGGGATGACGATGAAGATTCCTAGAAACAGGTAAGTTAACATTTGTTAATTATAGGACTATTTGTTATTATATAAACATTAGTGATTCGTTACTTGTCCTAAACTGACTCCTTGTACAGGAGTTGAGGTAGTAGGTCACATCTGTTGTTTTAAGAGCAAGTTCTGTTAATGTCCTCAGCTGTTGTAAACATACGAGGAACGCATCAAAAGAACGTCTAAGACAAATATTGATGGAAAGTTGGTGTTACTTCAGTATTTCCTTAGCTTTGACCTACTGAATCGAAGAGCCTGGTAGTCTATTCAAGTACTAAACGTTGTTTACCTGGTCCTTTGGCTCTTCGGGATGTTATCCGTCCCAGTCTAAACATGACAGCACGCTCATACTCTTTCACAATCTATAAAACAGTAACCAAACATAAAAAAATGGGTTATAAAAACATGTGAACAACAACTGCAGGTGTAAAACATAACTTCCTGTTAAAATGAAAGACCTATAAAGAAAGCATTTAGTCATTATATCATTATTTTGTAAAATGCATTAAAATAATTGTGGTCAAATGAATAAGTGGCTAAGAAATACTAAAATAGCACTGGTCCCAGAAAACCTAGTAATAGTATTTTTCAAGATTATTTGTTTTGTTTGCCCTATTGTGGCTCATACCTTAATGCTTATGAAAACGGTGACTGGAAATAACAAGATGGAGAAAAATGCAGAGATAATCACAAGGATCCATCCGCAGCAGCCCAGACCCCCACTATTTTCACCTGCAACCACATAAAACAGTGTCGTTCTCACAAACAGCACATGACTAACATGAACTTAAATAGGTCAAATTGTTCACAATGCTAATTACATGTTTTATTCAACACATACAGCATGCGATTTAATGCTTCATATGGAAGCTATGTTGCTAAAGGCAATTGTCTTATGGAAAATCCGAACCATGCAGTTTCAAAACTGTCCCGACATTCTAGTTTCACTTTATTTTAGAGTGACTACAAAAAAAAAAAAAATTGTAACAGCTGACTGCTAAACTTAAAATAAGCAATTCATTTAGATAGTTTGGTTTGCAAAGAAACTAAAATTCTCTTTCTAGCTGGCAACTTATTAGTAACACTCATCTTAACTCTTACTAACAATTAAACTGTGAACCATTTCTTATCTTTTACCCTCAACCTTGAATAGAAGCACTTTACACCAAAAATTCAATATCGGCCCCTCACTGGATCAACTGTAGCTCAGATAAACGTGTCACCAGGGAGACCGTCTTCATCATAAATTAGCTCTGGGTGGTCTTTTATGAGTGGGTAGGTGGTGAACATTGGCCCACAACCCCCGAGAGTGACGGATAAGGCTACGCTAATTTTTCCACGCACTGCACACCCAGCAATTTCAAACCAAGGCCATATTTTATGTTCATAATCTGTCTATCATACTCTTTTAGGAGGAAGATTAACTTGTGTTTACATTTTACTTAGCAAGTTCACATGCGGCGTTTTAATCTACCGGCTATTGTAAAATGCAATCAAAGGTCCTGAACTACTCTGTTTTGAAGTGTACAGAGCAATCTGTTAACCTAAGAGAGGAAATGTTTGAATCAGCATCATGGGTTGACTCTAAAACCACAAAATGTTGAAGGTTAAAGTGAGTAGCTGACAAATACAGAAGTTTATGTGAATCCAACATCAAGATTTAAGTACAAAGTTATTAAATACATTTAAAAAGTGTGCATTGTTTAGGTTGTGTGGCTGTCATCATTTCCTGTTCAGGTTTAAATGGTCCTGCAGTTACTATCCTGTTAGATACTGCGACATACCATATGCATGTAACTCCATTAACTTTAAGCTTTCTTGTCAGTTCCTGGTGATTATATCTAAGCAATTTCTGAATAGGATTACTAAAAAAAACAAAGACAGCTATTTGACTTCATATATGTACTGTGTATTTCATTCTTCCTCTATCCTCATGTAGGTACAATTGTGAACCGTGTGAAAAATTGACTGCTTTGCAAACCAAACAATAATGCAAATGACAAATCTAACTGATGATAGTTAAAGAGTACAACCTCAATCGACTCCACAATCGACTTCAACACTCCAGTCCTGTACTAGTTTTAGTTAAGCAATTACTATATTATATTCTCAGCACATTACATGTAAAAATCCAGTGTTCAGAGACAAAAGGGACAGAGAAAATAGGTGAGATCATCTTACTGATTAGATTCTGCTTGCTCTGGGCTCCTCGCTCTATCTCAGACTCCATTTCCATATAGGATTGTTGCTATACAAGATGTGTGAAAGTGGAACTGGCTTTGTCAGTAACTGAGCGATGTATTTGTACTGCGAAAGCACTTCCTATGAAGGGTGTGGCCTTGTCTACAATGCAATTAGAAGATCATTTACAGACTCTAATGGTCTTGTGACACCATCCATTGTGCAATATGAGGCTGATGTTTGTTAATGAAGCAGTTATGAGGATTGTGATTTCTTCGAACACATCTGCTGTGTTTGCTTTAGGACAAGAAGCTTTATTCGTCAGCTTTGCATGCCTTTTCCAACTGGCATTTAAAAACTGTTTCTTGTTTTACTCTTAGTAAAACTAATAAACCGTATCAGTGAATTAAGAAACAGTTTGGTAGGTAGATCTGTATTTTAAAAAATCAGCTATTTCAACAAGTAAAGCATCAGTAAAGCATGATTATCAAAAGAAATTACAATATTGCTGATAACTATGGGATTTTAGTTTTTAAATTGGTTCTTAAATAGAATTTTGATGGATTAATATTTCTCGTCCATTTATAACTATATTTACTATATCAATATTTTGTATAACCTATGTCAAATGAGGAATTTCATTCTCGTAGGGTAGTATTACGAAATGCCAAATAAACAAAGGGTCAAGTGGAAACTAGTCATTGCAGGAGTCTCGTGACTCATGACGTGGGAAGGATTAAACTTATTTTACTCCCACTTTTTGACCAAAAGTGTGGGCAGGGAAAATCAACGTCAATGTAGTTTGTAATATTTTATAACTCTTCTCTGAAAAGGTTCACAAGCAAAGACCTCAATATTGATTTTGCCAGGTTTTCTTTAACAATAAAAAATGTGAAATCTGTAATACAACACATTAAATTCATATAAACAAATAAAAAATATATTATTATAAATGATTTTGTCTTCTAGAACTAATCTATACATAACTATATTTACTATGTAAATATTAGGTAATGTTAAGTAAATGCAATAACTAACATTAACCAACAATGAGCTACAGTATTTATTAATCATGATTAACATTTATTAAGAAAAGTAGAACGGTTCATTGTTAGTTTATGTTAGCTCCATGTTAGGTCCATTGATAGAATATTAACAGATACAACTTTGGATTTCAATAATGTATTAGTAAATGTTGTAATTATTTTTAACTTAGGCAGCATGCAAAAAAAACCCAAAATGCTTTACAAATATTTTTCATTGTTAGTTCATGTTGCCTAATGTAGTTAGTTAATCTTAATAAATGGAACCATGTTGTAAACCGATGCCATACATCTAGTTTTATTTATTGCTTACACGCAGGTACTCATAGGTAGTATTGCTTAACACCAGGTAAGTGTTCAAAGGGTCAAGTGGAAACTAGTTAAGGTAACTTGCGTCGTGGAAAAGTTTAAAGTGGTTATTTAACTCCTGCTACATGACCAAAAAAAAAAAAGTATGGGCAGGGCGATTCAATGGACATAGAATCTGTAATAATTTAAAACAGATCTATGAAAAGTTTACCAGCAAAGACCTCAATGTTGACTTTTCTAGGTTTTCTATAACAATCAAAAAGGGGAAATTAGTAATACAACACAGACTTCCTTCCAACACATCATGTATGGTAAAACTATAGCAGCCATCTAAAAACCAAGTGCAATTCACCAATTTCAATAATCTTTTATAAATATTTTAGTATCATTGGAATTTTGATAGCAAATAGTTTTGAATTTGGTTTTGTTTGTCTGTAGTGACTGCCTACATTGCATATTTTATGAACCTGCTTAGGATTTTGCGGTTATTCTGGAAAGCCCTCAACAGGGTCTTGACATAGAAAAAGAAGTGACATATCCACTGCTAATCAAAATATTCAGAATAAATACAAACAACAGAATCTAAGAAAAGACCTTTTATTTCATGATGCTGTTAGAACATACTAGACTAAACCTACCATATTCTTTATTATATTTTATAATATATAACGAAAACAAACGTGATTACCGTAGACTCTGAGATCCACACATGCAAAATTCATGGTTCTGACCTTAATATCTGCAAAATTGCACAACAGTGTAAAATTTGTAACACTAAAGTCACTTTGGAGTTGCAAAGCAACTCAACCTCTTTGCAAGGTAACTTCGGAAAATAATAAAAAACAGAACAGCTACAGTACAAAGAGCAAACACCTAATTTACCCATTCTCGAAGGGTATTTACATGTACAGTATTGACAGACAGTATTTGAAGAAAAGGTCAGTTCACTCACTACTTTCATGATACAGGGAAAAACAGTTTAGTAAAATTTAGACACCCACACTATTCACATTTCCTCTACTGGTGTATATTTAATATTCATTTTAGGATTCATTTTTTCAAATTATGATGCTTAGAGTTAAGCCCTAATTCACTTCTACAAACCAAAAAAAAAACAAAAAAAAAAAAGTAATAATACTAAAAAATAGTATTCATTTCATTCAAATACATAAACAGTTCAGGGCTGTGTTTCTCAAAAGCATCGTAAGCTAAGTTGATCAGTTGATTTGCTTTTAGGAAATGCAGCCCAGCCCTCAAAAGTCAACCAAAATTATGTTCTGCTAATGGAGAGCTCTAAACCACAAGCTTGTCTTGATTTGAGAGATGAGAGTCTCTTCTACAGGAAATTAGTGGAGAGTAGAGCTGCCACAGTAGTTCTTGAATTTCACCCATAATTGCGTTGTGGTGCTCTGCATGGAAAAATGACACACCTTTTTCCATGCAGAGCAATACAGTCCACAATTCGTCATTGTTTACACACATTAGGTCACATATAGTTTTCGATATGCCTGCCTTCTGTAACTCAATAAGAATGAGTTACTGCCAGCCCAGTGGCGGATGCAGGCCTGGCTGCAGTGGGAAGCTCGAGCCAGTGGCTGCAGGGTAGTTAGTGAATCCATTCGGCTGGGGAGGGTAACTGTCGAGCGCTGATGCAGAGTGAGCCTGCAATCACACAAACAAAACAAGCATTGACATTTGCATAATTCTTCTAAAAATCTTGCTTGTTATCATAATAGCAGGCATAATAATAATAATAATAATAATAATAATAATAATAATAATATCCATTGGCCCTTTAATGATTAAATAAATAGCCGCAGTCTCCGATCAATAGATACCTGTAAAATGGCAGATTGCATGGCCGAGTTGTGAAGACCAGAGAGGGCAGCAGGAGATGCTGTTGTGGAGAAGCTGGGCATCCCCGGGGGGAAAGACAGCAAGCCTGGGAAAGCTGCTCCTCCAGGGGCCTGGAGACTACCAGTTAGCCTGAGTAACACATTAAGCAACATTACATAAGCCTATTAATAATGCAGTTCTAATGATTATTTTGCTAACTGCATTTGTTAGGTAGTTTCGAAATAATCTGTAAAAATTATATTATATTATATTATATTATATTATATTTATATATATATATATATGTATATGTATATATATATATATATATATATATATATATATATATATATATATATATATATATATATATATGCAAAGGCAACTGTGCTATCTGAAAAGCTATTGCACATATGTGCTCACTAGATACAGCATTATTTCACATGTGTTATATGTTGCTGACAGACTAGGTATCTAAACTTTGAGTTAGTCAGCCATATGACAATAAAATGTTTTTGTGGCTATGGTTTACTTTTGATAATAATGACAGCTTTAACCTATCTTCGAAGAACGCATATCACTGATAAAAAGGAGGATAGAAAATATCGACTTTGGACTTTGCAGAGCATTTCAACTGGAAAATGTTTGACACAACCAGTTCAAGAACCCAGTGCCCTGCCTTGCTGACTACTGCCTTCATAGGCCTTCTAAGGCAGTATTGAGAGACAGAACCTCAAAAGTTACTTTATACTCATTTGATTCCAATAGATTTTCCCATGACCATGTTCCTAATCTAGCAGTATAATACTTTAAAGTGATAGTTTAAAGTATTATATTAAAATTCTGTTATTAATCACTCACCCTCATATCGTTCCAAACCCGTAAGACAGACAACTCTCTGATTTCATCAAAAATATCTTAATTTGTGTTCCAAATATGAACGAAGGTCTTAAGGATTTGGAACGACATGAGGGTGAGTCATAAATTACAAATTTCATTTTTGGGTGAACTACCCCTCTAATGCACATAAAAATACACACAAGTAGTAGATAAAACAGTGCTTCCTGCATGTAACTGTTGTTTCCATACTATAAATTAAGATAATCCATATTAGTTTAACACGGGGTGCTCAGTCCCATTCCTGGTGATCTGACTCCCAACAAAGGTCAACTACAACCCTTCTCCAACACAACTGAACTAGCTTGTTAAGATCTTCAGGAGCACTTCATAATTACAGACAGATTGCATAGACTGAACTATGCAGGTAGGTGCATCTCCAGGAACAGGATTGGGCACTCCTGGTTTAGCACTTTCTGCGTACTTCAAATAATCCTAAATCAGAAGTAGCCAACCCTGCTCCTGGAAGGCTACCATCCTGCAGAGTTTAGCACCAACCTTTTTAAACACACCTGAATCAGCTAATCAAGTCATAATAAACTCTTTAGGATTACTTGAAATGAACAGGCAGGTGTGTAGGAGCAAGTGGGTCGGAACTGGAGTCTGCAGGAAGGAAGTCCTCCAGGAGCTGGGTTTGCTCTGTCCCATTCCTGGTGTTCTATCTCCCAGCAAAAGTCAACTACAACCCTGCTCCAACACAACTGAACCAGCTTGTTAAGATCTTCCGGACCACTTCAGACGGATGTAATGAACTATGCAGGTAGGTAGATTGAGCACCCCTGGTTTAGCACTTTCTGGTTATTTCAAATAATTCTAAATCAGGGGTAGCCAACCCTGCTCCTAGAGGGCTCCCATCCTGCAGAGATTAGCACCAACCTTTTTTTAAACACACCTGGATCAGCTAATCAAGTCATAATAAACTGTATTCAGGATTACTTGAAATGAACAGGCAGGTGTGTTGGAGTCTGCAGGAAGGTAGTCCTCCAGGAACTGGGTTTGGTACCCTGAAGTCATGCAACAATCAAAATGGTAAAAAAAAATTATAATTTACCCAGCCTGGCCAACAAGGGCAGGGTTGAAGTTAGAGCTGAATGCAGAGGCGAATCCAGGAAGCACAGGAGAAGAGGAGGGGACTCCTGCTGCGGCAGCAGCTGCAACTGCTGCTGCCTGGAGAGGTGCAACGGTGGCTACTGAGGACGAGGCTCCTGGAAGCCCCATTAAGGAGGACAGCACTGGACTACCTGCTGCAGTGGGCCCTGAGCCTCCGAAACCTGGGAAGGCAGGGTTTGCGCCAGGAGGAAGACCCGGGAACATGGAGGGAGCTGTGGTCAATCCCAGGCCAAAGGGAGAGGGCGTGGGAGCACTAGAGTGAGCCAGGCCAGAATATACAGATGAGACTGGAGGAGTAGGAGTGGATGGGGTGGAAATAGAGGACTGGGCACCAGGGAAAGGAGACATTGCTGGAAAATGTGGAGCAGGGCTGCTTCCAGACTGAGAGCCCAGAGCTGAGGAAAGACTGTGGAGTCCGGCTACACCAGCACTGCTGGGTAAAGAAGATTGTGGAGAGGCAGCACCATGGGCCATGCCCATGGGTCTGGCAAGAACAGCAGAGTTAGGCATTACTAGAGAGCTAAGAGAAGGGGTGCCAGAGCGAGAGGGACCTTTGAAAGCAGAAGGGACAGGACTGTTGCTTCCACTACCTCCGCCATGCCGGGCCATGGAGCTAGCATGTTGCTCACTAAACAAACCTCCTGCAGGGCTACTCATGGCTGCCTGGGAGTTCGGTCCAGGAGAGGGCTTAGGACTAGGAGCTCCAGGCGCCACTTGTAATCCACCAACAACTTGCATGCTGGGAGTAGAGCGTCCAGGAGTGAGAGAGGGCATCCCTGAGGGCGTATAACTACGGATAACTGAATGTGACTGAGTCGAGGGAGTGCCAGGGAGCGAAAGTGCTGACTGGGAATCTGAGGAATTTGGGTAACCCTTCTTTGAGTGTAATCCCATAGCATGAGGAGTCAGGGGGTCAGCAGTTGCCCTGGGAGTAGATGTGAGTCCACCAGAAGGTGTTTCTGAGCGGGGCGCACTGTGAAAAGGAGATAGAGGGATGCTTGTACTTGGCCCAGGTGTTCCACAGGGTGTTCCAGATGGGGTATGACTTTTGATGACTGAAGGAGTGTTTCGACCAGAAGGGGGCATGCCAGGGAACGGAGAAGGAACTGGTGTAGTGTGGCCACTAGAGTTTGAGGCAACTTGGGGAGAGCCAGCTGGGGCAGGAGGCCCTTTGATGACTGAGGGCGAGGGGGCAGGAGTAGGGGAAGGGGTTACAGGGTTCTGGGATGGGACCATGCCAGGAAAAACCGGAGTAATTGGTGTAGTAGGCTGAGGCTGGGAGTTGATAGGAGTAGATGCGGTGGAGTTATGCGGAGACATAGCAGGTGTGCCGGAGATGTTGGAGGTTGGATTTTGTTGGCTGACAGGTCGGCTGTAACCTGAAAATATGAAACAATTAGCTTAAATGAAATATTAAAAAGAAGGAAGGTGTATGAAATTAAGACAAAAGTACCGCATGCAAGTTTATTAGTGTTGGATTTTAAAGACGCATTAGATAGAAAGCAAGAGAGAATCCAGGAAATCTCCCAATCCTCTAGCTGCACAATGCAGCAGAGCAAGCATTCATGCTCTAAACATGGACTGACAATATATGACATAGCACCCCCTTGTGATAATATAGGTTTGCAACAATTTTGCCTAATTAATTTTAAGGAATTTTCAGGGTTCAGTAGAAAATTTCAACTTGTCCCCTAGGTTTGTAAAAAAAAAAAAAAAAAAAAAAAAAAAAACCAAGCAAAAATCTTGGATGCAGTAAGACACTTGCAGTAGATTTAAACTATTTAAGGTAATGCCAACAAGGCTTAAATGTTATGCGTGTTAATATGAAACTAGTGTGATACAAAAGCTGACGTCCAATAAAAAGTTATGTCCAATAACTCCTTTATGACCATGTAAAGATGGTAATCTCTAACTTTTACACAATTGCACATACATACATAAGAACCATTCACAAAAAGAACTTGTAGTTTACATCTATTGCAAGTGCCTTAAAGTAACCACTTTTATTCAGAAAATTGCGTCCACACATGGATTCCAGAAAATCTGAAATGCTGCTTAGTGAGCATTCTAGAATCTCTTTATAATCACAGCATATGGAAATGACCATATTAGCTCAGATCAGTAAAGAAACCACAGAGAGAGTTTTAAGCATGATCAAATTGCATGCTATAGGTGCTGCAGGCAGATTTAGAGCATGCCGTGGTGAGGTAGCGTCTATAGACAGCATTGCCGTCGCAGCTGTTAAAGGCAGCACACAGCGCTAGCAACAGCAACTGCACGTTGTACCTGCCAAATTGGGGGTGGCTCGGTAGGGTGGGGGTGGCACACTGGCAGTGATGACCCCACCCACTGACACCAGACCTGCATTGTTGTACGCACCTGGGCAGCATCCGGAGAAAGGGGTAAGAACATTCTACATCCAGTCCCCCAAATTAACTTTCAAATTACACACATTGCTGGCATATGCATGGTTTATTGTTTCTTGTACATTAGGGAGATTATTATACAATTTATTCTTGATTATTTTTTCTAATCTGAAGAAAAAGGGTCTTACTTGGAGCGATGGTTGCATGTGGCCTACATGGAGGAATAGGGTATGGCACAGGTCTGTGTGGATTGTACGTTGATGGTGACTTACAGAAAAAGAGAGAAATGGATGTAATAAGACACCTATTCACTATTCAAGATTACATGATGAGATTCTCAGCCATTAATGAACTATCAGAAACATTCACAGAACAAATGTTTGAGCAGTAACAGCTGTCCATTAAAACATACCGGTTTGCTTGGTCCAAGGATCCTTGCAGCAATGCCCTTTCCATCAAGGGTTGCATCGTCTCCATCCTTTTTGGCAGGCAATCCCTGGAAAGTTCCAATTAAAGCCACAATTAATTTTTGAAGAGCTAAATTAAACCATGCATTTAAAAGGTATTTAATACGTTTATAAAGTTAAGGAACTTACAGGGAACGTTCCAGTGACCTGGCTGGGTTTGCCTTTGGGGTAAGGGTTGCCTGGGATCATCCCGCAGGATGAAATCATCGCCACCGGAGCTTTACATCCCACTTTACACACCTAAACAAATTACAGACATGTAATGCATTTAAATTCTCATTCAATCAATTTATTCAATATACACCACATAAATGAGTAAGTTTCACCTGCTCTAAGATTCTTCTTGCACGTTTCTTCTCAGCAAGGTGAGTACGGAACGCATCCTCCACGGGACGGTAATTTTGGGCATCAGAAATATTTCTGTAAAGTATACATTACATATTGCATCACTGCATTACATCTAATTTGTTTAGATGTTTGCTGATGTGCATGATTTCTGTAGCGTGTAACTTACAGAGCTATGAGTTCCAGTACAATAATTCTGTCCTTTGAGAATGCAAAACAATTAAGGATGTTTGCAACCTTCGTGGTTGGAATTGCAACCATTTTCTGGGGGAAAAACCATATGATGCAGTTAAATGAAATAATTTGGCTCAACTAATGAGACTGTAGATGAATAAAATCAATAAGAAGCAGAATTCTTACATGTTGCAAGGCTTTGACTGCCTTTACTTGTGGCTCTGCCCAGGAGAAGTATTTCAAAATGTCAATCACCTGAAGAAGGAAGTTTGACAGGTAAATAAATGTAAAATACTGTGGAATTAGTTCTCTACTGTTACTATATAAACATACCTGTTCACTGGAGAAATACCCATGGACCTGCTCTATAGCTTTAATTCGTTGATCTGTTAAAACACACTTTGGAACAAACAAAAAATACAGTATTAATGTTATCTTATTTTGTTTATTCAATAAATATAATCACCCAAACTACCTCTTTCCAGAACAGACACACCATATTATGCTGCAAATATAAATGATACCTTTCTAATTTCGTCCAAGACGATATCAAAGGATTTCTTGTCCATCTTCTCTGTCGATGCTCTGATCACTGTATTGATTACCAATTCCTCCTACAGCATCTCAATTACGACCCTTCATTCACCTGCTGGTGGGAAACTTCATGCAATAACCCTGTTATACTTTATTCACAGAATTGACCAAACTTTTGCATATAATCTATCCTTTTAGTGAACCCAGAATCATTTCGGAGAGGTTCAGCAGGTACAACAGAAGGCTTGCGGTCTCTTTAAGATCAGGCTGGCATTATGACATGAGGAACAACAATAGTCCAGGGCTAAATCCACACGCTCTTCAAATGCACCATTCTTCACATATATGCATGTCATTTATCATGTTTGCACAATTACAAATTTCGCTGTAGTGATTGAAGATCATAATTAACGCGCTAGTTTTATTTACTTTGATATATCGTCGCTGTTTGTTGGGGTTTAGCAGAGATGCTAAAGGCTGCAGTCCGTGTGCGACTTCCTTTGTCAGGACCCCGACGTGAAAGAGTCTGTTTATAAATACGCCTCAAGTGGAGTTGACATTATATTTTGAAACAAATGACATTTTGTAAAGTATTTATATTTTATTATTCAAATACATACTTATATTAATTGTAGTTTTTCGATTTTTCATAAATATTGACATTTCGTTGTAAAGATAACAAATTTAGGTAGGTTTCATATTCTCACAATGGGGAAAATATACATAAAACGGATAATATTAAGTTAATTTGTATGACTTAATATAACACACATTAAAAAGCAATGCGGATAGTGATGTTCTGAATGGATTGTAGTATTTTGCAAGCAGGCGCATTCCCGGACACCTAGGCGGAAGTAAACAGTTGTAGCTTGATGTATAATATGCTCTAGTTCTGTTAACGTCTGTTTTGTTGTTTTTATAAAAATGGACCGATTCCTTTGGACAAATGGGCTACTTGAGATGAACGAAACGTTAGTAATTCAGCAAAGAGGAGTGAGACTTTACGATGGCGATGACAAGGTATTTTTTTCGTAAATAGTGTGGATTCAACTGAAAGTTATGAAATTACGTGAAATGAATGATCATGTGAAAGATACTGATTGACATTGATGCAAACATTACATCTGAACGAATGTATATTTCAGATAATATAGATTAGTGTGGATTATTAATGCTGGAAGACAGGAATTTTAGAATTAGATTGGGTAATAAAAAATGGAAGCTTAAGATACGCATTGGTGATTACACTACCAGTCAAAAGATTTTGAACAGTAAGATTTTTAATGTTTTTTATTTTTATAGAAGTCTCTTCTGCTCACCAAACCTGCATTTATTTGATCCAAAATACAGCAAAAACAGTACAATTTTGAAAGATTTTGTCACATTTTAAAATAACTGCTTTCTATTTGAATATATTTTAAAATGTAATTTATTCCTGTGATCAAAGCAAAATTTTCAGTACCATTACTCCAGTCTTCATTGACACATGATCTGTCAAAAATCATTCTAATATGCTGATTTGGTGTTCAAGAAACATTTTATTATTATTGTTGTTATCAATATTTAAAACAGTTAAGTACATTTTTTAGGATTCTTTGATGAATAGAAAGATCAAAAGATGAGCATTTATCTAAAATAAAAAGCTTTTGTAACATTTTAAAGTATACCATTCAAAATCTTGATGTCAGTGTAATTGACTACAGTATAATTAATTATACATTTCTTTCTGATGGGAAAGAAATTATAGAAATTAATACTTGTATTTAGCCAGGATGCTTTAAATTGATCAAAAGTGATGATAAAGACATTTATAATGTTACAAAAGATTTCTATTTCAGATAAATGCTGTTCTTCGGAACTTTCTATTCATCAGAACTTTCTAAACCTGAAAAACAATCTTCTGAGCTGTTTTCAACATAATAATAGCAGTAAATTATATATAATTAATATATCATAATAAATAATAATTGAGCAGTAAATTAGAATATTATAATGATTTCTGAAGGATCATGTGACTGGAGTAATGATGCTAAAAATTCAGCTTTGAAATCACAGAAATAAATTACTTTTTAAAATATATTCAAATAGAAGTGTTATTTTAAATAGTAAAAATATTTCAAAATTTTACGATGTTTGCTGTATTTTAGATCAAATAAATGCAAGCAAAAAAAACAAAACAAAACAAAAACATTAAAAATCGTACTGTCCAAAAACATTTGACTGGTATTGTAATGTAGTGTGTAATAATGATCCATATTGCTCTGGTTCCTCATTAACAGGCTAAACTCGATGTGGGAGTCGTTCTTCTCAGTACCCATCGTCTTCTCTGGAGAGACCAGAAGAATCATGTATGTCCACTTTAATTGTCCAATTTATTAAAGAGCTTAATTAAACAATCTGTTAGCTTATTAACTGTCAAACTTTTCTCTCTTTCTCTGCAGGAATGCTGTATATGCATACCCTTGTCACAAGTCATATTCTTTGAGGAGCAAGCAGCAGGCATCGGAAAGAGGTGACTGTGATTAATGCATCTGAAATGTGTAGCATGCTACAATAATTTTGGAAACCTCACACTGTTTATTAATTTATATGTATATAAACTATTACCTTTCCAACCCTGCAGTGCCAAGATTGTCATTCACCTGCATCCAGCCCCAGAAAATAAGGAGCCAGGTCCCTACCAGCACAGCAAGTACTCTTATATAAAGCTGTCGTTCAAGGAACATGGGCAGATTGAGGTCAGTAACTTAAGGAGTGAGGTCACAGAAATATTTCAACTGATGATGATGCATAGATTAATTCTGCTTCCACGTACACGGAGCTTATTGCTCCACTAAATCTGGCTTAATACAGTTTGAAGCATGCACTATAAGCAGTCATGGCATTTAGAGAGGAACGGAGCAGAAGTGTTAGAAAGGTGTAAATAAAGTAACTTGTGCTTTGTTTTGGGGTTTAGTTTTACAGACGTCTAACTGAGGAGATGACTCAGAAACGATGGGAGAATACACCTGTCTCACAGCCCATCCCCACAGGAATAGGACCCAAGGTCAGCCTAAACTGAAACTTCAAATTATACATAAACAACTGGGTTTTGTTTTGTTCTTTCTTTCTCTCTATACTTTTATTTTATTATTGATTTATTGCGTTTTTATAATAACAAATTTTATTATTTTGTATATATTTGATATTTGTATGTTGAATAGATTTGAGTAAATTCTATAAAAATATAGATTTATATATATATATATATATATATATATATATATATATATATATATATATATATATATATTGATAGATAGATAGATAGATAATTTCATGTTTTTACAAATTTTTAACGATTAGTATGTTTTAGTTATTTATTTATATTAGTATGTTTCAGTTATTTTTTTATATTTATTAATATTTTGAATGACCTTTTATTATTGTACTTTTAAGTATTATTTTAAGTTTAGTTTGTTTTAGCAATTAGGTTATGTACTTTTGAATGTAGGTAACTTTATTTTGTTTCGTTTTAAAATTTCTGTTTAGCTTTCATTTTAACTTAGCTATTTTTATTTTTATTAAATCAGCTTTGGTTTAGCTTTGTCAGTTTTAGTTTTAGTAATTTTAGTAGCATCATTTTTACTCAGGTAAGTCAAAATTATTCTTAGTACTTAAACTTCAATTTATTTCAGTTGCCAAAGCAACATTTCTAATTTTCTTTATTCTTTTTTTTTTTTTTTTTTTTTTTTTTTTTTTTTACTTTTTTCAAATGTTATTATCTTATTTTATTTCAGCTTTATTTCAGTTACTGAAAATTGTTTTAATAATAGTTTTAAATAACAATAACACTGTAACTATATTGTTTTAATATGAATTATTTTGTGAATAACTAAATAATGCAAATAATGCAAGCATGAAAATTTGATATTGTTTTGAATTAGTGACGTGATTTATTTATTCAGTTTGATTAATAAATTGCTAAAGATAACTGTTAACTTATTGATTTTCTTACTATATATATATATATATATATATATATATATATATATATATATATATGTATATGTATATAAGCACCAGATACAACTTTGTCAGCTGTATAGGGATCTGATATTTCAGAATAAAATTAATATTTGTGAAATGCCTTTTAATTCTGCTTTGGAATAATAAAGATGCAGTTCTTATTACATCCTCATAGTGGCACTGTAATAATGTTCTTAGTCATATGTGTCATAATGCTGTTCAAATATGCATTGGTTTATTTTATATGATAGATAGCTTGCAGCATTTGTATAGCTCTCTTTTTTTAAGACAATTTTTTTATAGATTGTGTCTTGTAAAGAACAGGTCGTGGCCCTGAAGCCGAAAACTCTGGGCAAACCCTTTCCTTCCTGTTCCTTTGTTATTTGTTTGCATGTTTTTTTGAGTTATTGTTTGTGCGTGTGCATGTTTAACAAAGAGTGAGGCTAATTTTTTTTTCTCTCCTGCTCTCTGTGGTTCTGTAGGCAGGAAGGACACGCGCAGTGGGGATTGTGGGTATTGAACGGAAGTTGGAAGAGAAAAGAAAAGAGACAGATAAAAACATTTCTGAGGTAAGAAAGAGAAACAGACTGACAGGTAGTCGTATCTAACATACTGCGCTTGGATAATGCACCCAGCTTGAGATAAGGAAAGCTGTAGCCACAGTCAGGCAGTGGGCGCCAAGGCCCCCTTTTGAGGGGCCCCTGATTTTGAAAGAAAGCGTGACCCTGTTTTTAATGCTAGATGACCTCATAGCTCTGATTAGCTTCCTGGCACAGCTATATATGAAAGATAAAAAGAGAGTGCACAGTGGTGGGATATCCTGTTAGGTGTGGGCACACCTAGTGATTTACAGGTGATTTTGGCACTTGGTGTGTTTTGGATATAATTTTTTTCATGTTTCTATTCTAACATCATTCTGTTCTTTCAGGCCTTTGAGGATCTCAGTAAACTGATGGAAAAGGTCAGTCTCTCAGTAGGTTGGTGGGTCGGCCTGTTATTATACACCGTACAGCCATGGTCAAGTTTATCGTCTTGATTCAGCAAATCTTTCCCTGCAGGCCAAAGAGATGGTGGAGCTCTCCAAATCCATTGCCAACAAAATCAAAGACAAACAGGGTGACATCACAGAGGATGAGGTGAGCTTAAAGGAGTAGTTTACTTCCAGGACAAAAATTTACAGATAATGTACTCACCCCATTGTCATCCAAGATGTTCATGGTTTTCTTTCTTCTGTCGTAAAGAAATTATGTTTTTTGAGGAAAACATTTCAGGAATTATCTCCATTTAGTGGACTTGAATGGTGTCTGCGAGTTTGAACGTCCAAAATGCGGTTTCATTGCAGCTTCAAAGGGCTCTAAATGATCCCAGCCAAGGACGCAGGGTCTTATCTAGCAAAATGATCTGTCATTTCTAATAAAAAATCTAAATGTATGTACTTTTTAAACTCAAAAGCTCTGCGATGCGTACTCTGTGTAATCCAGGTCAATACAGTAAGGGTATGTTGGAAAACTTCGATTTCATCCATCTCTGTTTTACCTTTTTTGTAAAGGGCGTTTGATCTTCTTTGCAGGTTCACTTTGTCAACACTTGGTAAGTACTTTTTCAGCGATGTAGGAGGATTTTAAAGTTGGAGGAGAAAATGAGACGGGAGTTTTTCTACATACCCAAACTGTATTGACCCGGATTACACAGAGTTCACATGTGTATCACAGAGCTAGACAAGATGAGCATTTGAGGTTAAAAAGTATATACATTTTTATTTTTTTTTTTTAGAAAATGGCTGATCCTTTTGCTAGATAAGACCCTTATTCCTTGGCTGGGATCATTTAAAGCCCTTTGAAGCTGCATTTAAAGTGCATTTTGGACATTCAAACTCACAGGCACCATTGAAGTCCACTATATGGAGATAATCTCTGAAATGTTTTTCTCAAAAAACATAATTTTTTTACGACTGAAGAAAGAAAGGCATGAACATCTTGAATGACAACCAAGACCCTGAGATACTTAGTTTTCTGAAGCACCAGTGTTTCATAATGTGATTGGCTGAGATATTTGGCATTAGCAAATCATTCAAAGCGATTTTTGCCAAACAATGTTGATATTTGAAAAAAACAAAACAAACACGCCCATAACCCAACAGGACCTCACCCCTATTTTAATATCCCCGGCCCACACATACATACAAAACCCTGGCATAACGACGATCATTGAAACAAGCAAAGATGACACACAATCATATTCAAACAAAAGCCAACACAGAGAAGTGGTGTTAAACAATGCAAAATCGATGTTACTCACCTATCAAAAAGAAACAATGCAATCTTGTTGCAATATTTTCCTCTTTTTTTTTTTTTATTTATTTTTTATTTTTTTATCTTCCAGATAAAAAAATCTCTATCTATAGTCGATCTGCTAATATCCGTCCTGTGCACTTAAATTTAGCGCTCTCTTCTCTATTATTACTAGTCACGCCCCTTACTGCTGATTGGCTGCAAGTGTGTTTTGGGACCTGGTCCAGTCAAAAGCGTTGTTCAAAAATTGCTTAATGCACAATTAATCAAATACATTGCTATTCAAAAATTTAGGACAGTAAGATTTTTTAATGTTTTTGAAATAAGTATCTTATGTTCAGCAAGGCTGCAATTATTTGATCAAAAATATGCTAAAAGTAATATTGTGAAATATTATTTTTACTCTTTTTTTTACTCTTTATTTTTACTATTATTCTTGTCTTCAGTGTCACTTGAATTTTCAGAAATCATTCTGAGATGCTGAAGTACTCAAGAAATATTTCCTATTATTGTCAATTTTGATAACAGTTGTGCTGACTAATATTTTTGTGGAAACAAAATTTTTGCTCTAAAAATCAGCATTTATTAGAAATAGAATTTTTTTAACAATGTAAAAGTCTTTATCACTTTTGGTTGATTATTGGTTGATTAAAGGGATAGTTCACCCAAAAATTAAAATAATTGTATAATGGCAGTGAATGGGTGTTTAGATTTTGAAGTCCAAAATAGTGCATCCATTCATCATAAAAAGTACTCCACACGCCTCTGGGTGGTAAACAAAGGCCTTCTGTAGCACATTGATGCATTTGTGTAAGAAAAATCTCCATATTTAAAACTTAATAAACTGTGATCTCAAGTTTCCGCTAACTGTCATATGCGTGTTCACGAGAGATTGGCCTTCCAGCGGATGATGTAGAACATAGGCGTAGTGTAAGCAAGTTTTGCGAGAACCAAGTTTTGTTTACAGTAAAGTAAAGCCAGTTTCCTCCTGGCTTATATCGAAATCCTCTGCCATTTTATTTTTTTTGTTTGTTTTTTGTTTTTTGTTTTTTTTATAAATCCTCTGCGCTTCCCTGTTTGTCAGTGTGTTCGCCTATGTCCTACATTATCTACTGTATTTCCACTCTCTTGTGAAGCTAGAGATTACAGTTTCTTAAGTTTTAAATATGGATATTTTTCTTACACAAACACATCAGTTCACTTCAGTAGGCCTTTATTAACACCCCAGAGCTGTGTGGAGCACTTTTTATGATGGATGGATGCACTTTATTGGGTTTCAAAATTTCAACACCCTTTCACTGCCATTATAAAGCTTAGAAGAGCCAGAACATTTTTTAATATAACTCTAATTGTATTCATCTAAAAGAAGAAAGTCATATACACCTAGGATGGCTTGAGGGTGAGAAAATCATGGGGTGATTCTTTTGGGCGAACTATCCCTTTAATGCATCCTTGCTGAATAAAAGTATTATTTTTAAAAAAAGTCACTGACCCCAGACTTTTAAACATAAGTGTTTAAAACACATATGAGCTAGTAAGAAGAGCCTTTTTATAAGGCTGTTTCTTTCTCAAAGTCAATTACTGCTTTGATCCTGCTTAAGTTAATAGGCTTTCTTAGAGTAAATGTAGATAACAGCTGTTATATGTATTGTTATAGCTAGATTTTATTTGGCCTCCATATGCACAGATATGCTTCTAAAAGTTTAATAAAAATAATGCATTTGATTATGTACATATGTGTCGTGTTCTCTGGCTCAGTGGGGTGTCTGTAAATCCAAAGCTTGGCAAACATTGGCAGTGTAATCCACACAGAGCTCAGAAATCCCGGTCACTTGCAACATACACTTTGTACTGGGGCATTGAGGGCAAGGAAATGAGACATAAATAGAACCTAGAATTGAGCTGAAGAGCAGCCGGGTTTGAGAGCCACCGTGTTTCTTAAGTACAGTGTTGCATCCAAATAGACAAATATTTATTGCACAGAAAATAACCCATCATTACAGAATCCACAATCAGATGAGGAAAAACCTTGGATGTGTTCACATGCTAAAACTGGAATTTCTCAGCATTGTTGGCTTGCTCATCGTTATTTTGTTTATCTAGTGTAGAGCTGCAATTAAATTTGTCATGTTTGTTTTGTGTGCCATCCAACAGACTATCCGCTTCAAGTCTTATTTGCTAAGTATGGGTATAGCCAACCCAGTGACCAGAGAGACGCATGGCTCAGGCACACAGTACCACATCCAACTAGCCAAACAGCTGGGAGACATGTTGCAGGCCCCACTGGAGGTAATAAACTGTGTGTTTTTTATATATATGAAATATGCTTATCAAACAGCTTTGCATGGCCATCTGCATAAATACACCACCATTCAATTTTTTTTTTTTTTTTTTTTTTTTACATTTATAACGTTAAAAATGATTTCATATAAATGTTGTTCTTCTGAAATTTTTGGTCATCAAAGAAAACTGATAAAAATGTATCATGCTTTCCACAAAAATATGGAGCAGCACAACTGATTTCAACACTGATGATAATAACAATAATAAATGTTTCTTGAGCAGAAAATCTGCATATTTTAATGATTTCTGACCAATGATGTGACACTGAAGACTGGAGTAATGATGCTAAAAATTCAGCTTTACCATGACAAGAATAAAATGCATTTTAAAAATATTTAAATAGAAAACAGTTATTTTAAATTGTAATAATATTTCACAATATTACTGTAATTTTACTTTACTTTTGTTTTTTAAAAACATTTTAAAGAATTTACTGATCACAAACTTATGAACAGTAGTGTTAAGGTGTGGTATTTTCCTGTTTTGTATCTGTTTTTTCTCATTATGTAACTCAAATAAATATTATATGTATTTGTTGATTTATTTGGTTAGTAGCCATGTATTAATTATTGATGACGTAACGTTAGTTTAGATAATGTAAAATTTAATTTGCAGTAATGACTAGATGACTATAGATTCTGTCTTACTTATGTCATACTTGACTATATTGTTCTTCATTCCTTACTCTTCCTCTGCTGTTTTTCGTTATTCTTTCTCTATATAGGAGCGTGGAGGAATGATGGCCCTCACTGAAGTGTACTGTTTGGTGAACAGAGCCCGTGGAATGGAGGTAAAATGAAGTTGGACACATTGGTGTGTCTTGTCGTTGAGTTAATCAGATTTGATCCTGATCTTCTTCCCAGCAGCATTAAGAGAGAAGCTGATGATGGCACAGCCATCTGGAGAGTAGAGAGCAAGCTCTCACTTTAAATGCGAGTGTGATGGCATTTTATTTTTTTCACAAATTCTTTTCCATTTAAATTTTTCTAGACTCTGTTTTAATGGTTAAATTTAAAAATATGAAACAAAATTAAATGTCTAATTAACTGAAATCATGAAACTGACACAATTTAACAGCAATTTATTAAAAGTTTAACAAAAAATTCTATTAAATATGTTTTTTTTTTCTCAAATTTGGTTTTATTTTGACCAAATTCTGTGTTTTCCATTAATACTCTGCAGTCAATTTTATTTAGTTTCATTACATTTTAATAGTCAAAAGCATCTCTAATTGATTGATTTAAATATATATAGTTATTTTAGTTTTCAGAAATATTGTGATTTTACATTTTTCTGGTAAATATTCCTTAAAAAGTAATGTTTTAATAATAGGTTTATTATTAGTAGTACTATCATTACGTTAACTAATATTTTTTTCGGTCAAACTTTTATTTTGACAAGTTGCTGAAGATCTTTCTGTTTGTATATGTTCATATGACAATAGTTTTTCTCAAAATAAAGAGTAAAATGCTCGTGAAGAGCAATTCTAGAGATTATGTTATGTAACGTCACTCATCTATTGAGGCGGCTGAGGCTCAAAATGCCATGAGCGTCACACGCACTTCTGTATGTGTGTATATATATATTTTTTTAAAAAAACTGTATCTGCACCATTTATTTACACAAAGACACGCAGAAGATGTGGGATTCATATTTAAACACATACACTAGTCCATATCACATTTTGATTTAGTGTACTGACCTACTTTTAATTTATTCATCCAAAATTTGGTAAATTCTGTGACATTACGCATTATACATTAAATTCCATTGGATTCCGTGATTCCGTCCACATTTTCCGAATCACGGAAATCATAGGACCTATCAGGTTCTAGAGTGTCATGTTGTGTGATTCCCCAGAACATAATGATATTTATGAATTAATAATTCAAAATATTATGGAAAAAAAAGTTTTGAAAAACACACAACCATTTAAAATTTTAGAAAAAGTTTGAATAGTATATATATTTTTGCTCTCTTTTTGCTCTATTTTTATATTAAAATTATTTTATAATGTCATATAAATAATGTAATTTGTTCCTTTGATGCAAAGCTAAATTTTCAGCATCATCACTCAATTCTTCAGTGTCACATGATCCTTCAGAAATCATTTTAATATGCTGATTTGCTGCTCAGGAAAAATTATTTTTATTAATATCATTATAAGTGTTGAGAACAGTTCTGAGAAACAAAATTAATGCGATTAATCACGTTTAATGGTTTGACAGCACTAGTACACACACACACTAAAAGTGTAAGAAAAATATTTTTGGAGGCATTTTTAGGGTGATTTATACACATAGTTCTAGGGTGAATTTTGTGGAAAATTTTTCTGGATGGATTTTTTCGAGACGTATAATCTGTCTCTTGCCAATTTCTTCTCAGCTTCTCTCTCCAGAGGACTTGGTAAATGCCTGCAAGATGTTTGAATCTCTAAAGCTTCCTCTACGGTAAGGGTGTGAGCATTTATATTTGTGTGTGTGTTTTTGCGTGAGTAAAAGTGAGCAGATGTGGATGTGTCTGTGCGAGCCAGCCTTTGTAGGCCGAAGCGGGTCAGCGTGGGATCGGTCAGCCACTTCCTGGCAGACTTCCTGTTTTCAGGACCCATGTCCGCCCTCTGTCTGTTGTCTGCATTCACCACCTTTCAAAAGAAAACAGCCATTTGACTCACAAACCACGATTAGGTTGCATATGAGCAATAATGTCTAGATGTGTTCTTAAGTAACCACCAACATAAACGATTTTTCTTTCCCTGTCAGGTTGCGAGTATTTGACAGCGGCGTGATGGTGGTTCAGCTCCAGTCCCATAGTGAAGAGGAAATGATTGCCTCAGCTCTAGATAACGTGAGTGCCGTGCCATCTTTTTCTCCCATCTGTGAAATCACTTATGTGGCCGTTCAAACATCGTGCGGCAACTTCCTGTCATGTTTAATTACAGGTTTGTATAGTGGAAATTGGAGCAGATTTATAACCACAAACTTGTACAGCCAATTTCTTCCTCTTCTATTAAATGGTTGTGGTTAGGAGAGTGAGAGAAGTTTCTCGTTTCATTCTCTTAGAAATTGCATGAAATGAACCACCTTCAAAGTGTTTTTGGACAAGACACAGCTAGCAGATGTGATTGGGGGTGGTGTTTCAGGTCAAAGAGCTGGAATGAGAGGCGTATCAGATTAGAAATTTCCAGACTTGAAGAGTCCAAGACAGATGTGGTAGAGCAGAGGAATGTTCAAAAAAACAAAGCAAACATATTTGAAGATCATTTGACGTGGGAGGGCAATTATTGCTGTTCATATTGAATCAACCATTAAGTATGGTATATAGGTTAATCTCACAAAACCAGTCAACATTATGACTGGGTCATATTTCATACTAAAAGAAGAATAAGAAATTAGATTTTGCTTAAATATAGCCTGTTTTAGAACCATGCTTTGCATTGTAAAATCGTTTTAATGAAAATTAAGCAAGTTTTCCACCAAATTGTTGTTACTGTAATGTAAAACAAAAAATTTAACAAGAAAAAAAAAATACACTACCAGTCAAAAGTTTTTGAACAGTAGGATTTTTAATGATTTTAAAGAAGTTCTGCTCACCAAGCCTACATTTATTTGATCCAAAGTACAGCAAAAACACTACAATTTTGAAATATTTTTACTATTTAAAATAACAACTTTCTATTTGAATATATTTTTAAGTGTAATTTATTCCTGTGATCAAAACTAAATTTTCAGCATCATTACTCCAGTCTTCAGTGTCACATGATCCTTCAGAAATCATTCTAATATGCTGATTTGCTGTTCAAGAAACATTTCTATATTATTATTATAAATGCTGTTCCTCTGAACTTTCTATTCATTAAAGAAACCTGAAAAAAAAACTCAGCTTTTTTCACTATAATAATAATGTTTTTAATATTCAGATCAGAATATTAGAATGATTTCTGAAGGATGATGTGACTGGAGTAATGATGCTAAAAAATCAGCTTTGAAATCACAGAAATAAATTGCATTTTAAAATCTATTCAAATAGAAAACACATATTTTAAATAGTAATAATATTTCAGAATTGTTTTTGCTGTACTTTGGATCAAATAAATGCAGGCTTGGTGAGCAGAAGAGACTTCTTTAAAAACATAAAAACTCTAACTGTGCAAAAACTTTTGACTGGTGCTGTACATTTTCTTTTTTAATTGTGTGATTATTTAGAAAAAAATATGATTATTTAGGATTTAATATATATTAATATAAAAACAAATAAAATGAATTTTATTCCAGCATATCATTTATTTTCTTCAATAAATAAAATGAATTCATTTATTACAAAAAGTACATTATTATAACAAGTATTTTGGGCAATCTGCTTAATTGTCATTTAAAAAATGAAATTCAAAAATGTTTCAAAAAAATTAATTAAGAAAGTGTGAGACATTTGCTAATAAACTCACTGACACATTTATCATAATCTGAACATAGCATTGTATATTTTTAGCTTTTGGCAATACCCCACAGCACAGAGTGGAGGTTTTGGTGGGCATCCATCTGATTTAATTCAGGTTTCCTTCTCTTTTTCCTCTCCCAGGTGTCTGATAAAGGCTCCCTCACAGCTGAAGAGTTTGCCAAGCTGTTGGGACTGTCAGTTCTTCTCGCTAAAGAGAGGTACAGGAGACATCCTTTTCCGTATTTCATCAATAATTCATCCCTCAAGTGTCTTCTCACTATTTTGATGTATCGCTCTCTTTTACAGGTTGTTATTAGCTGAAAAAATGGGTCACTTGTGCCGAGACGATTCAGTGGAAGGTCTACGTTTTTATCCCAACCTGTTCTGACGCATGAAGCCGATATGTTATCGAACCCGACGGGCTCTCAGCTCCCGCTGGCCCCGGATCCCTTTCAGAACTGATAACTGATTAGCGCTCGCTCTGGACACAAGTGGGCACCGACTTTCCACTGTGTTTGTCAATAGGGTCTTTCATGAATGTTAGTACTTGCGACATTACAGCATCTGTTTTTTTTCCTCTGTCTAACATGTTTTCCACAGCCTCTAACGAAAAGGGGATGACAGAAATGATCATGCGGATGCAGAAGACACAGTTTCATGTTGAAATCAGTTATGTTGATATTATGTTCAATGCTGTCAGATTGTCCTTAAAAATATGTGTGCATTACATATGCATCAAACTGTGGTGTAAACACATGAGAAAAAAGGTAACGAAAATTTTAGTGAAAACCATCAAAATAATTAATTGCTTTCCCTGTTATGAAAGCATACACTTATTTTGGACCTTTGTGTAAAAATAATATTTTTAAAAAAGCATTTTCAGTCTTTGGGTTTTATTTCATGTGTTAAAGGGGTCCTATTATGCTCTTTTACAAAGTCATGATTTTATTTTGAGGGTGTACTAGAACATGCTTTCATGCTAGGTGGTTCAAAAAATGCATTATTTTTCACATAATTTACATTATGTTTACCTTTTCCCCCTAGCCTGGCACAAATGGCTCGATTAGTTCCAGGTTTGATGAAGGCAAGCCTTCCGAAAAACGAAATGTGTTGTGATTGGTTAGCTGTCCCAGTGTGTTGTGATTGGCCAACAGCTTAGACAGTGTTTCAGCTGCCACGCCCCTTGCCAAAGCAGCAAGTTCCATCTGCTCTGTTATACTTAAGGATATATTAAGGTATAGTTGACGCTCAGTAGTGTTGGGTCCTATCGTCAACCTGCAAGATAACTGATAATAGTATCGTGCTAATTTATTTCATTATTTACATACTTAACCAGCTCCAGCGTAATGGTAAAAGCAGCCTAATGTTTTTAATATGACTTAATTTGTATTTAACATGACAACAATTAAATAAAAACATTGTAAGTTACTAATTATAATGCTTACATTTCCTTAGTTATTCAAAAAGCAGCTACGGAAAACGAGCAAAGAACAATAATATTATCCAAGAACATCATCACTGATTAGCCTAGCCTAGCATAGTCTAGTAATTTAATTAGGCGGAATTTATTTTAATGATATTCTAATGGGCTTTGTGACATCACAAAATCTGAAAAACAACGCTGTAGTCCAAATTAGCTGTCTGTTGTAGTTCTTGAAAAGGGATTTTTTTTTTTTTTTTTTTTAAACGAAATATCTCCCTTTGGAGTGGACTTTGAGATTTGTAACTTTGTAGATCTTTTTTTTTTTTTTTTTTATGCCCAAACATACACACCACACACTGACTAAAATTAAAAAGTGAAAAAGCATAATAGGACCCCTTTAATTTAACTTTCTATATTATTTATTGGCGTTTTTCATTCTGCTGTATTATATCAGATGTTTCACCAGCTTTGTTTGTCTTTTATATCACTAATTCCTAGTACTAAGGAATTATATTCTGTTTTTCTAAGGTCCGTTCCATGGAAACATGTGAGCCAGTAATGACAACTGCCATTACAATGAGTAGGCTGTTCCTAAATATAGTTTAATATATTAATCAACTTAAAAATTTTGCCTGAAATGCCGAGCTCATCTTGAGACAGACCTCCCCATTGTGAGCAGATTTATTGAGGAGAGTTTTTTTTATTAAGCAGATGATTCGCCGCTAACTTTTGACATTTGTTTGGAAACATGAGCTGTATAGCTAATTGGCTATATTAACAAGAGCCAGCAGAACTCTTCAGAAATGTGTGGTTGCAAATGTATAATATGCAATTCTTCTCAATTCGTCGGCTAGATGTAAATACTGAATAGATTTTTGTGGAGAGTAGACCGCATCCTAACTTAATTTCCCTAATAACAGCCGTTAGAGGAAGCAAGGGAACGCGCGTTCACGGTCGCCTTAGTGTGTGAATGTGAGTGCGCGCTCATGGGAGCGTTCCTCAGAGCAGTGGCGCTCCGTGACGTTCATTCATTTAACGCTCAAAAACAAAACTCACGATAACATGATGCCTTTCAGCCCGATTACGATGCAAGAACATACGGTATTCATCCGAGTCAATGTCATATGTAAGTAAAATACTTTAATCATCTACCTCTATACCTTTATTTATCTTTACTCTTAGCATTTAAGTGTGGGCTATTGACACGATTTTGTTTAGAACGTTACCTGTGAGACGTGCAATGCATGAAGGGTTTTTTATTTTATTTTGTATAAGTTTAAGGTTAGATATATCTGGGAAAATATAAGTAGTAAATTTACAACAAAAAGTAATAGAAATTTGGACGTTTTTAGAGTGTCCAAATGTATTGTGTCCCAGCAACATGATTACTATTTATACGTTTATTATACAGAATTTCTTTTTATAATACTGTAATAGTATAGAGTATTATGCAATAATTTTAGTTTTATAACAAAAAGAATGAATAAAACCTATATTAAGAGCATATAGTAGCCTATATGTATTTCTTTTTCTCTCCATATGTAACTGCCTCAAAAAGCAATGAAACATGGATAACCATTGCTAAGCAAGAAATCTTTTTTTTTTTAATTCATAATTAAGCATTGCTCAATCATTTTTGAACACATTAGGTTAAAAGATATTAAAGAAAAGCAATTGTGTTTTGCCTATTTTAATAAGTATAGCCTAAATACTATATGTGAGACGGGATGCATTTTTAAGATTTATATACCTGAATACATTAGAATGAATAACTGAATAAATAAACTTTCCATTGATGTATGGTTTGTTAGGACAGGACAAAATTTGGCCGAGATGCAACTATTTGTCAATATGGAATCTGAAGGTGCAAAAAAATCAAAATATTGAGAAAATCACCTTTAAATTGTCCAAATGAAGTTCTCAGCATTGCATATTACTAATCAGAAATTAAGTTTTCATGATATCCTTAATACTTAATGTCCTAATGATTTTTGGCATAAAAGAAAAATCGATAATTTTGACCCATACAATGTATTTTTGGCTATTGCTACAAATATACCTGTTCTTCTTAAGACTGGTTTTGTGGTCCAGGGTCACAAATGTATGTAATGAATAGTCTCCGTATACTATGTGTTAAAATGTGATATTATCAAGAAGATATTCAAATACATTTTTCCACCTTACCGATTGATAGTCCAGTGAAAGACTCAGGCGATTGCCAAAACAAATAAGTGTGGTATAAAGAATGAACATGTTTAATTTGTCCCTTGTGTGTGATTTGAACTGTGTCTGTTTCAGGACAGAGTGAATAAAAGTGGATTGGGGTGATGTGGACAAAGAAAGATAAGAGGCCGCAGAAGTCGGAATGACACAGGGCTTCCCTACAGCGACCCCATTTGTGCTGCTCTTCCTGATGGGATTTGGTGAGATGTCCTTATGTTTAAAAAAAACAGTTTATTCTGGAACTTTGTCAGGTTAATTTTATTTGTATGCCAAAGCAGCTTTATAGAAAATCAAACCAAACCAAAGGTGACTGTGGCAAGGAAAGAAACTGCAAACCTGCAATGCAACAGGTGTAATGAAACTTTTTAGTTCTCATTACATCCGCAGGAATCATGACAACGGCACAAATGTTTTGTTACATAATCCAACTTTTCTGCTTCTCATGCAAAATAGAGTTTAAACGAAGGTCAGCGATTGGCAGGTTCAAGTGCACCGTGGTGAATCAAGTTCAGTTGGAGAGGAAAATGGATGGAGGGGGAAGGGAGGGTCACTGGCTTTTCCTGCGCTCTCTTCCCCTGGATGCATTTGTTTTTTCTGCAGGAAGTGACCCACACACACAGCGTTTGTAAATCACAATGCCTCCTCAAGTTCTCATACTGCAGGAAAAGACAACAGTACTGTGCAGCGATAGAACTTATCTTAAATTTGACCTGAGAGCTTGTGTTTCAGTGTTGCATTATTGTTTTGAAGTAGTATAACATAGTAGCATAGAATTTAAATCTGGCTCAAAATGCACAACCTTAAAGGGATAGTTCACCCAAAAAATGAAAATTCTACCATAAATTACTGACCTTCTTGTCGTTCCAAACCCGTAAAACCTTATTTTTTATATAACCCGAGAGCTTTCTGACCCTGCATAGATAGCAACGCAACTGACACGTTCACGGCCCAGAAAGGTAGTAAGGACATCGTTAAAATATTCCATGTGACATCAGTGGTTCAACGGTAATGTTATGAAGCTAAAGGAATACTTTTTGTACTTAAAGAAAACAAAAATACCGGCTTTATTCAACAATTTCTTCTCTTCCGTGTCCGTCGATGTGCATTCACAAAAGTACCACTAGCTTTATAACATTAAGGTTAAACCACTGATGTCAAATAGACTATTTTAATGATGTTCTTACTACATTTCTGGGATTACTTACAATGTGCACAAGAAGTGGGACTTAGAATGGTCACTGCGAGCGTGTGTCCATTAAGTCCAAGAGACTGTACGGTATCCCATTCATCATTGTAGTTTTCAGAAGGGTACTCGCGAGCTCTGTGGCAGATTTCCACCCGGCAGTCAAAGTGGCATTACGTAACGAAAATGTGGACACAAGAGGAATACCGCAAAGGTTTAGGGTGAGATTTGGGACAGGGCAATGACAGTGAGCTCTTTAATGTTTGGCCAGTAAATACCACCTAGAAACCACAGAGAACATCCTTGTAAGTGCATAACTACATGCTAAAACACTCAGAATCCTTCAGAATCCATAGCTAAAGGAAACCACTCTCACAACATCATGACAATGAGTTTGTCATGGTTAAGTATCACTTAGATTTTTTTGTGTGTCCAGTGCTGCTCCTGGAGGGCCACTGTCCTGCAGAGTTTAGCTCCAACCCCAATTAAACACAGTTGAACCAGCTAATCAAGGCCTTACCTGTCATTCTAGAAACTTCAGGGTAGGTGTGTTGAGGTAAGTTGGAGCTAAACTCTGCAGGACAGTGGCCCTCGAAGACCGAGTTTGGACATCCCTGAGTTACAGGAAGTAGATTTGTCACTCCTGGCCACTTTATGCTACTTTCGGGAACTTAGTAATAGCAAAGAACTAAACTGTTCATCAAAATTTTCTTCTTAAGTTTTAGGTCTGTTGATTGATTTTAATTTACGCTTTCTTTCTTTTCTTTCTAGCAATGGCTGGTATCCATCTCTGGCCATCAATGCACATCGCCTTGAGCAATGCCAGTGTGTTTGTGGATTACAGCACTGAAAGCAACTTCACCGACCACAGGATAACAGTGTCATTGATTGACATCGACAGGAATGTTACAGTACTCTTCAGGTCGCTTCCCTCTAACCAATCAGAAGGGTCACTGGAGTTCAACTGCTCTTGTTTCCTGTATGCAGGTAATTTCAGATTCAGACTAGAGCAGAAACACAACCTTGGCGTGTCTAACAGGAGTGCCATCTGGTGGTGGAGTCCAGTTCTCCATGTGCACTGGCCCACCTTTCACCTAGCTGTGGATCGTGGCAGCAACAACCGAAGCTCTAATGACTTTAGGATTGGAGTGTACACTAATGACAACTTCCATCCTTGTTCTAGCAGCAAAGCTTCAACTCTCTCCCTTGACGTCAGCTACCTGGAACAAGTCCAGGTTGGGAGGAACACCTTTGAGAAGGTGCAGAACTGGACAAGACACAATATTACAGTAGTTAGGTCACAGCATGTGGAGATGCCATGTGCATCCCTTCTGACAGAGCGTGGCTACATCCAGATTTCCCTAAGATCCCCTCACATCCAGCAAGATATAAAATCCTCTGGTCCTCTTTACCTGTCCAGCATCTTCTCCTACAAGCTTCTTGTGGATAACATATACAAAAGCGGCTGCGAGGGAGCTGTGACTGTCCGTCGAATTGCTCCTCCTTGTACAGTTACAAATGGAAAAGTTCTGCTTTTTAAGGAAGAGAGTAATGACATGGCTGTTCCCTCTCAACTGGCCTTCAATTTCCTCACGCAAGGGGAGAATGAGACTGAGTTTAACTGCTCCATCTTTGACCCTGGAAGGAATAAGTACTGCTTCCATTTCACACTTGTCTACAGTAAGGCTCCCAGTTTAGCCCAGACCTGTGTGATTGTGCAAAGACATACAAGTGAGTCTGCTTTTATCTGTTGAGCATGTACAAAATCTAGCTAATTTAATCTTGAATTGGCACCACTGATTTGTTTATTTCTTAATTTTATGTTTAAAAGGGGTAGTTCACTCAAAAATGAAAATTACCCCATGATTTACTCACCCTCAAGCCATCCCAGGTGTACAGTATATGGCTTTCTTCTTTCAGACAAATACATTCCGAGCTATATTACAAAATGTCCTGGCTCTTCCAAGCTTTATAATGGCAGTGAATGGCTGTTGAGATTCAGTAGTCCGATACAGTGCATCCATCCATCGTTAAAAGTACTCTACACAGCTCCAGAGGGGCTAATGAAGGCCTCCTGAAGCAAATCGATGCATTTGTGTAAGAAAGATATCCATATTTAAAACTTTACGTCCTGTGTCATCCACTGGAACACCACTCTCTCGTGAACGTGCGTACAACAGTTAGCGGAAGCTAGAGATTACGTTTTATAATATGGATATTTTTCTTACACAAATGCATCTATTTGCTTCAGGAAGCCTTTATTAACCCCCAAGAGCCAAGTAGAATTTTTTAAGGATGAATGGACGCATTTATTGGACTGTTCGATCTCAACAGCCATTCACTACCATTATAAAGCTTAGAAGAGCCAGGACATTTTTTAATATAACTTCGAATTAATTTGTCTGAAAGAATAAATTCATATACATCCAGGATGGCTTGAGGGTGAGTAAATCATTTTTGGGTGAACTATTCCTTCAAGGCCTTACAGGATTACACTAGATTGAATATAACCTAAACCTAAATTATTTATATTTGCTAATTTCACTAATTAGTGGTGAATACTAAGGCATTTATCATGATTGCTGTTGTTTATACTTAGGATTAGTGATTTCAACCTCAAACTCACGACCCCTAACCCAGGGTGTACTCCTGAAGGGCCACTTTACAGCCAAGTTTACCTCTAGCCCTAATTAAATTCATCTGAACAAGCTGCTCAAGGTCTTCAGAATCTCTAGAAACTTCTTTGCAGGTGGTGGCCCTTCAGAAGCAGCATTGGACACCCCTACCCTAACCTCTAACCCTAAGTATTAAATGTAGTATTGCAACCAGCTATCAATTACCCAGAACACTCTGGAAATGCCTTAGCAACACCTTGGCACCCGGGATTATTTACATTTTGGGATAAAATCTGTTTACTAATGCTGTTTAAGGTGTGTACGCATGATATCTTTTATTTTCAGTGTATTTCTTCACTCTAATACCGTATCATTGCTCTAAAGGAATGTGGGGACCGTGGCAGCCATGGAATGGTTGTAGTGTAACGTGTGGAGAAGGGGTACGTGAGCGTGTTCGTGAATGTCTGCTGCCCTCTAGTGGTGGGATGCATTGCACTGGCATGGTCAGAGAGCAGTCACACTGTTCACTAGAAGATTGCACTGGTAAACATCTCACTGTTTTGATCAATTTCATTTGTTGTTTTCAGAACAAATTATTTCAAACTCCATCCTGTTTCTTCTTTATGTAGAGGAGCTTCCGCCTCCACCCCTCACCACTCCGCCAGCTATGAACTCGCCCCTAACTGGTAATCTAGTGGTAGTAGCTGGGATCTCCCTATGCCTGGCTGTGATCCTGGCCACTATCTTTATCACAGTGTGGAGGAAACTCTGCCGTGCTCCGAAGTGCAGCTCCATGCGCCGTGGCTCTCTGCACTCCCCCAGTGGTCGGAAGAACTCTGATGAGGCTTCTATCTGTGGTCACAGCTTACAGAGACCCAGTTTCTCAGAAAGTCTCCAAGCAGCTCCCCTTCAGAAGGGACTTACGTTGCCAGCAAAGCAGGGTCCTTCGGACCGAGGTGTGTTGGCTCGTCAACAGAGCATAACCCTTCCCATTCCACTTTCTCAAGACCCTGAGAGGATGTCTCCTTCTGGCCAAAAGATCCTTCCACCTCTTTTTGGCTACCGCTTGGCTCAACAACAGCTCAAGGAGATGAAGAAGAAGGGCTTGAAAGAGGCCACTCAAGTCTACCATGTGTCCCAGAGTCCAGTTGACGACACCATGCTAGAGGCAATGGCTTCAACACCTACTGGTCTAACTCCGGTGCCCCAAGAACTTGACAGCCCAGAAGAGTCCAGCAGCAGCCACTTCCGCATAAGGTCTGCCTTTGCAGAACCCACGTGGCCTCCCAAAAACAATGCTTTATCAGACAGACAAAAGGTGGACTTGTTGCTGAGTCCCCCGAAGACTTCATTCAGTGTCAACTCGCAACGTCTTGAGCGTACGGCAGACTGGGTGGAGATGGTAGAGCGCAGTAGAGTGCCATACTCCAAGAATCCCAACTTCAGGAGAACTTCAAGCTTCCACGAGAACAACCAAAATCAGCTGCCCCCGTCCCGACCCTTCCGAGAAAGAAGCATGACCCAGGTGACTCCCCGCCAGCTACCAGAGGGGAGCTGTAGAAGCAGACCCTGGGAGCATACACTTCCTGAACTTGAGGTTTGGTCTTGTTCCAGTCCTAGAATAACTGATAGATCAATGGACCACAGAAGAAGACCATGGGTTGACACTCCCCCATCTCAGTCAAACTCCAAAGATTCAGTTCCAGTGACACCAACAAAAGAACCCTTAGTGGATCGTCATCGCATAGCCCGAAGCCCATCTTCTGCACTGGACCGAGCTGAACGGGCAGAACAGAACTGGAGCAGAAGAGGTCCCTCACCCATCCAGAGGAACATACTAGCCAGGAAGCTCAGAGAGGCTAATTCATCTACCTGCCAAAGGCAACGCAGTTCCACATTTTCTACCTCAGAGCAGCGCAGGGGACGTTGTCGCAGTCTTCCTCTCTCTGCGGACTATAGCAACTCCCCGTATAGTCTCACAGAGTCAGAACAGCACATGATGGACATTTCTGGATACTTGGGTGAGGATGATGGAGTAGAGGTTCTGACTATTCATAAACTCACCTGATCAAACCTGCATGTCCTGGAAGCTTCCTGCTCTCTGCTGAAGCAAACGCAAACTTCTAAATAAAAGTCTTAATAGCATGAAGCACTTGCTTTTAATAGCAGGAGGTTATTTTGCCTCATGTGGACATGTATATCAGATTTTGTAAACTCTTTGTATCATATTAATGTTTTCAAGCCTACAAATGATAACTATGATCAATTTATGTTTATTTATGGGGTTATGACTATTAATTTGAAAAGCCATTTTGATCTTATGCAAACCACTGTCAAGGACATTTACGACGGCATTTTAGTGCCACTAAAAAATTTTAAAATCTAAGATGACCAAATTAAAGTCATAATATTTTGAGAATAAAGTCAAAATATTTTGAGAATAAAGTCGAAATATTTTGAGGATAAAGTCGAAATATTTTGAGAATAAAGTCAAAATGTTTTAAGAGCAAAGTCAAAATTACGAAAATTAATTAGTAGCAAATGAGATTAAAGTTATAATATTTTGAGAGCGTATTCTGGCCTACTGTGCATGCATATGGCCGGATTGAGAGCACTGGGAGCTCCCGGCTTTCAAAATCTGTCAGTTTTATAGCAACAATATGTCTTTTATAATAATGTGTTCTTCACACTCTTTAATGAGGCGTGACAGATCACTGTAACCGCCTCAGTTTAAGCGGCATGTGTATCAGTCATCTTTCTGATTACAATGAGACATTCGTTTCATTAAATTAGGCTATACTGTTTTTTTCATTCTTTTTGATGTTCCGTCACATTTATATAGTGCTATAAATTTGAAATAAAGAGGAAAAACACATTTATAATTTGTATTTTGTGATAAAATTGACAAAATTTGAAAGCTGAGCTGTTATATTAAAAGAAATAAAGCACAAAATTATTGCGATTGCTAGTTGGCTGACGTGCTACAAATAATAATGGGAAGACGTTTATTGTTTTCAATTATTTACTGTATTATACCGTGAATAAAATAGCTTGTGAATAGTAACCTATATACCTCAGAAAAGACAACAATAACTTATGTTAACAAGCTGGAGTCCACTTTAACCTTTAGAACATTTTATTGTTGATGTTGATGTGAGGAATAAAAGATTGGTACAGTTTAATTCTCATAATTTTGACTTTATTCTCTAAACATTTTGGCTTTATTCTCAAAATATTACGACTTTAATCTCAGAATTTTAGAATTTTTTTTTTTTTTTTTAAACGTAGCACTGAAACGCTGTCAAAGACATTATACAGTATTCACATCACAAATATTTTGTACACATTTTGATTTGTTTGTACACTGGAAAATGTAAATTCTCAGGTTTTTGGAGAACAGATGAAAATACTGTAAATATGCATTTTTTTATGATTTTCTTTTTACTGTCAACCATGTTAATGAAGCACTACATAAAACAAAAAAGTCTGATACAAAATCTCAAACAAGATCGGTATGTTTAGATGCTGTTTTATTATGGTATGCATATTGTATGCTATTAAATGCATGCATGCAAAGTTAGAATACTAAAGGGATAGTTCACCCAAAAAGGACAATTGTCAATAATTAGAAATCATTAAAACAGTCCATATGACATCAGTGGTTCAACCGTAATGCTACGAAGCTACTATGAGAATACTTTTTGTGTGCAAAGAAAACAAATATAACTCAACAATTTCTCCTCTTCTGTGTCAGTCTCCAACGCATGTTCACAAGAGTGCCATTACTCCTAACGTTGTGGTTGAACCACTGATGTCACTTGGACTATTTTAACGATGTCCTTACTACCTTTTTAGGCTTTGATCCTGTCAATTGCTTTTGGATTTCATCAAAAATATCTTAATTTGTGTTCTGAAGATGAATGAAGGTCTTACGGGTTTGGAATGACATGAGAGTGAGTAATTAATCACAGAATTTTAATTTTTGGGTAAACTATCCCTTTAAAGATTATATTTACCCTTTACATAAATAATAATCGTAGTATTTTTCTTAATATGAAATCATAATCAAAATATTTTGTAAAGGTGAACCAATGTATTCATTCAAGTCTCTTCCTTTTGTCCCTACAAGATTCTTTTTTGCTTTTTGCACAAAGGTTTGCCAGGACCGTGGTTGACAGATTTAATAAACCACAGTAAAGCTTCTAGTAAATAGTACACTGTAAGATACACAAATGTGCATGATTAGACTGTTCAGCTGTCTTGCTACTCAATAGGTCCTACTCCACTCCCAATGCTGTCCATGTAGAAGCTGGGCCGGACCTTCATGGCTGTGCGTCTAAGAGAGTACCACAGTCCTCTCCAGGTGCTCCAAACCACACCATTATCATACTTGGCTTTGTACTCTCCACCTCTGTAAAATCTCCCATTAAGATTGGCAGCATGACACCTGTAAGTAAGCAACAGGTAAAATAAGATAGTGTTTAGTGTACTGTACAAAAAAACTGTTCATAAAATTCAGAAAGCCTTCAGCATCACCTGTTATACCACCAGCCTCCTCTGTTCTCAACAGCACAGTTTCCCTGCAGGTAGCGATCGTGATCCTGGTCCCGGGTGCTGAATTGCATGCCGTTATGAGAGGCTGACCACTGCTCCACCATGTTGGACCCTCCAGACAGGGCATCTCCTGCTTGACCACTGTACATCCCATAGTGCAGCCTGTACTTATTCTAAGGATAGATGAGGAATGATGTGAGCAAAGAGGAATTTGATGGAATAGGAGACATTATATTGTTAAAGGTAGGAAGCAAAAAAAAACATACTTTTTCATCTGACACTTTGAAGTTGTCGTACATGGCGTAGGATCTTTCTCCTTTCCAGTCCATCAATTCAATTTTCATCACATTTTCACCTAAAGTGGATTTTATAACTATTATTGTAGAGAAGAAAAGCAAAGTGATCAGCTTTTATACAAAACTTACCATCACTGAGCAGGGCATGAATATGATCGTTCCCAAGCCAGAATTCATCCTTGCTTGACTGAAAATCACCAAATCCATTTTTATAGTCTTCCCACTTTCTGTGAATAGAAATACTGATTTGATCATACTGATCTTTATGTGGGTCTGGATGTAAGAACATAAACTTTCTGCAAAAATATTAACTTGTACAAAGCCATTGCATATTGCATAGACTTACCTGTCAAAATCGACTTTCCCATTGGTCCGTTTCTGAATCACAGTCCAGCCCGCACCATCTTCCATATCACAGTACACAAGGAATGGTTCAAGTGACAGTTTGGGTTTAATTCTGTAGAATCCGCTTTCTGGTTTTAGTCTGTCATATAACTGAGAACAATCTAACAGACATATAAATGACAGAAATAAGAATGATTTAACCATTTTAAGATCAACTTTCTTCCATCAAACGCATATTACTAAAGGTTTAGTTATAGTTTTATCACAATGTACTTTTCTTTTACTTTTGCATGTCAGTTGAACTCAAGCAATAACACAGTTAAAAAAAACATATAATAATATAGCTGTCAGCAGCGATTACTGGGGTTCGAGCTCTTTAAGGCGCTTAAGAAAAAAAGACATTACATAATATTCAGCAAGCCTGTTACCAGCTAAATCAGCTTTGTGAAGTTTTGAGTTTTTGTTTAGGCTTTATAGGCTTAGGGGTATATTTGGCCACGCCCATTTTCTAAATGACACCATTATAGCTATGCAAAGGGTAAAGTTCAACTTTTTTTTTTTTCATCATTATGACCTAGAAAGTCCAGAGAATTGAAACGTAGTGTAAAAGTGAGGAGTGTAAAACGTAGGAGTAGTTAACAATAGTAGGTTTATTAAAAAATGTCAAACATTCAAAGAACAATTTGATTGACAGCTGTGGTCCTAGAGGCAAAGTTCTTTAGAATGAGGAGATCGATCGTATGATGGGAGTATCTGGTGTATGCGTGAACGTTTTGTTGTCTCCCTAAAACTTTGCATGCTTGTTTGGAATCACCTGTCACATGTGCTTACAGGTTTTCGTGAAATTTTGGGGTTTTGTTTAGGCTTTATAGGCTTTTGTGTACATTTGGACCAGCCCCTTTTCTAAACGACCCTGTAATATTTTCTCAAAGGGTAAATTTCAACATTTTTTTTTTTTTTTTGATAATTATTGACCTAGAGAGTTATAGCCATTTTAATGTTTTTTCCCCTCTTAGAGCGCAACCAAGTGGCCAAGTTCTGCAGTTTTTTTCATGTGACCTCAGATTTAGCTCTTACATATGCGTTGTGAGTTTGGCAAAGATATCCCATTCTGTTTAAAAGTTATAGCTGTTTTAGTAAAGGCAGCCCTGCCCCTTTCGAACGTTTTTTGCGCCCTTTTGTGACAGAGAGTCTCTAGAGAATCTTCCTGCGCTGGTTTGGTTCTGTTCAGGTGAAAAACCTGGGACTAGTTCAAAAAAGTAGGTTTCTCAAAAAATGCAAAATACACTACAATTTTGCGTGAACCAAGGACCCCTATGACAACTTAAAAATTTGTTCATAATCAGCTCTCATAAAATTGTGAAAAGGCTTAATTATAAATATACACATGCACAGGTTTCTTATAAAAGTACTATTACATTACCTTTGTCATGAACTAATAATGAGCCTCCAGTACTTGGTAGGGTGGGTGAAGAAGGTTCAGTGTTGTTTTCAGAGGTCTCCTTGTGTTCCAGTGATAGTTCCAGGTTGGGAACCAGCTTGAAGCGTCTGTGATTACGCAGATGCATAACTTTCCATTCCCCGATCAGCAATTTATTATTCAGCTTACGAATCTCTTCCTTCAGCTTCAACACTTCAGGTATCTGGCATTCTTCCTCTGCCTCAATAAACCAAAAACAACGTCTTTCTATTGTTTTTAAGCTCTTTTTCATTAGGCTGTAGAAATTCAGGTCAAACTTACTGAGATTTGAAGAAACGTGAGAGCATGAAACACCAAGATAAACACCAGGTGTGACATGGCCATCTAATATTCTTTAAATGAAAATGTCTTGTTAAAAAAATAAAAACACATAAAATGTAGCAAATATAAGCTTCCATTTAATTTGCATTAACATTTAACATGTTTAGAAATGCAAGTAAGTAGAAAAAGAAGCAATGTAGACATATATACTTTTTAAATATCCATAAAGATTTATTAAATATAAATCTATACCTACAGAATGCGGTGTACGTGGTGCTTCTTCAGATAAGGTGTCAATGAAATGCCCTCCAGACTTTCATTTCGAAAATTTATAAGCACTGCTGGTTCCGCATGGTCCACATTAGTCTTCCCACTGAGTCAGAAAAAGATGCTTCATCTTCCCCCATTCCACACATACCAGAAGAAACACCATAAAATTGTTTTCTTTATAATTTATGTGGACTTTCTGTTCCACATAAAACACAAAACCTTCAATATTATGATTAGCAATGTAGTACACCATCCCTGATGAACAGGATAGGCTGCTTATGTTGTTTTTTCGTCTTTATATTTAAAAATTTTATTTTTGCGTTCTACACAAAATAAAGTCATTCAGGCCTACGCGTTTGGAATTCGTGAGGGAATTAAGAATTTTCAATTTGGGTGATCTGTTCCTTTAATAAAGACGTCTTAGCACTTTTAGATTTGAACCGAACCATTACTTATTTGTTCTTTTACGAAGCTGTTTTCACAAAATGTTTTCACAAGGGTTTGCAATTATTGAAGAGATTGAGTATCTGACCTCGAGAAAAATATAATCACGTTCCTGCGCGCGTACGCGACTTTAATTAAAACCATATTTTATTAACACAACTCAGTTGTATAATACCTCAGTGAATTTAAGAAACGCGTTCGTTTTATCATCACCGTTCACGCTCACCCATACTTATTTTGTGTGCATGTGAACTTAAGCGCATGAGGAAGTTAAAAACCGCTACGTTTGCACCAGGAGTGAAGAAAGGGGCGGTGTGAATGTGGTTGTAGATGGAAGACAGAAGAAAACTATAGCTAACCTTTGAACCTCCTTCCTTTGTTATCACAAAAAATCACGGGACAGTCACCGCTCGTAAAGACAACCATGGAGACGTAGAAATACTGTGTTAGAAATATGTGACTGTGCAGTTCGCGAAAAGGGAAGGAAAACGGTTTTCCCGGATGCGCTTTCTGTCTGGTTTGTATCGCTTTCCCCAAAGCTGGCATTCCTTTGCTATGATCTTGTTCGTACTGAAACAAACAAATGATTGCTTGTTATATATAGATATGTTTTAATGCAGATATTTAATTTAGGGCTTCATACTTGTTCTCGAAACTTGCAGACACGTTTTGGATTAGTAATCCATGGGATATTAATCAGAAAATCTTTTAATCACCTCTGAAAACTTGAATTTGGACCCTCTGAGGATTTATTGCCCTAAAGTAAGTACATCTTTTGTCATGTTTGGGTTTGTTAGACCAAATCCTGCTTTGTTTTTCAGTACTGTTTGATTGATAACTCATTTATTAATTCAACTATGAGTAGATGTACTCTCTTTAAGTAAGCTGCAGATTTGTTTATTTTTCATAGAGAAACTCAAAACTTTACTGTAAAAATGACATCGGTGCATTTTAACCCTGGGTTTGATTCCAAGGAAGTTAATAGGTAAGTGAGTAACATTCAGTTAAAGTTACTAACGTTTGACCAGCATCATGACCTTTACTCCCTCAACTTTAAATGAGTAATTCAGCACTGTTCCCAGTAGAATTACATTGTATGTTTAACAAATGGCTCTAATGTCTGTGGTAATGATGCAGTGTGGTTAAGTTGTGTCTTTTATCAATGTATCCATCTATGTTGGAGCAGTAATGGGGTGAAAGAGGAGGCACAGGTGCAGATTGATGATGGAAAGGAAGAGACTGAGGTCCCAGATACCATGTACCAGTAAGTACGCTTATAATTTGTTCATATTGTGATGTTTTGCGATTAATATTTTGATGTCTCATTCTGTTTTTGATCTATTTTGCAGTAATGTCCGGAAAACTATAACTCCTTTTGTGATGTCCTTTGGTTTTCGGTAAGTGGGATCAACTTTTTTTCAGAATGTCACGCAAGGAAGTTACCAGGAACTGTAAAGTCCAAAAATAGATTTTAGACTATGTTTTTTAATGATGTAATATGCTGTATCTCTTCTTATTTGCAGTGTTTTTGGCCTGGTACTTATCATTGTGGACATTGTTCTAGTTATTGTTGACTTGTCCCTTTCCAACAAGAGTCGTGATGTTGGAAGCGCACTGGAGGCTATTTCTCTTGTCATCTCCTTCTTTTTCCTCATTGATGTGTTGCTCCGTGTATACGTGGAAGGGTTAGTCATTTTTCAAAGTATTTTTGCGAATTTAGTCTTGCGTGACTTCAGCTTGAATGTCATTTACAAAACTGATAGTAACCAATAGTGCTGTAGTGTTTGTGGTTCACATGATGAGCTGCTCGTGATAGGAAATGATCTGCAGGAAGCACATTTCCTGTTACAATTGAGTTTTTATCTCTCTGGACCAGTTTCCTAGAGTCCAAGCACAAAAATAAGTTAACTGGTGCATAAGCTCTACAATAATAATGATTATATACAATATGAGTGTTGTCAAAACCTGGTCCAAAGATATTATTTTACATTATCAGGATCTATTTCCTAGAAATCTCTGGTGAACCATTCTTAAATCATCTTCTTTCTCAGATTCAAGGTGTATTTCAGCTCAAAACTGAACATAATAGATGCTTGTATTGTGGTTGTTACCCTGGTGGTCACCATGATCTATGCATTCTCCGATCTCTCTGGAGCCAGCCTGATTCCCAGGTACAGCAGATCTAAAACATTCTCAGTATGCTCACAATTTACCCTACTGTATATTCTGTTAGTTTAGTGATATAAATATGGTTTGTTTGCAGGGTGGTCAATTTCCTGAGAGCTCTAAGGATTTTGATTCTGGTACGTATCTTCAGACTGGCCTCTCAGAAGAAAGAGCTTGAAAAGGTCACCAGGCGAATGGTGAGTGACTAGAACACTAAGAAAATGTTGTTCGTCATACATACAAATGTTGTCTGTTTTGCACTGCTATTTATGTTTTTCACTGTCATAAGACATGTATGTTCACCAAGGCTGCATTTTTATGATCAAAAATACAGTAAAAACAACAATATAGTGAAATATTATTGAAATAATAATAGATAATAATAAATAATATTCCAAACTTTTGACTGGTAGTATACCTGTATGTACTTTTCATTCCTCTTTTATACTTTAATCCTTTTTTTTTTTTAATAAAATGTTATTTCTTTTCCTTGTTTAGTTTTTTAGTTTTTAGTCTTTTTTGTCTTTGTTTTTGATTATTTTAATTTTATTTTAACTTTTCACATTTATTATATATTTTTTTAATTTCTCCCTCTCATATAAAGCATCTTATGTTGTATGAAATTGCTATATATATATATAATAAACTTGATCTTATAATTTTCTAAGGTGTCAGAGAACAAAAGACGGTACCAAAAAGATGGATTTGATCTGGATCTCACTTATGTCACAGGTTTGGTTGCTTTTCAGCAGAAATATAATAATTCCATTTCATTTTCATGTGTTTTGTCTTTTATTTTGCATCAGATGTATCTTCATTTGAAGAATAAATGACATCAAAATGAATTAATTTGCAAGGAATTAATTTGCAGCCAAGGTGATTCATCATTGGTCTTCTCTCTTTTCAGAAAGAGTTATTGCTATGTCTTTTCCATCTTCTGGGAAGCAGGCGCTCTATAGGAACCCGATTAGAGTAAGATACAAACACACTTTTCTGAAAATTTTAACTATACAATATAAGTTTACATATTTTTACTTGCTCATTTTAGGAGGTTACTAGATTCCTGGACACCAAACATCTGGATCACTACAAGGTGTTTAACCTCTGTAGTGAGTAAATGATTCTCTTTATGATTTTGATCAGATTAGTTGACCTTAAAGGGATAGTTTACCCAAAAATGAAAATTCTGTCATTAATTACTCACCCTCATGTCTTTCCAAACCCGTAAGACCTTCGTTCATCTTCAGAACACAAATGAAGATATTTTTAATGAAATCTGACAGTTTTCTGACCCTGCTTAGACAGCAACGCAATGAAACGCAATTAGAACCTTGTTAAAATAGTCCATGTGACATCATTGGTTCAAGCGTAATTTTATGAAGCTACGAGAATACTTTTTGTGCGCAAAGAAACATGAGGGTGAGTATTTAATGACAGAATTTTCATTTGTGGGTGAACTATCACTTTAATTTCCAGTAAAGTTAATCTCAAACAGGCATAGTAGAGAAATTGGCTAATCTGATATCTTGTTTCAGGTGAGAAGGGTTACGATTCAAAGTTCTTTCACTATAGAGTAGAGCGTGTTATGATAGATGACCATAACGTGCCATCACTCGAGTAAGTATGCTGTCAGCATCAAAACATGTTGCTGATGTGGCAGATGTATAATTTAGCAAGTGTGTTGTCATCTTTGAGGCATGACTGAAGTTCTGTCTGTTGTTAATGCTGTCAGAGATATGCTGCGGTACACGGCCTGTGTTAGGGAGTGGATGGCGGCAGACTCCAGGAATGTGATTGCCATCCATTGCAAAGGAGGAAAAGGTCTGTTGTTTGATGGTATTCAGTGTTGTTTGTGAATACAGTCAATCTGAAGAGTTTTGTTTAATAGGGCGGACTGGGACTATGGTGTGCACATGGCTCATCGACAGCGATCAGTTTGAGAGTGCACAGGTACAGTCTGCTCATCTGTGTTTATATAGAGCCCTTGTTCATATATAGAGACCTGCCTTGTCTTCATTTTTTTTCTTTAAATCATCTTACAGGAGAGTTTAGACTACTTTGGGGAGAGACGGACTGATAAAAGTATGAGTTCGAAGTTCCAGGGTGTTGAAACTCCCTCACAGGTGTGTAATACTAGATTGAAAGCCATGAATCAAAAAGTAACCAGTGAATGTATGTGGCCCATTCTACAGAACTGGTCCAAACTGGTGTCCCACAAATGAATTTAAAAAGCATTTAAGTACTTCAAATATCGGTAAGCTAAATATATATAAATTCATCATTTAGTTGGTACTTTCAATTGGGAGGTGGCTGTCCTGAACCCTAACTGCTAAATTTCAATTTATGAAAATGATATTGAAATAATATTTTTTCTCCATTTCTGTTTTTGCTCTTTTTGATTCTTTTAAAAAAAGTAAAGTTCAAAACTATTTTTTTTTTCTGTAAATTATGAAACTTTATGTAAAAAATGTGTCCCACATTTTTCATGTCACTACTGAAACGGTGTATGCTTTAGTCCATTGGCTAAGATTGATTTTAACTACACCCTTACATTTATGATCAGGAAATATTTCTGTCCCCCTCTCTCATAGCTACAAGGTGTGAGTACAGTATATAGGGTCCATCATTTTGAGGTTAATGTGTTCAAAAGTCTGAGAAATCTGTGTGTAACTTTAAGGAAGGTCACTACCCAACACCATTTTTCTGTAATTAAACACTTTTTTGAGAGTTATTCCATAACATTTAGTTTTTATATGTGTACAACTGTTCAGAACTGTGCTGGCTAACCATGTTCTGATTAGCATCTTTCGGCTAGATTCAAAAATATATAAAGTTGTCACTACCATAACATTTCCTTTCCTTTCTTTTTCAACATTTGGTGGTGTTTTGGTAGTGGCATCTGATTTTTTTGGATGTTATCCCATAAAATTGTCACTATCAAAACAGTTACGACCGAAACATGTCATCGTTTCAGTAGTGGCAAAAGGAAACGTATAATCCTTTGAAAGTACGCAAGTTAAAACTGTGTAATGTGATGTGGTCGCTACCAAAGCACTTTACTGTCACTTCCGAAACGTGAGATGTTTTGTCAAAAATAAAGTATACTGAATTATGAATTCAGTATATAATAATGAATTCTTAACTTTGAAATCAGTGAAATCAACTTTTTGGCTTTTACAAAGAAAAAATTGTTTCAAAATACAACAAGTAAATTACACTTGAAATATTGTTTGAAATATTTATTTACCTCTAAAACTTTTTATAAAATTGCATGAAATATATATTTACAATGTAGATGTAAGCAAACTCTTAATGGGTAAATATAACCCCTCTAATCAATTATTACTATATTTCAGTAGTGACAAATTTGGGAAGAGGACAAATATTCCAAAACTTTTTGAAAATACAATATGAGAATTGACTGCACAATTACCAGAAATGTGTACCTTGGATATTATACAATGTGCATACATACAAATGTTTTGTAAAAAGACATTTTTTCCAACATTTCCAACTCTGATTTTGGACCAATTCTGTAGAATAGTCTTTTTTTTTTTTTTTAAATTGATATATTTTCTGTTTTACACTTGCAGAGTAGGTACGTTGGTTATTATGAGATCATGAAGAACCAATACAACCGGCAGCTACCACCTCAAAAGAGCTTGAAAATAAAGAGCATTCGAATCCACTCCATCGCAGGTAAATCCCAGCCTCATTCTTCTTCGGAACACAAATTAAGATATTTTTCATGAAATCCGAGAGCTTTCTTACCTTGCATAGCAAAAACTATGGTGGATTTGTATTAAAAAAAAGTGTAATTTTCTCATGGCTGTGATTTTTGTTCAGGTGTAGGGAAAGGTAATGGGAGTGACCTGAAGGTGAAGATCATAGTAAAGCAAGAGCTCATCTTCCAGTGTGTTTGTGCCAAACAGCAGAACTGTGCGGTAAGTGTCCACAGCTAGAAATGATTGTCATGCCTCTATGTTCTATATAATAAGGACAAAGCATTCCATGTCATTTTTTTTCAGGTGTTTCCTGACACTGGTAGCAATGCTGTGGTCATCAGTTTACAGGAAGGGCCTGTTGTGACTGGAGATGTGAAGGTCATGTTTGAGTCCAGTGCTGTAAGTCTCTACTATGTTAGTATTTAATTGACCCATATATTAAAGTGTTCACAGGTGCTAGAACTTCCTTTTTTCTCTCTGTCCAGGGTTTGCCAAAGGGTTACGAGGACTGTCCGTTCTATTTCTGGTTTAACACCTCTTTCATTGAGAACAACAGGTGTGGCTTTTTAGTCAGTAGTTTTGGAAGTTTTGTTTTCATCTGAGAGCTGAAATCTTTGTGTTGTGTGTCATAGCCTATATCTCTCGAGGGAGGAGCTGGACAATCCACACAAATCGAAGACCTGGGACATCTACAAGGAGGACTTTGGAGTGACATTGTATTTCACAGATCCTTGAAAAGAGAATTCTGTAATAATGGATGTTTACCATTTTAGTCTTTTCTTACAAGTATATGTATCTCTTGAGGTGTACTTATGATAAGCTGCAAACTGAAGCCAATGTAAACACTCCAGATAATCTACAGATATATAAGATATCAATGTGATTTTTTTTTTTTTTTTTTAATGTTTTCATTATATTGTATTTCCATGGTTGTTTTTGTGTGGAAAAAAAAGTATGAATGGAAATGCTCAGTACTTTTGTTTTTTGTAGTGGTTCTATTTATGTTTGGCAGCGGTCAAAATGATTCCGTGAAGAAAATGATACATTAAAGTATTTACATATCAAATACATGCTCACATGGAAAATGTTTAAATATTTCTTGAGTACATGCTGTCATCAGATATGATTCTACTGTCTCCTAGTGGTTCTGTCCTGCACTGCGTCACATTTGACATATTTTACAGGGATTGTTCACTATAAATGAAAATTCTGTTATTAATTACTCACCCTCAGGTCGTCCCAAACCCGTAAGACCTTAGTTCGTCTTTGGAACACAAATTAAGATATTTTTTTATGAAATCCGAGATCTTTCTGACCCTTAATAGACATCAACGGTACTACCATGTGTCCGTCTTCGTCGTTCGTTGTGGTGCTCTCGTGAACGCGCGTCAACGACTGACAGAGAAGAGAAGAAATTGTTGACTAAAGTCGTCATTTTTGTTTTCTTTGCGCACAAAAAGTATTCTCGTAACTTCATAACATTATGGTTGAACCACTGATATCACCGGGACTATTTTATCTATGTCCTTAATACCTTTCTGGGCCTAGAGTGGTATCTAGGGTCAACAAACTCAAAATACCTTTGCGTTCCAAAGAAGAATGACGGTTTTACGGGTTTGGAACGACACGAGGGTAAGTACAGAATTTTCGCTTTTGGGTGAGCTAACCTTTTAGGTATTGAATGATTTAGAATATTCGTATTTATATTCTGTAGTTAGAAATTGAATGCCATGTCTCGAATCACTTATTAATTGGGTTCAATTAATAGAGGGTTTTCACGACGTGTCATCAATCGGCCATATTGGCGGCACTGAATGTAAAAAAAAAAAATAGCACTGAACCGACCGACACTCTTATGTTTTAATAATTATTGCTGCTGAAAATGGTCAATTATTGTCATGTTTTGGGCTGTACTAATCGGTCGGACGGGGGAAAACATTTGGAGTACTGCAAAAATGTATGACAAATGAAGGAAAGAGTGCAAAATACCGTGAGGAACAAAAGGCGTTCGTGGTTGGCCAAACTGAACAAGGATTTCCAGAGCAAGAATCTTAACATTTGTGTTTGTTCTTATTTCCAGTCAGGTAGGTGAAATATTAGATTATAACAGATTAACGTCTTAATACTGCTCGTACGTATCTTTACCACCTTTTAACTTTAGTTTATTAAAATATTGCACCCTTTCTTGCTTACCAAGTCCTTCTCTATATGATTTAGCAGCTTTCACACATATTTTCCGTGGTTTAGACAACACAAATTAGCAGAACAATGTATTCGGTAGTGCATTAACCATGCAATCCATGCTGTTGTTTACATCCAAGTATCGCTAATATGGCCACGCATCTGAGTAACTAACCAAACCGTGATGTAAGTGCAACCCCTCTATATATATATAAAAAAATAGAATCATTTAAATACAATATAATGTCAAATCACATCTCATGCTCACCAAAGCTGCATTTATTTGATAAAAATACAGTAAAAGCTACTATATTAAAAAAAAAAAAAAAGCTTAAGTTTCAGCATCATTACTTAAGTCTGCAGTGTCACATGATCCTTCAGAAATCATTCTAATATGTTGATTTGATACCTAAACATTTATCAACTTTATTAATGTTAAAAACATTTGTACTACTTGAAAATTATTTTATGAATTAAAAGTGCAAACAGCATTTATTTGGAACAGGAATTTGTCCCATTAACAACATGTCACTTTTGATTCATTTAATGCATAGTTTCTTAAAATTATGCGTCGCAAACATTTGAACAGTACTGTACATGGCTTTAATCCACAAACAAATCACCTTTTTCTTTATTTAATAATCAAGACCTTCAGACAAACCATTTAACATTCATAAAAGCCCACAATAATTGCAAAATCATTTTCAGCAAATGTGACAGTTCAGCGAAACAAATCATAATCTCTTCATCATTGCATTAGCAATAAAAACAATTAATTTTAACAACTTGGGGTTGAATCATAAACCATTATCTGGTCCTCAACAGGCTCCAGTGTGCAAACTATAGGTGAATACAGTAAGTGAGAACAGTAAGTGAGAACAAAACACTTCTAAAGTGACGAACCACAATCCACTCAAGCATGACGCAAAACACACTGAACCACGTCAGTGAGAATTAGGCCTGAGCAGTTGTGGTTTTTATGAGGCACCAACATGCCACATGATTCAGTGAACTACCTGTTCCACTTTCAACCATTAATACTTTGGTTCTCTGCCCTACATTACATCTTTACAACAACTGCTGACTTTTTAAACAGTATCTTGACAGATACTGTCAGCTAATCGTGAACTAAAACAAGAACCAAAGACAAAGTTTGATGATTTCAAGGACAAAGTAACATGCTACAAAAAGAAGTTTAAATTAAAGTGTCTGTGATGTTGGCGTGGTATTAAACCCATTAGATCTCCATGTCTAGTTCCACATTTTCTCAACACATTGTCTTCCTAACAGAGTTTTTATCTCCGTGTAGCACGTCACACTGCGTTAGAAGGTCGTATCGTCCGCTTTGCAGGAGGCAGATTAGTGACGTCTTGCAAGTGTCTGTGCAGGGCTCTGAGACGTGGCCTTTATGAAAGAGGTACCAGAAGCGCTGGAAGACACGGTCATCGTTCTTCATGACTTTGATTAAAGCATCCATGTCTGATGGGAAGAGTGTGGATAAACCGTAGGCCTTGGATGCGCGGTACAGTAAGGTCCATGAGGGGTTGGGGTCAGGTTTTGAGGGCTGGTTGTTGGCCAGAGTCAGGTTGAGAATGAAAGTCTCGTGATCCAAAACCATCCGACTGCTGCCTGGGTAGTTTCCATCCACATAATACACTCGATATCCTGATCATTTAAAAAAAAAAATAAAAAATAAACAATGATATAGCAGTAAGCTATGATTTTAGTGAATAACTAAATGCTATGATTAAAAATAAAATAAAAACTATATGCTAAAACAAAAAATAAATATAATAAAACACTGAAAATGTAAAAATTACATGCTCACAGTAATGTATAATAAATGAAAATAAATAAATAGATAAATACTGACCCCCGAACTAAGCTAAAATAAAATTTAAAAAAAATAAAAAAAGGTGCAAAAAATTAACACGCGAAAGCAAAAAAATAAATGTATTAAAAAAAAAAAAAAAAAAGAAAAACTGATTTTACAATGCAAAAACTAAACTAAAATAAACTAATCTAAAATAAAACTATATGCTTAAACAAAAGTACCCAAATAAATATAATTAAACACTGAAAATGATTAAGGTACTTTCTTTAAAATAAAAACATTAAATAAATAAAAATAAATGCTGACAATTATAAACACTAACAATTATAAAAGTGTTACTTTCTTTAAAATAAATAAATAAATGAAAATAATTATAAATAAATAAATACTGAACCCCCAAACCAAACTAAAATAATTAAAAAAACTACACAAAATAATTAAATGTATTACAAATAAAAACCTTAAAAATAAAATACATATAATTAAACACTGAAAACAAAAACAAAGAAAAAAAAAATGCTAAAAAAAAATGCTAAAAAAAAAAAAACAAACAAACAAAAAAAAAAAAAAAAAAAACTAAAAATGACTACATGCTCTCAGTAATAAAAAAAAAAAACTCAGTAATAACATAAAATTATTAAAAATATTTTGTAGAAAGCACTATTCAATTAATGATTATTTTATGAATAGAAAGTTCAAAACAGCAGCATTTGAAACTATTACATTATCTTTGTCACTGCTGAATAAAAGTATTACTTTCAATAAAAAAATGAATAAATAAATACTGACCCAAAACTAAGCTAAAATAATAATAATAATAATAATAATAATAATAATAATAATAAACATTTACATGCAAAAACAAAAAATAAACCTATTAAAACCCCTGATGAAAACAACAACTATATGCTAAAACAAAAAAATAAATAAATATAATTAAAAAACTCAAAATGTAAAAACTACATAAAATATAAATGCTAAAAAAAAAATAACTACATGTATAATATATATTAAAAAGTAGAAAGCACTACACACAGCACAGCATTTGACCTTAAATAAATAAATAAAATAATAAATAAATAAATAAATACGTAAATAAATAAAAAAAACTGACCCCAAAACTAAGCGAAGAAAATAATAATAAATAAATAAATAAATAAATAAATAAATAAATAAACACACTACTTAAAATATTTACGTACGAAAGCAAAAAATAAACCTGTAAACATTTTTTATTTAAAAAATAAAATAAAATAAAATAAAATAAAATAAAATAAAATAAAATAAAATGTACAACGAGTACCTGGGTTCAGATTGATATAAGTAGTCACACTTGGGGCGACAAAAGCCACACTCAGTGGCCGGGTCAGTGTGTCTTCATCATAGAACATCTCAAACTCATCCAAATGCGTGTGTCCAAAAAACTGACCAGTTATGGTGCTTTCATATCTGGAAAATGAAAGAATTAAAGAGGAACAAACCAGAACCAGCTTGCTAAAGTGAAACATTAACCACTGCATTACATACACCTCCCAGGACATATAGCAAGTAAATACAATTATCTCAAAAACAGGCAGTTACAGTCAACATGACCCATTTTTCCAACAATATGGCACTTATGCTAATAAAAGACACATTATAAACCTTTAGGCTGCAGTCACGTAGTTGTGTTGGTTCAGCCATGGGTTATAACAGATGAAAGTGAACTCTTGTGTACAGCATGACGGGCCATACAATGGGTTCACAATAAAGTGACTGACCTGTTCACTATATGATAATAATTCCAACTCCAACTTTTTAGGCAGAGTCCTGGGGGGATGTGACCGATAATGTGGACCTGAGAGAGACCAAGAGACAGAGAGAGCTTTGGTCAGACCTGGATATTAAACAAACCAAAACAAAATAACAAAAATGAAACAAACAACAACAAACAAAACAAATTTAAGATATTCAAGACACACCAAGATAATTTTTGTTTTGAGGAAAAAAGGATCATCAGCATCAAACAAAAGCACAATAGCAAAACTACAAGTTAAAAACTGAAACACTGCAGAAAAACCAACGGTCACACATCCGCTTCTAGCTGGTCTGACTCATGATCAAACACCTCTAACCCACAACCCTTAACGCTGCAACTTGTTAAACTGCCACAACAAGCAAACAGCTTTAACGTCACAGTTTGTTTTCTTATGCTCTTAATATAAAATACAATGTTTTCTGGTTTCTCTGATGTTTGTAAAGTTCTCATACCTTCTCTCCCTTGTTCTCTGACTCTTGTAGTATATTAACGAGCCACTGGAGCTGATCTGCCGGGTCTGTGGAGTTCACCATCAGCCAGTAGTTCTCTCGTGCACAGAAGTTCATGTTCAAAGACACCACCCTCAAACCATGCTGAACTTCCACCGTGTAAAAACCTCCACGACTGGAGAGCAGAAAACACAACAAACAAACAAACAAACAAATAAATAAATAAATAAATAAAGTATGCTAATGATAATAAATAATAATAAAAATAAACAAATAAATAAATAAAAATATATAAAAAATAATTAAACAGTAGTAGTAGCAGTAATAATAATAATAATAAATAAAAGATGTGTTACAGGGGTGTAAATACAACGTCAAAATGACCACATGATTATAATAAATAAAAAAATATTTGTATTATTATTATTATTATTATTATTATTAACAGAGATAATTCCAGGGGCCATACATAATAAAAAGCCACATGATTAAACAAACAAACAAACAATAAATAAATAAATAAATAAATAAGTAAGTAAGTAAATAAATAAAAAAACAAACACACGATAATATGCATTCCAGGATGTATGATTATAATAAAAATATATATTATTATTATTATTATTATTATTATTATTATTATCATTATTATTATTATTATTATTATCATTATTATTATTAAAAGAGAAAATTCCAGGGGCCATACATATAAAAAAAAAACAACATGACTAAATAATAATACAAATAGTAATAAATAAAAAACTGAATAACAATAAGAAAAATAACAACAACAACATAATAATAATAATAATAATAATAATAATAATAATAATAGTAATAATAATAAACAACAACAACAACAGTTGTTATCTTGTTACAACAACAATAGTTGTATCTTGTTAAGATAATTCCAGGGGCCATACAAAAAGCCACAATTTGTAATAATAATAATAATAATAATAATAATAATAATAATAATAATAAAGATACATAATAAGAGCCAAAACCAACAAAATTGGCATGTGATTATAGTAAGTAAATAAATAAATATTATTATTATTACAATTATTATTATTATTTTTATTATTATTATTATTTAATATGATAATTCAAGAGGCATATATATATAAAAAGCCACATAATTAATAACACAAATATTAATAATAAATACAATTAATAAAAATAAGGAAATAATTTACCACCACCAACACCAACAACAACAACAACAACATAATAATAATAATAATAATAATATTTTTATTATTATTATTATTATTATTATTATTATTTAATATGATACATTCCAGGGAGCAAAAACATCAAAATGACCACATAATTTATTTATTTATATATATTTATATTATTTATTATTATTATTATTATTATTATTATTAATAATAATAATATAATAATAATAATAATAATAATAATAATAATAATAATAAATAAGCATTCCTGGGGGCATATATATTAAAATAATAATAATAATAATAATAATAATAATAATAATTCGATTATATATTCATCAGTGACAACACTATTTTATATCAAAATGTGATGATAATTAATGTGAAAGGTTTAGCCCAAATAACTTATAAAGTCTCTTCCATCAGTACTTTACCGTATCGTCTCCAGGGAATCCTTTGGCAGCCAAGGTGCCCACTCCTTTACCATCGTGTAATAAAGCCAGTCAGACGACCGATTCCCATGTACAAACGGAGGTGGGAAACTATTCACTGGTGTGCTCTCGTGATTCCCAACCGCTGGGTACACAGTTACATTAGGCCCCAGGTGTTTGCGTATGAGTCTAGTGATGGTGACGAGCTCGTTTAGCTGCTGTGTTCGCGTCTGAGACCAGACATTGTGTGCTGGAATGTCTCCTGTCCAGTACACCCAATCCCACGGGCCGGATTTGGCTAAGTTTTGGAGAAGGTTTTCTATTGTGCGAAGAGGCAGGTCACATTTACCATATGTGCCCCAGTATCCAGCTCCGGTGTGCTTCCAACTGGCCCTTCCAGAGTCATTTCGACAGCACAGTGGCAATTTACACTCTATGAGACTGCCTTCGGCATACTCCGCATCCCAGTGGATATCTGTGAGGAAGAGGATTCTGTTTTGTGGAGAGCCCGGTTTGGGAGGTTTGGGTGGTTTAACCGGAGGTTTGGGGACCCGCGGCAAGGACACATTCCAGGGGGCATAAATATCAAAATGGCCACACGTCGGTCCAACCAGTACAGCACAAGCCTCCGAGGGCCAGAGGAAAGACTCCTGGAGCACACGGATGACATCGTCTCGGAAGAGCTCAGTGATATCTCGGCATACTTGCGGCTCGGCCAGATGCAGTCGAACGCAGGCTTCTCCCAAAGCATGCGCCACACGCTCCATGTTTGAGTCACTCTGTTACAAAAAATTATTATAATAAGCAGCGATTATAAAAAAATTTGATTAAAGACATGTACATCAAAATTAAAGAATAATATAGAATTATACATATAAAAATAATATAATATAAATACAAATATTATTTAAAAAAAACAAACAAACAAATAAATTTATAAAGCATACTGTCTTGATGCTTTTACACATCAATATAGATCAATATATTGGTATAATAAATAATAGCAAAAGCAATATTATGAGGAAATATTTTTACTATTTAAAATAACTGCGCTCTATTCGAATACATTTTAAAATGTAATTTATTCCTGTGATTAAAGCTAAATTTTCAGCATCATTACTCCAGTCTTCAGTGTCACATGATCATTTGGAAATCATTCTAATATGCTGATTTGCTGTTCAAGAAACATTTGGAAAAATATATAATTATTATTATTAATAATAATGATGATTATGATAATAATAATAATAATTTTGTAACATTATACACTATGCCATTCAAAAGCTTGGAGTGAGTATTTTTTATTTTTATTTTAACACAAATAACATGAGAAAAATATATCTTCATTATTGTAGTTACAAAGAATTCTACTGTTTTTACTGTACTTTGGATCAAATAAATGCAGGCTTGGTGAGCAAAAGAGACTTAGAATCTTACTGTTCAAAAACTTTTTGATAAGTATATACACTTAAATTTTTAAACAATATATTACTTAAATATTTAACCATTAATATTTTTAAAATAACAGTCGGTGTATCTGCTAAATGTACATTTTTACCATTTCTCAGTCTACTATGACAGCATTTTTGGGCATAGTCAGCTCTCATGCGTCTATGATGCCAAAAATGCTGTCTAGTCAGGCAGCTTAACAAGTTGAGTCACAAGCTTTATCATACTCAGCAAAAGAAAACTGTATGAACCTCACTTTCAACACTCCTAAATAACATGTATGTTATTAAAACAAGAAAGCCAGGGGAGTTTATAAAATACAATAAGAAGATAAAGCAAAAGCTTTTCTCACCAGCAGCGCGATATCGACCGTGGCAAAGATCGCTTTACACACCACGCAGGACATGTTGTGCCAGTTGAACCGGAGCTTGAACTGATCAAACTCATCCACAAACCTCAACTTGGGTGAATCTGTTTCTCCTTCAAGAGGGTATGAGGAACCCAACGGCCCCGAAAACAATGTCCAGACTATGAAAACACCGTAGACGGTGGACAACCCGAACACTGGAGGGTTCATCCTGGATGCACTGTGAGCTACACTGCAGTAAACTCTATCAGTCCCCCGTCATAACATAGAAAGTCTCAGTCGACGGCTCCAGGAAATCGTATTTATCCGTCAATCTAAGTAGTCATACGCTTGGGCTGTGTGTATAAATAAAACAAGAATCCGAATAACGCGAATCCAAGTATTTTTAGGCAGCTGTGGATAATAAATTGTGTTTTGAAGAGTCCGTCAGTTGTCTGCTCTGACAATAACATTGTACACCGTTCCGGGCGACCCGACCAGTTTATATAGCGTCAGCTGCCGGATCACGTGACATGTTGAAAACGCAGCTGACGGATCACGTGCCCTACCGCTTATGGTAAACATTAAAGTAAAATAACAATTATCATGTTCTATCCACTTTTTTCTTCAAGGCTGAAGTAAGCTTATGGGTGAGATTTCCGATTCATAACGAGAAGAATAACAACGTGCAGTAAACGGTAAAACTGTTTGCACTACGATGTTCACGATTAAGATAATACATTAAAATAACATGGTAAGACACAGCAATTTGCAATATTAAGAAGCAAAATGAGCTGTTTTGTACAGCTATAAATAGCTGGACGCGGATCAGAAAGAAAGCCAAACCCATCAAATTTACAAATGATGAATTTCTTCTCTTACGTGAAGAAAAAGGTGAATATATTAGTATACTGTACAATAATTCAACGTTCATTCTGTTAAATTATTCAATGATATGTTAACTGAAATTATTAAATTAAGAAATAAAGTTTCTGTTTTATAGCATGTTTTTAATTTCTGATTTTTTGTTTCCAGAAAAAAAAAAAAAAAAACTTGGCACTTAAAAGACTGAAATTCCAAACAAACTGAAAATGGGTGAAATATTTTTTCAAATATATGAATTAAGCAGTTTTGTTTAAAAACTGTATTAATATTAAAAAAAAAAAAAAAACATGCGTCTTTAACCAACATTCACAAATTTCACAATTCACAACCAAACACATGACCCCTGTAGACCCTAAATGGCAGTATAACTATACTTTCCTTCCAATTTTACTTTTATGGGGGAAAAAAAAAAAACTTTTTTTTTTTTTTACTGTTTAAAATTTTTGCATGATTACTCCAGACACATGATCCTTCAGAAATCGTTCTAATATTCTGATTTGCTACTCAAAAACATTTATTATTATTATGTTGAAAACAGCCAAGTAAAAATTCAGGTTTCTTTAATAAATAGAAAATTCAGAAGAACAGTATTTATCTGAAATAGAAATATTTTGTAACATTAAAACATAGTGTATAATGTTACAAAAGCTTTTTATTTCAGTCAGATAAATGCTAATCTTTGGATCTTTCTATTCATCAAAGAATCGTGAACTGCTGTAAATAATAATGGTAATAATAATGTTTATTTAACAGCAAAACAAACAAACAAAAACACTTATTTTAAATAGTAAAAATATTGCAAAATTGTACTGTTTTGCTGTATCTTGGATCAAATAAATGCAGGCTTGGTGAGCAGAAGAGACTTCTTTAAAAAAAAAACAAAAAAACATTATGTTAGTGTTCAAAAACTTTTGACATCTTAGTGTCACACAAACATATTGTTCAGCTTGACAGAGTTGACAAGTACTCTACATCTGGAAAGAATAAGATATACCCTAAAAGACAAGATTTTGTTATTCGAAAAAATTTGGTCCCCTTTTATTTCCTTTCTTCAAACTTCTGATTAATATGTTTATTATGCCTTCAGTGCCTGCTTTTACCACTGGATAGCACTTACGGGTCATGTTGTTATGTGGAGGGGAATGTTTTTTTTGTTTTTTATTATTATTTTTCTTATGTTATTTTTCCCTTTGTTATGTTTAAATGTTAAAATGCAACTTTTATATGTTTGTATTCAAAAAAGTGTAATTACAAGTGACTGTCTGTTAAAATTTCAAATAACAAAATATTTAAAGCAAAAAAACATATTGCTCAGCTAAAAAAAAAAAAGCTACGAAAACTAGAAAAATGTTTTAAAAAGCCTTTTATTTTGAAGTAGCTTATAGCATATCACATCGCAACACACCACTGTCATTGCTTGATATTATTTCATGTCAACAACCCAATAATTTATTTTCTGACAGATAAATGAACACAGATTGAAGCATTTAGCATGGCCAAAACATTTTATTTGTTCTTATTTTCCTTTAGTAAACTTTAGTTATCATGAATAAAATATAAACAGCCCAAATCTCCAAAATAAAGAAAGAAAAGCCACATAAAGTTTAATTAAAATCCTCACAAGGTCAGAAAAAAACAGTGAGCATAAGTTAGATATTCAGTCTGTTTTTCATTATCATCGCTGTTCTCTTTTCAAAACGTAAAGAGAAACACTGAAATTCAAAAAAAGAGATGTCAAGTATGCTTGTTTTCGTCTCTTGGTTTCCTATTAGCTAGCTGAAAGAGGAACACGGTGCAAGCATAATAAAGAAATAAATCGATGTAGTGTTTAGAAAAGCAAAAAAACAAAGGCACTCATAGGCTGCCTAATGTATCGCCCATGAAAAAAAAAAAAAAAACACTTATATATGTATACAGTATAAAAATCTCTCAGACATCTCTCAGACTTAACATGCTTAACATGTACATTGTAAATTAGAATACAGGAGAAGTGTTAGTTACATAACAGAGGATGTAGCAATCATGCATTTTTATGGATCAAGTAAATGTGTACATTTCTGAAAGCAAAGATGGGCGACTTTTGATGTGACTTCTGAACATACGGTACCTTAATCTAACATAACACATTGTTATAATATGCATGTCCCTGCTATGAGAGGGACAGTACAATCATGATATTATGGGCACTTCATATTTTGGTTATTTGTTACATGATAAGGCATAAAATCGGCTAATGCATTGTTGCACTGTTTTTCTTTTCATTTTCCTTTTTTAAACAAATCTCAGGCAAACCTATCATCCTATTATCAGGGACAATTCATCAGTGAAAGATAACGGCACAATGCTTTAAATACTTACAGCGATTGTTGCATACACATTTGCAAATTTTTTTGATTTTGAGCTGATGAAATGATCTGTGGAGTCTTAAAATGAAATGAAGCGACTGAGCAAAACGATGCATGAAATGTAGGAGTGGTTAGTTGAAAACTGACTTGGCTGTACATTCACTGCGTCCAACAACCGTTGCCACCACCACTTCCTGTTTAATGGCTATCAAAAAGAGGTTTTAAGAGAAGTGTTGTTCTGCAAACACTCCAGAGAACACGAAAAGGACTGATGAACACATATTTGTACAAACACAAATGATTGCATATAACAATATAGGCGTGGCTTTTAAAAATGTTCAACAGCGCTTCCACAAAGCGTTTTCTTTTTCTTTAGCAGAGGACTACAGTGGCATAGAGCACTTTGGTGAGTGGTGAACTTTAAGGCAATACTGTGAACTGTTTGCGGGGGTCGTCCAGCAGGGCTGTTTTATTTGTCTTGCATTTTCTCTAGGATGGGCACGATCATGTCGAATTTGGGCCTTTTGGCAGGATCCTCGTTCATGCAGATTTTCATTAGCTTGCAGATGTGGGGTGAAATGCCTGGTGGGATGGTAGGTCGCAGTCCCTCTAGTGCCACCTAGTGAAAAAAGAAGAAATACCCAGGGTCAGAAATGATTTTTTACAAGAAAGGAATGAGTTTGTTTCTTCATGGACATCAACAGATTTGGAGAAATCCTCTGCAGTGAATGGGTGCCGTCAGAATGAGAGTTGAAACAGCTGATAAAAGCATCACAATCTACAAAAAGACTCCAGTCCAGCAATTAATGTCTAATGAACTGAAAAGCTGCCTGTTTCTAAGAAACAAATTCATGATTAAAACATTTAAATTTGGTAATTTCTTACCAAAATAGTCCATAATCCATAATAATGCTTCCTCCAGTAAAAAAAAAAAATAATTGTCCATCCATATCAAAATGCACATATTTGTTGACATTCGTTTAGAAATGTTTTGGACTGTTTTCACTTGTGGATGGCACTTAAACACACTACCAGTCAAAAGTATTTGAACAGTAAGATTTTGAATGTTTTTTTAAAAAAGTATCTTGTGCTCACCAAGCCTGCATTAATGTGATTCAAAGTACAGCAAAAACGTACAAATATTTCACAGTTTTACTATTTAAAATACCTGTTTTCTATTTGAATGTATTTTAAAATGTAATTTATTCCTGTGATTTCTAAGCTGATTTTTTTGCATCATTACTCCTGTCACATGATCCTTCAGAAATCATTCTAATATTCTGATTTGCTGCTCAATTTTTTTTTAATTATTATTATTATGTTGAAAACAGAGTATAATTTTTTTCAGGTTTCTTTGAATAGAAAGTTCAGAAGAACAGCATTTATCTAAAACTAAAATCTTCTGTAACATTATAAATGTCTTTATCATCACTTTTGATCAATTTACAGCATCCTTACTAAATAAAAATATTCATTTATATAATTTCTTTTTCTCCCCAAAAATTATACCGACTCCACGCTTTTGAATGATATAGTGTATAATGTTACAGAAGCTTTTTATTTCAGATAAAGGCTGGTCTTTGGATCTTTCTATTCAAAGAATCCTGAAAAAAAAATTCTCAACTGTTTTAAATATTGATAATAATAGTAATAGTAAAAATGTACAGCAAATCAGTATATTAGAATGATTTCTGAAGGATCATGTGACACTGAATACTGGAGTAATGATGCTGAAAATGTAGCTTTGATCACAGGAATAAATTACATTTCAAAATTAAAATAGATTAAAATAGAAAGCAGTTATTTTAAATAGTAAAAATATTTCACAATATTACTGCTTCTGCTGTACTTTGGATCAAATGAAGGCTCAAATAAATGAGCAGAGGAGACTTATTTAAAAAACATTAAAAATCTTACTGTTCAAAAACTTTTGACTGCTAGAGTATTTCTCTCCTGATTCAGATGAAACAACTTTTAAATCTTTCAAATCTGACAGACATGGAGCTTTTACTTCACAAGATTAACTGATGGACTGAGTCATGTGGATTACTTGTGAATTATTGTGATGTTTTCATCAGCTGTTTGGACTCTCATTCTGATGGCACCCATTCACTGCAGAGGATCCACTGGTGAGCAAGTGATCTAATGCTTAATTTCTCCAAGTCTGTTCTATGAAGAAACAAACTCATCTACATCTTGGATGGCCTGAGTGTTAATACATTTTGAACTATTCCTTTAAGGATCAGAGTTTGACCCCTAAAAGTGATTCCCTGGTGCATTTTTAACCTTTGTCAAATACTGATTAGTAATAATCAATAATAATGATTAGTAATGTTGGATATTGGAATTCATTACGTGCACAGAATGTTCCCCATGACTGAAGTGTTTAATAAGCTAATTGCAAGTTCAGCACTTTTGCAAGAAGTCGTATTCATTTTATCTTAACTAAAATGAAAAGCAATGGCATTTTTTTCTACCATATCTTGCATTTTTGCTCTAAGCATTTCTTAATTTCTGTCTTTGTGGTTTGGCTCTTGCTTTCCGAACTCATAGATTTATCTCACCTTCATGCCGATCTCCATGTTTGAGAGGTCAGCGAACGGCACCTCTCTGGTGACGAGCTCCCAGAGCAACACGGCGAAACTCCACATGTCCGCAGAGCGCCGGTTAATCTCCTCTGGCTTCTTCTGCAAGGCTGAGAAGAGATGTGAAGCAAGAAGTTAGGATATCAGTGAATCAAAATTTCCTGTTTAAAGGAGAAGTTCACTACCAGAACTCCTGATAATTTACTCACTTCCATGTCATGTAAGATGTTCACGTCTTTCTTTCTTCAGTCGAAAAGAAATTACGTTTTTTGAGGAGAACATTCCAGGATTTTCCTCCATATAGTGGACTTCAATGTGTTGAAGGTCCAAATTGCAATTTCAATGCAGCTTCAAAGGGCTCTGCACGATCCCAGAAGAGGAATAAGGGTCTTATCTAGCAATACAATTGGCCATTTACTTAAAAAAATAAAAATGTATTTACTTTTCAACCACAAATGCTCGTTTTGCGCTAGCTCTGTGATGCATGTGCGTCTTCAAGCGCATAATTACGTTATGTTTTTAGTTCTTCACTTATGTACTTCGGTTAAAAAAGGTAGGGTGCAATACTCCATCCCATTTTCTCTTTCAACTTCAAAATTGCCTGACATCGTTGTTTCACCTTTTTTTTGTAAAGCGCATCTGAATTTCTTTGCACATTCACTTTGTAAACACTGGGTCGGCACTTACAAGTACATCACGCGTGGATGCGTGAGATCGAGCTAGTGCAAGATGAGCATTTGTGGTTAAAATTTCTATTTTTCCTAGAAAATTACAGATCGTTTTGCTAGATAGGACCCTTATTCCTTATTCCTGGTATCATGTAGAGCCGTTTGAAGCTGCATTGAAACTGCAGTTCGCATCTTTAACTTGTTGGCCACCACTGAAGTCCACTATATGGAAAAAAATCCTGGAATGTTCTCCTCAAAAACCTTAATTTCTTTTTGTAAAAAGAAAGACATGCATATCTTGAATGACATGGGGGTGAGTAAATTATCAAGAAATGTTCATTCTGGAAGCAAACTTCTTTAAGGTGCAGTCACATTTACCAATGTTCTGCACATTTCTATGGGTAAATTCAAAAGGAATCCACGCGATCGGGAACTTTGCATAAAAACAAAAGATGTTCCCATGCAGATTTTAAATGGGTTCAAGCTGGTCATGCAGATTAGAACAGAGAGCTGCTTGGTTTGAAAATATGCGTGACCGCAAATGTAACCAACCCTAGACAAATAAATGGATAAAGTAAAATTTTCCTTGTATAATAAATAAAGTTTGAAATGAATCATTTAGAGAGTTAAGGAGGGGAACAATACCTTCAGGTGCCACCCATGCGGGAGAGTACATCCTGCCAGGACACTGGAAGGAGAACTTCACATCTGCCATGCTTATCCTGGCCGTCATGTCTTCATCAATCTGATGTCAATGAGAACAGATTTGTTAGGACGTGTCAGTTGATGTTTGATTGAGGCTTGGCTTTACTTGACTATTGTGCTTTAAACTGATAATGATCTTTATATATGGACATTACAGACCATCGATATTTGTTAATCAGAAATCCACTAACAAAGAATGTACTTTTATTCATGCAAAACTCTCAACTTGTGGCAGGATGCACAGAAACTTCACAGAGAACTGAGACTGTTTACAGCAGTTCCTGTTCACAGCAGTTCCTGTTCACAGTGGTCTGTCCGCTGAGACTATATTTATGGAGTTAAATTCCACATACCATGACAGCAAATAAACAAACAGCAAAAGTGTATTTTGCAATCACCAGTTGAACCCAAGTATCTAAATTTGTAACTACACATCATAATGTTCTCTTGCTGAACAGGAATAGACACTCTGGAAAAACCCAAAGTTGTAGAAACAAGGAAACGTCTGCTTCAAGTTCCTCACCATGACACTTTTGCTGTTGAGATAATGCCGAGGGATCATGGGCTCCAGTGTGTGCAGGAAAGCCATTCCACACGCTATATCCAAAGCGAACTTTACTGCTTGTGTCTGATCCACAACAAAGTCTAGATGGACAAGAGAATGAGGAACAAACAGAAGAAGGATTGAGTTAGTTTAAACTTAAATTTAAGAATTAGGTTTAACTTTATGAGTCACAAAAAAGACTTTCTCTTTTCTGTAACATTCAGATTTTAAAGAGCAATTAAGCATATTTTTTAAATACACTTCCAGTCAAAAGTTTTTGAACAGTAAGATTTTTAATCTCTTCTGCTCACCAAGCCTGCATTTATTTGATACAATGTACAGCAGAAACAGTAAAATGTTGAAATATGTTTACTAGGGCTGTCAAACGATTAATCGCATACAAAATAAAAGTTTGAGTTTGCCTAGTATATGTGTGTATACAGTGTGTAATTATTATGTATATGTAAATACACACAAATTAATGTATATTTTTAGGAGTAATATAATATTTATGTAGAAAATATTTTTATTTATATATATATATAATATAAATCATATAAAAAAATATAATAAATACATACATTTGTAAATACTTCTTAAATATATGCATGAATGTGTTTGTATTTATATATACATAATAATTACACAGTACACACACATATATTAGGCAAACGCAAACGTTTATTTTGTATGCGATTAATCGCGATTAATCGCTTGACAGACCTAATTTTTACTATTTAAACTGTTAGACTCAATTAGAATATGTTGTAAAATGTAATTTATTCCTGTGATTTCAAGCTGATTTTTTCGCATCGTTACTCCAGTCACATGATCCTTCAGAAATCATTCAAATATTCTGATTTGCTGCTCAAAAAAAATTATTATTATTATTATGTTGAAAACAGCTGAGTATAATTTTTTCAGGTTTCTTTGATGAATAGAAAGTTCAGAAGAACAGCATTTATCTGAAATAGAAATCATTTGTAATCTTTTGCACTCCAGGCGTCCTGTGTTCGAATCAAGGACCTTTCCTGACCCCACCCGAACCTCTCACTTCACTTCCTGTCAATTCTGATCTGTCCTGTCACAATAAAGTAAAAAAAATATGCCAAAAAAAGTCTTTATAATCACTTTTGATCAATTTAAAGCATCCTTGCTACATAAAAGTATTCATTTCTATAATTTCTTTCCCAAAATAAACAAATAATATAAAATACTGACTCTAAGCTTTGTTACAAAAGCTTTTTATTTCAGATAAATGCTGATCTTTGGATCTTTATATTCAAAGAATCCTGAAAAAAAAAAAATACTCAACTGTTTTAAATATTGATAATAATAATAATAATAATAATAATAATAATAATAATAATAATAATAATCAGATTTTTTTCTTAAACAGCAAATCAGCATATTAGAATGATTCCTGAAGGATCATATGACACTAAAGACTGGAGTAATAATACTGAAAATTTAGTTTTGAAATCCCAGGAATAAATTACATTTTAAAATGTATTCAAATAAAAAAAGTTATTTTAAATAATAAAACTATTTCAGAATTTTACTGTTTTTGCTGTACTTTGAATCAAATAAATGCAGGCTTGGTGAGCAGACTTATTTAAAAAAAATATTAAAAATCATACTGTTTCAAAAGTTTTGACAGGTAGTATATATTAAACATTTGATAACATTCAAATGAAGTTGACAAACACCAAATGGTCTGTGAGAGACAGTAACGTGTGTGTTTAACTCACTGGTCCCCTCGTGAAGCACATTGTAGAGGGAGCCATAGGGCATCCAGTGTGTAATTATGATTGGATGAGGGGCGGGTGGAGACTGACACGCCCCCAACACGGGCAACACGTTTGGGTGGGAGAAGATTCTACAACAAGGTGGAGAGGGACACATGAACACACAGAAACAAGAGACCACAATGGAGACATTTCACAGATTTAAAAAAAAAAAAACGATCATTAAAAAAAAAATCCTTTTTAATGATCCAGTTGGAGATTTTCAGTGAATGAATTCTAAATATAGCCCACAAGTCATGGATTTTTTAATGGTGGTTTTATGTTCTATTCAAAGCTTGAAAGCTTCAGCATGAGGCAAGCACATGAAGACAGCATTCATTTTTGGACCATCTGTCTCTTTAATCTGTAAAATGTGGGCACGTTGGACTGGCGGTTCATCACCTTAGTTTAGGGTACTCCTCATTAAAGTCACGGCTCTTTCTTGTAGTCCAGTCCCGCACATTAAGCATCTTGACCACAATCTCTGTGCCCTGCCAGCGGCCTTGCCACAGCTGCCAGAGAGAAAGCAGAGAGACATCAGTGCTTCCAAAAACGAGCTCTGAGACATGGATAGCTATTGTGGTTTGGTTTGGTAAATGAGCTAACCTCCCCAGAGTGGTTCTCGTTGATCTTGGCCAGCATGGAGAGCTGCTTATAATCTATGCCAGCATGCTTGTTTAGTGTGCCGTTACCTGCAGGCATCATAGGAAATAAAAATATACAGCAATCAAACCTCGGTTATGGGTAGTCAATGTATTGACAATAAAATGCTTGTTCGCCAATGCATCTATGTGATGAGTGTAAATGAGAATCAGATGTTCTGAGAGTGCTTACGTGGTCTCGTTCGAGTGGTTCCCTTCCAGAAAGTGTCCTTGAAAGGAACTTTGGTCAGGCTTTGTCCTTGTTTCTCTGCCAGCTCTGATTCATAAAAGCAACAGAATTATTAAGGCTGATGGAACGTGTTATAACAGAAACAGATTTCTGAGGCCTCACAATGTTAGCAAACAGCCCTTTCAGCAAATCTACTTATTAAAGGAGACGTCCACTTCCAGAACAACAATTTACAAATAATTTACTCACCCCCTTTCATCCAAGATGTTCATGTCTTTCTGTCTTCACTCGTAAAAAAATTATGGTTTTTGAGGAAAGCATTTCAGGATTTTTCTCCATATAATGGACTTCATGGGTGCCCTGATTTTGAACTTCCAAAATGCAGTATAAATGCAACTTCAAAGAGCTCTAAATGATCCCAGCCGAGGAAGAAGGGTCTTATATAGTGAAACGATCGGTCATTTTTCTTTTTGAAAATAAAAATTTGTATACTTAAGCACAAAAGTTTGTGTAGCACTAGCTATGGGATGCGTGTTCACGATGCTACGAAGTTCATCGTCTGTGTACTCCGGCTTAAAAAGGAAGAGTATGGCGAAAAACTCCATCTTATTTTCTCCTACAACTTCACAATCTTCTGACATCGTTGTACCTTTTTGTTTGTCGGGGCACCATTGAGGTCCATTAAATGGAGAAAAATCCTGAAATGCTTTTCCTCAAAAACCATAATTATTTCTTTACGACTGAAGAAAGAAAGACATGAACATCTTGGATGACAAAGGGGGTAAATTATTTAAAGTAAATTATTTGTAAATTGTTGTTCTGGAAGTGGAAGTCTCCTTTAAAGAAGAGAGTTTACCTTTCAGATGTGCGGCAAGCGGTGGTTTGGCCTTGTCCATTGGAGTTTCTCCATACTTGTTGCAGATGCTCACCTGCGCACCATTATTGACCAGATCCTGGAGAGAATATGAATGATTACATTTGGTATGATTACAATGACATTTTTATCTTTTGAATACTACTAAATGCCAATGTTTAAACATTTCCCAGGTAATTCTGCTCAAATGTTAAAGGAAAAAGGCAATGTAGTGGTTGCCCTACATTTGTAGGTTGTTTAATCAGTGTTTTTTTTATTATTATTATTATTATTATTATTATTATACACTACCAGTCAAAAGTTTTTGAACAGTAAGATTTTTAATGTTTTTTTTTTTTTTTTTTTTTTTTTTTTAAAGAAGTCTCTTCTGCTCACCAAGTCTGCATTTATTTGATCCAAAATACAGCAAAAACAGTAATATTGTGAAATATTTTACTATTTAACTGCTTTCCATTTGAATATATTTTAAAATGTAATTTTAAAAGCTGAAAGCTGAATTTTCAGCATCATTACTCCAGTCTTCAGTGTCACATGATCCTTCAGAAATCATTCTAATATGCTGATTTGCTTTAAGAAACATTTATTATTATTATCAATATTTAAAACAGTTGAGTAATTTTTTTTTCTGGATTATTTGATTAATAGAAAGATCCAAAGATCAGCATTTATCTGAAATAAAAAGATTTTGTAACATTCTATACTATACCAATATTCAGTATTTTTGGGAAAGAAATTAATACTTTTATTTAGCAAGGATGCTTTAAATTGATCAGAGACATTTCTAATGTTTTAAAAGATTTCTATTTCAGATAAATGCTGTTCTTCTGAACTTTCTATTTATCAAAGAAACCAGAAAAAAAAAAAATTCTACTCAGCTGTTTATAACATAATAATAATAATAATAATAATAATAATAATAATAATAATAATAATAATAATACATGTTTTTGAGCAGCAAATCAGAATATTAGAATGATTTCTGAAGAATCATGTGACTGAATTAATGATGCTAAAAATTAAACTTTGAAATCACAGGAATAAATACATTTTAAAATATATTCAAATAGTTGTAAAATAAATATTTTTACAAATATTTAAAAATTTCACTGTTTTTGCTTATTTGAATCAAATAAATGCAGGCTTGGTGAGCAGAAGTGACTTCTTTAAAAAACATTAAAAATCTTACTGTTCAAAAACTTTTGGCTGGCAGTGTAAAATATTTTATTATTTGTGTACACATTTTTTTATTTATTTGTTTTTATTTTAATATTTTACATTATATTTTTTAGTTTTTTTTTCAGTTTTAGATTTTAATTTTAGTAATTTAAGTTTTTAGTAAATTTGTTTGCATTTGTCATTTTTATTAGTTTTTGTATATTTCTATTTAATATTCCCATATAATTCAGTTTTAGTCATTTTAGTACTTCAGTGCAAACAAATTTTTGTTTAATGTTTTAATCTAATATCTTTATTTTATTATATGTTATTTCAGCTTTAGTTCACTTAACAAAAGCAATTTTAACAGTTTCAACAATAACTATACTAAACTATACGTACTAAAGCTGGTGGTAAATGGTAAAGACATCTGACAAAACATCTTTGCTGCATAGAAGAAAATCAATTTATGTATTTTCCCCACACAATATGTATTCAGAAAAATATAGTGCACAAAAACCATGTGAACCACTTTTATGATAATGTTATGGTGTTTGAAAGCTCTAGTCCCCATTCATTATAATGGCACTGAAAACAGCATCCAAACAATCAAAACTGCCTCATTTTTCCCAGCAGAGGGCACTTCAAACTAACCTCTGCCACCAGGTCGTGGGCCCAGAAGCATGCGTAATGGAGAGGGGTGTTGCCGTGCTCGTTTGCCGCATTGGTGTCTGCTTTACACTGGATCAGCTAGACAACACAAACCACAACATGATTTAGTATCCAAACAACAAACACAAAAACATCTATTCAAATTCTCTTATACAACTGAAAGGTATAAAATAGACACTGTCAGTTTTTATTCCTTCTTTGTGTGCGAGAATTTATAACTGCTGTTTGCAGCTGTGTGTTTGTTTACACCTTTCCGTGACCGTTGTGGTCACTGTGGTTGTTCAGGTGCAGGTGTGTGTGTGTTTCTGAACGTTTATCCGCTACGATCTGTTCGCACCTTGGCCAGAATGTCACGGTGCCCGTGGCTCGCAGCCAGGTGCAGGGGTGTGTCGTCGCCACGGTTCATAACATTGATGCGCGCTCCTCTCATGATGAGCATATCCACGACACCTGAACGGCCTTCGCGGCACGCCCAATGCAATGGACTGAACCCGTGATCATCCCTGTAACAAAAAAAACACAGCTTAGCATATTTAGAATCAGTAGTGTATCATAATTACCACATTAATATTTACTAAAAAGTCACACTATAAAAAAAATTACAGGCCTAAATGCAAGATTTATACATTTTTTTAAGCAATCAAGCATTTAATTTAAATGTAAAATATACATTCGTTTTTTTTTAATGTGGACTGTATTCAAAAAGAATGGAAATTTCATATGCAATTCAAATGTTCAAATGGATTAATCCTTAATTTTTTTTTTTGTGCATATATGTTTGGAATTGTATTTTTTGGAGGACTGTCCCTTTAAATCAAGGCACATTTTTTGACACAGTGGTTTGACAGCAGTAAACTGTCTCCAGTCAGGCTAGCGATCCTGCTCTCAGCTGTCTGTCTCCAGCCAGTTAAATATAAACAGCCGTTAACTGGCCCTTTCCTCTAGATTATGAATACCCCCCCACCCACCCCCCTGCTTGAGTCCAAGATCCGTTCTTAGGCCTTCCTATTTCCTTTTCAAAACCGCAGTAAAACTCGCACTTACAGTACCTCAGGTCGACGGTGACCCTAAAGTTACAACAACAAGACTGTGATCAGATCAGAGCCTGTGCATTAGCGCTGCTACCGAGAGCACATGTGAATGAACCACATGGTGGTTTTACTATTAAAACCACTGAACGCAACTGCTGAGAGTGTGTTATAAATAAACGAAGGTAATGTCTGCAGCTGGTGCTCGTACTCATCCCCACAGTAATTCATTTTAAGTCTTTTGTCTTCAATAATGAAGTGTTTGTTGAAGGGCTGGGTGTGTGCAGTACAGTAGGAAGTCTCTGGGTAAATAATCAGGCCAGCAGTGTGGCTAAACTTAGGGTAGCTGCTGAAACTACTCACAAGGTCCTGCCGGAACAGACCAGACCACACACACTCACTGTCACACACACATACACACACACTCCATCTCACACTCACACACGCTGAGTCAAATGGTGGCTTGGTCAAAAGGGGTTATAGACAAAAAACAGCAAACAAAATATCAAGACAAATAAACAGGAAGTCCCCCGTCCTCAACTAAATAAAATGAAATTGCACATTGAGTCCTGAGCTTCCCAGTGGGAATTCCGGAATGTTCTTTATTTCTGGCCAAACTGCACATTTCAAGGAAGGAAGGATGGGGAAGAAAAAAAAAAAGAAAGAAAGAAAGAATGCAAGCAAGCAAGGCAAGGAAAGTGACAAACAAAGGTGGAAAGAAAGCGGCAAAGAAAAGAAACTCAAAAGGAAGACACTGGGAAAGACAGGAAGCTAGAAAGGAAGTGGAAACAAATTGGGGGGAAAAAAGGAAGAAAGTAAAAAAGGAGGAGTAGAAGGAAAATTAAGCAGAAAAGGAAAAATGGGAAAAGAAAGAAAAGAAAGAAAGAAAGAAAGAAAAGAGGAAGAAACCTTGAAAAGACAGGAGGCTAGAAAGGAAGAGGAAACAGGAAAAAAAAGGAAGAAAGTGGGCAAAAGAAAGGAAATGGGAAAAATGGGGGAAAGGAAACAGAAAAGGAAAAATTGGGAATGAAAGAAAGCTAGAGTAACAGGAATATGATATAACTTTATTGTCAAACTTTTAAGTCTGAAAGGAAGAAACCTTGCAAAGACAGGAAGCTAGAAAGCAGGAGGAAATAAATAGGAACAAAAGGAAGAAATTGGGGAAAAGGAAGGAAATGGGAAAGAAAGAGTAGTGGGAAAAGTGGGAAAAATGGGGAAAAGGAATCAGAAAAGAAAAAAAAAAAATGGGGAAAGAAAGAAAGCTAGAGTAACAGGAAGAAACCCTGGAAAAATAGGAAGCTAGAAAGGAAGAAGAAATAATTAGGAAAAAAGAAAGAAAGTGGGGAAAAAGGAAGGAAATGGGAAAGAAAGAGCAGTGGGAAAATGGGGAAAAGGAAGCAGAAAAGAGAAACATGGGGAAAGAAAGAAAGCTAGAGTAACGGAAAGGAACCTTGGAAAGACAGGAAGTTAGAAGGAAAGAGGAAATAAATAGGAAAAAAGGAAGAAAATGAGAAAAAGGAAGAAAATGGGGAAAAAGGAAGTAGGAAAGTAGAAGTAGTGAGAAAAATTGGGAAAAAGGAAGCAGAAAAGAAAAACTTAGGAAAGAAAGCTAGAGTAACAGGAAGAAACCTTGGAAAGACAGTAAGCTAGAAAGGCAATGGGGGGAAAAGGGAAGGAAGTACAAAAGAAAGCTAGCAGGAAAAAATGAAAGTGGGAAAGAAAAGAAAGAGGTGAGAAAGAAAGTTAAAAAGAATAAAAGCAGGAACAGAAGGAAAAAGAGGGAAAAAGGAAGAATGCAGGAAAGAACGAAAAAAACAATATATAGTAAGGAAAGAAAGTTGGTGTAGTATAAGGAAGAAAATGGAAAAGACAGGAAGAAAGTTAGAAGGAAAGGAAGCTAAAAAGGAAAAGAAAAAATATGGGAAAAAGAAAAGCAAGAAGAAAGAAAGAAAGAAAGAATAGCATAAGGAAGAAACCGGGGAAGACAGGAAGAAAATTGAAAAGGAAGCTTTAAAAAAAACAAAAAAAAAAGTATGAAAAGAGGAAAAAAAGAAAGAAAGAAGGAATAGTATAACGGAAGAAACCCAGAAAACTGAGAAAAGTTCAAAAGAAAGGAAGCTAAAATGAAAGCTAAACATGGCAAAACAATAGAAATTAACAAGAAAGCAAGGAAGTAAGGAAGTAAGGAAATGGAGAAAAAATGAAAAAGAAAGCAGAACAATGAAGAAAAGAGAGCTGTAAGAGAGCTATCTGTGGAGACTCTTATCACATCACTCAGCGCTCCGTTACACAAATGAAGCAGCAGAGGGGCGGACTGTGGAAACCAGAGCGGGAAACACAGGAAATAATATTCCACGCTCTCTCTTCCACTGCTAGCGGCTCCCTCCCTTTGCCTGTGTGAGTGTGAGTGCTCTGGACAATTCATATCCAGTTAGTTTCTCTTGTCCTTGTAAGGACTTAAGGCACGCGCTGTCAACCAGCACGCGCGCACAGAGAAAGAAAGGAATGTTTACGCTGAGAGACTTACAAACGTACAAAGACAGACTATGTAAACATTGAAACTAGAGTCAAACAACTGAAAGATAATGTCTGAGCCTGCGGTTACAATCAAACAGCTGAAAAGCTCTCTTATTAAGAGCTTCCTCTGTCCAAAATCCGTTCTGGGGTTGCATTCGACGATGTTTTAAAAGTACAACACCACATCTGAGTTCAGGTTTCTACCTTTCAGCAACAATCTGGCTGAGTGAAAGCTCATACCAAATTCGATCATAAACCGCACATCAGTGAGGCGCCGCGATCTAAAACCGTATCCGAGTTAACAGGCCAGATTGACGTATGTGACAGGAAATGTAACTGAAAAAGCTCAAATAATATTGCTGAACAGTTAAAAGGTACCTTCTGATTCAAAACAGACATAAAAAAGGATGCGCAAGTGTTTGTATTTTTAGACGGTGCGGTTAAAAACAAGAAGTTACAAAACAGGAAGTATATTTAGTAGTAGATAGTTCACCCTAAACACTGTAAATGCTGATTGGCCTGAGCTTCAGTAGCTTCAGTGTGTCTGTTTTAAAGCCGCAGAGACGAACACAGCTGTAACCTAGCATTTAGTTTGCTTCGGTCTTCTGTTCTTCTACTATCATTAGCCGCTCTGAGTCTGGTCCAGACATCAAGAATGAAACACAGCCACAAAATGTGTCAGTTCCTCTTTGAATCACAATTTGAGAGCAGACTCAGTGTCAGCTTAAATGGCATTCACTACTGGAGAAGCACAGAAGCAAAATTTGGGTGTTGACACGGATATCCGATCTTCAAAACAAGTTGAAACACAGATGATGTAACAGAAAGTATTATTCATTGCACACAAACAGCATACAATAAAAAGTTAACTTGCAAGAGTATAGAATTGCACATGGAAAGTCACTGAACTCTCTTACTTTTAACAATAAAGTTGTTTATCTTTTATATACAGTAACAGAGCTCGACATTAATGCTAGTCTGGGACAAGTGGATTATTTGCAGGGGCAAGTGAAAGAATTATACTTGCTGGACCAGACTAATCTGGTTAAAACATTTAATTCCGGCAAAAATGATTCTGATTTTATGACATCTTTACAAGTACATTTGGCAATTGACAGTAACAAGGTTGCACCAGTTGAGACTCGTGCAGACTGTCTGTGTGTGAGACAACCTCTTGGAGAAATCAAAACAAATAAATGGAACAGAAGAAACATACTGCGTTAAAAATTTTGTTTTTATATTTATAACATATAACCTGGTTAAGCAACATGACACGACCAAGTCTGTGCAGTTTTCCCTGAAAACTGTGATTGCAAACTTGACATCGATTTTATACAAGAGTAGTTAATATACATTTTAGTACAATATTGTCAATGTTGACTGTTTTCACTTGTTTGAAGGCATGCCTCAGGCACGTTTCCATTACAGATTTGCGCAAAACTGTGATATTTATATATGTCGATAAAAAAGTACTGCAAAATGATGTTTCCATTAACCGATGTTATGCGACTAAAACCTAATTTTCTCCTTTCGTAATAAGTCACGGCAGCGGATTTTGGCTGTATTTAAACAAATGAGGCAGGATAAAAAAAGTGATCAGCTCTGGTGGCCGTGTCAGAGCCATAATGCACCACAGACGCGTGCAGTGTAAATTGTTTAAGCATGTGTTTCTTGAAGGTTATAGTCCACTGAAGAATGATCATATGACTTTTTACATACGCCATGTGATCTGTAAATGCGGAAAAAAGTTTCCATTGCAGTTTTGCTAAATATTTCTTTTTTGTACTGCCTAAAAAAAAAAAAAACACCTCATGTGAACGTAAAAACATTTATGCGATACAAGGGAGTTGACGCATTTTTTTAATTTACAATTTCAATTTGTGCAATTTGAAGGGTAATGGAAATGCAGCTAATGACTCGCTCATTAAGACCATTCTGACATCATTATGCTGGTATTACTATTATTATTATTATTATATTAACTACAAAATTGATCGTTGTAATTTGTGTATTAATGCGAATCGCTAGAAGACTGAATCACGTTTCATATGTGAATCGATTTTTTCCCCTTCCCCAGTGGTTAGGGAAAACGGCCTTAAAATATGCAATAAAAAGACTTGAAAATTAATTTAAATACATTTTAGTATGCAGTACGTTCAGTCATATAAAACAATTTCCCAACAACAAAACTTGTGGCAAGTGAAAATTCTGAGTGGCTAGTAATTTTGGACAACCATTAGCCACAGTGGCTCGTGAGCAAAAAGTTCATGTCAAGCCCTCTGTGTTACTGATAAATGTTAATCATCTAAATGTAATAACTTACTTCTCTTTTGAAATAACCTTCCTGTTCCACTGAACAAGATGTACGAGGTTTATATTTTAATTTAACATAGTATTATTAACTTAAAGTTAATTAATGAATGTTTAATGGCAAAATCTCAATAAATGTCCAAAAAAAAAAAAAAAATAGTGTGAATTTGTCATGGTGGATAGATTTGCATCTTCTAAAGACTGTAGTTTTTATTATCATAATAGTGCTGTCTTTGGTAGTGGTGAGGAAATGTCAGTTTGACAAAAACATTCAACGCCCAGAGAGGTAATAAAGACATTGTTAAAACAGTCCATGTGACATCAGTGGTTCAACTGTAATTTTTTGCATAAGCTACGAGTGGCAGAGACTGATACGGAACAGAAGAAACTGTTGAATTAAATTATTTTTGTTTACTTTGTGCAAAAAAAGTATTCTTGTAGCTTCATAAAATTACAGTTGAACCACTGATGTCACATGGATTATTTTAATCAATGTCCTTACTACCTTTCTGGGCCTTGAATGCGGTAGTTGCTGTCTATGCAGAATCAGAAAGCTCTCGGATTTCATCAAAAATATATTAATTTGTGCTCCGAAGATGAATGAAGGTCTCACGAGTTTGGAACGACATGAGGGTGAGTAATTAATGACAGAAATTTCATTTTTGGGTGAACTATCCCTTCAATGAAACATCACATATTAATAAATCATACAAAATTATAATAAACATGCATTAGAAAAGATTGTTATTTTTAACCTGTATGAATTTCTTTAAACACAAAAATATACAAGAGATATTTGGAAGGATGTTAATAACCAAACAGTTGCTGGTAGCCACTGATTCCATACTATTTTTTCCCCTACTACAGACATCAATGGCTACTTTTTTGCTCAACAGACGAAAGATATTTTTGAAGCAACTTGAAGATCAGTAAATAATGACAGAGTTTTCATTTTTGGGTGAACTATCCCTTTAAGAACATAAATATGGTCTATATTCATCTCAATGTCAAAGCTTGAACAATTTCAAAATCAACCTTAAAGGAAGTATAGGCATAATGGCCAGATTTTTACAAATTCCCATATATGTTTAACATATACATCTAGATGGATATAAGATAGGACAAAGTTTGCTGACTGGCATACTGTAATGTGAAGCATAAACAACGCCCATGTATGTCTGCTATTTCCTGTCTCCTCCCACAAACACGTAAGGTCATGACATCTCAAGCCATGCTGAAACTCCTCATAGCCTTTCAGATAAACTGAATCACACACTTCTCACCACCCATTTCAAAGCATCAAAACCATTTTATTAGGCAAACCGCAATAGGCAAAAGCGAAAGGCGAATCCCTTAGCTGGAGTTTTTCTATTTCTGGAAAAGGAAAACACTTTGAGATGGGTAAGCGGGGAGGGAGAGAGAGAGAGAGAGAGAGAGAGAGAGAGAGAGAAAAGTGACACAGAGAGAGGACTGGTATGGCTCAAGTCAGCATGCTTTGGTTGGTGAGCTCATCGTATGGAAACTATTCGTCCCAACCATTTCGTTTTAGCCCAGACCGTTCCCTCCTCCCCCTCTTCTGAGTCACAAATTACACATGGACTCAAGACTCAACTCACACTGGCCTGAAACGGCAGATCAGTACATCTGTTGTTTAGAATAGGGAATGCTTACATAAATAAAAATGAAGAGTATTGTCCTATTTTCTCCCCTCCCTTACTGGCAGTTTCTCTAGTAAGTCAAACATTTCCTCTGTCACATAATTTCAAAGTCACAACTACAACCATGTGAAGAGCACAGGAAATGCCTAGATAGTGATCTACATCAGACACTTCAACACCTCATCTAAACTAGCCGCTGCATGCAATCTGCTGATTCGGTGCTGAATCTGCACCGCCGAACCATTCGTCTTTGACCCGTTCCTTTCAGGTTATAGTTCTAGCGGCTGACAGCAAGAGAACGGATCCAGATCAGATTCCTTACAGGTTCTTGGAGATCTACCTGGACCTTTTCCTCTCTTTTATGCTTCCCAGCTGTTCTGGGATGTATTAGTGAAGGAAGGCAGGCCAAGGCTGTTTGTGAGAGGGAGCTTGGCAGAGGTGGAGGTATTTGAAGAGGGTGCACGGATCGACTCTGTGTATGCTTTACACCATATAGGGCTACAAATGGAATTCTGGTCTTCAACAAGTGTGGAATGTTTTTCGTTTAGTTTGTAAGACACAGATGGGATATTTCAGGTCTTAGTTCACCCAAAAATGATTATTCTGTTAATTACTCCCCCTCATGTCATTCCAAACCTGTAAGACCTCCGTTCATTTTCGGAACACAAATTAAGATATTTTCTGATCCTGTATTGCAAAGCATTCCTTTGCATTCTGCATTCTGATTTTGCCTGACAGCAAAGCAACTACCATGTTCAAGGCCCAGAAAAATAGTAAGGACATCAATAAAATAGTCCATGTGACATCAGTGACTCAACCATAATGTTATGAAGCTATGAGAATACTTTTTGTGCACAAAGAAAACAACAGTACTGCCGTGTACTCATGTCGAAGATTAACACGTAAGAGAAGAAACTGTTGAATAAAAATGTTATTTTTGTTTTCTCTGCACACAAATGGTATCTTATATATTGGCTCTTTTAACCACTTCTCCACCTGCTGGAACACCACTTTCTCATAAACACGTCTACGAGAGTTAGCGGAAGCTAGAGATTACTGTTTATTAAGGTTATAACATGGATATTTTTCTTACACAAATGCATCGATTCACTTCAGTAAAGCTTAAGCCATGTGGAGCACTGTTTATGATGGATGGATGCACTTTATTGGACTTCAAAGTCTCAACACCCATTCACTGCCATTATAAAGCTTGGACGAGCAAGGACACTGTTTAATACAACTCTGATTGTATTTGTTTGGAAGAACAAAGTAATATACACCTGGGATGTCTTGAGGGTGGGTAAATCATGGGGTAATTTTCGTTTTTGGGTGAACTATCCCTTTAAACAAGCACTTAAAACACCAATATGGCAGCATGTTTTGAAACAGTTTTTTCTGGTATCAAAAATGTAAACTAGTAATTAAACCAATAAGCCCTGTGAAGCCGTGGTTTACAGTGAATTATTAAAAGCTAAGGGGCACTGTTATAAATTCACTGTAAACCACGGCTTCATGGGGCTTATTGTTTTTATAAAACGTTTTTTCCATATACGTAGTAAGGTTTCACAAATAAAAACAAAGCAAATAAAGTGTAATGATGTAAATAAAAACAGTATTCTTTCACCAAACAATGTAGTTCCTCAGAAACAGTTGTGGTTGCATCAAAGATATTTTGATGAAATCCGAGAGCTTTCTGTTCCTTCATTGACAGGAACGCAACTACCACGTTCAAGGCCCAGAAAAGTACTAAGGACATCGATAAAATAGTCCATGTGACAGTATCAAAAATGTAAACTAGTGATCCGCTTCGCATTGTGCCTAACAATGCCCCTTAGCTGTTATAAATTTACTGTAAACCACGGCTTTCTTGGGGCTTATTGCATTTATAAAACGGTTATTCCATACACGTAGTAAGGTTTCACAAATAAAAACAGAACAAATGAAGTGTAATGATATTAATAAAAACAGTATTCTTCCACCAAACAATGTAGTTCCTCAGAAACAGTTGTGGTTGCCAAGCAACACACAAAAGTAAACAAAGGTGTATGTTTGTAGAGTAATTTACAACAGCTTTGAATGCAGCTCAACCAATCAGAATCAAGGACCGGAACTATCGTAAAGTAGAATTATACGAGAGTAATAATCGAATACTGAATCTCCTTAATGCCTCAAAAGCTGTGTATGCCACGACAAGCCAAATATCTGAATGAAATCCACAACACAAACAAAGTGATAAAATCTACCCTCATCGGCTTTCAGAATCACCGCTCCACTGCGCCCAGGGATTTAAAGACTGATAAAAGTGAGGGTTGAACTAAGGGACAAGACCAGATAAAAGATCCTTCCAAACAGGACAGTTTCTTCAAAATATATTTTGAATTTCCCAATGGCTGAAGTGGGCATGAACACCAAAGAATCCACTCCCTGCTGACAGCATGCAAGTTAATCTTTGAATGAAAAAATAAGCTAAGTGCTAAACCAAAACTGTACAAAACCACAAATAAGAGGTCTCTAGAACCACACGGCAAACTACCAAATAACAGCTCATATTATGAATCAAAAGAAGCACTCACCCCTGGTTTAGGTCATTCTCTGTGTTGTCCAACCAGAGGCGGACGGCTACCGCATTGCCTTCACGGCACTGAGTGAAGATGTCATCCATCTCGGCACCCTCTCTCCTCTCACGCTACCGGAATCCTTCGTCCCCTACCAGGAGTGTCCTGGGAGAGGCGTCTGATGCTGCTGTACCCTAAAGACGACTGCTGAGGGTCTGACAGGACATCCAGCCACGGGAAGGGTGCGATGGGACAGTCTCTTCACAGCCTCAGGGCAAGTGTCTGGTGTCTGTGTTGCACTGCAGAGTAACGAGAAGGAAGCTGAGATGAGCTGTCTTGACTAAGGCTTGCACAAGGCACAGTCACAGTTCAAGTCACTAGGGAAAAATGACTAAAACTCAAAAATAAAAAGAGGTTTCAAAGAACAGTTCACTAGAAATGCTTAATGACATGATTCTATTTATTTTTATATATAAAAATATAAAAAATATTTGACAAAATTATAATAAAATATTTCAACAAAATATAGTGACAAGCAGCGATTACTGGGGTTCAAGCGCTTTAAGGCATTTAGCCACATATGAAAAAAGACATTACATGTTATTTATCAAGCCCGTAACAACCTAAATCAATGACAAAAAAAAGCATTTTTGGCAAATCCAGGGCATTTACAATTAAAATATGATGATGAGAGTCCAGAGAACTGCACTGCATTTTTTTTCCCCAGATTGAGTATATAGGACTAGTTTGCAAAAGTACATTTTTTTTACATTTTCTCAATCATTTAACAAACACTTTGATTGACAGCAGTGGTTCTAAAGGCAAAGCTGTTCAGGATGAGGACGTCTATCGTATGATGTCTATCGAGTGATAAAACTACAATATACAATTGTTTACGCCCTTGAAAAATGCGATATCGCCCCTCCCATTGGCCAATTTCTTTCAAATTTCTCACAGTCCTTTAGGCCTGTGAGTCAAACAGGCCCACCTAAGTTTGTTCCGATGGACCTCCGCTAACCTAGTCTAATAAGTGCTCAAAATTCATTCGGCGTGGTCAGCCATGTTTTTAGAAATACACAGATGTCCTTATAGCCACTTGCAGCACTTTGAACCAAGACCGTGAGTTCCAATTTTCATGTCTATTGGACAAATGGTTGCGTAGTTATGGCCATTTTTATGTTTTTTCCCCTCTTATGGCGCAATCACGACTTCTTTGACTTGACCTCAGATTGAGCTCTTACATACGCGTTGCGAGTTTGGCGAAGATGTTTCATTCCTTTCAAAAGTTACAGCTGTTTTAGTAAACGTTTCAAATGTTTTGGCACCCCTTTGCGACAGGGGTGAGTGAAAAGTTTAACTTTTTTTGATAATTATTGATATTCACTCTCTAGAGAATCGTCCTGCACTGGTTTGGTTCCGATTGGACGAAAAACCCAGGACTAGTTTGCAAAAGTAGGTTTTTCAAAAAATGCTAAATAACGAAAATTTCACCAGGGTGATGGATGAATCTTAGGCATGTGTTTTGTCTGTTGTGAGCCAAGGATTTCAATGACATAACACACTTGAGCCTGCCACAATCGGTTAAGGAGTTATGAGCAATTTTGTACTTTTAATCACTGATCGCTGGGTCATTTTGTTGGTGGTGTGAGTCCTACCATCCCTCCAAGTTTTAAGTCTCTACGACTTACGGTTTGGTCTGCCCAATCACTTTTATCCTTGGACATTCTAACAATTACAATAGGGTTTCAGTGCCACGTGCTTGACTTATAAATTGTTGTTAATGTGAATAATTAATTTTTAAAATAATGATAGCAATAACTTCTTACGTTTCTTTTTAGAAAGTACTGATTAAAATGTGTATACCCACATGTATTCACAAACAAACATCACATGACATTCTTAAAGTCATTAAATTCAATTACGTTTTTTCGAAACCGCATTAAACTAAATTAAATATCAAGAGGACATTCCAAAAACTGGGTAATGGACACTCTTAACTGTTTTAATGCTCCACAAAAGAAATGATTCATGTTGTGCACAAGCCGCAATGGTTTAGAATGACATGAGGGAGAATAAATGACAGAATTTTTATTTTTAGATGAGCTATTTCTTTAATTCTCCTCACAGGTTTAAGCAATAGCTTCAAATATTTGTTCATTAAACATTGATGGGTGATGAATACCCATCTAATCATACAAGTCTCGGCCTGTTAAAATACACGAATCACTCCCTTCTGAGTCCAAAACAATTTTCTGCCAGCAGAATGTGTTTCTTTAATTCTCTGACATCACTCCAACTCATACTTTAGTTAAGAGGTCTTCACAAAGACCTGTCGTACTCTTGAAAAACTACTTGTCTGTTTTATTAGAGAATTAAAGAAAGGCTATGGTATTAAAAACAAAATGGAAAGCATATCTTAAATACACTTAAGAAGCTATTTCTTATGTGAACTGTTATGTGCTGTATATACTTTGCTGAGCGTGTTAAGTTGGGATCCAGGAGAGATTTTACACAAAAACAACAAATACAGTTGGAAAGGGAAACTAATGTGTTCACTTAGAGAAAATGACAAACAAATTAGATTAAAGAGACAAAAGCAGGCCAATATTGATTCAGTTAAATATGCATTCCATCACAAAGACACTAACAGGTAAACATGATAGTTAATACTCATAGAAAGAGGAGAAGAATTAGAGACAGACAGATCTAATGTTATACTGAAAGGATAGATAGACACACAGATAGATAGATAGATAGATAGATAGATAGATAGATAGATAGATAGATAGATGTGTTAAAATATACAGATAGACAGGTATGTTCAAACAGAAGCAGATGAGTATTTATTCAAGAGACTGACAGAAAGCAACACAGGCAGGTCAAAAGATTAGACAGATAGATAGATAGATAGACAGATAGATAGATGGATGGATGGATGGGGCGTTCAGAAACACAACGATATTTGCAGCAGACAGATATACATACAGACAGACATACAGACAGACAGTACGTGTGTTCCCTCAGTGTGAGTGACATTAGCCGCGCAGCTAACAGACCCTCCAGGTCAAAGACTGACTAAAGACTCTTAACCATGGGTAAGCCAAAAGAAAAAAACATACGGTCTGAATTATAAATTACTTAATCATTCACAATGAAATGATTTTTTGACTCCACACTCTATTTATGGCTATACAGCAGTAGTTTTGTACTGTTGTGAGCTAGTGCGCTAATGCCGCTAGCAGACATAACGCCCACAGTCATTGAACTACATAATCAACATACGATTCATGCTTCCCTCAGACTCAATCGATCATAACACCCACCATTACCTGTTTATAGGGCCGCTTATAGCTGGAGTGGACCAACGGTGATGACTGGGACAGTCCGGACCGACACTCTTCCAGCGTCCACACCCTACTAGAGCCCAAGTCTATGATCTCCTCCCCGCCGACAGGCACATACTCATTCCCCGCAGATCACGCCACTGCAGCGCCCCCGGCTGGAAGGTAAAGAAATCAAACGCCTCAGAAAACGTTTTTCTCTAACTTCAGAATTGTGCCTGGGGTTATGAATATTTCATAATATACATGAATTTAACAAAACTCTGTCCAAACATAGTAAATATGCATGGTCCTTTCCTTTCGTTGCTTTTATATCAGTATTAGAGGCAAGTAAAAGCCTGCTGCTCTACTACACGTATAAAATGCAACAGTTACTACACTAAAGTAAATAAATAGCTAAATAACTAACTAAATTAAATCCACATACTGAAAAAAACGACAATTTATAGGAGAGACTGTATTTATCATAATATATAAAATATATACATATAAATACAATTAAATGTAAAACATTTACCATGGTATATGTTAATGTTAATATATAAATATTAAAAAAACATTAAAAAGAACACGAAAAATCTTTAGTGTGGACTAATAATAATTAGATAATATTTTTACTTACATCGTTAAATAAGAAGGACCAAACCTTCAGAAAATTATAAATAAATAAATAGATAAACACAATGAAAATAAATACAATGAAAATAAATAAATTATTAGATAAAACAAATATAGTTAATTTGTAATTAAGTTTAATTTATTTTTTATTACTTTTTTGTATTTATTTTTAGGCTTATTTTTATTCTTTTGAACTTTTATTTACATATTCTTTGATTTTTTTTATTTATTTATTCACTTATTTATTTTTACATGTATTTTTTTACACATTTATTTAAAAAAAAAATTATTCTCACATGTATTTATTTACACATTTATTTATTCATTTATTATTCATATATTTATCTTTTTTTCTTATTTCTATTTCATTTCCTAAAATACAAAATACAGATTTAATAATAAATAAAGAAAAAAATTCTTTACTTTCCATGACACATTTTGTTAAAACAAATTTAGTTAATTTATAATTAAATTTAATTATTTTTTATTACTTTTTTGTTACTCACTTATTTTTACATTTTTGTATTTATTTTTATTCTTTTAAACTTTTATTTACTCATTTTCATTTTTTTTAATTTTATTCCTTTACTTATTCATTTTTAAACATATTTATTTACGCATTTGTTTTTTTATATATATATATATATATTTATTTAATCCCACATGTGTTTATTTCCAGATTTATTTATTTATTTTACTTTCTTTTTTTCTTATTTCTATTTATTTTTTCTTTTTACATATTTTAAATACACAAAACACTTATCGTAAAAATACCAAACACGGACTTAATAATAAATAAAGAAGTCCAAAAATGTTTCTTTAGTTTCCATGACGCATATTTATTAAAAGACACATTAGCCAGCAGTACATAGGTATTCAATATTTTAGTAGAGGTATTTAAATATTTATGAAATCCATTTCATGATCAACGATCTTAAAAGGCTTCTGTGACTTTTGGCTGTTAAGACTGAATATGCAACATAAAGAAAATCTCCCAGACATATGTTCTCTGCACATCGCCATCAAGATGGATTTTGGGGGCTCTGTCCTGCTCCTCCTTCAGACCGTGTTTCAAGACCTGATGTGGTCGTTACACTGCTGGGCTTCAGATTGAGTTTTTCTACTGCACTCAAGACGGGACCTCCATCTACTTTAGGTACAGTAGAAGATGTTGAGATCACTGGTGATGGTGCTACTAGTCCTTCTAAAGACTCATTTGTAAAGGTCTGTGTGTTGTTTGGTACTGTGGGCACATCTGACAATGACTGATTTTGTCCAAAAGCTAAGACATTTGTCGCTAATGATGTTCTAATATCTGCTGGAGCTGAAGGTATCTGTGGGCTCTCAAGCACTGGTGTTGTGGTTGTGATGGCTGTAGGGTTTTCCAATGCTGATGCACCTCCTAGTGCTGCAGCTTCAGCTTTAGCTACTTCTGCAGCCTTGCTCTCCATCTCCTGCATTCGCTTCTGCACCATTGCAGGCATCAGCTGCACGTACGTGCCCATTAAACGGTGATTGGTCCTTATTAACTTGCCAGCACAACTGTCAACACATCGCTCCTGGTAAAAAAAAAAAAAAACACAAACACAAGACAGAAAAGGGTGCATTATATAATGGTCATAGTGAATTTATGTATAACAACCAGGGTTTCTGCAGGTTTAATGGGGAACACATTATGTCAATATGTTCTCCTTATGTAAACATCTAGGGATCAAACAATGAGTTGTATTAGCAACAATTCAGTTCAAAAATACAACTTTTAACTGATCAATTTTTAATTCATTTTTTACAAAAACACTTCACGCTAGTAGCTCTGTTCCCAATCACTAGAATATGAAGCAAAAACACCTTTACTGTATTTCTGATCATACTGCCAAAAAGTAATGTTCTTCAGTGTTTTTGCCATTTTTTTTTTTTTTACTGAGCAAATGTCTAAAGATTTTAAGACTTTCGAGAGATTTTACATTTGCATCTCAAGTGTATCTTGATTTAAGGATGTTTGGATATTTGTATTGGAGAACAAAAATACTGAGCAAGGCCATTTTCGCAATGCATGCAACATTTAATGCCGTGACAGAATCCAAGACTTTCTGCTCTGTTTTAAAACTTTTTAAGGCCTTAATTAGTTGACGAGTGAATTAAGACTTTTTATGCCCACAGAAACCCTGAATGACAGAAGTGGCTCTGCCTCCACTTCCGTAAATGAATAAATTTACACATGTAGATAGAACCCTCCTTAAAGCCTCCTTTGTTTTTTTTTTTTAATGATTTTGGGAAATAATTTCACAAAAATATACTTTAAAATATTTAATTATAATTAAAATAATAATAATAATAATAATAATAATAATAATAATAATAATAATAATAAATACTTAAAAATTATGGTCAGCTTTACATATCTTTACACATTAACATATATATACATACATATATATATATATATATATATATATATATATGATTTTTAATGAAATCTGCTCATCCAGGCATTTGATTAAAAATACAGAAAAATTTAAAATAGTGGTTTTCTGTTTTAAATTACTTTCAAATAGAATTTATTCCTGTGATGCAAAGCTGAATTTTTAGTATCATTACTAATATGCTGATTTATTACTTCTATTATCAATGGTGAAAACTATTTATTTATTTATTGGAACCTGTAATACTTTTTTCAGGATTCTTTGATTAATAAAAAGTTAAAAAGAACAGCATTTATTTAAAACTGAAAAGTTTCCTAACAATATCCACTACCATTCAAAAGTTTGTGGTCAGTACATTTTTTCTTTCTTTCTTCCTTTCTTTGAAAGAAATTAATATTCATCACAAATAAGTTACAATGATAAAAAGTTATAGTAAGGGCTTATATTGTTAGAAAAGATTATATTTTGAATAAATGCGTGTTCTTTTTAACTTTTTATTCATCAAAGAATCCTGAAAAAAGTATCACAGTGTCCAAAAAAAATACTAAAAATAAAAAATAAATAAATAAAAATTAAGCAGTACAACTGTTTACAACATTGATAATAAATCAGCATGATTTATTAGAAGGAATTCTGAAGGATCATATGACACTATAGACTGAAGTAATGATGATGAAAATTCAGCTTTGCATCACAGAAATAAATTAGATTTTAAAGTATATTAGAATAGAAAAGTGTTATTTTAAATTCCAATAATATTTCTTTTTTTTTTAATCAAATAAATGGAACTTTGATGAGTATAAGAGATTTTTATTTTTTTTTACATGTATAAGGACAATATAAATAAATTTTTTCCTTCTCTCTCTCTCTATATATATATATATTAATTAAAAAGTTTAGATTATATATATATATATATATATATATATATATATATATATATATATATATAAAGATTTTTATATTAAAATCATAGGCAAATCACGTTCGCCTCACCTCATCCATTGTCAGATTTCTGTAGTTGAAATTGCTTGTGCATCGCTGGAAGCAGATTTCCGTCATGCGATTGTAAACCATCAGGAAGTCCCGCAACTAGATCACAAAACAGTACGATAAAAACATTATTTTATAAAATATTTGTCACATTCATAGATGCATGGAGAGGACTCAACACGCTCGGTGTCATACTTACATTTCGTAGCTGTCCGGCGGGGTCCATGACAATATTGTGAGCAGTAAATATCAAGACAAACGTTTATATAACTACAAATAAATTACAACTGAAAGAGATGAAAATAAGAAACGATATCGAAGAGCTGTCGCATGACTTTCAACAGCGCGCGGCCATGTTTAGAGTCACGTGACTACAGGCGCAAACGTCATGATTAGTTGCGGCGGAAATTTGCAAAAAGTCCTCACCTTGCTACAGTAGTGAGCTTGTGCTTTTGCATTTTTCCTGTCCTTTGTGTCTATGCGTGAAATGGGCAAAATTATTTTTTTTTTCCCTTTCTTTTTTACTTTGATACATTTTAACGTATTTTATGCTAATGTTTTGCATCTTCAGACATTCTATGAAGCTTTTAAAAAAAGAACTAGCCTACAGATACAAAAATAGAATCACCAAGACCTTTAATATCAAGTCAAACAAACAAAAATATTACAACTCTAAATAATAGCTATTAAACAGTCCTTATTTTTCTGTGCATAGTGACTTGAGTCATCAGTCAACCTTATTTGCACAAATATACATTTGTATATGTTATCCTAAAAATCTAAAAAAAAAAAAAAAAGCATCAAAAAAACAAGCAGATAAATATTTAACATATTCTTCTTACTATAAGTAGAACAAACAGATCAACCTTCAAATGCAAGAAACAAGAAAGCACATTTAAAGTGGCAAACTCATTTAGATGTGTCTCTATTAAACACCTCAAACCTCAAAACAAATAGCTGGTCTCCTCTGCATGCTTTTGAACACACAGAAAATATAATTTGGGGTGTGACGTAGCCTATGTACTTTAGAAATGAGCTTTAAATATCACAGCTGCTGACAGCACCACCCCACAATATCCTGTGTTTCATCTTTTAAGATGCTAAAGATTTTTTTAACCCTCAAACTGTTAACTGTCCTGTTCTAGACTTTGTCTTGATCTACCAAGGGAATGTTCAAAGCCTTCATGCACATTTCTGTGCATGCCAAACCCATTTTCATCTCTTTCCATTTCCTGCTCTCTTTCTCTCTGCCTCTCTCTCTCCCTTTCCCTCTCTTCTGCCTCCAGGGCTACTTGATGACTGTTGAGGTAGATACTGTGACGTGAAACCATGAGGCTGCTGCTCCGGGACGGGAGGGTGACGTTAGCCTCGTTATCATCCTGGTCCATGCAATTCTGCTGGGATGTGGGTTGAGGATGTGTCTGGGCCTGGTGAGTCTGAGGCTGTTTGTGGTATTTTCTCTTCTTCCTACGCTTTTTGTTAGCGGTCAGATCCAGTGATGCATAAGACACGTCCCCCTGCTGGACCTGTGAGATAATGACAAACCTAAGCTGTATTTTCATGATGCAATGCAGTGGAAAAAACCCAAATTGACTTAGTACCTTGCCTCATTTTTGGCTTTTAGGTTAAATTGCAACACAACAAAGGCCATCAAAAGAATTTCGCAATAAGTTGCGCAATACTGCGAGAATATCTTTCTGTAAGTTTCTGTAAATCTGTTATGATATCTTGCGTCTCTGATTTTAGTGTTGAAATAGACTAAAGGCGTTTTTAGACCTGTAGATTGTTAGCTTTGTTCCGCAACTGGGACCTGAATTGTGACAATGTTGCATTGTCTTTTTGGTTCGGTTCGCTTTCACACGACAACATTTCAAAGCGTACAAAAATGTGTTTATGCAAGTAACATGTGAGTAAAACAGCCATTTCATTGGTGCACCCGTTTACAGTATGTTCCCTATAGCATCATCCATCAAGGCTATATCTGTAGCTGTCATTACACGCACACACTGCATTCGAGTTGTATTCCCATATATATAAAATGTATCAATTAGAGCAGAAATGGAAAGACGAACAACAATTAGACAACGTTTTAAGATGAATAGGTGCTCTTTTGTTTTTAACTGCGATAACTAATGCTATTGCTGTGTTCAGATGTGGCTAAACAAACCAAACTAAGTAAAAATAATAAAGAATGTGCCAACATAAAACATGAAAACAACATAAAACCCAACGCCAAATTTTAAAGTCAGCGTGAAACGGAAGATGTGATAGTCTTTTTACCCTTTTGTGACGTGCGTACACTGACGTTCAAGCGTTTGGGATTAAGATTTGTAATTTTTTTTTGTTTCATCATTTCTTAAGGCTGCATTTATTTTGAACAAAAAGTGAAATATTTTTCTAATGTAAAATAACTGTTTTCTATGTGAATATTTTTAAAAATGTAATTTATTCCTTTGATGCAAAGCTGAATTTTTTAGCATCATTACTCCAGTCTTCAGTGTCACATGATCATTCAGAAATCATTCAAATATGCTGATTTATTATAAATGTTGAAAACAGTTGTGCTGCTTAATATTTTGTTGGAACCTGTGATGCTTTGTTTCAGGATTCTTTAAAAAGAACAGGATTTATTTAATATAAAAATCTTTTGTGACAATATAAACTACCATTTAAACATTTGTTGTCAGTACATTTTTATTCTTTCTTTTTCTAAAAGAAATTAATACCTTTATTTATCAATGTTTCAATTTAACAATAAATAATACCTTTAATTATAGTTAAACTGATAAAAAGTGATAGCAAAACTTATATGGTTAGAAAAGATTTCTATTTTGAATAAACACTGTTCTTTTTAACTTTTTATTCATCAAAGAATCCTGAATTAATTATTGAAAAAAAAAATCACAGATTCCAAAAAAAATATTAAGCAGCACAACTGTTTTCTAACACTGATAATAAAAGTAATAAATCAGCATATAAGAATGATTTCTGAAGGATCATGTGACACTGAAGACTGGAGTAATGGTTGATGAAAATTCAGCTTTGCATCACAGAAATAAATTCTATTTTAAAACATAGTAAAATAGAAAACCATTCATTTATACTGTTATAATATTTCACAATATTACAGTTTGTTTCTGTATTTTTGACCAAGCCTTAAAGAGCATAAAGGAAATCTTTAAAAAAAAAAACATTAAAAATCTCACTAATCCCAGACTTTTGAACAGCAGTGTATATTCGGTTAAAACAGCTTCTTAAACAGAATAAAAAACGATTTTTTCCATCAGAAACTGATTGGATTGTTGTCGCGGCAGCAATGTGTGGTAGATTTCGTCGAGTGACAGGTTGCGTTCATGTCAATGCGCACAAGTTCTGTCTAATATTCTGTCTAAAGATTGACCCTTTTCACTTTTCTGGGGTCATAATTGAGTAAACTTTTCTAGTGGTGAAACAAAAGATGAAAAAGAGAGAACAAAAATACTTTTTGCATTCTCATTTGCCCAATAGCAAAAGAAAAAAAACATGATAGCATTACTTTCTTCATGGCTTTCAAAAAAAGGAAAAAAAATGTTGGTCAAAAGAGAGAAAGATGTCAAACTGGCCGTCACAGCCTCATCCTGTGTTTTAGAAACACTGACGTATTAACTAGTGTAAGCCATTTATGTAAGCCATTTATGTAAGAAAACCAAAAGTATAGTGCTAAATATATATTGAAGTTTCAAATAGATTTATGATGCTAATAAATGTGGAATTTGGAAGTCCAAAAGGGTGCATTATGAGGGGGTATGAGTTAAAACATAATAATGATGTGCATGGATGAATCGTTTATAATAAACACTGCAATATTCCACAAAAAAATCTCAATTTTTATATCATGGTGACTTTAACTTTCAAAAAGGATCAATATTTTGCAGAAGTGCTATCAATGCATTTGAATGTTCAGCTTGCAAGCTATTAATGTGGCATAACAATGCAGCTTTTGACAAACATACTGCTGTAGAGTGGTCTGAGAACCCTGACCACAGTGGTGTTGATTTAAAGATCTGTTTCTACAAACATGTCTATTTTCTGTAAAATGCGTAGGCGTGCATGCCTAAAATAGTTATCAAGTGTGCATTCTCACGCAGCCCTTCTCTCTGAACGTCTTGAATTTAAACCATTAAACCATTGAAGTTATGACATTTATAAAAAATGTCACACAATATAGTTTGATATATAAAAGTGCGGTTTCTAATTTTGAGCATGTAAGACATACTACAATACAAGCGGCATTCAACAGAATTTGCTTAATTTACAGAATTTACTTAAAAATATCAGAGAACCAGAAAGTAAAACCTACATATTAAACGTTACAATTCTGTTTATTAGAGTTTAATGCGCTATTTGTTGCTAGTCAGCCATATAATAACTAACCGTAGCTAGCCAACCAACCAATAAACACCATAAACTAACTAACTAACTAAATAAATAAGGTCAAGAACATCAGTTTGGATGGATATTGCATGTTTTCCACAAAAACTTTGAAAAAGCGTTTTAAATTTCCATGTTTTTATGTTTCAAACAAATAAACTCATTGTCTGAAAAGATATTTTACAGATACTAATAAAGATTAGTAGTGTGGTTCTTTAAATTTTTAAATCGAACTTTATTTTACATTATTTGGAAATTGTGCATTACATATATCTCCAGATTAGCAATTTCCATGAAATTTGTTGAAGACCATACCTTTAATCTCTGCTTTGCTGTGCTTGCATGTGACATTTCTTCATAGCACACCTCTGGAGACATTTCAAAAGGTTCTGCACAAAACGAACAGGTATTAAATAAATAGCAATGTCATCATAACAGCATAATTATTAGCAGTGAATAGCAGATATGCGATGGATTACTGCAATTGGGAGCTAAACCTACCTCCTCCATCTAAACAGATGTTTCCATAAATAGGATTTTCCTGTCTTTCCATCTCATCATCTTCAAACCTGCATAACACATAATCAAAATGTATTTAAGTTATTCAAAGGATAATGGCTGTGAAAAGGATTATTACGTTAAATCAAAACATTTTCTCTTTTTGTCTGAATAGTCACTGAATATAAAAATAAATAAAAATAATTTTAAAAAGTGCTGATCATCACCTGTAAGATCGAAGTGAATCTTGACGTAATGGCTCATCTCCATAATCAAACATGTTTTCATTAGCTGATTAAAAAAAAAAAAAGATACAGTTTGCAACTGTGAATTGAAAATGCATCTTTTTAAAATGTTCTATACATGTCCAATGTATGACGCATACCTGCAGATGTTTTCCCCTTTCTTCTTAATAAATAGAACACCATATTTATACAGACAGATATCAGCAGTGCAGTCGATATCAGACCAATAGCCACATGTTGATAAGAGCATTTTTCTAAACAGAGAGTTAAATGACAAATCATGAGTTGATGATTATTACTTTACATTCCCATTGCATCTTATCTAATATTTGTATTACAAACTAATCATTTTGTTCCATAACATTTTCCCTAGTGGTTATCAATATAAACAGAAAAAAAAAAAACAATTGTTAATTAATACTTCTCTTTCCGCCATTTTTTTAACATTCAATAAATATTTTTAATGTATAATAATATTTCCATAAAAAATTGTTGTAGACACACATACTCTCAAATGTTGTATAGGCACAAATCATTAACAAAAAATCCGTAGATGTCATAACACTCAAAGATGAATCTTTATGAATCTGTTTCTATCAATGTAATTATTATCACGCATATAATCAACACTTTTCTTTTAATCTGGATCAGTCAGTAAACTTTTATTGTTTTGTGCCAGTATAATTTACTTTATTTTTAAATGAAGGTGTCAGGATTTAATTTAAATCCATCACTATTCTAAGCTTTAAGAACAAAAAATGACTGAGAACCATAAAGAAAACATGGAAAAAAACATTTATGAAAGAAAAAATGCAGTTTCAATCTGCCATTAGCATGATGATGAACTACTGATTGAGACAACAATACAGCTTTCATTTAAAAGTTAGAAATACGGTCAGCGGAGAACAATCTCGTACAAACATGATAAACCATTTTTCCTCTTACCTGACATCCTGAATTTATAAGGTCAAATGTCCAATAAAGCCTTGTCTGATAAAACCTTTCACCTGTACGTGAGCATGTTCAGCGAGAAGTGCACCAGTGCTGCTATTTTTATCGTCTTTAGACGTTTTCGGTTACAAACAGGAAATGTGGCGGCTACCTTATTCGTTGCTAACGTTCACATCACAAGAAACACATGGAGTCTACAAATTGTAGTGTCATGAACCACTCTCTATTGTTTCGATGTACATCGAAAGCATTTAATCTTTATGACGTTTATTGTATTTATTAAAATCTAAGTGTGAAATTGTTTTGCATTTGAAAGTTTCCTTTGCATTTTGTGAAACATGTAAAATCTGTTGTGTTTGCTATCTCGTTTTCTTTATTAGGAAGTATATTTGCTTTATGTATATCATGTGAGCAAACTCTGATATTTAAAAAATTGGTTGAAAAGTACAAAATCAAACAGGGCCGCAACTACCATAGACACTGAGAGACTCAGACTCAGCAATATTCAATATTCAGATTACCGCTTGACAAATACGGGTTTTTCAGTGACCAGTTTTTAAAAATTTACCTTTGTTGCCCCAATCTTGAATAATTGGTTGGATACATCAGATCAAGTACTTTGTTGTACAGCAGTTTTCCTGTAAGACAATTCATTATTTAACTTATTATGAACACAAATGTTCTTATAATCACAATTTTTTTATAATAGTCACAATTTAAGGAATTCAGGTGATGCAACTACACAAATCTTAATTTTCTAGTTTATTTTTTCTGTATAACTGCACTGTACTTTATTGTGTGAATTTTGCACATTTTTTGCACAATTGATTATTGTTCTCATGCATTATTGGTAAATTACCTTTATACATCATGAAGTACAACAGTACATTAGAGACCTGATTATACAGTGCAGGATACAGATGATTTGAACACTGAAACAATCAATCCTTTTTTCTGAATTTTCCATTTCCGACCACAATAGCGAGAGCAGGAAACGTCCCTCTGCATAAACGTGTCGCTGTTGTAGCAAAGAACCACAATGCGCAAAACTCTGTACAAAAAGCATCTCTCTCTCTCTCTCTCTTTCTCGTGTTTTCTCTCTGTCTTAACACACTTACACTTTCTATCGGGAGTATGTCACTGTTCATTAATCAGAAAGGCTTTTCCCATATTGAATGAAGGCTTGTTTTCAGGAGTAAACTGTGTTTTAAAATGCCAAATGTTGAATAAGCAGGATGAACAGAACCAGGAATTCGACTCAAGTTGATTTAAGCACCATATAAACAACCACCAGCTGTGCTGTTATTGCAAGCTATAAAAACATGGTGACCAGAACTGGCATTTGTATTTCCAGGTTAGACCTTAAAGGTTAAGGATACATACTGTCTCTGTTGGTCACTGTCTGATGTGGTTTTGGCAGTTGGTTTGTCTCGACTATCTGAGGTGTAAACTGAGGTTTTATGGGGCCTGAAACAATCAGCTGATAGCCTTCACTTTGTTCACAGAACATCCAGCCACAACAGGAGGTCAGCATTAGCATTCAGGCTATGTTTCAAAGCTAGCCAAGCAGTTGTATTATAATGGTAATAAAAAGCTGACATTGCAATACCTGTCTTGTTTATTTAACATAATTATTATTATTAAACTGTAAAATTACCTGAGGCCTAGTGGAATTTCATATTTCTGGAATTTACCTGCTTTTTAACCCCACCTCCTCCCACCCTCACACACTTTTGTTTTTGTAAATTCACACATTTCAGGGAAAAATTTTACATAGCTATGATGTAGAAGTAGTTTGTAAAAGTAAAGGTAAAACTCAAGATGTTCGATAATATATTTAATTTCTGTTACCAGAACAAGAACAAACCCAAATTATTTATAACAGTAACAGATTTTATACACAACCTATTCAGAATAAGTGAAAACTACTTTTAAAATCACATAAAAAATGAGGGTGATCTCATATTAACCAAAAAATATAACACATTAAAATGGTAAAGAGTTTTTTTTTTTTTTTACACAAAAATAAAAATTATAAACATATTTTATAACACATTTGATGTCCTTTATGTACTAATCAATGTTTATATGTAAATTACATTAAATCTGTTTATCATATGAAGTGACCACCTCTTCAGAAGACTGGTTGATTAATATGGGTTACATTTACAGTGTGGAAGAACTCATTGAAGGATCAAAATAATTGTTTGCGTGGACTTTCAGTGGAAGGACAAAAAATCTCTCAGGTTTCATTAAAAATATCTTCATTTGTTTTTTGACGAGGAACGAAACTTCATGAGGATGATGAGTAATCGATGAAACGCTTTTCATCTTTCAGTAAGGCCTTTAGGGAATAGTCTTCCTGTCAGCATACTGTATTGCGATAGAGTCACACTAGAATATCAGTCATAGGGACATCATGGTTCCTCACTGATATGTAGGCCTATTTTACTGGTGGTGGGGGAGGTTTGAAAGGATGTGGCTTATCCATTCTGAAAAGAAAACATAAAAAATGTAAATAAATAGACTGAAAATGTGTAGGATGTGAGATTATGTAAAAGGACAGAGGATGTGCTGCTGATTTTGGTGTGTCTCACTTTTTTTTTTTTTTTTGGTTCTGGCTTCTGTAGCCTATAGCAACAGCAACACAATCGAGACAGCGATAAATGCTGAGTTTTTTGATGCTGGAAGAAAAACAAAAAAAGCACTATGAACTGGCGACACCTGCTGGGCCAATCAGTGTAAATGCATCAAAAAAATTACAAACCAGTTGTTTTAATAAAAACGTAATCTACATGTTTCAAAAGCGTCAGTTGCTGACCAACAGACTGCACGGCCTGTGATATCAGCATAAAAGGAAAGTCGTTCCAGGAGCAAGTTTATAGATTATTATTATTATTATTATTATTATTATTTTTTACATTTGGAATAATATTCCAGTAGTGTATTAAATGGAATTGTATGGTTGTATTGATTTCATGTTGACCTTTAGATGTCTCATTTCTGTGCGTGTGTGTGTGTATATATGTGTGTTTTGTACCTTTTGATGTTGTAACAGCAGTGGTTTTGTTTTTCTTTGTTATAACAGAGGTATCTGTTTTTCTCATGGTAGAGTCTGGAGTTATACACAGTTTAACTGTGTGAGAGTTGCCTGGATGTAATGTAGATGCATTGCCAACAGGTGGAGAAGAGCTGTCATTGAGGGTAATGGGTTGACTGGTAGGTCTAGGTTGTAGGGTTGTCATAATGGCATTTGTTTGGAATATGCTGGTTAGAAAGTGACCAGATTCTGTTGTCTCAGTAACACCAGTTCTCCATGAGCTGGTTATTGCTTCAGCAGTAATCATTATGGCAGGGACAATAAAACATAAAAAGAAATATACATTTACATATACAGTATACACAATTTAAATAAATACATAACATATATAATATAATATAATATAATATAGGGCAAGGATGCTGGCTCCAGCATTCCTGTGACCCTACAAAGGTCACAGGTAGGCAATAATTCCCAGATGACACACATACATCACAGAGACATCTATTTGACATCTGCATTTACATCTGCAAGACGTACTTTTTTTGAGTGTTTGCTCGATACGTTTTCACAACAAAACCTGCCCAACTGGGTTAAAAAAATTGTGGATTCCGCATTCGGGGAGATAAAATACACCGGTTTTGTTGGGGTTATTGGGGTAGATTTAACCCGTGGACACCCGTGGACATCAAAACCAACCCGCGTCAACAATGTTGAAGTAGCCCAATTTCCAGGGAAAACCACGGACTTGGCAACACTGGATGTTTCCTATCAGATGTCAGATAGACATTTATTAGATGTCTTTATGATTTAGAATGTATGTAAAACTGACATCATACAGACATCTGGCAGATGTTTGTACACGGCAGATGCTTTCCAGATCAAGCGATCTTTACCAAACAAATGTAAATGCAAATGTACATGTGCTATCTGGGATTATATTATATTGTTATATTATATTAATTTTGCATTTCACAGTATAGTCATGTTGCAAGGGCGTAGGTTTGCTTCTGACATTCAGTAGCGTGTTTACCCATTATGCAAAGCACACAGTTGCGTGGGGGCCTGCGACCCGATTTCTCCCAAGGGCCCCCCAACCCCCAGAATGCCTAGGGCCCCCATAACATAAACACGCCCCTGTTGACATTAAAGGGGACTTAACAGCAGAACCCCCACCCCGTGCCCACCTACCACCCATCTAACTACCCCAACATTTTGGCATTAATGATAGACTTTTTGAATGCTGTTTCAAGACAACACACTATTTCTATGTTCAACAGACAATTAATTTTGATAACCTGAACCTACAACGTTACAGCAGCTTAGATTGCTGGGCGTCTTAATCACACATTACTTTATTTTAACCCTTGTATGGTGTTCATATTTTTGCTACTCAGCCAGTGTTCGCGGGTCTGGTGGACCCGCTGCATTTTTGGGTTTTTAATTCAACACAATTAAAAAAATTATGTTAAAATACTCAACAGATGTTTACTTCATTCCAATTACAAGCTATATAAACAGAATGTTTGGCTGATATTTGCCCTTTTCCTTTGTTACATCACATTCATGAATTAAAGTGCTACAGCTACAGTGCGGGAATGGCAGGGGCAGAAGCACACAACTCACACTTACACTCACACTCTCACAGACTCTCTCTCACACATACACACACATAAACACACATACACATACTAATAGCAGGCCCAGACAATAGGGTGAAGTTAAATAGGACCTAAAATGTCCACTCTTTTATTAGCCCCAGGTCCAGTGGACCCAAACACCCTGTGTGTAATGTGTAGGGGGGGTGTACAGTGAGCCATTGAAAATTTGTTCTGATATATGTCCAGAAAGCGCGCACTAACCTATTCTAACGTATTTAACTTAATATTAGTGGTATGACATATTTCAGATGCGTCCGAAATTACAATACATATACAATTTGCATATATTTAAACAACACACAATATAGGCTACAGACTCTCTCTCTCTCTCTCTCTCTCTCTCTCTCTCTCTCTCTCTCTCTCTCTCTCTATACGTTACTTTTAAAATCTGAGCAGGGCTTGCTTGTTTGTTTTTAATATAAAAAGTTCTATTCTAAGGCAAATGTGACCCTGGACCACTAAAACCAGTCATAAGTAGCACGGGTATATTTGCAGTAATGACCGAAAATAAATTGTGTGGGTCAAAATTATAGATTTTTCTTTTATGCCAAAAATCATTAGGATATTAAATAAAGATCATGTTCCATTAAGATATTTTGTAAATTTCCTACAGTAAATATTTCAAAACTTAATTTTTGATTAATAATATGCATTGCTAAGAACTTAATTTGGATAACCTTAAAGGCAATTTTCTCAATATTTAGATTTTTAGATCTCGGCCAAATATTGTCCTATCCTACACCATATCAATGGAAAGCTTATTTATTCAGCTTTCAGATGATGTAGAAATCTCAATTTCAAGAAAGTCTAAAGGAAAAGTAAATTCACGTCTGTACAGTAGAACACAGAAGAAGAAAATTCAACACTCTTCAGGAATTAAAAAAAAAAAAAACAATTGTTAGTTTATCTTATTAATGTATTTAATGTATTTAATTGTCATTTTTGCTTATTAGTATGGTTGAATTGGATCATTGAAAATCAGCAGCAAACACACTGGTCAATAAAATGTGACTAAATACATGAAGGATATTTGTATTATTTAACATATTTAATTATTCCAGGTTTGCGTCATATTCTTAGCTGCATTTCACTGTTTTTGTTCATTTTGAGGAATACTGAATTTGTTTTCCGTGAGAGAGATGAATTAATGTTCACATTTAGTCAAGAACTACAGTAACATCTTGCTGCCGTTTTTCCATTGTTTGTGCTGTGTATGTGTTGCTTTGGGCAAACTGGGACTTTATAGTTTATTATTTACAGTTAAGAACCATTTTTTTTCCAAAGGAATTTTAAATTGCCATGCGATCGCAATTACAAAAAGCTTCTTCTTACCTTCACTTTGCTTTGAGAGAACATTGATAGAAAACTCCACGTCTGTCTGGAGTTGATTGTCTAGAAAGACAGCTGTCAGTTTGTATGTTCCTGAGTGGCCAGATGTTACGGAGGTCAGAGACAAAGTGTCTGACAGAGAGAGTGTTGTGTCACCCTAAAAATCATCATATGGATTTGTAATTTTAGACAAGCTGAGACAGTAATATTTAATTTCAATCTTCACAGTCTTACCCTCATCCACTTATACTGCAAGTGCTGTGATGCTTTTGCTATACAAGAAATTGCCACGTCCTCACCAACGCTGATGTTTAAAGGGCTGCTTGTGTTACACTCAATGCCATCAAGAACTGTTTGGAAAAGTTTCGTAATTTTTTTTTTTATATGGATTTGTTCATTTGCAAGAGCTTTTATTTGACAGACAATGATAAAAAAAAGATATATTCAAAAACCTTTTTAGGTGCAGTTGATTTATATTCTCAATACAAACTCACAATTCACAGTCAGTTCCATGGTGGCTTTGAGACCTTGCTGATTTCGGACTAATGAATCCCATTCAGGTAAACAGATGTACACATCACTGTCGTTTCTGTTGACATGTGGTAAAACGAACTCTCCCTTTGAGCTATTCAGCCAAAATATCTTGTCCTGATGAGACAAATGAGATCAATATAACAGTTGTGTAAACTGTGGCGTATAGAAATATAGTATATAGTATTTTCTGTTTGACTCACTTTTGAACGTCCAAGTTTGTAACGGAGTGGTGGAGGGCTAGCTGAACAAGTTATTTTCACGTCGTCTCCCTCTTTTATGAATCCATTTGGATATGACATCTTCACTGATGGTGGAGGCTCTGAAATTAGCAGACAGATTATGGTTATTTGCTTTTCAATGTGAATTGAATGTGAGAATGTAGGTTAACAGTAAGCATTTTACCTGTAACATGCAGCTTTATGGTTCTTTTAATCGAGCCATTAGGATATGAAGTAAATTCGCAAATATAGTTTGCACTGTCATTCGCTCTAACATTATACAGGGTCAGGATTGAGCCCTGAGTCACCCCAGTTTTTGAGTTGGTCACTGTCTCCAGAAAAGGACCGGGTTGAAAATAATGTATTGGGAACCCAGGATGAAACACAACAATCTTTTGATCAATCTTCTCATTTCCTTTTTGCTGTTTAATCCATTCCAGCTGGATGATTCTGATGTCATGCTCCTCTCCCACAATGCACTGCAGGCTGATGTTCTGTCCCTCCACAGCAGTTGTATCCGCATTGTAATGTATAAGCACTCCATATGTTCCTGATAAACCAGTTTCATAAGTGATAGTCAGAATACTTAAATGTCCAGTGTCATCTGTATTATAAATTGATGTCCTTTTATGTACAGAGACCTAGGTCTAGGTCAAGACTGGTCAAGGAAAGTTAAAATTTAATCACTATAATAATGTCATGTGGCGTAACCAAGTTATTTATTTAAAGCTTTATGTTAAGTTTTTTTTTTTTTTTTTCATAAGCATTGAATAAAAATAAAATTTTGATTTTAATTCAGATTGTTGTTAGTTAGACCATTAAAGTTTTATTTATAGCTCCCAGATAAACCTTTCAAATAAATTGATTAATAAGCTGTAAGACAGTTTCGTTTTATTATTTTTTTTTTCTAAGAAATAATAATAATAATAAAGAATAATGCTTGATAAATAATTGATAAAGGTTTTTTTTTCAATACCTTTTTTCAGTTCTTGCTTTTGTCTCCTTTAGGAAAGCAGGACAGTATTGTTTTGTAATTTTTAACTTTGATTTTAACACAAAAATTATAAACATGCTTACATACAGTAGGAATGCATTCAAGTCACTACACTCTAAAAAGTGCTGGGTTATTTCTGTAAACACATTGTTGGGTTAATTGTGCTGGGTCAAAATTCTGGGTTGTTTGAGGTACTGTAAACACACAGTTGGGTTGATCATGCTGGGTCAAATGGACTCTAGTGGTTCTTTCACCACTGAACACGCGGGTTGGGTTATTTTAACCCAACCGGTTTGTTTATTTTTCCACTTCATCGAACTTTCTGGATTCTTCACTCGTCTCCTCGTCAGGCGGTCACGGAATTCGCAGCAAGCAGGATTATACGGTAAATTAATATGATTATATGATTATTTACCTTTATTTTTTAATAAGTTGTGGTTTAAAGCACAGTGATTTCACTAATGGAATATTTGATATGTCGCTGTGCGGGGTTAGCGTTTTATTCTGTGAATGATAACGAACGTTAAGTAGCAGCCTATAGTGACGTACTTTTTGCCTCAACAATCGCTTTATCGTTAAATAAAAGTTGTGTGTGTGCACGTGCAAAGTTTTATTTATATACAGTACACATGTCCCTTTTTTAACTCTTCATGAAAACACAGGCATATGTTAGAAATACGGGGTAAGTTCGATATATCCGTCATTTTTATGTTGTGCATTTTCGCGCTTTTTTTTTCCTCAGGTAAGTAGTGGTGTAGTGCAGGGTAGTGCAGGGTATACCGCTTATACCCACTTCTTTATCAGTTGGCTTTGCGTGTAAGTTACTCACTTTTAAATCCCCTCTGTTGCGCATCGAGTAGTGTCCTGCATTAGCCAAAATCGTGACAGTCCACCACATGAATAGCTCATTTAATCGCATGTGAGTAAATGTAAATATTCTCTAAAAACACCCGGTAACGACAGTAATGCGATCAGAACCGTGGGGCGGGCTTCCTTTGAAATATGTTTGATGATTGCGCCTAAATGCACCCGCGCCCGCTCCGTCCACTCCTCCACCCACATGCTGCCTGTTCATACGCGAGGGCATGTCAGGGGAGGCTCTGACACAGACAAAACCCGACCGATTTAATCAGAGACTGCGGAGAATCACGCCCAGACGTCAGTAAGTTATTCTTTTCAGCGTGTATTTGCATTTGGGGCGAATACCCACTTCTCCAGGCACCACGACACCACTGTTTATTAGGTCCTTTTACTCTTCCTCTATTTTAGTGAATGTCTGTGTTGCTTTACAAACTAGGAGAATAGTATAAAAATTAAATGGGTATGCCGTCTGATTTTTTTTTAACAGTGTCAATTCTGCCCTTCAGATTGGAGACTAATTGACATAAATGCAGTTCAGTGGTGAGATGCTAGCTTAGGTTGCCTTTGCCAACCGTTCCGTATTTTCAATGCGGAAGTAAGCTGTTTTCTGGTAATGTGTTAGACGTCCGGTTCATAATCCACCATAGGGAAATAACGTGAAGAATATGGAAGTGCAGTAAACAGTAAAACAGTTTGCACTACAAACCAGTGTGTTCATAATTAAGATAATACATTAAAATAATATGGTAAGACACACCAGTTTGCAATATTAAGCAGCAGAACAAGCTTTTTGTGCAGCTAAAAATAGCTGGAAGTGGATGAGACCGGAAGCCAGACACAAAAAAATTTAAAAATGGCTGCACCCACTCTTATGGTAAAAATAAGGTGGATAATATAGAATCGTGTCACAATTAAGACATCAAAGCAGTGGTCCACTTTAAAATCATAGCATGCAAGAACACCGTGTTTGACAAACCTTCCAGTGCATACAATATTTGTGTTCTAACGCTGAAGATTGCCAAATTTTCACAACAATTTAATCAAACTGGTTTAATTTGGCACTATTGCGCAAAGCGTTTAAAAAAAAAAACGTTTACGAGATCTAGCGATATTAAAATGCTTGAGAAGCTTTCTCGCGATATCAGCATAATAGAACTGATCTGTGTTTAAATGATTGTGCTGCATGTAAACCCATTAACCTGCTTTCTATATAAAATAAGTCATTGTAAAAACAGTTTTGTGAAATTCTAATTTTCTAAATCTGAAATTTCATTCTAGATATGTGAGATTCTTGCCGGTGCAGATGGACAGCTTTGTAATAGAGAAGCTAAAGGAAAGGCAGCTTGATACCCTGGTTAAAACCTTTGAAGGTAAGTTATATCATTCAATAACATTCAATAACCATGATTTGCTTTAGAATTTGATCTTTTCATTAAAATAACCATAGTTACTGGTAATAAAATCAAGCAATCAATTTAACATTTAAAAGCTTTAACTTATTAAACCACATTTGTGTGTGTTTTTTTTTTTTTTTCTCCTCAAATTTTTATTAGATTTCACAAGACTTCAGGAAGCTACATCCAGAGGCAGACTTTTTGTAGACTGGGCTACAATTGCAGACCAAATTGTTGCCTATGCCCAGCAAGATGGAAAGGTGCATTAAGAGCTGGGTGACATGACTTCAGGTGAGGTATTTCTTATAATATGTCAATCTATAAAAACAAAATTCAACTGTATTTGACACATCAACTGGTAAATACAATGGTACAGTAACACTTAACTAGTTGCTTATTAGTTTGCGTATTGGCTGTTAATTAGTACTTACAAACCACATACTGATGCCTTATTCTGCATGAGCATATTCTACATCCCTGAATCCCACCCCATACCTAAACTTAACCTGCAGTAGTTGAATGGGGGTGGGGATTCATTTGCATTAATACCATTATTATTTTTATTTATTATGAGATATGTTATTATTCTTATGATTTAGATGCTAAAGGGGTGAGTGCTTTCAAAGTCCTGCCCATTCTGGAGGAAGGGTCCACAGAACCACAACCACAGAATTCTGGAAGCCATTCACTGACATACAAACCTGTAAGTTTCGTTTTACTTTATATATATATATATATATATATATATATGAAGAGTTCAGATGCAAAACCAGCTAAAAGCCATCTCGATCAAAAATGAGATAATGATACTGAGTGAATGCTCTTGACACATATTATACGTCCATCTGAGCCTGATAAAAATGCATTTTTTAAAGAAAGACGTCAGATGGATTTAGCTGGTTTTGCATCTGAACTCTTTATATGTATTTTTGGAAATGCAAACTGATACTTCCCACTGACACATTACAGCAAAAAATAGAAATCACTGACTTAAAACCATTTTTGCTGGTGAAAATACTAGTGTTCCAATCATTTTGGCCACCACTGTATGAAGTGTTCAGATGTAAAAAACTAAAAATGTGCAGTTTGCAATTTTCTTCTGAAATGAGCATTTTTTCAGGCCTAAGTGTCTTCAAGACTAAGTGTCGTATAATTAACAGGTGGGGACCAGCATGGTGGATTTGTGCCTTGGGGACGAGACGACATCCCAGACCTTCGTCATTGTTACGGGCGGTGCCACTGAAGCGGACTCATTGCCTGGGGGAATTTCTTCAGCTTGCAGTATATTATATTGATGGACATAAGTCTTCATGTGTGAGTTTTTTAAGGCCAACAGTTTTTTCTGGCCACTTGTAACATGTTTTAAATTGTCATATGTATTGTCAGGTGGACACTTTGTTTGGCTTAGTTTTAATAGCACAATGTTTGGAACGATTCTCATGTGGTAATAATTAATTTTTGAGTGTTCTGCTGCTGCAGTGTTGACAAAGAATCAGAATCAACAGTGCCTAGTTTACACAGTTTTGTGTTTTAAAGTAACTGATCCGCTAAAATTGTTGTGTTATGTGTCTGTAATTGTTGGATAAAACGTGTGACAGCTGCACCCATTTGAAAATTGTTTTAAAAAGAAATAAAACTCATTAAATTAATGTTTACAGTTGCATTTTTTGTGTTTATTAACTGTATTACAGAAAAGCAATAATAATTTTACATTATTTTGTGATTATGTATTATTATTGGTAAATATAAAGGTAGCAAGGCAATAAGACAACAAATAACCCAATGTTTAGGTTATGTTTAACACAGTTAACCTGACCCACTGGCTGGGTCAAATAAACAACCCAGCATTCTGGGTCAAATGGTTAAACCCAGCACTTTGTCAAAACAGCCCAGAGTGTGTTCTGTCCCATAGTTACCCAGTGGCTGGGTTAAGGTTGGGTTATTTTTTAACCCAGCACTTTTACACTCTTAAAAATAAAGGTGCTTCATGATGCCATACACTCTAAAAAGTGATGGGTTATTTCTGTGAACACATTGTTGGGTTAATTGTGCTGGGCCAAAATTCTGGGTTGTTTGAGGTACTGTAAACACACAGTTTGGTTGATCATGCTGGGTCAAATGGACTCTAGGGGTTCTTTCACCACTGAACACGCGTTTATTTTTCCACTTCATCAAACATTCTGGATTTTTCACTCGTCTCGTTGTCAGGCGGTCACGCTCGAAAAGACTTGTTTCTAGAATTTGTTTTTCATCTAGGGAAAAACACGTTCATTATTTCAAAAAGAAATTGTTAGTAAACCACGTGTTATTTTCTATTGGTCTAAGTTTATCAGAAATATTGATAATATTTATTATCAGAATATTGAGGAAATTCTGGGTATTACCTAATAAATATCTTATTGCAAATAAAATTAAAGAAATCTCATTTAAGATACTGCACAAGTTTTACCCTGCTAAGCATTTTTTAAACAGATTTATTGAAGAAATAGATGTAAATTGTTCATTTTGTACATCACACCCAGAAACAGTACCTCATATTTTCTGGCATTGTCAGTATACAAAGAGGCTATGGTGGGAGGTTTCTAGATTTATAAATGACAAAGTGTTGTCCAACTTATTTCCAACTAAAAAAAAGCAGTATTGTACAGTGTGACAAAAATAACGTTAGATTTATGTGCGCATGCCCAGTAGCAAGAGCTGTATTCTTTATAGCCAACATCTAGCTACGCAGTGACGTATCGATCTGCTATTGGTCACACGGTTTCACGTGATACGAATTGCCAGGCCAGAGTTCTCGAAGCTTTAAGTGTGCCATGCTGCTAAACGCCAAACTTTTGCACGCGTTTGCTTTTCTGAATGAAAGTCAATGGGACGAAAAGTGGTATCGACTGGAAGAATCGCCTCTCCAACGCACGCTACACGATGATTATAGAGAAGAGAAGAAATACGCCCGAATCAACGCTGCAAACGAGCGATTAAGCGATGCGGCTACTACCATGAGTACACAAAGCCATGAGTGTCTGCTAGAGGCCAGCAACTCAGGGATTCGCGGATTTGATGGAAGAAGAAGAGTCAGCCGCTCCTGTCTTGTGGTGAGTGAGAATGTAACGTTAAACAACAACCACAACAAAAGTAGTAACGTTAGTAGTGGTAACCTCAATTAAATTGCCTGACCAAATACCGACGTAACCTGAAGGCCTAAATTAGTTTTAAAACACCGTAAATAACGCTGTTTGACAATTTTCAAAAAAAACAAAAAACAACAACTAGTATGATGCAAAATAAAAAGAATAATTTTGAATAACACCGTTTATGGGATAATGAGCGCCGCTACTGTCGGCACTTGCTATCGTTTAAAATGTTGTAAATAACGCCATTTGACAATTTTCAAATAAACTAGTTAAATGCAAAATAAAAAAAATAAATGTAAGTTACGCTGTTTAGGGGATAATGAGTTCCGCAACTGAGGTCGCTTTCTGTTGTTTAAAATGCCGCAAATAATGCCGTTTGACAATTTTCAAATAAAAAAACTAGTAAAATGCAAAATAAAAAAATAATAATTTAAGTTGCGCCATTCAGGGGATAATGAGTGCCGCAACTGACTGCGCTTTCTGTCATATAACACCATTTAGGGCAGAACTGGGCATGCTGTATCCTGGAGGGCTGAAGTCCCTGCAGAGTTTAACTCCAACCCTGATAAAACTCACCAGTTTGTAGCTTTCTAGTAAACCTGAAGACACTGATTAGCTTGTTCAGGTGAGTTTTATCAGGGTTGGAGCTAAACTCTGCAGAGACACCGGCCCTCCAGGATAGAGCTTGCCCAGTTCTGCCCTAAACGGTGTTGTACGACAGAGAGCCCTGTCAGTTGCGGCACTCATTATCCCTTAAATGGCGTGACTTAAATAAATTTTCTTTCCTCCAGGACCGAGTTTGCCCTTGTCTGGTTTAGGGGATAATGAGTGCCGCAACTGATGTCACTTTCTGTCGTTTAAAATGCTGTAAATAACGTAGTTTGACTATTTTTAAATTAAAAAAAAAAACTAGTAAAATGCAAAAGAAAAAAAAATGTATTTAAGTTGCGCCTTTTAGGGGATAATGAGTGCCGCAACTGACAGCGCTCTCTGTTGTACAACATCGTTTAGGGCAGAACTGGGCAAGCTCTATCCTGAAGGGCCGGTGTCCCTGCAGAGTTTAACTCCAACCCTGATAAATCTCACCAGTTTGTAGCTTTCTAGTAAACCTGAAGACACTGATTAGCTTGTTCAGGTGAGTTTTATCAGGGTTGGAGCTAAACTCTGCAGAGACACCGGCCCTCCAGGATAGAGCTTGCCCAGTTCTGCCCTAAACGATGTTGTACGACAGAGAGCCCTGTCAGTTGCGGCACTCATTATCCCCTAAATGGCGTAACTTAAATGGATTTTTGATAATAAGTGCCTGATAATAACTGACGTCGCTTTCTGTCATTTAAAATGCCACAAATAACATAGTTTGATGATTTTTAAATTTAAAAAAAAAACAAAAAACAAAAAAACAAACCTAGTAAAACGCAAAATAAAAAAAAAAAAAAAAATTAAGTTGCGCCGTTTAGGGGATAATGAGTGCCGCAACTGACGTCGCTTTGTCGTTTAAAATGCCGTAAATAATGCAGTTTGACAATTTTTAAATAAAACTAGCAAAATAAAAAAAAAAAAATTCATTTAAGTTGCGCCATTTAGGTGATAATGAGTGCTGCAACTGACAGCGCTCTCTGTCGTACAACATCGTTTAGGGCAGAACTGGGCAAGCTCTATCCTGGAGGGCCGGTGTCCCTGCAGAGTTTAACTCCAACCCTGATAAAACTCACCAGTTTGTAGCTTTCTAGTAAACCTGAAGACACTGATTAGCTTGTTCAGGTGAGTTTTATCAGGGTTGGAGCTAAACTCTGCAGAGACACCGGCCCTCCAGGATAGAGCTTGCCCAGTTCTGCCCTAAACGATGTTGTACGACAGAGAGCCCTGTCAGTTGCGGCACTCATTATCCCCTAAATGGCGTAACTTAAATTAATTTTTGATAACGAGTGCCGCAACTGACGTCACTTTGTCATTTTAAAATGCCGCAAATAATGCAGTTTGACAATTTTCAAATAAGGAATCTAGTGAAATGCAAAATAAAACAATAAATAAGTTTAAGTTACACCGTTTAGGGAATAATGAGTGCCGTAACTGACGTTGCTTTCTGTCGTTTACAATGCCGTAAATAACGCAGTTTGACAATTTTTAAATAAAAAAAAAAAAAAACAACTAGTAAAACACAAAAGAAAAAAATGAATTTAAGTTATGCCATTTAGGGCAGGCCTGGGCAGAATCAGTCCTGGAGGGCCAGTGTCCCTGTAGAGTTTATCTTCAACCCTGATTAAACACACCTGAACAAGCTAATCAGTGTCTTCAGGTTTACTAGAAAGTTACAAACAGGTGAGTTTTATCAGGGTTGGAGTTAAACTCTGCAGGGACACCAGCCCTCCAGGACCAAGTTTGCCCAGGTCTGGTTTAGGGGATAATGAGTCCAGCAACTGACGGCGCTTTCTGACGTTTGACAATAAATTGACATTAAATAATGCCGTTTGATCATTTTCGAATAATAAAAGTAAAATGGGGGGAAAAAAAAAAAAGTTTACGCCATTTAGGGGGCAATGAGTGCAACAACTGACGTCGCTTTCTGTTGTCTAAAATGCCATAAATAACGCTGTTTGACAATTTAAAAAAAAAAAAAAAAACTAGTAAAATGCAAAAGAAAAAAAAAAAATAAATACATTTAAGTTACGCTATTTAGGGCAGGCCTGGGCAAAATCGGTCCTGGAGGGCCGGTGTCCCTGTAGAGTTTAGCTTCAACTCTGATTAAACTCACCTGAACAAGCTAATCAGTGTCTTCAGGTTTACTAGAAAGTTACAAACAGGTGAGTTTTATCAGGGTTGGAGCTAAATTCTGTAGGGACACCGGCCCTCCAGGACCAAGTTTGCCCAGGTCCGGTTTAGGGGATAATGAGTCCAGCGACTGACTGCGGTTTCTGACGTTTGACAATAAATTGACATTAAATAATGCCGTTTGATCATTTTCGAATAATAAAAGTAAAATGGGGAAAAAGAAAAACGTTTATGCCGTTTAGGGGGCAATGAGTGCCACAACTGACGTCGCTTTCTGTTGTCTAAAATGCCATAAATAACGCTGTTTGACAATTTAAAAAAAAAAAAAAAAACTAGTAAAATGCAAAAGAAAAAAAAATAAATACATTTAAGTTACGCTATTTAGGGCAGGCCTGGGCAGAATCGGTCCTGGAGGGCTGGTGTCCCTGTAGAGTTTAGCGTCAACCCTGATTAAACTCACCTGAACAAGCTAATCAGTGTCTTCAGGTTTACTAGAAAGTTACAAACAGGTGAGTTTTATCAGGGTTGGAGTTAAACTCTGCAGGGACACCGGCCCTCCAGGACCGAGTTTGCCCAGGTCTGGTTTAGGGGATAATGAGTGCATGACAGAGCTTTCTTGCGCTTTCTTACCTTTTTCAAATAATAAAACTAGTAAAATGCAAAATAAAAAAATTAATAAATAAAGTTAATTTATGCCATTTAGGGGATAATGAGCGCCACAACTAATGATGTTTTCTGCCGTTTGAATTCCCTTAAATAATGCCGTTTGACAATTTTTCAAAACAGAAAACTAGTAATATGCAAAATGAATAAACTAATTTAAATTAAATTACACCATTTTGACAATTTTGAAAAAAAAAAAAAAAAAAAGAAATCTAGTCATATGAAAAATAAATTAAAAAAAGAAAAATTGATGGATTTGCATCTGTAGTCAATTTCTCATGGGATTGCTGTCTTGGAGGCGGTGGATAACGTTGGGTGGTGAGTGCTGTCCCATCACACCATATCTATGGGAATGAGCCAAGGCATCAGGTGGTGTGACTGTCTCACTCGCCCAACGTTCACCTGAAGCACTCTTACCATAGCGAGACGCTGCTCTAAATTCTCGCACTGTCAGTGAGAGATCAGTAGTGAGGCATCGCTCGGTGGGTGACGGATGGTGTCAAAGACAGCTTCTTGTGAGATTGTTGACTACAAAAATAATAGGGATAATGAGCGCCGCAACTGACGGCGTTTTCTGCAGTTTAAAACACCGTAAATAACACAGATTGACAATTTTTAAATAAAGAAACTAGTTAAATGCAAAATAAAAAAAAATAAGTTACACCGTTTAGGGGATAATAAGTGCTGTAACTGGCGTCACTTTCTGTCGTTTAAAATGCTGTAAATAACGCTGTTTGACAGTTTAAAAAAAAAAAAAAAAAAAAAAACACTAGTAAAATGCAAAAGAAAAAAATTAAGTTACGCCGTTTAGGGCAGGCCTGGGCAGACTCTGTCCTGGAGGGCCGGTGTCCCTGCAGAGTTTAGCTTCAACCCTGATTAAACACACCTGAACAAGCTAATCAGTGTCTTCAGGTTTACTAGAAAGTTACAAACAGGTGAGTTTTATCAGGGTTGGAGCTAAATTCTGTAGGGACACCGGCCCTCCAGGACCAAGTTTGCCCAGGTCCGGTTTAGGGGATAATGAGTCCAGCGACTGACTGCGGTTTCTGACGTTTGACAATAAATTGACATTAAATAATGCCGTTTGATCATTTTCGAATAATAAAAGTAAAATGGGGAAAAAGAAAAACGTTTATGCCGTTTAGGGGGCAATGAGTGCCACAACTGACGTCGCTTTCTGTTGTCTAAAATGCCATAAATAACGCTGTTTGACAATTTAAAAAAAAAAAAAAAAACTAGTAAAATGCAAAAGAAAAAAAAATAAATACATTTAAGTTACGCTATTTAGGGCAGGCCTGGGCAGAATCGGTCCTGGAGGGCTGGTGTCCCTGTAGAGTTTAGCGTCAACCCTGATTAAACTCACCTGAACAAGCTAATCAGTGTCTTCAGGTTTACTAGAAAGTTACAAACAGGTGAGTTTTATCAGGGTTGGAGTTAAACTCTGCAGGGACACCGGCCCTCCAGGACCGAGTTTGCCCAGGTCTGGTTTAGGGGATAATGAGTGCATGACAGAGCTTTCTTGCGCTTTCTTACCTTTTTCAAATAATAAAACTAGTAAAATGCAAAATAAAAAAATTAATAAATAAAGTTAATTTATGCCATTTAGGGGATAATGAGCGCCACAACTAATGATGTTTTCTGCCGTTTGAATTCCCTTAAATAATGCCGTTTGACAATTTTTCAAAACAGAAAACTAGTAATATGCAAAATGAATAAACTAATTTAAATTAAATTACACCATTTTGACAATTTTGAAAAAAAAAAAAAAAAAAAAGAAATCTAGTCATATGAAAAATAAATTAAAAAAAGAAAAATTGATGGATTTGCATCTGTAGTCAATTTCTCATGGGATTGCTGTCTTGGAGGCGGTGGATAACGTTGGGTGGTGAGTGCTGTCCCATCACACCATATCTATGGGAATGAGCCAAGGCATCAGGTGGTGTGACTGTCTCACTCGCCCAACGTTCACCTGAAGCACTCTTACCATAGCGAGACGCTGCTCTAAATTCTCGCACTGTCAGTGAGAGATCAGTAGTGAGGCATCGCTCGGTGGGTGACGGATGGTGTCAAAGACAGCTTCTTGTGAGATTGTGGACTACAAAAATAATAGGGATAATGAGCGCCGCAACTGACGGCGTTTTCTGCAGTTTAAAACACCGTAAATAACACAGATTGACAATTTTTAAATAAAGAAACTAGTTAAATGCAAAATAAAAAAATTAAGTTACGCCGTTTAGGGGATAATAAGTGCTGTAACTGGCGTCACTTTCTGTCGTTTTTAAAATGCTGTAAATAACGCAGTTTGACAGTTTAAAAAAAAAAACAAACAAAAAAAAAAAACCTAGTAAAATGCAAAAAAAAAAAATAATTTAAGTTACGCCGTTTAGGGCAGGCCTGGGCAGACTCTGTCCTGGAGGGCCGGTGTCCCTGCAGAGTTTAGCTTCAACCCTGATTAAACACACCTGAACAAGCTAATCAGTGTCTTCAGGTTTACTAGAAAGTTACAAACAGGTGAGTTTTATCAGGGTTGGACCTAAACTCTGCAGGGACACCGGCCCTCCAGGACCGAGTGCCGAGTGGGTGACGGATGGTGTCAAAGACAGCTTCTTGTAAGATTGTTGACTACAAAAATAGCCCTGGCTTACGCCTCAGAGGGCTTGCAATGCCCTATAAGTTTAAGGACCCACTCCACAAACATGCAACTTTTCACTTTACAAGATGTTAAATGATAGAGTGGAGTCATGTAAATTACTTACGAATCATTTTGATGTTTTTATTAGCTGTTTGAACTCTCAATCTGGCGGCACCCATTCACTGCAGAGGATCCATTGGAGGGCAAGTGATGTAATGCTAAATTTCTACAAATCTGTTGTGTTGAAGAGACAATCTCATCTACAATCTGGACCGCTTGCAAGGTGAGTAAATTTTCAGTTTTTTATATCAATCGGCTATAATCACATTCAAATACACAGGCCAGATTCGGACACGTTGGCCGAATGTTCATTGAATGGCTAATTCAATTATGCTGTCAGCTTCCATGGAGGATGTAGAGAATCTTCGCCCACTTTTACACATTTTACCACCCATTCCACAGAATACTGTAGATTTTAAATTGGCATGCTTTTATATATGATGCAAGATCACTAACTAATTTTGCAAATAGTTGCATACATTTGCATCAGAAAAATCTGTAGTGGAAAGGGATTGTGGGCTCCAAAAGCTTCGAAATACTTCCAAAGTTCCCTGGAAATAGTACTTTTAGACACATTTAGACTTATGCGATATATACAACCAATCAAAAGTTTTTGAACAGTAAGATTTTTAATGTTTTTAAAGAAGTCTCTTCTGCTTACAAAGCCTGCATTTATTTTATCCAAATTACAGCAAAACGGTTACATTTTGAAATATTTTTAATATTTGAAATAACTGTTTTCGATTTGTATATTTCAAAAATCTGATTATTCTAATATGCTGATTTGCTGTTCAAGAAACATTTATTATTATCAATATTTAAAACAGTTGAGTAAAATTATTATTATTGTTATTATTTTATTTTTTTTTTTCCCTAGAATTCTTTGAATAGAAAGATCCAACGATCAGCATTTATCTGAAATAAAAAAGCTTTTATAATCTTATACACTATACCAAAAGCTTGGAGTCAGTATTTTTTTATGTTTTTTGAGCAGCAAATCAGAATATTACAATGCTTTCTGAAGGATCATGTGACTGGAGTAATGATGGTAAAAATATAGCTTTGAAATCACAAGAATGAATTACATTTTAAAATATATTCAAATAGAAAAGAGTTATTTTGAATAGTAAAAATATTTCAGAATTGTACTGTTTTTGCTGTACTTTGGATCAAATAAATGCAGGCTTGGTGAACAGAAGACACTTCTGTAAAAAACATTTCTAAATCTTACGGTTCTGTATTGCGATTTTATTTTATTAGGATTCTGCTTGTTTTTTCTCCTAATTAGCTTTTTTTATATTTATATCTAATGGCTAAATGCTGCTTTAACATGTTTTGTAGAGTGTGGAAGAATATGGTCTGATATGGATCACCTCAGATTTAATATCTGTGGCGATTTGTCATCGGCATCTTCATTTTTCAGAAGTGCGTGCATCTCTTTTATGTCCTTCAAGTTGTTTCTTAATGCTTTTTAATACTGGAAGCTATTTTGCTGTGTCAGTAGTGGCTTTAATCTTCAATATGACTATTTCTGTGCTCGCACACAGTTGCACGAAAGCAGTCCTTGGCGTTAATGTTAGGTTGTTTTGTAGTTAGCACGCTTGCTATATCTCTGCTGGGCGGCCGGGCGCTTTTTAACTGATGGCTCTGCTCTTTTCTTCTGGGCAATCTCTACTTTCCATTTTCTCTCTGTCCTCTGCTCTTTGCATGCGCCTGTCCTCCGCTGCTTGCTAAAAAATTGCTCAGCTATCACCTGATCAGGTAATGAGGCAGAGTATTTAGGGTCTTGATTTGTTCTGTTTCTTATGTCTGTTTGTATTTTTCGTTCCAGTAATTATCATTCTTAGTGCTTTTACTTTAGTGTTGCTCTTTAATCCTTTTAATTGTTCTCAGTCACTTTATCTCATCAAGTATTTCAAGATCCAATACTTAATGAGCAAAGCTTTGTGGCACTTTCAAAGCCTCAGAAGTGTGTTTTGTTGACTGTGTGTTGTCATGTTATATCCTCAGGTGGAAGACGAGTGGTATGTGTAGCTACAACCCTGAGCAGATCATGCTAAGCTCTGTTGTACGTCGACCGAGTCATGACGTCAACCTCATGAAGGAGAAACTGATCTTCTCAGGTGAGAATGAGCACACAGCTGTGTGGAGATAAAGCCTGGTTAATGGACCCTTATCTCACCAGAATTGAACACCAGAAGCACTTGTCGAAGCAGTGTATCGATTCTTCAGGTTATGTTTATTTTTCAATATGCTGTAATCACTAGTTGAATAAAATGAGCATCTGCAGGATGATTTCAAACTCTGGACATTTTCAGAGACAGGCAAAGAAATATTCTGATAATTACTGTACACAGAATTTTCCAAACGCAATGGAACTTGTAGTTTTAATCCAACGTACTGATCTGAGAAACCCACGGCTCGTAAACATTCGTGATTTCACCACACTGCGTCAATGCTGCAGTGTGTGTGTGTGTGTGACCTGATGAATAAGATCAGAATCAACATGTTTATTCATTTGTATGAAATTTCAGTCTTTATTCTGTCATTTTTCATTCAGTCATTTCACTGTATGTAATTCACGTTTATGCCAAAATTATTAATACTCACATCACGCTGTCAACGCGTTATACTGTCTAAGATGAATTGGCTAAAATGTTCAACATTGTTATTTCTTTAAGGCAACGCCCGTGTATTCATTCATCTATTTTAATACCGTTCTTAGGAAAATTAACCATGGTATGTGTAGTAAAACTATGGCAATACAAATGGAAATTTTGTAAGGGTGTTTATTTAAAATGTATTTTAATGTAAACGGGTATAAAATATGATGAGAAAAACATTGTTAATGAGAAGACGAAATTGACTGCAGCAGGTTAAATTTATTTATTTATTATCCAGAATGCACATTTGAAAGAGAAATGTATTAATAGAAACTTTTCAGCAGGTGATATGAGATGTAGGTGTAAACATCCTCGGTTTCGAAATGCATACTCCACGCGAACGTGCATCCGCGTAATATTCTAGAAGGACCTTAATTCATCCCACGCATCTCATCCGTGTTGTATCAGGAAATCGTGAAAACTGAGGCAGTGTGTCATTGTTTAGAATAAAAGCAGCCAGGTACACTGCAGTAACACCGGCGAAAGAAAGGAAAGAGAGGGTTCTCCTATTAGTTTTCATTGCGTTGCGATAGGACCGGAAGTAGGGATACACCGCTTCGCTTACCGGATAAAGTGAGATAAAGGTCCATTCGCAGCAAGCAGGATTATACGGTTAAGTTAATATGATTATTTTATTATATACCTTTATTTTTTTAATAAGTTGTGTTTTAAAGCACAGTGATTTCACTGTTTAATGCAATATTTGGTATGTCGCTGTGCGGGGTTAGCGTTTTTGTGAACGATTAACGAACATTAAGTATTAGTCTACAGTGAGGTACTTTTTTGCCTCAACAATCGCTTTATTGTTAAAAGTTGTGTGTGTGCACGTGCAAAGTTTTGTTTATATACAGTACACATGTCCCTTTTTTTAACGCTTCATGAAAACAGGCCTAGGTTAGAAATACGGGGTACGTTCAGTTACTGTCTGCATACTGTATTGCTTTGTAATGTTTTGTCAGAATTATGTCATTTCGTACTAAAATTGATCTTTTAAGGGCATATTTTTCCAAGTCAATGTCCGCGACGTGCCGAATCCAACGATAGATCCGTCATTTTTATGTTGTGCATTTTCGCGCTCTTTTTTTTTTTTCCCCCCTCAGGTAGCTGCATTAGCTGCGCTATACACCTTACTTTAACTCTCGTGGTGTATAAGCAGTGGTGTAGTGCAGGGTAGCGCACGTGAGTAAATGCAAATACTCCCTAAAAACACCAGTAGCGACAGTGATGCTGTCAGAACAGTGGCACGGGTTTCCTTTTTAATATATTTGATGATTGCGCCTAAATGCGCCCGCGCCCGCTTCGTCCTCTCCTCCACCGAGATGCTGTCTGTTCACACGCGAGGGCATGTCAGGGGAGGCTCTTATACAGAAAAAACCTGACCGATTTAATCAGAAACTGCGGAGAATCACGTTCAGACGTCAGTAAGTTATTCTTTTCAGCGTGTATTTGCATTTGGGGCGTATACCCACTTCTCCAGGCACCACATCACCACTGTTTATTAGGTCCTTTTACTCTTCCTCTGTTTAAGTGAATGCTTGTGTTGCTTTACAAACTAGGAGTGCTCCAGTGCATACGATATTTGTGTTCTAACTCTGAAGATCGCCAAAGTTTTACAACAATTCAATCAAACTGGTTTAATTTGGCACTATTGCGCAAAACGTTTTTATTTTTATTTGCTTGAATTTCTCGCGATATCAGCATCTGCCATCTGAAATCAAACACAGAACTGATCTGTGTTTAAACGATTGTGCTGCATGTAAACGTATTAACCTGCTTTCTATATAAAAATAAGTCATTGTAAAAACAGTTCTGTGAAATTCTAATTTTATAAATCTGAAATTTCATTCTAGATATGTGAGATTCTTGCTGTTGCAGATGGACAGCTTTGTAATAGAGAATTTGAAGGAAAGGCAGCTTGATACCTTGGTTAAAACATTTGAAGGTAAGTTTTATCATTCAGTAACATTCAGTAACCATGATTTGTTTTAGAATGACACACTGCCTCAGTTTTCACGATTTCCTGATACAACACGGATGAGATGCATGGGATGAATTAAGGTCCTTCTAGAATATTACGCGGATGCACGTTCGCGTGAAGTATGCATTTCGAAACCGAGGATGTTTACACCTACAACTTATATCACCTGCTGAAAAGTTTCTATTAATACATTTCTCTTTCAAATGTGCATTCTGAATAATAAATAAATAAATTTAACCTGCTGCAGTCAATTTCGTCTTCTCATTAACAATGTTTTTCTCATCATATTTTATACCCGTTTACATTAAAATACATTTTAAATAAACACCCTTACAAAATTTCCATTTGTATTGCCATAGTTTTACTACACATACCATGGTTAATTTTCCTAAGAACGGTATTAAAATAGATGAATGAATACACGGGCGTTGCCTTAAAGAAATAACAATGTTGAACATTTCAAGGAAGGTCTACTAAAGGTCTACTAAAGTTGTTGTTTTGTGTCTGTAATGGTTGGATAAAATGTGTAACCGCTGCACCCATTTGAAAATTGTTTTTAAAAGAAATAAAACTGATGAAAATTGATGTTTACAGTTGCATTTTTTTTTTTTTCTTTCTAACTGTATTGCAGAAAAGCAATAATAATTTTACGTTCTTTTGTGATTATTTAGTATTATTGGTAAATATAAAGGTAGCATGGCAATATAACAACAAATAACCCAATGATTAGGTTGTTTAACCCAGCAACACAGTTAACCTGACCCACTGGTTGGGTCAAATAAACAACCCAGCATTCTGGGTCAAATGGTTAAACCCAGCACTTGGGTCAAAACAACCCAACGCGTGTTCTGTCCCATAGTTACCCAGCGGCTGGGTTAAGGTTGGGTTATTTTTTAACCCAGCACTTTTTAGAGTGTAGAAGAACCTTTTTTGTTTAAATGGTTCCATTAAGAACCTTCTTCTGTTTCACAAAAGGTTCTTTGTGTTCTTCAGATTACAGAAAGGTAAGAAAGAGATGGTTCTTTAAAAAACCTTTGACTGAATGGTTCCTTGTGGTACCAAAAATGGTTCTTCTATGGCATCGCTGTGAAGAACCTTTTAAAGCACCTTTATTTTTAAGAGTGTATATGCCTGAATTTTGAATGAATTTTTTTTTTTTTTTTTTTTTTTTTAGTAAATTAATAGGGCAAAAAGACACAGAACAGAGATCAGTATAAATGATAGTAAACATTTTCTTTGTTGTTAGAAATAAGAATTCAAGCCCTCTTACCTTGTATCATGCATAAAAAGATAAGTTTGTAAGCTGACTCTGTCACCAAAAAATCCATTTCTGTGAGGACAGCAGTCTTAACAGAAAGCCAAAACTATAAGCAGCAGTGGAGGCACAGGAAATGAGCAACACCACAACTTCTCCAGTCTAGTCTGTCTGAATTAACAGTTGCTTTTTCCTTTTTTTTTTCCTATGCTGAAGTTGCTCTGTACTCTTTATAAGTGCAATGAAATGCGTTAAATCGGTTAATTATGACCTTATTTTAAATAAAGTGTTGATATTCAGCATGTCTTCCTTCCTTGAAATGTTCAACATTGTTATTTCTTTAAGGCAACGCCCGTGTATTCATTCATCTATTTTAATACCGTTCTTAGGAAAATTAACCATGGTATGTGTAGTAAAACTATGGCAATACAAATGGAAATTTTGTAAGGGTGTTTATTTAAAATGTATTTTAATGTAAACGGGTATAAAATATGATGAGAAAAACATTGTTAATGAGAAGACGAAATTGACTGCAGCAGGTTAAATTTATTTATTTATTATTCAGAATGCACATTTGAAAGAGAAATGTATTAATAGAAACTTTTCAGCAGGTGATATGAGATGTAGGTGTAAACATCCTCGGTTTTGAAATGCATACTCCACGCGAACGTGCATCCGCGTAATATTCTAGAAGGACCTAAATTCATCCCATGCATCTCATCCGTGTTGTATCAGGAAATCGTGAAATCTGAGGCAGTGTGTCATTGTTTAGAATAAAAGCAGCCAGGTACACTGCAGTAACACCGGCGAAAGAAAGGAAAGAGAGGGTTCTCCTATTAGTTTTCATTGCGTTGCGATAGGACCGGAAGTGGGGATACACCGCTTCGCTTACCGGATATAGGAAGTGAGATAAAGGTCCATTCGCAGCAAGCAGGATTATACGGTTAAGTTAATATGATTATGTTATTATATACCTTTATTTTTTTTAATAAGTTGTGTTTTAAAGCACAGTGATTTCACTGTTTAATGCAATATTTGGTATGTCGCTGTGCGGGGTTAGCGTTTTTTTGAACGATTAACGAACATTAAGTATTAGTCTACAGTGAGGTACTTTTTTGCCTCAACAATCGCTTTATTGTTAAAAGTTGTGTGTGTGCACGTGCAAAGTTTTGTTTATATACAGTACACATGTCCCTTTTTTAACGCTTCATGAAAACAGGCCTAGGTTAGAAATACGGGGTACGTTCAGTTACTGTCTGCATACTGTATGGCTTTGTAATGTTTTGTCAGAATTATGTCATTTCGTACTAAAATTGATCTTTTAAGGGCATATTTTTCCAAGTCAATGTCCGCGACGTGCCGAATCCAACGATAGATCCGTCATTTTTATGTTGTGCATTTTCGCGCTCTTTTTTTTTTCCCCCCTCAGGTAGCTGCATTAGCTGCGCTATACACCTTACTTTAACTCTCGTGGTGTATAAGCAGTGGTGTAGTGCAGGGTAGCGCACGTGAGTAAATGCAAATACTCCCTAAAAACACCAGTAGCGACAGTGATGCTGTCAGAACAGTGGCACGGGTTTCCTTTTTAATATATTTGATGATTGCGCCTAAATGCGCCCGCGCCCGCTTCGTCCTCTCCTCCACCGAGATGCTGTCTGTTCACACGCGAGGGCATGTCAGGGGAGGCTCTTATACAGAGAAAACCTGACCGATTTAATCAGAAACTGCGGAGAATCACGTTCAGACGTCAGTAAGTTATTCTTTTCAGCGTGTATTTGCATTTGGGGCGTATACCCACTTCTCCAGGCACCACATCACCACTGTTTATTAGGTCCTTTTACTCTTCCTCTGTTTAAGTGAATGCTTGTGTTGCTTTACAAACTAGGAGTGCTCCAGTGCATACGATATTTGTGTTCTAACTCTGAAGATCGCCAAAGTTTTACAACAATTCAATCAAACTGGTTTAATTTGGCACTATTGCGCAAAACGTTTTTATTTTTATTTGCTTGAATTTCTCGCGATATCAGCATCTGCCATCTGAAATCAAACACAGAACTGATCTGTGTTTAAACGATTGTGCTGCATGTAAACGTATTAACCTGCTTTCTATATAAAAATAAGTCATTGTAAAAACAGTTCTGTGAAATTCTAATTTTATAAATCTGAAATTTCATTCTAGATATGTGAGATTCTTGCTGTTGCAGATGGACAGCTTTGTAATAGAGAATTTGAAGGAAAGGCAGCTTGATACCTTGGTTAAAACATTTGAAGGTAAGTTTTATCATTCAGTAACATTCAGTAACCATGATTTGTTTTAGAATGACACACTGCCTCAGTTTTCACGATTTCCTGATACAACACGGATGAGATGCGTGGGATGAATTAAGGTCCTTCTAGAATATTACGCGGATGCACGTTCGCGTGAAGTATGCATTTCGAAACCGAGGATGTTTACACCTACAACTTATATCACCTGCTGAAAAGTTTCTATTAATACATTTCTCTTTCAAATGTGCATTCTGAATAATAAATAAATAAATTTAACCTGCTGCAGTCAATTTCGTCTTCTCATTAACAATGTTTTTCTCATCATATTTTATACCCGTTTACATTAAAATACATTTTAAATAAACACCCTTACAAAATTTCCATTTGTATTGCCATAGTTTTACTACACATACCATGGTTAATTTTCCTAAGAACGGTATTAAAATAGATGAATGAATACACGGGCGTTGCCTTAAAGAAATAACAATGTTGAACATTTCAAGGAAGGTCTACTAAAGGTCTACTAAAGTTGTTGTTTTGTGTCTGTAATGGTTGGATAAAATGTGTAACCGCTGCACCCATTTGAAAATTGTTTTTAAAAGAAAAAAAACTGATGAAAATTTATGTTTACAGTTGCATTTTTTTTTTTCTTTCTAACTGTATTGCAGAAAAGCAATAATAATTTTACGTTCTTTTGTGATTATTTAGTATTATTGGTAAATATAAAGGTAGCATGGCAATATAACAACAAATAACCCAATGATTAGGTTGTTTAACCCAGCAACACAGTTAACCTGACCCACTGGTTGGGTCAAATAAACAACCCAGCATTCTGGGTCAAATGGTTAAACCCAGCACTTGGGTCAAAACAACCCAACGCGTGTTCTGTCCCATAGTTACCCAGCGGCTGGGTTAAGGTTGGGTTATTTTTTAACCCAGCACTTTTTAGAGTGTAGAAGAACCTTTTTTGTTTAAATGGTTCCATTAAGAACCTTCTTCTGTTTCACAAAAGGTTCTTTGTGTTCTTCAGATTACAGAAAGGTAAGAAAGAGATGGTTCTTTAAAAAACCTTTGACTGAATGGTTCCTTGTGGTACCAAAAATGGTTCTTCTATGGCATCGCTGTGAAGAACCTTTTAAAGCACCTTTATTTTTAAGAGTGTATATGCCTGAATTTTGAATGAATTTTTTTTTTTTTTTTTTTTTTTTAGTAAATTAATAGGGCAAAAAGACACAGAACAGAGATCAGTATAAATGATAGTAAACATTTTCTTTGTTGTTAGAAATAAGAATTCAAGCCCTCTTACCTTGTATCATGCATAAAAAGATAAGTTTGTAAGCTGACTCTGTCACCAAAAAATCCATTTCTGTGAGGACAGCAGTCTTAACAGAAAGCCAAAACTATAAGCAGCAGTGGAGGCACAGGAAATGAGCAACACCACAACTTCTCCAGTCTAGTCTGTCTGAATTAACAGTTGCTTTTTCCTTTTTTTTTTTCCTATGCTGAAGTTGCTCTGTACTCTTTATAAGTGCAATGAAATGCGTTAAATCGGTTAATTATGACCTTATTTTAAATAAAGTGTTGATATTCAGCATGTCTTCCTTCCTTGAAATGTTCAACATTGTTATTTCTTTAAGGCAACGCCCGTGTATTCATTCATCTATTTTAATACCGTTCTTAGGAAAATTAACCATGGTATGTGTAGTAAAACTATGGCAATACAAATGGAAATTTTGTAAGGGTGTTTATTTAAAATGTATTTTAATGTAAACGGGTATAAAATATGATGAGAAAAACATTGTTAATGAGAAGACGAAATTGACTGCAGCAGGTTAAATTTATTTATTTATTATTCAGAATGCACATTTGAAAGAGAAATGTATTAATAGAAACTTTTCAGCAGGTGATATGAGATGTAGGTGTAAACATCCTCGGTTTTGAAATGCATACTCCACGCGAACGTGCATCCGCGTAATATTCTAGAAGGACCTAAATTCATCCCATGCATCTCATCCGTGTTGTATCAGGAAATCGTGAAATCTGAGGCAGTGTGTCATTGTTTAGAATAAAAGCAGCCAGGTACACTGCAGTAACACCGGCGAAAGAAAGGAAAGAGAGGGTTCTCCTATTAGTTTTCATTGCGTTGCGATAGGACCGGAAGTGGGGATACACCGCTTCGCTTACCGGATATAGGAAGTGAGATAAAGGTCCATTCGCAGCAAGCAGGATTATACGGTTAAGTTAATATGATTATGTTATTATATACCTTTATTTTTTTTAATAAGTTGTGTTTTAAAGCACAGTGATTTCACTGTTTAATGCAATATTTGGTATGTCGCTGTGCGGGGTTAGCGTTTTTTTGAACGATTAACGAACATTAAGTATTAGTCTACAGTGAGGTACTTTTTTGCCTCAACAATCGCTTTATTGTTAAAAGTTGTGTGTGTGCACGTGCAAAGTTTTGTTTATATACAGTACACATGTCCCTTTTTTAACGCTTCATGAAAACAGGCCTAGGTTAGAAATACGGGGTACGTTCAGTTACTGTCTGCATACTGTATGGCTTTGTAATGTTTTGTCAGAATTATGTCATTTCGTACTAAAATTGATCTTTTAAGGGCATATTTTTCCAAGTCAATGTCCGCGACGTGCCGAATCCAACGATAGATCCGTCATTTTTATGTTGTGCATTTTCGCGCTCTTTTTTTTTTCCCCCCTCAGGTAGCTGCATTAGCTGCGCTATACACCTTACTTTAACTCTCGTGGTGTATAAGCAGTGGTGTAGTGCAGGGTAGCGCACGTGAGTAAATGCAAATACTCCCTAAAAACACCAGTAGCGACAGTGATGCTGTCAGAACAGTGGCACGGGTTTCCTTTTTAATATATTTGATGATTGCGCCTAAATGCGCCCGCGCCCGCTTCGTCCTCTCCTCCACCGAGATGCTGTCTGTTCACACGCGAGGGCATGTCAGGGGAGGCTCTTATACAGAGAAAACCTGACCGATTTAATCAGAAACTGCGGAGAATCACGTTCAGACGTCAGTAAGTTATTCTTTTCAGCGTGTATTTGCATTTGGGGCGTATACCCACTTCTCCAGGCACCACATCACCACTGTTTATTAGGTCCTTTTACTCTTCCTCTGTTTAAGTGAATGCTTGTGTTGCTTTACAAACTAGGAGTGCTCCAGTGCATACGATATTTGTGTTCTAACTCTGAAGATCGCCAAAGTTTTACAACAATTCAATCAAACTGGTTTAATTTGGCACTATTGCGCAAAACGTTTTTATTTTTATTTGCTTGAATTTCTCGCGATATCAGCATCTGCCATCTGAAATCAAACACAGAACTGATCTGTGTTTAAACGATTGTGCTGCATGTAAACGTATTAACCTGCTTTCTATATAAAAATAAGTCATTGTAAAAACAGTTCTGTGAAATTCTAATTTTATAAATCTGAAATTTCATTCTAGATATGTGAGATTCTTGCTGTTGCAGATGGACAGCTTTGTAATAGAGAATTTGAAGGAAAGGCAGCTTGATACCTTGGTTAAAACATTTGAAGGTAAGTTTTATCATTCAGTAACATTCAGTAACCATGATTTGTTTTAGAATGACACACTGCCTCAGTTTTCACGATTTCCTGATACAACACGGATGAGATGCGTGGGATGAATTAAGGTCCTTCTAGAATATTACGCGGATGCACGTTCGCGTGAAGTATGCATTTCGAAACCGAGGATGTTTACACCTACAACTTATATCACCTGCTGAAAAGTTTCTATTAATACATTTCTCTTTCAAATGTGCATTCTGAATAATAAATAAATAAATTTAACCTGCTGCAGTCAATTTCGTCTTCTCATTAACAATGTTTTTCTCATCATATTTTATACCCGTTTACATTAAAATACATTTTAAATAAACACCCTTACAAAATTTCCATTTGTATTGCCATAGTTTTACTACACATACCATGGTTAATTTTCCTAAGAACGGTATTAAAATAGATGAATGAATACACGGGCGTTGCCTTAAAGAAATAACAATGTTGAACATTTCAAGGAAGGTCTACTAAAGGTCTACTAAAGTTGTTGTTTTGTGTCTGTAATGGTTGGATAAAATGTGTAACCGCTGCACCCATTTGAAAATTGTTTTTAAAAGAAATAAAACTGATGAAAATTGATGTTTACAGTTGCATTTTTTTTTTTTCTTTCTAACTGTATTGCAGAAAAGCAATAATAATTTTACGTTCTTTTGTGATTATTTAGTATTATTGGTAAATATAAAGGTAGCATGGCAATATAACAACAAATAACCCAATGATTAGGTTGTTTAACCCAGCAACACAGTTAACCTGACCCACTGGTTGGGTCAAATAAACAACCCAGCATTCTGGGTCAAATGGTTAAACCCAGCACTTGGGTCAAAACAACCCAACGCGTGTTCTGTCCCATAGTTACCCAGCGGCTGGGTTAAGGTTGGGTTATTTTTTAACCCAGCACTTTTTAGAGTGTAGAAGAACCTTTTTTGTTTAAATGGTTCCATTAAGAACCTTCTTCTGTTTCACAAAAGGTTCTTTGTGTTCTTCAGATTACAGAAAGGTAAGAAAGAGATGGTTCTTTAAAAAACCTTTGACTGAATGGTTCCTTGTGGTACCAAAAATGGTTCTTCTATGGCATCGCTGTGAAGAACCTTTTAAAGCACCTTTATTTTTAAGAGTGTATATGCCTGAATTTTGAATGAATTTTTTTTTTTTTTTTTTTTTTTTTAGTAAATTAATAGGGCAAAAAGACACAGAACAGAGATCAGTATAAATGATAGTAAACATTTTCTTTGTTGTTAGAAATAAGAATTCAAGCCCTCTTACCTTGTATCATGCATAAAAAGATAAGTTTGTAAGCTGACTCTGTCACCAAAAAATCCATTTCTGTGAGGACAGCAGTCTTAACAGAAAGCCAAAACTATAAGCAGCAGTGGAGGCACAGGAAATGAGCAACACCACAACTTCTCCAGTCTAGTCTGTCTGAATTAACAGTTGCTTTTTCCTTTTTTTTTTCCTATGCTGAAGTTGCTCTGTACTCTTTATAAGTGCAATGAAATGCGTTAAATCGGTTAATTATGACCTTATTTTAAATAAAGTGTTGATATTCAGCATGTCTTCCTTCCTTGAAATGTTCAACATTGTTATTTCTTTAAGGCAACGCCCGTGTATTCATTCATCTATTTTAATACCGTTCTTAGGAAAATTAACCATGGTATGTGTAGTAAAACTATGGCAATACAAATGGAAATTTTGTAAGGGTGTTTATTTAAAATGTATTTTAATGTAAACGGGTATAAAATATGATGAGAAAAACATTGTTAATGAGAAGACGAAATTGACTGCAGCAGGTTAAATTTATTTATTTATTATTCAGAATGCACATTTGAAAGAGAAATGTATTAATAGAAACTTTTCAGCAGGTGATATGAGATGTAGGTGTAAACATCCTCGGTTTTGAAATGCATACTCCACGCGAACGTGCATCCGCGTAATATTCTAGAAGGACCTAAATTCATCCCATGCATCTCATCCGTGTTGTATCAGGAAATCGTGAAATCTGAGGCAGTGTGTCATTGTTTAGAATAAAAGCAGCCAGGTACACTGCAGTAACACCGGCGAAAGAAAGGAAAGAGAGGGTTCTCCTATTAGTTTTCATTGCGTTGCGATAGGACCGGAAGTGGGGATACACCGCTTCGCTTACCGGATATAGGAAGTGAGATAAAGGTCCATTCGCAGCAAGCAGGATTATACGGTTAAGTTAATATGATTATGTTATTATATACCTTTATTTTTTTTAATAAGTTGTGTTTTAAAGCACAGTGATTTCACTGTTTAATGCAATATTTGGTATGTCGCTGTGCGGGGTTAGCGTTTTTTTGAACGATTAACGAACATTAAGTATTAGTCTACAGTGAGGTACTTTTTTGCCTCAACAATCGCTTTATTGTTAAAAGTTGTGTGTGTGCACGTGCAAAGTTTTGTTTATATACAGTACACATGTCCCTTTTTTAACGCTTCATGAAAACAGGCCTAGGTTAGAAATACGGGGTACGTTCAGTTACTGTCTGCATACTGTATGGCTTTGTAATGTTTTGTCAGAATTATGTCATTTCGTACTAAAATTGATCTTTTAAGGGCATATTTTTCCAAGTCAATGTCCGCGACGTGCCGAATCCAACGATAGATCCGTCATTTTTATGTTGTGCATTTTCGCGCTCTTTTTTTTTCCCCCCTCAGGTAGCTGCATTAGCTGCGCTATACACCTTACTTTAACTCTCGTGGTGTATAAGCAGTGGTGTAGTGCAGGGTAGCGCACGTGAGTAAATGCAAATACTCCCTAAAAACACCAGTAGCGACAGTGATGCTGTCAGAACAGTGGCACGGGTTTCCTTTTTAATATATTTGATGATTGCGCCTAAATGCGCCCGCGCCCGCTTCGTCCTCTCCTCCACCGAGATGCTGTCTGTTCACACGCGAGGGCATGTCAGGGGAGGCTCTTATACAGAGAAAACCTGACCGATTTAATCAGAAACTGCGGAGAATCACGTTCAGACGTCAGTAAGTTATTCTTTTCAGCGTGTATTTGCATTTGGGGCGTATACCCACTTCTCCAGGCACCACATCACCACTGTTTATTAGGTCCTTTTACTCTTCCTCTGTTTAAGTGAATGCTTGTGTTGCTTTACAAACTAGGAGTGCTCCAGTGCATACGATATTTGTGTTCTAACTCTGAAGATCGCCAAAGTTTTACAACAATTCAATCAAACTGGTTTAATTTGGCACTATTGCGCAAAACGTTTTTATTTTTATTTGCTTGAATTTCTCGCGATATCAGCATCTGCCATCTGAAATCAAACACAGAACTGATCTGTGTTTAAACGATTGTGCTGCATGTAAACGTATTAACCTGCTTTCTATATAAAAATAAGTCATTGTAAAAACAGTTCTGTGAAATTCTAATTTTATAAATCTGAAATTTCATTCTAGATATGTGAGATTCTTGCTGTTGCAGATGGACAGCTTTGTAATAGAGAATTTGAAGGAAAGGCAGCTTGATACCTTGGTTAAAACATTTGAAGGTAAGTTTTATCATTCAGTAACATTCAGTAACCATGATTTGTTTTAGAATGACACACTGCCTCAGTTTTCACGATTTCCTGATACAACACGGATGAGATGCGTGGGATGAATTAAGGTCCTTCTAGAATATTACGCGGATGCACGTTCGCGTGAAGTATGCATTTCGAAACCGAGGATGTTTACACCTACAACTTATATCACCTGCTGAAAAGTTTCTATTAATACATTTCTCTTTCAAATGTGCATTCTGAATAATAAATAAATAAATTTAACCTGCTGCAGTCAATTTCGTCTTCTCATTAACAATGTTTTTCTCATCATATTTTATACCCGTTTACATTAAAATACATTTTAAATAAACACCCTTACAAAATTTCCATTTGTATTGCCATAGTTTTACTACACATACCATGGTTAATTTTCCTAAGAACGGTATTAAAATAGATGAATGAATACACGGGCGTTGCCTTAAAGAAATAACAATGTTGAACATTTCAAGGAAGGTCTACTAAAGGTCTACTAAAGTTGTTGTTTTGTGTCTGTAATGGTTGGATAAAATGTGTAACCGCTGCACCCATTTGAAAATTGTTTTTAAAAGAAATAAAACTGATGAAAATTGATGTTTACAGTTGCATTTTTTTTTTTTCTTTCTAACTGTATTGCAGAAAAGCAATAATAATTTTACGTTCTTTTGTGATTATTTAGTATTATTGGTAAATATAAAGGTAGCATGGCAATATAACAACAAATAACCCAATGATTAGGTTGTTTAACCCAGCAACACAGTTAACCTGACCCACTGGTTGGGTCAAATAAACAACCCAGCATTCTGGGTCAAATGGTTAAACCCAGCACTTGGGTCAAAACAACCCAACGCGTGTTCTGTCCCATAGTTACCCAGCGGCTGGGTTAAGGTTGGGTTATTTTTTAACCCAGCACTTTTTAGAGTGTAGAAGAACCTTTTTTGTTTAAATGGTTCCATTAAGAACCTTCTTCTGTTTCACAAAAGGTTCTTTGTGTTCTTCAGATTACAGAAAGGTAAGAAAGAGATGGTTCTTTAAAAAACCTTTGACTGAATGGTTCCTTGTGGTACCAAAAATGGTTCTTCTATGGCATCGCTGTGAAGAACCTTTTAAAGCACCTTTATTTTTAAGAGTGTATATGCCTGAATTTTGAATGAATTTTTTTTTTTTTTTTTTTTTTTTTAGTAAATTAATAGGGCAAAAAGACACAGAACAGAGATCAGTATAAATGATAGTAAACATTTTCTTTGTTGTTAGAAATAAGAATTCAAGCCCTCTTACCTTGTATCATGCATAAAAAGATAAGTTTGTAAGCTGACTCTGTCACCAAAAAATCCATTTCTGTGAGGACAGCAGTCTTAACAGAAAGCCAAAACTATAAGCAGCAGTGGAGGCACAGGAAATGAGCAACACCACAACTTCTCCAGTCTAGTCTGTCTGAATTAACAGTTGCTTTTTCCTTTTTTTTTTCCTATGCTGAAGTTGCTCTGTACTCTTTATAAGTGCAATGAAATGCGTTAAATCGGTTAATTATGACCTTATTTTAAATAAAGTGTTGATATTCAGCATGTCTTCCTTCCTTGAAATGTTCAACATTGTTATTTCTTTAAGGCAACGCCCGTGTATTCATTCATCTATTTTAATACCGTTCTTAGGAAAATTAACCATGGTATGTGTAGTAAAACTATGGCAATACAAATGGAAATTTTGTAAGGGTGTTTATTTAAAATGTATTTTAATGTAAACGGGTATAAAATATGATGAGAAAAACATTGTTAATGAGAAGACGAAATTGACTGCAGCAGGTTAAATTTATTTATTTATTATTCAGAATGCACATTTGAAAGAGAAATGTATTAATAGAAACTTTTCAGCAGGTGATATGAGATGTAGGTGTAAACATCCTCGGTTTTGAAATGCATACTCCACGCGAACGTGCATCCGCGTAATATTCTAGAAGGACCTAAATTCATCCCATGCATCTCATCCGTGTTGTATCAGGAAATCGTGAAATCTGAGGCAGTGTGTCATTGTTTAGAATAAAAGCAGCCAGGTACACTGCAGTAACACCGGCGAAAGAAAGGAAAGAGAGGGTTCTCCTATTAGTTTTCATTGCGTTGCGATAGGACCGGAAGTGGGGATACACCGCTTCGCTTACCGGATATAGGAAGTGAGATAAAGGTCCATTCGCAGCAAGCAGGATTATACGGTTAAGTTAATATGATTATGTTATTATATACCTTTATTTTTTTTAATAAGTTGTGTTTTAAAGCACAGTGATTTCACTGTTTAATGCAATATTTGGTATGTCGCTGTGCGGGGTTAGCGTTTTTTTGAACGATTAACGAACATTAAGTATTAGTCTACAGTGAGGTACTTTTTTGCCTCAACAATCGCTTTATTGTTAAAAGTTGTGTGTGTGCACGTGCAAAGTTTTGTTTATATACAGTACACATGTCCCTTTTTTAACGCTTCATGAAAACAGGCCTAGGTTAGAAATACGGGGTACGTTCAGTTACTGTCTGCATACTGTATGGCTTTGTAATGTTTTGTCAGAATTATGTCATTTCGTACTAAAATTGATCTTTTAAGGGCATATTTTTCCAAGTCAATGTCCGCGACGTGCCGAATCCAACGATAGATCCGTCATTTTTATGTTGTGCATTTTCGCGCTCTTTTTTTTTCCCCCCTCAGGTAGCTGCATTAGCTGCGCTATACACCTTACTTTAACTCTCGTGGTGTATAAGCAGTGGTGTAGTGCAGGGTAGCGCACGTGAGTAAATGCAAATACTCCCTAAAAACACCAGTAGCGACAGTGATGCTGTCAGAACAGTGGCACGGGTTTCCTTTTTAATATATTTGATGATTGCGCCTAAATGCGCCCGCGCCCGCTTCGTCCTCTCCTCCACCGAGATGCTGTCTGTTCACACGCGAGGGCATGTCAGGGGAGGCTCTTATACAGAGAAAACCTGACCGATTTAATCAGAAACTGCGGAGAATCACGTTCAGACGTCAGTAAGTTATTCTTTTCAGCGTGTATTTGCATTTGGGGCGTATACCCACTTCTCCCGGCACCACATCACCACTGTTTATTAGGTCCTTTTACTCTTCCTCTGTTTAAGTGAATGCTTGTGTTGCTTTACAAACTAGGAGTGCTCCAGTGCATACGATATTTGTGTTCTAACTCTGAAGATCGCCAAAGTTTTACAACAATTCAATCAAACTGGTTTAATTTGGCACTATTGCGCAAAACGTTTTTATTTTTATTTGCTTGAATTTCTCGCGATATCAGCATCTGCCATCTGAAATCAAACACAGAACTGATCTGTGTTTAAACGATTGTGCTGCATGTAAACGTATTAACCTGCTTTCTATATAAAAATAAGTCATTGTAAAAACAGTTCTGTGAAATTCTAATTTTATAAATCTGAAATTTCATTCTAGATATGTGAGATTCTTGCTGTTGCAGATGGACAGCTTTGTAATAGAGAATTTGAAGGAAAGGCAGCTTAATACCTTGGTTAAAACATTTGAAGGTAAGTTTTATCATTCAGTAACATTCAGTAACCATGATTTGTTTTAGAATTTGATCTTTTCATTAAAATAACCATAGTTAACCCTGGTATGGCAATAAAATCAATCAATCTAACTTTTAAAAGCTTTATCTTATTTAATCACATTTGTGTGTGTTGTTGTTGGTTTTTTTTTATACCCACTTCTCCAGGCACCACAACACCACTGTTTATGATGTCCTTTTACTCTTCCTCTGTTTAAGTGAATGCTTGTGTTGCTTTGCAAACTAGGAGACCAGTATAAAAATTAAATGGGTAAGCTGGCTGATTTTTTTTTTTTTTTCAAATTTTATCAGATTTCACAAGATTTCAGGAAGCTACATCCAGAGGCGGACTTTTTGCAGATCAAATTGTTGCCTATGCCCAGCATGATGGAAAGGTGCATTAAGAGCTGGGTGCCATGACTTCTGGTAAGATATTTGTCAATCTATAGAAACAAAATTCAACTGTATTTGATACATCAACTGGTAAATACAATGGTACAGTAACACTTAACTAGTTGCTTATTAGTTTGTGTATTGGCTGTTAATTAGTACTTATAAAGCACATACTGATGCATTATTCTGCATGAGCATATTCTACATCCCTGAATCCCACCCCATACCTAAACTTAACCTGCAGTAGTTGAATGGGGGTGGGGATTCATTTGCAGTAATACCATTATATACCATTATTTTTATTACAATTTCATTATTTAAAGGAATGAAGAAATTTTCATATGAAAGTGTTTCAGTGTGTTTTGATTATGAGATAAGTTTCACAGTTTGCACTGTATTATTCTTATGGTCTGGATGTTAAAGAGGAGAGTGCTTTCAAAGTCCTGCCAGAGGAATGGTCCACAGAACCACAACCACAGAATTCATTCATCCATTCATTGACATACAAACCTTTAAGTTTTATATATATATATATTTCCAAACTGATATTTCCTACTGACACACTACAGCAAAAAATAGAAATCACTGACTTAAAACAATTGTTTAGCTGGTGAAAATGCTTGTGTTCCAGTCATTTTGGCCGCCACTGTATGAGTTGTTCAGATGTAAAAGATAAAATGTGCAGTTTGAAATTTTCTTCTAAAATGAGAATTTTTTTCAGGCCTAAGTGTCTTCAAGACTAAGTATCGTATTTTTGACAGGTGGGGACCAGCATGGTGAATTGGTGCCTTGGGGACGAGACGACATCCCAGACCTTCGTCATTGTTACGGGCGGTGCCACTGAAGCGGACTCATTGCCTGGGAATTTCTCCAGCTTGCAGTATATTATATTGATGGACATAAGTCTTCATGTGTGAATTTTTTAAGGCCAACAGTTTTTTCTGGCCACTTGTAACATGTTTTAAATTGTCGTATGTATTGTCAGGTGGACACTTTGTTTGGCTTAGTTTTAATAGCACAATGTTTGGAACGATTCTCATGTGGTAATAATTTTTGAGTGTTCTGCTGCTGCAATGTTGACAAAGAATCGAAATCTACAGTGCCTATTTTAAGTTTTGTGTTTTAAATTAACTGATCTACTAAAGTTGTTGTTTTGTGTCTGTAATGGTTGGATAAAATGTGTAACCGCTGCACCCATTTGAAAATTGTTTTTAAAAGAAATAAAACTGATGAAAATTGATGTTTACAGTTGCATTTTTTTTTTTTTTTTTTGTTTTTCTAACTGTATTGCAGAAAAGCAATAATAATTTTACGTTCTTTTGTGATTATTTAGTATTATTGGTAAATATAAAGGTAGCATGGCAATATAACAACAAATAACCCAATGATTAGGTTGTTTAACCCAGCAACAAAGTTAACCTGACCCACTGGTTGGGTCAAATAAACAACCCAGCATTCTGGGTCAAATGGTTAAACCCAGCACTTGGGTCAAAACAACCCAACGCGTGTTCTGTCCCATAGTTACCCAGCGGCTGGGTTAAGGTTGGGTTATTTTTTAACCCAGCACTTTTTAGAGTGTAGAAGAACCTTTTTTGTTTAAATGGTTCCATAAAGAACCTTCTTCTGTTTCACAAAAGGTTCTTTGTGTTCTTCAGATTACAGAAAGGTAAGAAAGAGATGGTTCTTTAAAAAACCTTTGACTGAATGGTTCCTTGTAGTACCAAAAATGGTTCTTCTATGGCATCGCTGTGAAGAACCTTTTAAAGCACCTTTATTTTTAAGAGTGTATATGCCTGAATTTTGAATGAATTTTTTTTTTTTTTTTTTTTTAGTAAATTAATAGGGCAAAAAGACACAGAACAGAGATCAGTATAAATGATAGTAAACATTTTCTTTGTTGTTAGAAATAAGAATTCAAGCCCTCTTACCTTGTATCATGCATAAAAAGATAAGTTTGTAAGCTGACTCTGTCACCAAAAAATCCATTTCTGTGAGGACAGCAGTCTTAACAGAAAGCCAAAACTATAAGCAGCAGTGGAGGCACAGGAAATGAGCAACACCACAACTTCTCCAGTCTAGTCTGTCTGAATTAACAGTTGCTTTTTCCTTTTTTTTTTTTCCTATGCTGAAGTTGCTCTGTACTCTTTATAAGTGCAATGAAATGCGTTAAATCGGTTAATTATGACCTTATTTTAAATAAAGTGTTGATATTCAGCATGTCTTCCTTGATTTCCTGTCAGAATGCATCTGTGACAAGCTGCGGCCATGCTTTTTTTTTTAAATATATAAAAGGTTCAACATTACAGCCTGCTGTAAAATTGAGTCACGGAATACTAGACGTTAGATTATCAGGATACATAAATAGGAACAAAACAATTTTGAAAATTCTTTTTAATAAATACTTTAGCATTACGGACGATATTAAAATTCTATTTTGTCTAAATTGATAAAAATAAAACATTATACGTAAACCTCTGATTTTCAAAATGTGTAAGAAGTTAGTGTACTAAGTAAAAAGCTAAATATTATGCAGCATATTTAATGTTTCTAAAGCAGATAAGCAAAATCACATTTTTTAGTTAAAAAAGGTACAAAATAATAATAATAAAAAAAACCAAATCCAAAATATATATAAGATTAACAAATTTATGTACAACCTATTTAGAAATACAAATACAGAAAGTAAAAATATTTTTAAAAACAGTTAAATCACATAAAACACATACACAAAGAATCCCATGTTGAACAAAACAACAAAATGACATGTTTAAAAGGTTAATTCAACCAAATATGAAAATTATAAACCCACTAGACTAACTTTTTTAAAGGGGTCATCGGATGCCCATTTTCCACACGTTGATATGATTCTTTAGGGTCTTAATGAAAAGTCTATAATATACTTCAGTTAAAAATTCTCAATGGTAGTGTAAAACAACACCCTTTTTACCTTTTCAAAATCAGCTCTGCAAAAATCATCCTATTCTGGTTGAGGTTGCTTTAAATGTTAATGAGCTCTGCTCGCCCCGCCCCTCTATTCTCTCTGTGGAGTGCAAGCCTGTTTACTTTAGCATTTTGCCGAGTCTGATGACCCCTTTAAATAAAACCACTCAGTTCTAAGTGATAACATTTACAATGTCTTTCTAAACTTGAAGCATCAAAATATTGATGAAATACAATCGATGAAACAATTTTCATTTTTGGATGAGGTCTTTGGGGAAAAATCTTCCTGTCAGCATATTTGTGGCCCACGGTTTGTGGGTTCTCAAGTGCATGATACATTCACACTAGAATATCAGTCATAGGGACATTGTGGATCCTTACTGATGTGTATTTCACTGGTGGTGGGGGAGGCTTGAATGGAGGTGGCATATCCATTCTGAAAAGAAAACGTAGAAATGTAGATAAATGGACTGGAAATGTGTAGGATGCGATTATGTAAAAGGACAGAGGAAGTGCTGCTGATTTTGGTGTGTCTCACTTCTTTTGGTTCTGGTGTCTTCTGTATAGAAGCAAAATCAACACGAGCAACAGCAACACAATCGGGACAACGACATATGCTGAACTTTTTGAGGCTGGAAGAAAAACAAAAGATATGCATGGAAAAGTCAACCAATAATACGCCAGTTTGATTGATATCATTCATAAATTGAACAGTGTGGTGACAGGCGTGTTTGCAGGTAAAATTCCTAAGTTAAAGCTAACCATGTAAGATTACTTTATTATGTGTATTTCATTTGTTTGATTGTAAGTAAAATAAAATGGATTAAAACTATTCACCTTATTTTTTCGTAAAAGCGGGCACGGCCATTTGTAAATTTTATAGGTCTATTTTTAGCCGTACAAAACAGCTTGTTTTTCTGCTTGATACTGGAAATTGGTGTGACCATATTATTTTAATGTATTATCCTAATTAAGAACACACTGGTTTGTAATGCAAACAGTATTATCGTTTACTGCACATTGTTATTCTTCTCGTTATTTCCTTATAGCGGCTAATGAGGATTTGAGTTGATTTAACTTGATTTAATAATGTCAAATTTGAGTTGATTTAACTTGATTTAATAATGATTGTTCTATCGCATTGCTGGATCTTGAAAAATGGCCATTTCTTATCAAAATAGACTCAAGCCTGAATGCGAGTAGATGCAGTGGAGGCCTGTTTGAGATCAGCTTCACCCTAGAGCGCTCGAAACACTAAAGACTGGCGGCACCTGCTGGTCAAATCACTGTAAATGCTACAACAACAAAAAAACCCTCATCTTTTACAAACCAGTTGTTTTAATGAAGTGCAATTATTAAATGTAATCTACAAATAATTAAATACCATAAAATATGAACGTTCTATAAAATTTGCTTCTTTTTTTTTTTTTTTTGTACATGTAGAGCTGTGTGTTATAGACAGGGCTTGGCAAACTAGGTAAATTAGAATCAATTAAATATTCTTCTTTTTGTATTATACACACACAAGTATTAAAATTCAATAAGTTAAATATAGCTGCAAGCAGTGATTACCAGGGTTCAAGCGCTTTAAGGCATTTAAGCACATATAAATATTTAGCAAGCCTCTAACCTCCTAAATCAGTTATTTTAAAAAGCATTTTTGGCAAATACAGGTAATTTACAATAGAAATATGATGTTCTTTAACGTTTACGACTGTTATAGTGGCAGCTGTGGTCCGATCTCCCTAAAACTTAGCATGCTTGTTTAGAATCAGCTGTCGCATGTGCTTTGGTGAAGCGACAGGCCCCTTTTCTATACGACCCTGTTATAGCTTCCCAAAGGGTGTATTTCAACATTTTTTGATCATTATTGACCTGGAGAGTCCAGAAATTTTTTTTTTCGCAATTCGCAAATTGTTTTTTTTTTTTTTAAACATTTTCTAAATCATTTAACAAACGATTTGATTGACAGCAGTGGTTCTAGAGGCAAAGTTGTTCAGAATGAGAAAGTCTATCGTATGATATAAATCTTCTGCGTATGTGTGATAAAACATGCAATGTACAATTGTTTATGCCCTTGAAAAATGCAATATCGCCCCTCAGTGGCTGATTTCTTTCAAATTTCTCACAGACCAATCTGAGATCTGATAAAACTGTTGTGAAGCAGACCGCATGACATATGTGACGTCAGCATAAAGGAAAGTTGTTTCAGGAGCGGCGCAAATAATATTTGTGTATGAGTGAGTGTGTGAATATGATACGTTTTGATTTAATGTTGTCTTTCATAAGTGTCATTTGTGTGTGTTTTACCTTGTGGCGTTGTAACAGTGGTGATGTTTTTCTGTGTTATAACAGTGGTGGATCTTTCTCTTCTTCTGGTAGCTCGATCTGGAGTTGTGCTCAAACTGTCTGTAGTTTTTACAGTGCTTGCATGTAATGTAGATGCATTGCCAACAGGTGGAGCAGAAGAGCTGCCATTGAAAGCAGTCTGGTGACTGGTGTGTCTGTGTTGTAGGGTTGTCATAGAGGCATTTGGTTTCTCTGTGCTGGCTATGAAGTGACCAGATTCTGTTGTAGACACAGAAGTATCAGTGCTCCATGAACTGGTCCCATTGGTGGTAAAGCTGCTCAAAAGCTCAGTGGTTCTTGATGGGGAAGAAGTTGTCTTTCCTTCAGCAGCAATCATTATTAAAGAGAAAATGAAATATGTAATTATTATATTATATTATATTATATTATAATGCTTCAGTAAAACTACACCCTAACTGTATGGAAGTGAAACAGTATTGGGATGTTTGTGGTGTGAGCTTGCACATTGATTCTATTCACTGTCACAATTAGTCTGACACGGACAGTGCTCACCAAAGATACCTGTGGGTTTATCCATATGTGTGTCAAAAGTACAGTATATGACGCACACACACTCCAAGAAAATTTTGAAAAACAGGTCCCAACTTTACAAATAGATTTTATTTTCCACAGGTGTTATCTGTTTAATGGTTAAAGGAAATGTCTGTAAACTTAAAGGGTTAGTCTACCAAAAAAATCCAAACACTGTTATCATTTACTCACCCTCACGTCATTCCACCCTGTGGTTTCGTTTCCATAGACTTCCATTGTAAAGTCAATGGAGGTCATTGTGAACCGAAACTGGTTACTAACTTCCTCACAATATCATCTTTCATGTTCAAGTCATACAGGTTAGGAATGACACGAGGATGTCTGAATAACTGTCTCTTTAACAGATAATGTTTCTCCCCTAACACAAACCTTCTGCATTTTTATATTTTCATTAAGATTATTTAGCATGTTTACTAAGCCATTTTCCTCATGAGGGCCGTTGGCTGGTTACAATGTAGATTATTTCAGGTTTTACTATCCTTCTGGGGACATTTAGTTCCCACAATGCAGGCAAAACCTGACCTACACACGCATAAACACCCCAACAGCCTTTCCTAAAACAAGTCCCAGAGGGCTTCGAAAGAGAGAAATTAATCAATTAACCTCTGTTCCAGAATGTATAATTAATTCCCAAAGGCTTCAGTGGTATTTTTTCCTATTGTTTGTGCTGTGTGTGCTTTGCTTTGGGCAAACTGGGACTTGATCGTTTATTATTCATAGTTAAGAAGCTGTTATTTTTTTTTACCAAGGAATTTTAAATTGCCATGTGATCGTAATTACAAAAAACCTTTTCTTACCTTCGCTTTGTTTTGAGAGAACACGGATAGAAAACTTCATGTCTGTCTGGAGTTGATTGTCTAGAAAGACAGCTGTCAGTTTGTATGTTCCTGAGTGGCCAGATGTTACGGAGGTCAGAGACAAAGTGTCTGACAGAGACAGTGTTGTGTCACCCTAAAAATCATCATATGGATTTGTAATTTTAGACAAGCTGAGACAGTTAATACACTACAAATGGTTTATTTAAAGCAATACTGCTTAAATATTTCATTTCAATCTCTTAATATTTCACAGTCTTACCCTCATCCACTTATACTGCAAGTGCTGTGATGCTTTTGCTTTACAAGAAATCGCCACGTCCTCACCAACGCTGATGTTTAAAGGGCTGCTTGTGTTACACTCAATGCCATCAAGAACTGTTTGGAAAAGTTGTAATTATTTTATATAGATTTGTTTTATTTGACAGACAATGATAAAAATTAATTCAAAAACTTTTTAGGTGCAATTAATTTATATTGTTAATACAAACACTCACAATTCACAGTCAGTTCCATGGTGGCATTGAGACCTTGCTGATTTCCGACTAATGAGTCCCATTCAGGTAAACAGATGTACACATCGCTGTCGTTTCTGTTGACGTGTGGTAAAACGAACTCTCCCTTTGAGCTATTCAGCCAAAATAGTTTATCCTGATGAGACAAATGAGATCAATATAACAGTTGTGTAAACTGTGGCATATAGAAATGTAGTATATAGTATTTTCTGTTTGACTCACTTTTGAACGTCCAAGTTTGTAACGGAGTGGTGGAGGGCTAGCTGAACAAGTTATTTTCACGTCGTCTCCCTCTTTTATGAATCCATTTGGATATGACATCTTCACTGATGGTGGAGGCTCTGAAATTAGCAGACAGATTATGGTTATTTGCTTTTCAATGTGAATTGAATGTGAGAATGTAGGTTAACAGTAAGCATTTTACCTGTAACATGCAGCTTTATGGTTCTTTTAATCGAGCCATTAGGATATGAAGTAATTTCGCAAATATAATTTGCACTGTCATTCGCTCTAACATTATACAGGGTCAGGATTGAGCCCTGAGTCACCCCAGTTTTTGAGTTGGTCACTGTCTCCAGAAAAGGACCGGGTTGAAAATAATTTATTGGGAACCCAGGATGAAACACAACAATCTTTTGATCAATCTTCTCATTTCCTTTTTGCTGTTTAATCCATTCCAGCTGGATGATTCTGATGTCATGCTCCTCTCCCACAATGCACTGCAGGCTGACGTTCTGTCCCTCCACAGCAGTTGTATCCGCATTGTAATGTATAAGCACTCCATATGTTCCTGAGAAACGAGTTTCATAAGTGATAGTCAGATTGTGTTGATTTTTTTTTTTTTTTTTTTTAAATGTGTTATTGACAAGGTTTTACCTTTTAACAATTAGAAAATGTATAATTTTGTCAGTTTGTTTTTGTCAACAAAAGAAATTCTTTAATGACTGAAAAAATTCACCATGTAAACATCAAGTAAAATGTAATATATTTTCCTTACATCTTAAAGACATATGTGATCCTGGACCACAAAACCAGTCTTAAGTAGCATGGGTATATTTGTAGCAATAGCCAAAAATACATTGTATGGGTCAAAATGTTTGATTTTTCTTTTATGCCAAAAAATCATTAGGATATTAAGTGAAGATCATGTTCCATGAAGATATTTTGTAAATTTCCTACCATAAATATTTTAACATTTTATTTTTGATTAGTAAAATGCATTGCTAAGAATTTTATTTCATATATATATATATTTTTTTTTTTTTTTTTTTTTTTTTTTTTTTTTTTTTTATTGCACCCTCAGATTCCAGACTTAAATAGTTTTATCTCGGCCAAATATTGTTCTATCCTTGCAAACCATAAAAGCTTATTTATTCAGCTTTGAGATTATACATAAATCTTATTTAAAAAAAAAAAAAAAGACCTTTATGACTTTCTTTTTTTAACCATCAAGTAAAAAGCTGTGTATTTTCTTCACACCTTGAAAGCATGTGAGTGTATCTCAATCATTATTTGAAATGTTAAAAAAGTTAAAATAATCTTGCTTCATGAGGAAAATATCACATTGTCTGATATTTTAACCCTTTAACTGTCACCGTCCACTCTGTGGTGAAGTTTACTTCACCATTTTACAAATATATCCTAATCTAATTATGACAAACTACATATCGTTGGGAAGGTCTAAGACTCCTAAATAGATCTTTTACCACTTTTGTGTTACAAACTATGTAGGAAAAGCAATAGATTATTTCTGACAAGAGTGCACCTCAAAAATCTACATCATAACAAGAGTTCTGACCTTTGTCACAAAAAGACTTTCTTTGTTTTTTACCTATCACGCAATAGAAATCTTAAGAAATCATATATCACCTGAAAACTTAAAATCTCAAAATTCATCCATTGAAAACCATTTTAAAATCATTGCATTACCATGGGAATTGTACATCAAAATCATATTACAAAATGTTTTCATTCATGATTTATTGAAATTTAACTCTGGATAGTGCATTTTCATGTCTATGCTCAAGATAGGGAGTGACCGTTAAAGGGTTAAGAGATTTATTGACCACTTTTGAGGGTCATTTCACAACAGTTTTGCTTGATTGGACTACAAGACTTTGTTTTTTTTATAATGATGATTTTGTCTTTATTATGAAATCACCTTTGACTTTTATTGATTTAAACAGAAATGAAAAACATGTTCATCATAGGATTACCTGTTAAATCACTGTATGTATGAACCTTATTTCAAATGCATTTTTTGAGTAAATTAATAGATATAAAGACGAGTGTCACGTCATAAACCTCTTAACCACAGCACAGATCAGTTTTAAAGCTAATAAACATTTTCATTGTGGGTAGAAATGAAATTTCAAGCCCCTCTTACCTTGTATCATGCATAAAAAGATAAGAAGTTTGTAAGCTGGCCCTATCATCAAAAAATCCATTTCTGTGAGGACAACAGTCTTAACAGAATGAGTCAAACATAAGCTGCAGCAGAGGCACAGGAAGTGAGCTACACCACCAGAGAGACAGGAACTGTTTTATCTTCGTCGTTTTACAAAGCTAGACTACTCTGTCTGAATCAACAGTTGCTGGTTTCGCTTCAGCTGTGCAGTATAGTTAACCCCCCCCCCCAATACCTAATGGAGAGATGCTCTTATGTCTAGAGCAGATTGGATAGAGTAATGGAGTTGGTCCTGATACTTTTTATAAGAACTATGAACTGTTTCAAAGCATAATCATGACCTTATTTTGTTTAAGTGTTGATAGTCAGCATGTTTTCCTCAATTTCCTGTCAGAATGCAACTGTGACATGCTGTGGCCACGATTACTCATACACAGACACACACGTCAAGTTCACATATAATTTTAAAGCCCCTACAGGCAGTAGGTGTGTTATTGTTTGTGGATATTATATCAAACAATCAGGCTGGTTGCCGAAATCCCACTGGCCAATAAACATTTACATTTTTCTTTGGTATATCTTATAGAATTTACTGTTAATGCACATCTTTAAATGAGACGTGACAGGAAACTACAGTGGAGAGAGATTGAATGCTGAGTTTAACAAATAAAGACATGTCGACCTACTTCAGACGTCTTAATAAAAGGTCTAACGGCTGAAAATGCATATCAGAGCCAAAACCAGAAATCAGAGCAAAAAACCTGCCTCTAGAGCTCAGAGAGATTACATCAAGCCACACATCTTCGGAAGAGTTCAGAAAAGAGTCTGCTGCATTAAATGTTGATAGAAGGATGTAGCCTCCATTATACATAATGAAAAAAAGTTTAAAACAACCAAGACCCAAACTGAGCAATTGATGGAGGTCAGATGAACCTTAATTCCAAGCATCATGTCTAAATGAAACCAGGCGCTGCTCATCACCTGCAGAGTAGCATCCCAAAAGTGAAGTGTGGTGGTAGCAGCCTCATGCTGTGGGGTTGTTTTTCAGTGGCAGGGACTGAGGGACTCATCAGAATAGAAGAAAAGGTCAGTGCACCAAAATATTGAGATAGCTTTAACGAAAACCCAGCTCAGAACATTCAGAACCTCAGACTGGGCAGAAGGTTCACCTTCCAACAGGACAATGACCCTAAGCACACAGCAAGAGTGGCTTATAGACAACTCTGTGAATGTCCTTGAGTGGCCCAGCCACAGCCTGGGCTTGAACCCAATTAAACATTTCTGGAGAAATCTGAAAATGTCTGCCAGAACCCTTCCAAGCTGACAGAGCTTGAGAGGTGATGAGGCGAGGTGGAGAATGGCAGATAATTGCCAAATGTTGATATACAATATGCATCATACCCAAAAAGACTTGAGGCTGTAAAGGTGCTTCAGCTAAGCACTGAGTTTAGGGTATGAATACTTATGCAATGTACTTATTTCAGTTTTGTGACAATTCTGTTTTTGCTTTGTCATTATGGTGCATGGAGTTTAGACTGATGTAGGGAAAAAAGCAATTTAAAACAATTTAAAATAAAGCAGCAACATAAAATGTTACATAATCAAAATACTTGCACCAATATTAAAATTCTGACTGATAAATTTTACATTTTAGCTTATATTAAAATGCTGGCTGTTTTATTAGGAATAGGAATAAATAGGAACGCAACAATATTAAAATTCTGGTCGACAGTTACTTTCGTGTTATAGTCAGTGTTAAAATACTGTCTTGTCTAAATAAATTAAAAATCAAACACTAAAAAATAAATGATACAAGTTTTAAATGCTACAAATGAATTTAGGCATTGCAACATTATAAAGCTGAGTGACAAATGGTTATTCATTTTGAGATTTTGCTAAATATTACATTAAGAGTGGTTTTTAAAGGGGGCATCGGATGCCCATTTTCCAAAAGCTGGCATGATTCTTTAGGGTTTTCATGAAATGTCTGCAACATACTCTGGTTAAAAGTCCTTGATGGTCGTGTAAAACAACACCCTTTTCAAAACCTTGTCAAAAACAACTCTGTTCACAGCGACCCATTTCTGTGCATGTCTCTTTAAATGATAATGAGCTCTGCTCAACCCAACCCTCTCTTCTGTTTTTTGAACATTCGGTGGCGCGTTACCATCAAAAACAAAACTAATCCACTGCGTCCTCAGTGCCTCACATGTCAGGAGAAAATAAAGACTTTTAAGTTCACTTTAAATCCAACTACAAAACACCTGCATTGCTTACGAGATGTATTTGCTACAACTGCTCGAATGCGGAGAAAATGGCAGACAGTGTGCAACTGGCTGAGGGCGGAAATATGCTAATACGAGACAGTCAGCCAATGGTCGTGGGCAGGGCCTATGCAGTATGACATCATACTGCTCAGAAAATCAAAACAGCTTGCTAATTGAGGGGATTAAAAAAGGAGTGAACAGATTTTTATCATTGTAGGGTGGTTGTGTCCACACACTGCCAAGACACATTTATATGTAAACACCATGTAAAAGTGAATTTTTCATCTGATGTCCCCTTTAAAAAATAATGTGAATGTTAGATGATTGCAAGGTAATCTAAATGTGAGTAGGGGGAAAATAACGCAATTAAAAATTCCAATATGGACCAGTAATTTGTCATGCATCCCTTTTTTGAGTAAGAGTGTGCCATTTCCATTCTTCACAGCCTCTGGGGTCTGAAGCTCATAATCATTGCCTTGTAGAAAAAGATCAAAATCACATACTATCAAATAATAATGAAGCAATGAGTGCTGTAAATGGGGAGGGAATTGATGGCTCTATTAGATTCTTTTGGAGGGGATATAAGGGACGTTAATAGATCCATGAACGTGGCAGCTGATAGCAGCATGGGGAGAGATATAAGTTGTAAAATATAAAATCAAACCAGCATCCTGATAATTAGAAGGAAATGTGACAAAGAATACTGGGGACATGCATACTTTAACATAGACAGAGAGTATTTGGAGAGACAGGCTGGATGATACAGAGTAACAAATACGAATAGGAAAATATTAGATCTGGATAAAGGATCTGATGTCCTTAAGTCAAATTATTTCAGAAGGTCAAGATCCGCTGTCATCTGTATTTGCCTGTCAAAAGAGCCCGCATTTGAGACTTTGTATTCTGCCAAAGGACTAAAATATCCTCTTTCATTATAGGATTCAGTGAGCAAAGCATTTGATTCAGAAATTGAGTAAGTGTCTGATGTAATCCATATACATAACCTCTAAAACTGTGCTTGTGTGTGTGTGTGTGTGTGTGCGTCTGAGGCAAAGACTTTCAGAAAGAAATTCAGTGAGGCTGAATATCATAAATGCAGCCTGCATCATTTTAATGAATAATTCGATGAATAAAATTGTGCAAATCAGGTAATCAGGCAGTCATGTGCAAAATATTCGAGCTTGTCGTTATCAGCAATGACATGAATGTCTTTGAGCTTGTAAACAGACAGAAATTGCACCCAGACAAGAGCAGTGAAACAAATGAAGTACTGATGTAAGTTTCATCAGATGTTTAAAGAGGAGAAATCACTCAGAATACACAAAATCATCTTTAGTCTTGCTATAATGAGGCTTCAAAAACAGGCTTCATTGAGTTCACCAGACGCAAACTATGTGCTAATACCCTAGTGGTTCTCATTTCAAAAACTCCTGGTGTCATGCAAAATCCTATCCTATCATCCCTGCTGAAAAAAAAAACAAAAACAAAACAAAACAAAAAAAAAAAAACAAACAATAGAGACGATCACAGAATTTGTAATGGTTTTACTGATTATAATGGGAATTGTATTGGTTTTAATGGAATCTGTAATGGTGCCTGTTGGTCTGGTAATTGGTTGCCTTCTATTGGTGGTTTGTTAAAACCACTAAATCCTAATGGAATATGTCTCAAAACACACTACAGGAAACCATTTTTAAAGGTTTTAATGGTTAAAAGTTAATGGTTTGCAATTTTTTCTTTCACTCGATCTAACTATAAATGCATTTTAATCTATGTATTTTTAAGCTTCCTCTGCAAGCAACGTTTTTGAATAGTGCGCATGCGCATAAATGCCTACGGGAACCCCGGAGTATGACGTAAGAGGGAAACCGCGATGAATGAAACATCAAATAAAGCGAAATAACATGGAACAAAAATAGTAAATTAATCATCAGGTGCCATGTTTAATATAGCTGCATTTTAGAGATCTCTAATAAGTTAAATAGCATAAATTATTACTCGGTGACGTCATTAACAACGGCCCTACATTGTTGAACTAATGTGGTTCAAACGATGGAGATGCGCACGTGTTTGGGAAACAGTCGTGATTAGCTAGTTCGTTTCCACATCAATGCATCGTACTATGGAGGTTAATCAGCGAGTTACGTCATTGTATGGGGAACGCACCCCTGGAAAGCATCTGCTGCATACAAACTTATAGGAAACGTCCTATAGATGTATTGCAGATGAGCAAACACTCTAAAAAATACGTCTTGCGGACGTCAAATAGATGTCTCCGTGATGTATGTATGCTATCAGGGTATCCTTCTTTTTAAGTGTCTGATCAAAAACATGTGCACTATCATGACATCTCCCTGATTGCACATGTACATCTCGGAGATGTCTATTTGACGTCTGCATTTACATCTGCAAGATGTATTTTTTAGAGTGTTTCCTCATCTGCAATACGTCTGTTGGATGTTTCCTATCAGATGTTAAATAGACGTCTATTAGATGTCTTTAAGATGTTTATGATTTAGAATGTATGTAAAACTGACATCTTACAGACCCATGACCATTTTTAGCCTCTGTCATGTAATGACAACGATATATAGGCTAAGCTGTTAGCTTGTCTTTATTTAAGCTAAGCTGTTATCTTGCTAACCCAAGGCTAATCGAAAACATATAATGGGAATTGTTTTGGCGATTTCAGCTTCTGTAGCCTATAATGTGATTTTTTTAAGAAGTCCCTTACGAAAATTAATCATGGTTTTACTACAAAAGAAAAACGTGGTTAAACAGGGTTGCCAACTCTCATGCATTTGGCATGAGACACACGGTTTCAGGCTCTGTCTCACGCTGTCACTCTGCCTATGTAAATCTTATGCCAAATTGGCAACCCTGCTCGTGATATGAAACAAAGTCTCAGCTTTCAAATTTTGTACGTTTTACAAAATTCCAACAATAAATACCGTTTTGGCACACTTAATGTGGCGTAATTCATTGCAGCGCCTCAGTTAAAGCCAGAGCCATTGTAAAATTGCTTTAAAAAAAGTTGTGACAGCGCTGTCAATAAATTTGAATAGGTTTAAGCAAGCTAGACGACAGAATCACTATACAGCTATATGCAGCAGTGTTTATTACAGCATATTAGACATTGATTATTACGTCGATGGCATTTACAGTATCATTTTATTCTGGAGAGTGATGGAGAGGCAACAATAATATGTTTTTCTTGTATTTAACCCTCAGGTAGGCCTATTCCTTAATTATAATGTAACCAAATGACCATACACCTTAACTATTTTTAGTTAAATTAATTAAATATTCTATATTTTAGTTCAGTAATGTTTTTTTTTTTTTTTTTTTTTTAATATATATTTTGGTACTAAATACTAATTGTGCAATAATTATGCTCCATTAACAACCATTTCAATTTTTTTTCTTAATATTTATATTACTTATATTACTATTAGTGTAGTATTTAAGGTTAAAAAGGGTTTTAAATTCCAATGCAAAAAGACAAATTAGAGCTATTTTGTGGTATATGTACAGTATATACTTTACATATATAGCCCAAAAATCTCACTCCAAGCTGAACTTAAAAGTTGGGATCCCTGGGTTAAACCATGGTAACAATAGTGTAACCAGTGTTTTGCTACATTTGTAGTAAAACTGTGGTTATACAAATGGTAATCAATACACCAAGAACTATGGTTTATATACTTTTACTATAATAAAAGCATGGCTAATTTTCGTACGGGGTAGGCTAAGCTGTTAGCTAGCTAACAATATCCTAACAAAACAAGCAAATGTTCATTTCACCATTTTAGCTTCTGTAATGTGATATGCAATACATAGAATAAGCTGTTAGCTTACCTTGATTTAAGATAAGCCAGGCTGTTATCTCAAGGCTAACTAAAAACAAATAAATGGAAATATTTAAAGTAAGAGTAAGTAAGTGAGTAAGAGTAAGTGATTTGGTTCAAAAACATTTTTATGCTGGTTTAAGTCACCTCAGTCACTTCAGAAGTCACCTATCCTGCCTTCAGTTTGACTATTTTTAGTCGTAACATGATATATGTAGTCTAAGCCAAGATTATTTAAGCTAAGTTTATTTAAACTAAGCCGTTTGCTAAATCGAAGGCTAACTAAATATAAGGAAATGTTTAATTTGACCATTTTAGATATTATAATATAATGCGATTTGTGATGTCATTTAGACATTAAAGGGCTCATATTACGCACAATTCACTTTTACATGTTGTTTAAACATAAATGCCATGTGACAGCCGCTTTCTGTGCGCGTACTTCGGATGTATGCATTCAGAAACCTATATATCAGAAGTTTAAACTGATATGGCTTTAAAACACGTTTTTAGCGCGATAGACGTTATAATAAAAACCAAACAAATGTTTTTGGCGAAGTATCTGAGCAGAGTTGCCAGGTTTTCACAACAAAACCCGCCCAATTGTTAATCAAAACTAGCCCAAAAGTAGCCCAATCGCGTTTCAAGGGGGGTCCCATGGTAAAAATCGTGTTTCAGGGGGTACATGTTTTTGGTGGGGTTTCTCTCGTAAAATTAGCATTCCTGGGGCTAAATATTACGTTATTGTAGTTGTTTCAACCCGCGGACATGAAAAACAACCCGCGGCAACAGTATGAATTTAGCCCAATTCCGCGGGAAAACCAAGAACTTGGCAACACTGTATCTGAGTTACAAGCTGCAAAGGCACACAGCCCTATTCTGGAAAAGAGGGCGGGGAGCAGCAGCTCATTTGCATTTAAAGAGACATGCACGAAAACAGTGTGTTTCTGCTTCCACTCAAAATAGGCATTTTCAAAAAAATATAATAAATGATCTGTGGGGTATTTTGAGCTGAAACTTCACAGACACATTCTGGGGAGACCTGAGACTTATATTACATCTTGTAAAAAGGGGCACAATAGGTGCCCTTTAATATATTTTGATTACAATTAAATAAACTATAAAGCATTTTTCTCTCATCAGACACCAAGCTGTCCAATTGACCCTCATGGCAATTTTAATTTTAATGACCCAGGTGTGACATTTTAGGCTATCTAGCACATCTCCATTGTATGGCATTATGTATTCACTTGTATTTTGTTAGGAGAGGGTGTACAGGGCCGTTTTGAAAAGAGCTCACTCCCTCGGTTTGCACAGCCATCATTTATTTTTAAATCTGGCACACAATGAATGCACCAACAACCCTAGTAATGATACTCCAGCTCCTCTAATGGGATCTCTATTAGTGTCATGTTAAGATGAGTGAAAGTGACCTTTTCTCAAGTCTTTTTCTCAGTGAAGATGTCACACATAAGCAACACATGTGTTCCTTTGATCATTGTCTCATTAGGCCACACATTATCATGAACACATCGAGTGGATGAAATTAGGTCAGCTAAATTCAGGTTGGTAAATAACTGTGTGATATAAGCAGGATATGAGATATTAAATACATATGTGACCCTGGATCACAATACCAGTCTTAATTTGCTGGGGTATATTTGTAGCAATAGAAAAAAATACACTGTATGGATCAAAATTATTGATTTTTCTTTTATGCCAAAAATCATCAAGTAAATCTTTACTAAATTAAGTAAAGATCATGTTCCATGGAGATATTTTGTAAAATTCTTACTGTAAATATATCAAAACCTAATTTTTGATTAGTAGTATGCATTGCTAAGAACTTCATTTGGACAACTTTAAAGGCGATTTTCTCAATATTTTGTTTTTTTTCACCCTCAGATTCCATATATTGAAATAGCTGTATCTCGGCCAAATATTGTTCTATCCATACATCAATGGAAAGCTTATATATTCATCTTTCTGATGATGTATAAACCTATTTCAAAAAATTGGCCCTTATGTCTGGTTTTGTGGTCCAGGGTCACATATGTTTTAATGTGCATTAAATGTATTTTACATTAATTTCATAAGGATATATTTATTTCTTTACAAGAAAAACATGTAGTAGTTATGTTATGTTCTTTTTCCTTTACATTGTTTTATACATATATTTTTAATTATTTATTTATTTAAAAAACATTTAGTGTGATATTTTGCTATTTTGCTATTATATTTGTCTCTTTTACATTATTTTTATGAAGATTTTTAAAGAAAAGCCAGTAATATGTATGTATTTATTCATAATAAATAAATGAAATGTTGTCGTTTTGCCTATTTTACATTATATAAACAGTTTCTTATATAGTATTTATTTATGAATGAGTGAATTAATGAAAAAATGTTTATGTTGGACTTTCTAATTAAGTTACAGGCCAGCTAGCCCATTTTTAATTCCATTAGCAATTGTGCGAACAATGTTTAAAGGCTTGACAGACCAGTGGATTCTAAACATATCTTGCGTGGAAAATTCAGTACGTCATGAGCTAATTTTACTTGTCATATTTAGACAGGATGTTGTGGTCTTATCTGAAAGATGTTGAGCTTATGTCCATCAGAGAGGTCAGGTTGAAGTATAAGGCTTGTCTCCTGGAGCAGAAATGTTTAAGTGGTTTGCTCAAGGGCATGCTAGCGGTACACAGTGGCCATCTCAAGGAGATGTCACAGAACTAGAATGCCGGCAGCGATGCTCAAACTCCTGACCTTCTGGATGGCAGCCCACTACTTCCTGTTCTTCAACAGTGGAGTGACATTATCAAGTCAGTACTTTTAAGAGTATGACTTAAAGCTGTGAAGTTCAATACAGCTTCAGATCTGAGTCAATGATGGAGAGAGACGAGATGTTCCACTTTGTCCTCTGATCTCTCCACCACCAGTTGCCATCATCATCCATTATTCACGCCCACATTCTGTTATGTCACTTGCACTGTCTTCTGTCAGTGCAAAATACATTATTTTCTTATCTTAAATGGATAGTTAACCCAAAAATTCATTAGCTACTCATCTTACGTGTTTATTTTTTCTATACCAGATAACAACATTAAAAAGATACATATATTTTGCAATAGGTATACTTTGAAAACCTGACAAGTGTGTTAATGTGAGGAAGAAGTTAAACTGACGTTCACCTGCGTCAACAATGCAACAGCAATGGAGCTGCTGTATTGTTTGAGTAAATAAACCTTGATGGATAACCTGGTCATGTCTGTTAAGCAATGACTCATTGTCTGAATCAAATACTCCCACATGCGTGGTCACTGTAGCCCTTTTCATCAGGTTGTATATGAAGTGCTCTATTCACTGCAAGATCACAGTTTTTCCAGCATTTCAGAACACTCAGTTTGACCCATAGAGAGGGGCTAATAAAATTCTCTTTCTCTCAGACAGGTCAGTCTCTAGGGGGCTTCAGCACCTCTCTTCAATGATGCTGTCAGAAGCTCAGTGGCCCATAGCTCATCATAACTCTCTGCACACTGAAATCTATCAAACCTACAGCATATACTGTTGAGTTCAAAAGTTTACATACACCTTGCAGAATCTGCAAAATGTTAATTATTTTACCAAAATAAGAAGAATCATACAAAATGCATGTTATTTTTTATTTAGTACTGACCTGAATAAGATATTTCACATAAAAGATGTTTACACATAGTCCACAAAAGAAAATAATAGTTGAATTTATAAAAATGACCCTGTTCAAAAGTTCACATACGCTTGATTCTTAATACTGTGTTGTTATTTGAATGATCCACAGCTGTGTTTTCATTTTGTTTTGTGAGATTCATATTACTATTACAGAAGGTTCAAATGCTCACTGATGCTCCAGAGGAAACACAATGCATCAAGGGGGTTGAAAACTTTTGAACAAAATAAAGATGTGTACATTTTTCTTGTTTTACTTAAATATCTTTTTTTTTCATTTAGTATTGCCCTTCAGAAGCAACAGAAGATACTTACATGTTTCCCAGAAGACAAAACTTTTTGCTCTGAAACAAATAATAGATTAATGAGACCAAAGACTGCCTGTTATATGTACCCAAAACGCATTATATCTTATGTTTAACTACTATAGAGACATCAGAGCCAGCAGCAAATATTCAAATAGGCATTTCCTCTATAAACAAACCGCATATCTGAAGTCTAAACAACTACATGCTCACCTAAAAAACTCTAAAAACTACATTCCATGACAGAAAAACAGTATTATTTACTAAAAAAAGTATTATTTATAAAATTATAGCAGAGAATAGTGTATTGGTTGGAGTTCTGTCATTACTAGAATATCACACGCCTGGAAAAGGCTCTCAGCCAATCAGATTGGAGAACCAGAAAGAACTGTTGTATAATGTTTGTATACAGGCTTAACGCATTGGCTAGTGAATGAGACCCATAGACACACAAAAACCAATGACGTTTAATGTCGCTGACGTCATATAGGCTTTATGCAGAAATTTCCGAGAGTCCAGGAAGTGTTGTGCTGCAACTGATACGTAAATCTTGTCCAGGTTAATGTTGCCGTTACACAGATCCTCACACAGCTCAGCTAAAGCTAGGCTTGGCCTTCAGCCAGATATGGTTGGCAGGCATTGGGTGTAGCGGGCTGAAGCAAGCTGGACAGGCTGCTCTCTGGGGTGTCGGTGCGGCTCTGAAGTCCTTTTTAACTGGAGTGTAAAGAGAGGATTGATTTAGCGCCTCTGTCTCTTTAGCGGCTGACAGCGGAGCTCAGGGGAGGATCAGAGAGCAGTGCTCCCTCTGCTTAGCCTCTTAATCACATTCATAACTATAGGAGACTACAGGCACACACTAACGCACTTTTTTCTGTAGCCAAGAACACTTGGACACTCTTGAATGCAAACACCCAGAAAAGCATATTCCGCAATGTATGGGAGACCAGGGCTAGTTGTCAAAGCTACAAGGGTCGATTCAGTAAAATTGAGCCACTTTTGAAAGTCATCTCAAAGTCAAAAAGTATCTATACCTCCAACGCTATCTCATAACCAATTTGTACATATTTTACAAGATGGATAATTTGTACGAATTCATACGACATCACTCGTACAATTTTGTACAATTTGTATAGACCCCAGTTACAGGCAGGTTTAGGTGTAGGTCATTTGTACGAATTCATACAAATTGGGGAACTCATAAAATAGATACGATTTGGCAAAAATCATACTGATTCATACGAATTAGCAACGTCGTAAAATTCATTTACGTACATACGAATTGTCATGAGATCAGGTTTATATCTCATTAATTGTCAGTAACAATTTTAGTCAAAAGTGCTGCTTTTCTATTGCAGTGGGTCTTAAAATGTAAACCCATACTGTTTTTTTTGTTAATTTTTTGCTATTTTTTTGATACATTACGATACGTTAACTAGTTTTATTGTAACTTGATAAAAAAGGTGATATAATACAAAGCACAGTGTTATAAATGTACATACAATAAAAAATAAATCAAAATCTGAAAAACTTTCAAGGATTTATGATGATGATGACCGTTGAAACGCATCATCAGTCTTGTAAAAAGGGTTCATGTAGTCTTCCCATTAACGGCATTTGTATTGTTCAGTCAGACTGATTTGCGAACGTGGAAAACGCACAAACACAAAAGGGCGGGATTTATCAAATGAACCAATCACAGCAGAACATAACCAGTCACATCTAATCACATCACAATGTAACCACACTGCTGAAACTTTACTTGCTGTCACTAGGCATGTTTCCATTACAGATTTGTGCAAAACTTACATATTTTATAAACGTAGATAAAAAAGTATTGCGACATGACGGTGCTTCCATTAAGCAACGTAATGCGACTAAAGCATAATTTTTTCCTCACGATAAATCATGGCAATGGATTCATTTAATCGAAAGAGGTGTATGTGTGTATCTTTACAGAAGCAGCATCGAGAGCCGCTTCAGAAACGTGTGTGGCACGGCTAGTATAAACATAAGCATTGATACAAGCGGCCGCGATCAGCTCCGGTGGCTGTGTCGGAGCCGCAGATGTGTGCAGTGTAAATAGTCTAAGCATTAATGGCAGGGAAAGCCCTTTATACTTGAGTGCCTCTTGGAGGTTATAGTACACTGAAGAATGATCATATGATTTGTAACATACGCCATGTGACCTGTAAATGCGGAAAAAAACTTTTCCATTGCAGTTTTGTGAAATATTCCCTTTTCGAATTGCCTGAAAAACCACCTGATGTAAGCGTAAAAACTTTTTTTGCGATATATGGGACTTTTTGCAAAATTGGCATGTTTCCATTAGGGTTGTGCCGATAGAGTCTGTCAAAAATAGACTAGGTGCCTAACTTTAGCGATGCAGTGCAGAGAGCAGCTTCTGGGGCGCTTCAGAAAATTGCTGCGAGGTGGCTGGTATAAACACAAGCATTGAAGAGATTGGCCGCATCCAGAGCCGGTGCCAGGACACCTCCCTCCGGTGGCATTTACAGGGGGCACAAATCACAGTGAGCGAGAAGGGGTGTTTCTGGGTGGGAAGCGTGCAATCTGTGATTGCATGCAGTTGCTGACGCTCGCGAAAGCCTGCAATCGCTTTCTTATGCGCTTTTTCCGGTTTTACTTTCACTTTTGAAATTGATCACATTCAGCAAGGAGGGCAAAGTAACTGGTTTTGGGGGAACGGCCCCCCTTCGCACCGCAGACGTGTGCAGTGTAAATAAGAGGGAAAGAGATTTATTCATCATACAATGATGCAACTATTGTATTTACCTATGGTACCGGGAGGGAGTGTTTTTTTAAGTGCATAAACTGGCGCTAGGCTAGGCTGGTCATTATGTTAATGTTCTTCGCTCATTGTGCGTAGCTGCTTTTTGAATAACTAAGGAAACGTAAGTATTAACTTATGTTTCTATTATCATGTTAAACACAAATTAAGTCGTACTGAAAACATTAGGCTGCTTTTAGCCTTATGCTGGTGTTGGTTCACTTTCCGTTAATGAAACTAAGTGAATAATTAAATTATCACCATAATATCGTATATCGGCGATCTCACAGGCTGACAATAGGACGACATGAAAATTGAGCATATCGCCCTAGTTTCCAGTAGGCATATTTCAATTCACAATTTCAGTTTGGGCAATTTGTAGGGTAATGGAAACGCAGCTACTGTTGGACAATGCTTCTTTCGGAAAAACTAGACTTGTACACTTTTTAATATTACATTTTGTAATTTTGGTGTTGTTTTATTTATTTATTTATTTATTTTCATTTTTTTTCTTCTCATCCAATAGCCTCCTCGGAGGAAACGCACCTGGTAAGAATATAAATAAAGTTCGTTATTTAACTTGCTAACTTGCAATCATGTCACATGTAAAGCAAGCAGGATTGTCAATTTTTCTTTTTTTCGAAATTATACATGAAGTGTATAATTAATGCAATAAATATTCATTGGAGTAAAAAGTTACAACTAGCGCCGACCTTTCCCCATGTACTCCATTTTGCACACATCTCATCCATACACCACCTGCAAAATTCTGATAGCTAAAATCAATCTTCTGTTTTTCCCTGTCTCTCTGCTAACATGCCTTTTTCTCCATTTCATTCTCTCATTCTTCCTTCCTCCAGGCGTCTTGTGCCGTGGCGTGAATCTGCTTTAATGAGCGCTTCATTAAAGACTGGACTTCTCGCGGTATCGTGCCATCCGCAAACCCACGTTTAACGCTGACACCTCTAAGCATTGTTTCATATGCCGTCCGACTGGCGAATGCTCATTCCATTTTAATTGTATGAAAATGAAATTGCATTAAAGCACGATTTCATAGGCTATTATGTTTTTCACGCCTCACTCTCAGTGTAATTGGCTTGTTTATATGCAGCCTTTAATAATGAGTTTGTCTTCGTTCATTCAAGAGGAGTTTGGAAATGAAATTTCATTCTTAATTAAACCCCTGATGCCGCTTCCAGCCTGCTTTGGAGATTAAAATGAACCTCCCTCCAGATGTGTAACGCTACCTTTGAAGGTCTGAGCGTTGTTTCCTTCGCACTGTAATTGAAAGTTAACATCAGACTTCATGACGTCCACTAGTCTGAACACGTCTGCGGTGCGCAAGTAAAACGTTCTTGACTTTTGTTTACGTTGAATAGAGGGTTGGAGTCTTGTCCACAGGAGATTGTTTTAATCTCAGCCTATATCATTGATTTTCTTCCCAAACTGTAATTTCTGGTGGTGTTTTAACCCTCCATCTCACACTGTGTGGTGAAGGTGACTCGGATCACGCTGGTTGTTTAATAACTGACTTTCAAACTGTTTACTTTTTGAAAAACATCTCCAATTTCTTCATACATTGGTCATTTTAGAGCACGACGTAACTGAAAAGAGATGATTTTGTCCACTATGGAGGAACAAATGTGAGTAAGGAGCTCTTACACCATGTCAGTAGCACTGCTCCGGGACGAACAGATCTCGTCATGAAGAACAGCCTGTTGTGACATCTTTGTTTTGCATGAAGGATCTCCAGGGATGTGCTCATTAATCTAATGACCGATACTGGGCCTGTAGATGTTTCAGGCTATGCTGGCTTACGTAAACACGCTCCAAGGCTTTGAGAAAGATGCCCTTCTAAGGATCGTGTCATCCATGCCTATGCTCTGTAAAGGCACGTGGGTTAAAAGTCGAGGGCCACGTACAGGTTCCAGGACTGTGCTTTAGAGATTTAGTGTATATCATGTAATTAATCAGGCTTTAAATTGGTTCCTAGCCGCAAGAGGACATGCTTAATCTACTGAGTGCTTTAAAGTAGACCAGTTTGTGATTAATTTAAAAGTGCAGTGACACAGTGTCCTTACATATTGCGAGACCTTGAGATAGTTTGGTTTTGTTGGAAGTTGGAGGAATTTTTGTGAATTTGTGAGTCTCATACTACCTTAGTTCAAAACAGTTTGTATTCTATTCTTGGTTTATTAAGAATAATAATAATAATAATCATAAAAATAAAGAAGAAGAAGAAAAATACTATTTTTACTACTACTACTACTACTACTACTAATAATACAAAAAAACTATTCATCATTATTTGTTTTTAATTAGTTTGTAAAGTATATAACTATATATTTTTGAATAAAATTGTTAGATTACACTTATATTTTAAAATAAAAATATTTTAAATAAAATTATTATTATTTTTATTGTTATATTAACTTATATTTATATAATAATAGTCATTATTTTAAACTATATTATGTTTCATAATAATAAAAAATATATTTTATGTAATAATAATAATAATAATAATAATAATAATAATAATTATTATTATTATTATTATTATAAGTTTGTTTAAGAATATAATTGTATATTTTTTGGAATAAACAAAGAAAAATAGGATGGAAGAAAAAGTTATTATTTTTGCTATTAATAATATTAATAATACAAACAACTGTTATTTTATTATGTCATCATCAGCAGCAGCATTTGTTTATATGTTTGTAAAGTATATATATATATATATATATATATATATATATATATATATATATATAGAATACAATTATTATATTACATTTTTTAAATAAAATTATTATTATATTGCACTTTATACTCTATATAATAATAATAATAATAATTATTATTATTATTATTACACTTATATTAATATTACAATAATAGCCATTATTCAAAACAATATATTATTCATAATAATAAAATAATATTTTTTATTATTTTATATTATTTATTTATAACACTTTATTTACACTTTATATCTATATAATATTTATATAGTAATATTATAATTGTCATTATTTTAAACAATATATTATAGTATTCATAATAATAAACAATAAAAATTGTATGTTATATTATTTATTTATTTGTTTGTTTGTTTGTTAATTAATTAATTAATTAATTAATTAATTAATTAATTTATTTATTTATTTATTTATTTATTTATTTATTTATTTATTTATTATTATTATTATTATTATTATATTACACTTTATATCTATATAATATTTTTATGGTAATATAACTGTCATTTTAAATAATATATTATAGTATCCATAATAATAATAATATAACAATAATATAACAATAGCAATTATTTTAAACAATATATTATAGTATTCATAATAATAAAAAATAATAAAAAACGGTTATATTATTATTATTAGTAGTAGTAGTAGTAGTAGTATTATTATTATATTTGTTTAAGAATATAATTGTATATATTTTTAAATAAACAAATACACATAAGGGTGGGTAGATGAATTTAAATATTTGAATGTATGATTTGGCAAATAGCATTATGAACATTTTTCTACGTACAATAATCATGGAATGTAGTTAATTGTGCAAAAACAAAGATACAAATATTGTTTTGCAGTTTTCATTAAAAATGAACTTATTGTTGGTTTCACACCCAGTCAAGTCATACAGGATTGAAACAACATGCAGGTGAATAAAACAAGACAAAATGTTATTTTTTTTTTGGGTGGACTATCCCTTTAAAGCCAGAGAAAGTGGTGTTAACTACAATTCTGTAATATTGTGACACGTTATCTGAGGTAACCTGGATACTTCACAGCCCTCTTCAGTGACTAATATGCCAACACCTCCTGCAAGCTTCAAGTAATTGTTTACCGATCCTCCACAGGGTGTCGTCCCCTCAGAATCCTTCTTTTCCTGGGATTCATTTCTTCCCTCAGAGCAGCAGTGCTAAAGGGACGCCCAGGAGGTAAAGCAAGGCTCTGAGGCTGCTTCATCCTGATCAAATCTCACGACCACTTACTGTAGCAGAGTGCCACAAGCTATTAGCTGTATCCTGACAGAGACGTGTGCAGACAGGGGCTCCTGCCATCACAAAGATGTCAATTAGAATCAAGAACGACAGGTGCCTGTAGCCCAAGCAGCATTTATTTGTACGCGGTGTGTGGCCGTGACTGAGGGACAAAAGAGAGAAAGAGCTGGAAAGAAAGATGTGTGCTTTTACTTCTGTTTAAAACCTAGTGAGCTGCATACTGCCTACACAGACAGCTACCTACCAAGGCAACATACTAAATGAAATCAAAAGCACTGTTTTGTGTTTTGAAATGCTCAGCATAGTGCATCATACAAACAGAGCTCTGCACGCGAAGCACAAGGGAGAGCTGACTCACAACTGATTTCTGCATTTTCACTTCAGCTAGAGCTTCTGTACTGGTCTTGTTATTCCTACAACCTTACACTGCAGGACTTCTAGTAATGTTGCCTCATATATGATAAATTTATTGTCTTGTTCCACATGCTTTTGATTGAAACATCCTAAAATAGCTAATATAGCAAATATACATATATAGAAATATACACAGAACACAAATGTGTGGGCAAAAGTAGGCTGTTTTCTAAATATTTTTTATAATAATACAACTCAGTACTGAATGAATTGTATTTGTGGTCAACATTTTACTCACAGTCTGTCATCTGGATTTATTTTTCTCTGAGATTATGGGAATGTATTCTTCATAAAAGATGATGCTGCCTAAGCAGCATTTTTTTATATATATATATAGATAAATGGACAGACGGGGGTTTTAGGAGGATTTCTATACCAGATAAACAAATTCCGTTAAACATAATTGAAAAAAAAAAAAAAAAATCTTATCAGAATGATTTCTGAAGGATCACGTGACACTGAGAACTGAAGTAATTGTGCTGAAAATCAGCTTAGCCATCACAGGAATTAATTACATTTTAAAATATATTAAAATAGAAAATGATTATTTTAAATTGTAAAAATATATTTCACGTTTACTGTTTTTAAACCAAATAACTGCAGCCTTAATGAACATAAAACATAAGACTTACTTCAAAACGGCAACATTTTGAATAGTATATATATATTCACAGTATATTCACAGTGCCTTGCGAAAGTATTCAAACCCCTTGAGTTTTTTTCATGTTGTTTTATGTCGCAGCCTTATGTTAAACTGCTCTAAAAACTTTTTTTTCACATGAATTTACACTTCATACACCATAATGACAAAGTAAAACACATGTTTGCAAATTTATTAGAAATAAAAAAACTGAAATGATTTCATTTCATAAGTATTCATACCCTTATCTGGGACACTTGAAATTTAGCTCAAGAACATTCATATGGCTTGTAGGTGTTACTACACTTTGAGTGAAGTTAACCTGTGGGAAATTCAGTTGAATGAGTGTGATTTGGAAAAGCACACAACTCTCAACAAAAGGTCTAAACACTGAAAAAACCAAGCTCTGAGGTCAAAAGAACTGCCTGTAGAGCTCAGAGACAGGAGTGCGTCAAGCCAAACATCTGGGGAAGAGTTCCGAAAAAAATTCTGCTGCACTGAAGGTTCACAGAAGCATGTAGCCTCCATTATCCATAATGGAAGACGCTTGGAACTACTAGAACTCTTCCTAGAGCTGGCCTCCTGGCCAAACTAAACAATCAATAGAGAAGAGTCTTGGTTATACTGGTGACCAAGAAGCTGATGGCCACTTGAGTTGAGCTCCATGATCATGCATGCAGATGGGAGAAACTTACAGATGGACAAACATCACTGCAGCACTCCACCACTTCAATCTTTATAGCGGTGTGGCCAAACTCAATCCTCTCCTCAGTGAAGACACATGAAAACCCACTTGGAATTTGCAACACAGCACCTAAAGAACTCTCAGACTGTAAGAAACACTGCTCATCACCTGCACAGTAGCATCCCAAAAGTAAAATATGGAGGTAGCAGCTTCATGCTATGGAGCTGTTTTTCAGCGGCAGTGACTGAAGGACTCGTCAGAATAGAAGAAAAGCTTAACACGGCAAAATTTTGAGATAGCTTTAATGAAAACCCAGTCCAGAGCATTCAGAACCTCAGACTGGGCATAAGGTTCACCTTCCAACAGGTCAATGACTCTAGGCACACAGCAAGAGTAGTTTATAGACAACTCTGTGAATGTCTTTGAGTGGCTCAGCCACAGCCTTGGCTTGAATGCAATCAAATATTTCTGGAGAAACCTAAAAATGTCTGCCATTCCCCATCCAAGCTGACAGAGCTTAAGAGGTGAAGAGGTGAGGAGAAGAATGGCAGATAATTGGCAAATGCAGATGTGCAAAGCTTGTTGCATCATACCAAAAAAAAACAAACTTGAGGCGGTGTAGCTGCTTCAAGTAAGTACCACATTAAGGATATGAATACTTATGCAATGTACTTATTTCAGTTTTTTAATCGCAATACATTTGCAAAGTTGTCACAAATCAGTTTTTTGCTTTTTTTGCTTTTCATTACAGTGTATGGAGTGTAGACTGATGTGGAAAAAAGTTATTTAAAGCAGTTAAACATGAGGCTACAACATGAAAAAATTAATTGGTTTGAATACTTTCGCAAGGAACTCAAACCTGAAAACTGTTAACATAAAATTAACTTAAAATATGAATTTATATGGGACTAAAATAACCCAAACCCACCACAAGCCCCTGGTGTGTTTGCAATAGTCATGAATGTGCAAATATACCAGAACATGATAATAAGGTTCTTTATCTCAGTCCCAAGTGGGAATAGCACTCTTCTTCTGGATAAGTGTTTGGCATGGCTGTCTCGGTAAACATCCAACATCTCAAAGAGCAAGGCAAACCCGCTCCATATTCAGCTGCAAACAGTCTCTTTCAGCAGCGTGTGTAGTGGGAGCCAATCCGTGACTAATGAGTAATGACTAATTTCCTTACTGAGAGACAGCTGGAGTTCTCTAGAGAACCCCAAAACAATAAAAGTGTTTGTCTATGGGCTTCAGACTCATAAATTTAACAAATGTACCACATGTAAATCTGCTGTCATACAAATCCCTTGCTGGAGATGAGTGTGTAAGCCTGGTGACTTCACCACCCCACTTTGAGACAGCAACATGGCTAATACCCAACGAAACTGATCCGTGACTCAATTCGTCTCGATGGGCTGTACCTGAGCGCAGGACTGTGTGGGTGTGAACCAATGTCAAGGCTTTCCAACAGATCTGTCGCTGGAGAATACAAGGTGTCCCCGCTGTCATAACAGAGAGAGAGAGGAAGTGGGACCTCCATTGAGAGTCTCCTTTGATGGGCCATTCATCTTGGCACACTCAGCTGATGTCAGATCAGTATTAACCCAAGTGTGAGTGGTAATGACTCACTGAAACGCTGGTACAGATACTCCTACACCTGTAGAGATGGATTAAATAAAGAGGGCATGAGACGGGTTTATCAGGTGTCTGTAATACAACTGCACTTGCATAACCAGAAATGGCAATGTGCTTTGATTAATCACTATTAGTGCATGCTAATTTGCACATGATTAATTGATTAGTGCTGCCTGCTATCGGAATCAAGTGCAGCTGAGTGTTTTCGTTTAATTTTTTCCACTTCTCTTACCTTTTGCATCCCTTTTTTGATGGTTGCATTTATTACTTAATTTCAAATTTACATGAATATTCACAATGTGTGTTATTGAGGTTCAAAAGCTGGCTGTATTCACCAGGCCTCATTTGCACTAGAAGAGTTTTGTTGTTATATTTAATGCTTGTAATACAGTCAGCTACCCTTCATCAGTAGAACCCAGAGAATATTAGCACTGCCGTGAGATTGGGTTTTAATATTTGTTGGCGTATAGGTATAAACAGTGGCGTAACTTTGTTTTAAAAAGTGGTTGGGACAGGAGTGTTTGGGGGGGCGAGGGTGTGTCGTTAATATTTTGATATAGAACTAATTTCTAACGTGATAGTTTTATTCTTAAATGTACTATAATAATATGTATTATTAGCCCCAAGATAATTCATGTCAGTGAATACACAGATACGTATTAATTATTTGTATTCCCAAACAGTCTAGTGATGGAATTTTCGTCAAGCGTGTTAGAGGTTTTGGAAGAGGTTTTTTGGAACGCTCACGTGTGAACACTCAGCCCCAGCCGCACTGAGAACGTTCCGTCACTAATAACATCGCAGCGAACAGTCAGCATGATTTCAGAAACAACAGATTCCAGTGCCAGATTGCATCTTATTTAACAGAAACAAATGTTTCATCAGCATTAGTACGTCTGTGCTGGGAACCCTGGCAAAAAGTGGTGGGGACATGTCCCACACGTAAATTACACCTATGGGTATACAGTTTTAATTATTGTTCTAATTCTATGAGAATAGGAAAGTCTGTTGTATTGCAGTGAGCAGTAAAAATCACTTTCAGAACGTCTTTTTCCAGTTGATGAATGCTAAATAGATTCACAGCCAATCAGAATCCACCTGACTGAAGAGCTCAAATAATTAAGCAGCATAATAGGCGTGGTGGACTGTAGACTCAGAAGTAAACGCCCACTGCTATGATTCGCTAACAGTTGTGTATGTTTGACAGCCTACGTTCCTCATAGATGGACGCTGCTGTGATTTAGGTCAAGAACGCATAAATACTCAATACATATCAAACAATCTGTGATAACAGACAAAACAATAGTGACTACGTAATAAAAACAATTTCTCACACTTGTGTGGTGTGACATTACTGTTGGATCCAATATAGTTGGCACAGCATCGTCACACGCGTCACACAGCGTTCATACGGGGCGTTGGTGTTAACGCTTCATATTTACTTTGATGCATTTTCATGCATTGCCGAACTGAATTGCGGATCCATTGTGTCAAGCCACTGGCGTTGCTTGTGGGAGAAACTGAAAAATGAAAAAACTTAAAATGAAAATCACCTTATGCAAATACCTCAGCACAGACGGTAGCAAATCACATTCATGCAACATTGGAAAAGTAATGTTTTCCGTTGGCTGTTGTCACTATGGCTGCATTTAGGCCTTGTTTACAATGTCAGTTAAATGTAACCCAATTCCGATTTTTTTTCTCATATGTGACACAGATCGGATGTGTTCTATGACTGTGTAAACAGGAAAAAAATGCATGCATTCTGATATTTCGAGATCAGTTTCAGGCCTGATTCATCTGTGGAAATAAATCAGATATAAATCGGTTATATGCCAGTGCGACTGTCATTTAAAAAGGCAGATCGGATTTTCTGAGGCGTTGCTTTCTGTATGTCATTAAAACTGCAACAATTTGGTACTTCTCCACAGTTTAGTGACATGATATCTCGAGAGGAAGCACGTGTGGAGGAGTGTTGCCAAGTCTAAGATTTTCCCGCGGAATTAGGCTCCTTTAACAATGTCGCCGCTGGTTGTTTTTTATGTCCACGGGTTGAGGCAACCCCAATAACGTGATATTTATCCCCTGGAATGCGCATTGTACCGGGGGACCCCCTTGAAGTGTGATTGGGATATTTTTGAGTAGAAATTGGCTGGGTTTTGTAGCTAAAATCTGGCAACCCTGAGAGGCGGTAAATGACAACAACACAGGAAACATGGAGGTGGTATGGCAAGTGTAAACACATGAATCGGATATGAGTCACAATTAAAAGAACTTGTAAACAGACGGTCAAAAAAAAAAAAAAAAAAAAAACTGGCCATCAAGACCTGCAGTGTAAACGAGGTCTTACACTGGCACAAAAAAAGAAGAATTTGTTGCGTACGTGTAAACACAAAAATAAATAAATAAATAAAACACACAAGATCCGATTTTTCCGCATCCGATCTGGGCCACTTCCAAATGTGGATTTTAATCGGATACATATCCGATATCTGGACATCCAACCTACATCTAAACACACATATCCTATTCCCCTCAGAACTCCCAAAGTGAGGAGACACGTTTGGTCATAAAGATAGCGTTTTAACGCCGGCGTGCAATTTATTGAGTTGGAAATATATATAGGTAAGAATTTGCACATTCAGGACCTGATTTTCAACACCTGCCCCATGAATTTTATAAATACAACAGATTCGCTACTAAAAGCTAAAAGCTATTAAATTTGTGAGTGTGATAGTGAGGTGATAACCTTCACTTCTTTGCAAGCTTCACACTCACTCATGCACTCTCTCTCTCTTGTTAATTCATTAGAATTCATGTAAATAAATATCATCTTGGCACTACTTTATTTCGCTAAAGAATTCTACCTCTAATGAGCTGTAGATAAAATAACAAATGACAATTACAGTTATTTTCCGGTCTTTATCTAGTCAGTCAGATTTTGTGCTGCAAAACATCCTTTGCAGCTGTTGTCCATGGTGGGAAATAATAATGGCCACTCGACGTCAATTATATAAATAATTTTAATAGCACGGCCATTCAAAAGTCAAGGGTCTACTATGGTAGCATAGTAAAGTGATCACTAACAATAATTTTGGGTGGGAATTAAGGTAAACACAGATATCAGATACCAGTTATGTCTAAAGTGAATGTAAACAGGCAGGCCAAAAAAAAATCGGATATGGTCAAAAGATCGGATCTTTGCATTAAGACTTGAAGTCTAAGTACAGCCTATGATGGTTACATCATGGCCTCTGTGAAGCATCAATGTCGACGCCTTGTGTGAAAGTATCGTGACAGGTTGAGTGTTTGGGACAGCTGATTTGAAATGTTTTTGTTTGTTTACACACAGTGACTCAGAAATGACACACTACTGCTTTGCTACAGAGCACCCGTCTCAGTTCAACAGTTTTTTTTTTTTTTTTTTAAACCCCACGCCATTTGTTTTAAATTAAAAATGTCAAGTCAAATATAAATGCAAATGTTTTTGTTAAAAAATAAAGAAATTACAGAAGCTTGATATTTCATGTGCAAATAATTCCTAATGTCTTGGCAGTAAAACAAGCCCAGTGCACCAGTAGGCTCTCCATATTGTTTTCCGCATGGCAACTAGTTCTTACTTAACTGAATCACAGTTGCTAATTACTTGTGAGTCACCGAGGTGAGTTGCTAAGTGCTTTCTGGCTGTTTCAGGCCAAAGGCCGCAAAACTGGACGTGACTTATGCAAATGCCCGAGTGCTAAAATACACAGCGGAAAACAAAAAAGCCTTTAAACTGCGTGGCATGTGCATATTCTAAATAGCAGTTCGACCTAGTGAACCCGTTTTTGATTTACATGTGATGTGACATGTCCTAGGGTTTGCCCACATGTGAGTACTATGTGATTGTAAGTGTGCGCACATGTGTGTTTCTGATGACATAACAGTTCTGTGTCTGGTGATGATGAGGTTCTGTGCTCTGTTGGGCTGAAGTCACACTGAGGTCACGCATTAGATTAGGAATGAATCAGGATGCTTCAGATTTGCTTCCAGTTAGTTTCATTTGACCCTGTCCTCAGCTACTCATCTTCTCCTCTCCTCACAGCAGCTTAAAAGGAACATCAGATGTTCATTTTACACATGTTGGTATGATTCTTTAGGGTCTTCATGAAATGTCTGCAAAATATTTTGGGTAAAATTCCTCAATAGTCGTGTAAAACAACACCCTTTTTACCTTGTCAAAAACAGCTCTGATCACAGTGACCTGTTTCGGTGCATGGCTCTTTAAATGATAATGAGCTTTGCTCACCCTGCTCCTCTCTTCCATTTGTTTGTGTATTCGGTGGTGTGTAACTATCAAAAACAAAAGTTGACAGCTGAAATATGCTAATACGGGACAGTCCGTCAGCAGACGTGGGCGGGGCTTGAGCCAATATGACATCATATTGCTCAGAAAATCAAAACGGCTTGATAATTGTGACTGTTTAGGTTTTTTTGAGGATTAAAAAAAGGAAGTGAATGATTTTTTTATCATTGTTTGTGTCCACACACCGCTAAAACATTTATATGCAAAAACCATGTAAAAGTGAATTTTGCATTCGATGTCCCCTTTAAACCTTACACAACAACAAGAGTGAGAAAAAGGTGGATATATCAGGCTTGACATAACAGGACTTTATGCAGTGTATCTCATTGTTTTTTCGCTATTTACTTGTTTCCTATTTCTGTGTATCAGAAGCAGGCAATTCTCTTCACTCTGGTTACTAATAGCCAATGGATTCTCTCTTTGAATTGTGATCCTTTAAACCAGACCTTAAAGAGGGCGTAAATCTTGACATTTGAGCCAGCAGGAGTTGGACTAACCATCTTTATCTTACCCATGTTGATCTTAGGCATGAGTTATCTTCAGAACACTCTTCAGAAGTGGAGTGCTGGATCTGCAAAGGATGTAGGAGGTGGAGGAGAGAGGGAGGGAGGAAAGAGTTTTTATGCAAACATCCACTGAATACATTTTTTTTTCTTACAAAAATCAAAAGAAGCAATTTTACCCTTAGGGAATGAGCTGGACTTTTTTTTTTTCACTGAAAGAAGCCCTCAAGCAATTTTTTGTGACCCAAATGAAATTCTGCTATAGCGTTTATACTGCTTTATGTGTGTTTTAATTTGACATCAAGCAGAAAACTATAATCTGTTTTGTAAACTGTCACAGATGAAGCACTTCAAGTGTAGGAAGGTTCGCTGATCATAATGGGGGCGATTTAGTTTTGACATGCTGAAACATTTTGCAACTATTGGTTGTTTATGTTTGCTAAGAAACATTGGAATTTAGAATGTGAAGCTTCAATATTAAAACATTTTTTAATTGAATTTTGAGGAAAATTGTAAGGACTTCCTTTGTGGTTCCTGAGGTTTTTGAAGCTGAGTAGCTCCAAAACACAGAAAATAAAGAGGCACATATGCCCACTCATACCCACTCAGACACAATGGATGATGAGTCCGCATTTTAAAATTGAAGTGCCTTTCGCTCTAAAAGCAAGCCAGTCATACTTTGAAGCTCTTCAGAAGCTATTCCTTCCTTCAAAGATGTTGTATTGAAGAAAATAAGGTGTAAAGATGAATAAAAAAACAACTCTGCGCTGACAAGCGATTGCATCAACTAGAGACCAGAACAGCAGAGGAAGAAAGAAGCATTAATGACTGTAATGACCACTAGCTTCTTTTGAATTTTGAGAAATTCAGTTTTTCTCCAGGTAAAAATGTTTTTCAAAAACCATCAAAGTTGATTGCTACATGATAAAGAATTCCTGTCAGGTGAAGGTCTTTAAGATACTTTGTTCTAGATAATTTTAAAATGTAATCATGACGTTCGAGTCGGCAGGAGTTGCATGAGTCAGGCTCTTTGATGAAGACGAAGGCAAATCAAAAGGCAAATCTGAACTATGTATGATCAGAACAATAATAGAGGAGAGCGTGATGAAATTTTTGGTAAGAGATAATCGTAATTGTATTCATTCAGCATTTGATACGTAACTAACCGGATCTAATTAAGGGTTATGCAAAAAAAAAAAAAAAAAAAAAAAAAACCGCTGGCAGGCAATTTGCATGTCATTGAATAGACAAAGTGTAATATGATCCAGGTTGGAATTGCTTGCTAAATTCAGGTCAGGTTCATGTTGTAATACCATGCCTCCCAATTTCAGATAACATTAGATTCACAGTTGTAAAATAACAGCCTTTTTTCATTTCCAACAAATCCCTGTTAGGCTATGTTTTATCTGTGACTGGCTTTATCATTTAATTATGTTCAAAATACAGACTATTATGTGTGACGCACGCTGCGAGACAACTGACGCACCGTTGCTTGGGTGAATTAAAAAATGTGAACCTGGGAAGTTTGGTAGAGGTTTATCACAACATCCTGAAGTCACTGAAAGAAACTAAAACTGCAGTATCGTATCAGACATCCGACACCAGCATTTGGATGTAAAACCACACGTAGAAGTACGTGCAGTTTGGACTGTTTTTCTGTGGTTTTGGCTTTACTGACACATGCTGAATTTCTTTTCTCAGTTATAAATGTAATGTTTGGAGCATTATCACATCTTCTAGAGCAGTGAGTGAAATAATTTAGTATCAAAGTAATGATCGATCTTCGCTGAGACCAGCCAAGCCTTCACCGGGGATACAAAACCAAAAACATTAGTCGAATTTCTCGAATTTTAAAACTTCCACACCTCATTTTCCAAACTTTCCTAGGGAGTTGCTTCATGTGCTTCACTCATTCAGAGAGCTGTTTCAACCATAAACCAGTTCATTCACTTTTCATCAGAGTCATTAGGGTGAGATGTGCTTTTGCAGCGTTCGCCTGCACTACAGAGAAAAGACGCAGTGGTAAGGTAACTTAGCTGACGTGCATCTCCACACATAACTCCCCCGGAGCATTGCAAGTAAAAAAACATTCACTCTCTCTCTTACACCTTTCTTGTCTATCATTTATCTCTTTCCCTCTTTCTGTCTGAACAGTTCATCCTCTCTTCATGTCTCTCTGATAATCAACTGTTTCTGTGATTAACATTTCTTCTAAAATCAATCATTATCTCAATCTTCAATAGTAACACGACACATGTATGTGCGTTGTGGTACTGACGCACTATTGCAAACAATGTGCAGTGCATCCGAGTTCTACATCAGAAGCACCACACGCATGCATCGTGGTATTCTCATGAACGTGCATTGACTGACACAGGAAAGAAGAAATAGTTGAATAAATTCATTATTTTTGTTTTCTTTGTGCACAAAAAGTATTCTCATAGCTTCACAAAATTACAGTTGAACCACTCATGTCACATGGACTATTTTAAAGGAGAAGTTCACTTCCAGAACATAAAATGTACTCACCCCCTTGTCATCGAAGATGTTTGTGTCTTTCTTTCTTCAGTCGATAAGAAATTGTGAAACAAAATTCAGGAATTATCTCCATATAGTGGAGTTCAATAGTGCCCCCCAAGGTTGAACTTCCAAAATGCAGTTTAAATGCAGCTTCAAATGGCTCTAAATGACCCCAGCCAAGGAAGAAGGGTCTTATCTAGCAAAATGATCTGTAATATTCAAAACAAATTGACAATTTATATACGTTTTAACCTTAAACGCTCGTATTGTCTGTGCGGTCAATACAGTTAGGGTATGTCGAAAAACTTCCATGTCGTTTTCTTCCCCAAATTCAAAATCATCCTACATCGCTGCAGAAGTACCAACCCACTGTTTACAAAGTGAACATGCAAAGAATATCAAAAAAAAAAAAAAAGGTAAAACTGCAATGTAGGACTATTTTGACATTAAGGAAGAAAACGAGACGGGAGTTTTTCTACTGACCCTAATTTATTGACCTGGATTACACAGACTAAGCATGCACAAAGATGAGAGAAGATGAGCATTTGAGGTTAAAAAGTATATAAATTGTCAATTTGTTTTGAAAATGACCGATCATTTCTAGAGAAGACCCTTCTCCCTTGGCTGGGATCGTTTAGAACCATTTGAATCTGCATTTAAACTGCATTTTGGAAGTTCAAACTTGCGGGCACCACTGAAGTTCACTATTTTGGAACGTTTTTCTTAAGAAACAATTTCTTTATGACTGAAAAATGAAAGACATGAACATCTTGGATAACAAGGGGCTGAGTAAATTATCTGTACATTTTTGTTCTGGAAGTGTACTTCTTTAATGATGTCCTTACTACTTTTCTGGGCCTTGAACGTGGTAGTTGCATTGCTGTCTATGTAGGGTCAGAAAGCTCTCATTCTGACAACCCAATCTCATGGCAAATCATACATATTTTATGAGGTGGCTACTTTTTGCTAAAGTGTATGCATTTCAACTTCCCCAATTTGTATGAATTAGTATGATTGACCTACCTCTAACCACATGCCTAAACCTACCCATCACTGGGGTCTAGACAAAAAGTGGGGTTGTACGAATTAGCCACCTCTTAAAATATGTACGAATTGGTCATGAGATAGTGTTGGTTATGCAGATGAACAAAGGTCTTTGGAACGACATTAAACATAAATGTAATTTTTGGGTGTACTGTCCCTTTAAGTGCAGGGGAGTTCAATCCAGCTACTAGAGGGCCAACATCCTGGTGAGTTTAGCTCTGAATTGCTTCAACACACCTGCCTGAAAGTTGTAAATAGAAGTCCTGAAGACTTTGATTAGCTGTTTCAGGCTTAATTAGGTCTGGGGCTAAACTCTGCAAGACAGGACTTCAGGAGCAGGATTGGACACTCCTGACCAGGAGGGGGCGCCGTCTTATTATCAGAAGGTTGGCTACTCTAGATTATCCTGTCACTCAGACATTAAGGTGTTGTCAAGCTACACTTTCTGCCACATCTACATATAAAGAATATGACAAGCAGGCTATCACACCAATTAAGTGTTTTGATGTAAATTCTATTAATCAAAAGTAATAATTACAGTATTGAAGAATATATTCCACAATTATTACTGCTTTCATAATCATGCAGCTATAATCAGGCTTTTCTCTTGCTATCCTGACCCTCTCTTTCTCTCTCTTTTTCCCTTTTTCTCTTTCCACCCCACTTTTCGTCTGTAAGTAGCCACTTTAGCGAGTGGAGTCGAGAGGAAACCGTACTGAAGGACAGGAGTAGGAAAGAAACATGTCCTTTGGGTTCAGAGCACTGCAGGCATGGCTGGTTTGTTGTTGGCTGAAGGGCCTTGAGATTGGCACTTCCAGCGTTATGATGGCAAGTTTAGGCATTTAGCAAACCTGGGCATCTCACCTAAAGTTTCTGCTTATCTATTTATGCTCTGAACAGTTGTTGTCTACTAAAGTGAATTGCAATAGAGTGCACAAATCAAGTGAGTGACAATTACCAAGGCTGAGAATGCAGGATGAATATTAAACTGGGCCTCTAAAGTCAAGTAGGAACCCACCATTATTTAAAATGCATTGAACTTCTTATCATCTTCTGCTTGTGAATCTAGTTAACTTCCTAGTGAAGTGCCTCAAATAAAACGGAATCTTTTATGTAAATAACCCAGTGAGGTTTGATTCTTCCTCAAATAAAGTCATTGTATCAGCTTGACTTTGCTTCCAGGTAGACTCAAAAACACATTTGTGCCCTTACTTCTGGAAGTTGCATATGGCCAAACCAACTAGAACGGATGATATTCAGATGCCACTTGCTCAGGAAAAGTTTTCAGGAGTTAGTTAGCCAGTCGTGATATATGATTTGGTAAAGTGTAAGCCAGGAACACTGGGCCTAATTTATGAAACGAACGTACAACAGAAAATTGGGCGTCTGGTTGTTTCTCCCCAAAACTTGGAATTTATCATATGGTCGTGAACGGTGGCTACGATCAAATCTCACGTCAGGCCTGAGCTTGTGTACGCAAATTTTTGAGTTAGCCTGAATTTGCGTGCAGCATAGGGAATTTTGGAGAAATTTATAATGACAGCATTTTGTTCATTTAAATTATTTTCCCAGCCGACAAACATACTGTATACTGTATAAATTAATGCCATTGTTTGCAAATATAGCCTAAGGTTGAAGGGTGTTTGGCTGCATACAAATGTTTCATGAATCACACGTGAACTCTGTCGTAAGTTGATTTGTGCGCTCGGATCTGCGCTCGTTTCTACGTTAGATTGATAAATGAGGCCCAATGTCTTGTACTGAGTCCTTGCACATCAAGAAAATAGTAAGAGTAAGGTCAGAAAATTTCCAGATGTTAAAAGCAAGACTACCTTTTCAGATGCACACAAATGGCTATTAAAGGGGAATTGCAGTAGTTCAGTTGTCATTTTGAGATCCATTAAATAGAGCTGGATCAATGAAGAGAGCGATTTCATGGGGAAGTGGAGCTCAGTTGTTAAGATCACGTTTTAGGTAATCGGTTTCCATCTAGTTTGATCTAACAAAGAGGCATGCAGAGAACCTTTCTGAAGCCATACTGGATGAATGTTCAAAGTGACCTGGTGAAAAGTTATTGAGAGTTATTGTGTTGGGACAGGTAAGAGGTAAACTCTGTAGGACATTGGACCTCCAGAAGCAGGATGAAACACCCCCAGGTTATGGCAAGGAGAGTGGTGTTATTTGATTTGTGAAATGTCTGTAACTTGATTTTGATACAGTCCAACTAAGCTTCATTTCTTTGATTGCAGCTTTTCCCAAAGCTTAAGCTTTGAAAGGGACTAAGTGAGACTTCCAGGTAGTTTCTAACATCAGAGAGCTCCAATTTGTCTTCTTAAAGTCTAAAAAGGCAGCTCTGATAGATAAGGGAGTCTGAGAGTAGAAGAGGCAGAAGATCAGAAGAGATCTCATTGAGGAGAAAGAAAGGTATGAGTGCCAGGGAGCTGTTTAGTGTATGGGATGGGATGGGATGGTCTCAGGTGGGGTCAGCGGTGTTATGATGGAACCAGGTTCTTACCTGTCTGAAGCAGTACAAGTATCATAAAGTTTTTCTTTCCCTTTTTCTTCATTACCATTTTCCTCAGTATGGGATGGGAGTAATTTGAGTGGCTCTGTCATTTGCCAGCCTAGAGGTTGAATTCCAGAGTTAGTATATCAGCAGGGTTTCTGGCCAGCCTGACTGGCACTGTTTACAAGGCAAAACTCCATGATGTCCCTGCAGTCTTGAGAGAGAGAGACATCAAGACAAATATCCAAGCCCTCTACATTACATACTGCTAAACTATCATTAGCCAACATACTCTTGCCAGAGCTTTTTTGCAGCTTTGGAGTTGTCTTTTGATTTTGGGTTTGCACATCTAAGCAGAATTTTGTTTCTACTATCCCCATCCACCCTCTGCTAAAAAATATGGCTACTTTTAAAGCGAACTCTGCATCTAGTGTTTGGAGTTTATTGAGATGAACTTGAAACAGTATTTTTGCAGCTCCCCATTAAGCACTGTATGTGTGTTGATGCTGGGGCTGAAAAAACGGTTTGTGTAGAGTTAGTAACTCCTGCATGCAGAGACGGATGACTTTGTGAGTGAAATATCTTTGAGCCAAGCTTAACCGCTTCAGGCTTAGTCAATTTATTGTAATATTATGGTTCAATGAGAGGTAGGCTTTTATGTGAATGTCACTGTTATGTCAGTACAGTCAATCCTCTCTCCAGGCCGTTATAATTCTTTGCTCACAAAAATAGAGGCATTTTTGGATTATTACTGTCAGAGTGTCAGTAAGAATGGTACAGACTTTCATCACCTTAGTTTGCCTCATACTTTGAGCCCTATGCTCTATTGTTATCAAAAACCCGCTTGGTTTTGAAGGTGGCCAATTTTGTTGGTTGTAGCAGCATGTTTGGATAAGCCATTCCTAAAATACTCAAAATGTTTTAAATGTAGCTAAATTCTTAGTAAATCTCAGGTTTTAATTAATTATAGAGCTATTATAAATAATTTTTACTACTACAATTTGACTACTACAATATAAGAAGTTGTAAGGTCCACGCAGTAGGCCCAATGGAGGTATCCAAAGGTGGATGAAGGTTTCTTGCATGTTGGGTCTTTCCAGTGCGCAAAGTTTTTTAATTAAGGTTAAATTCAATCTGACTCCATTTTATCATCTAATCTGACTCCATTTTATTATGACCTCGAATTTAGGTTGTCATACAAATTAGTTGTTTCTCTGTTTGTAATTGTTTTTATTCTAACATTTGCTTATTCTATTTAACTCTTTACTTTATATTTACTCTTTCATTAGGAATATAATTCCCATGATCACAAACCCTCCAGTCTGATCATTAGTCAGAGGTCATGGCTAACTATTTAATAGACTGCCTCATGCTTGTCATTTTTCAAATAGTGGTTCTGTTTAGCCCCCTACAGTCACCTATGTAACAACTTAGTTAAAGCTCAAACAAAATCAGAGGTTATGGCTAGCACTATGAAATATGCTAATACTTCAATCGTGTTTTATCTAGCCCTCTATAGTTAGTCTAACTATATAACAACTTGAATAAAGCTGAGACAATAACCAGAGGTTATGGCTAGTACTATGACATATGCCCGAACCATGCTAGTACTCCAATAGTATTTTGTCTAGCCCTCCATAGTTAATGCAACTGCATAATAACTTAGCTAAAGTCAAGCAGTTAGTCAGAAATCTAGAATCTCACCTGATGTGCCCCATGCTCCATCTAACCTGAGATCTAGTATGTACTTAACCCTGGACGCATATTTGTGGTAACATATACGCCTTCACTTAATCTACTTGAGAAAATAATTTCAGAGTAAGTCAGAATATAATCAAATGTAATTTTATTAGCAGTCAGGTAAATATGTATTATGCCAATTATAGTCAATCCAAAGATATCAAATCAATACAAGAAATCTCCAAGATGAATCTAGGAGTAAGATGCATACCTGACTTGAGAAAAATACAACACACTTCATACTATGGGCTCATTCTCTGGTTACAGAAAGCGCCCTGATCTTCTTGCTACACTTCTTAAAGTACTTCAGACCCAGGCAGACTTCCCCCGAAATGGAGACAGGAATTCAAATTTAACAATTTGAATTCGCATTGATCAAGTCCTAGACTTGATCGTTTGCACCTTTTGGGGACAGATGGTAATTTGCATGAAAGACACTGGGAAATAGTACACCCTCAACAGTGAGTGATATATCTCTGAACTCTTAGGATCTGTTTACCTTTTAGTTTACTTCTTGTGAGAATGAGACCATTGTACCAGACACACAGTGACAGTTCAAATGATACCAAACATGACTATGGATATCACGTGTATTCATAGAACATTATATTATGCTATTGACCATTCTGAGTGAGCTGAGTGAGAGGAGATGGGTGAAGGGAAGTGGATGGAAGGAACAGGTGGAAAGGGACTTTTCTCACATCTTCTCTCAGTGAGATGTGGAAACAAATGTCTGTATCTTAATACTCTGTGTCTGTATTGTCCGTCTCAGAAAATCAAAGAGTCTGAGGTTCTGTGAACCTTACAAAGTTGAAAAAGTAAAAAAAAGTCGAAAAAGCAACAAAAAAATCAGTCAAAGAAGCTGAAGTCAAAGAAAAAGTCGAAGAAGCAAAGTAGAAGTCGAAAAAGCAGAAGTTGAAGAAAAAAAAATCAAAGAAGTCGAAGAAGCCGAAGTCAAAGAAAAAGTCGAAGAAGCTGAAGTAGAAGAAAATTCAAAGAAGCATTTAAAAGAAGAATTTGAAAAAGCAGAATTCAAAAAAGTCGAAGAAGCTGAGGTTGAAGTTGAAGTTGAGGAAGCAGAAGTCAGAGAAAAATTGGAAAAAGCAGAAATCAGAAGTTGAATAAAAAGTCAAAGAAACAGAAGTCGAAAAAGTCAAAGCAGAAGTAGAAGAAAAAGTCGAAGCAGCCAAAGAAGCAGAAGTTGAAGGGAAAAAAAAAATCGAAAAAGCAAAGTCGAAGAAGCAGAATTCAGAATTCAAAGAATTTGAAGAAAAAGTCGAAGAAGCAGAACTTGAAGAAAAAGTTGAAGAAGCAGAAGTCGAAGAAAAAAAATTTAAGTCGAAGAAGAAGAAGTCAAAGAAAAAGTAGAAGAAGCCGAAGTCAATAAAGTTAAAGATGCAGAAGTCGAAGAAAAAGTCATATTAGTTGAGAAGTAGAAGAAGAACTTGAAGAAAAAAAAATTGATGAAGCAGAAGTTGAAGAAAAAGTAGAAGCAGAAATCAGAAGTCGAAAAAAAAAAAATCAAGGAAGTCGTAGAAGCAGAAGTCAAACAAAAAGTCGAAGAAGCCAAAGTCGAAGAAGCTGAAGAAAAGTTGAAGCAGAACTCAAAGAAAAAGTTGAAGAAACAGAAGTCGAAGAAGTTGAAGAAGCCAAAGAAAAAAAAAGAAGAAAATCAAAGAAGCAGAAATCAGAAGAAAAAGTCGAAGAAGCAGAAATCAGAAGAAAAATTTGAAGAAGCATAAGTTAAAGAAAAAGTCAAAGTAGTGATTAAGAGATGCAGTGGTTATTAAGATACGTAATCCATAAATACTGAATTAGTTCTAAATATAATTTACATGCCATGACTGCATATTAAATATGCATGTTATTAAAGAACAGATGCATGCAGTGATATTAAATTAAAAAAAGCATCGATTTGATTTAAGTGACATCTTGTACTGTCACATGACTTTGAAGTGGCCTTTATGCATATGCAAACAAAGAAAACAAAGCCGAGAATGTCTTTGTAGTGTCATTCATGCATGTTAAATATTAAGAATAAATGTTTTGGAAATGATATCTGCCCTGATTATAGATGGTTGTTTTCTTGCATCAGCTGAACTCTTGCACACATCTTGAACAGTATCAAGGTCGGTGGTGTCTTTTCAATTATATTCTGAGGGCCAAATCAGGTCAGATCACAAGCAGTTTACCCAATGCAATACTGGCAGATGGTTTTTGAGGATCCATCCACAAAGCAGAGTGGATGTGTGTCTATAATCTGCAAAAAGCTTAATGAGAAAGGGGATGTTTTATATTATTCTACTCTAATGTGGCGTAATGAAGAGAGATGGGAACCAAACAATTGAAATATCGGAGCTGTTCAATTCATAATCCTAAAACCTTAAAGCAAATTAGCATTACAAACCATAGTCTCCCTAGGATTTTCCTGTTGGGTTCTGAAAAATATGCTGGTTGGTAATTATGGATTTAAATAATATGGTTTCAACATTAGAAGACACTTTCGCATTCTACAACATAGTAGGGGTGGGCACTGGTAGACACAATTAATCAGTAGAAATTAGTTGAAAATCTGTTTCTATTGTGGTTATAAGCTCATGTGAGGTCACAAAAATGTATCAATTGCACAAAAACAAGTAATTTTAAGCCACTGAAACACAATCGGCTGCAAAAGAAAACTAATTTATTTAGACTAGTATAAAAATAATATTTAGTCTAGTATTAGTTTTTTGTAAAATTGACACTGGTGACAAGAATTATGAAATTTCTATAGTATAAAAAATGTTGATATCACAAAGACTTTATTTAAAAATAACTATTGTGATATGTATCGTTACAGTGGAATAAAATTACTCATATCTTGATATAAGATTTTTATGGAAGCCCGTTTCTGCCACTGAATAAAAAATAAAAAAGGTAATTGCGACTTTTTATCTCACAATTCTGACTTTTTTTCTTGCAATTTCAAGTTAACATCTCGCAAGTCTGACTTTTTTTTTCAGAATTGAATTATACAAATTTACAATCCTTACTTTTTTTCTCAGAACTGTGAGATATAAACACAATTTCAAGTTATAAAGTCAGAATTGCTAGATATAAATCAGAATTGTGGGATATAACTTTTTTTTTTTTTTTTTCGCAATTGCGAAAAAAACTTTAGAGTTTGTATCACTCAATTCTGACTTTTTTTTCCTCGCAGTTGTGAGTTTGTATCTTGCAATTCTGACTTTTTTTTCTCGGAATTATGAGATACAAACTCATAACTGCGAGTTATGAAGTCCAGCTCTGAGGAGAAAGAAAAAGACTGATATGTTCACAGAGTGGCGAGTTTATGTCACGCAATTCTGACTTTATAGCGCGCAATTGTGTTTATATCTCACAATTCTGAGAAAAAAAGTCAGAATTGCGAGTTTGTATTACGAAAATCTGAGAAAAAAGTCACAATTGTGAAATAAGTCACAATAACCTTTTTTTTTTTTTTTTTTTATTCAGTGGCAGAAACGGGCTTTCACAGATTTCGGTCATATCAACCACCACTAAAACGTGAATTAACTGCATAAACCCCTGTTCGAGCTGGCTAAAATGACAGCTGTCTTTAACTTATGCTGACACCTAATGCTGCATTGCGCAAAAGTTTTCAGTTGTTGGGTACAACAGGGCAAAAGACACCCACTGAAAAAAAAAATGTGCTTTTCACTGTGCCTAAAGTGTATGATTGCAGAAAAATACATACGTTTGTATTGAACATTTATGGAGCAACATAATTTGTGTGAAAATAAATCATACAAGTCTTTTATTTTGTTTAAAAATCTCATAAATGTATAAATGTATTTACCCCACACATAGGGTAAAAGGCAAATATTTTAGATAAAATAATGTTTTTTTAAATAATGTTAATACTTGTTCAAAACAATCACTTTAGGAAAGTGTGTACTATTTGCTTATTCTGAAAAATAAAATAATTGTTTCTGTATTAATTTCTATTATGATAAATATAGTGTCACTAAAATATGTTAATATAAAACATAAATTTTAAAATACATAAAATCATTTTAAAATGTAAAGATTCTGAAAGCATTAAAGGAGATCCCAATTTAATATAAATTTACAGTAGTAACAACAAATGATATTTTATTAAATGATATTTTATTATATGATATGATTAATAGCATGTTTTAAATATAATGGTTTCATTCTAAACATGGTGATTATCTCTAAGATGGACACCCAACATAATATGTAATATTTACCATCTGAATCTAACAATGTCATGTCAACAAATGGAAAAGTCAGCCTTCTGTTAATTATCATGTTAATTATTGTGCATTTTAGCCCCAACAGTAGGGGTGCTTTTTACCCCAAATACCAAACTTTTACATATTCTTTCGTTTTTTAAAAACGGCTGTTTTAATTATCTTAAATAATACTGAAAATTATTAAGAAGGCATTTGTCTCAAAATATATTGAATCATTTTAGCGATTCTCATTTGCTACTTAAATCTACAACATTTTTAAAAAACGTAAAATATTAGATCAAGTAAGCACAGAATCCACTTTGCGCTGCTGCCTCAAGGATCAGACAATTTTGCACGTGTATGTTGAAAAGCGGATGTTTTGGTGCTACGCCACGTTTTTCTGCCATCTAGTGGTTTAGAGGAAAATAATATCAAAGGTGCCTTTTACCCCAGGGCACCTTTAGCCCCGTTGTACCCTTTACGACTGTTTTACATGAATTGATTTTACATTTTATTAATACTTTTTAATATGTTTCTTTGAGTAAAAGAGGAGGAAATGATTGAGTCGCTGTCATGTGCTTTTAAACAGAGTTGGCTGAAAGGAGGTCAGTTTAGGCTAAATTTTGGTATAAATCCTATAACCAGACATATGCCTACTCAGAGATGACGCAGAAAACAGATTAGCAGAATGATCCCCCTGGATGAATGTCTGTGTGGTAAATTCATTCGACTTATCTCGCTGTTTTTGATGATGCCTGTGACAGTTTTGAAACAATGTTTTAACTTTTCCACACAGAATTTGTTTAGATATCACTTGTTCTTTTTCTGTAACCTTAATCTTCTCTTTTGCTAGACAGTTCCTGTAATCCCTGTTTTAGAACATTACACTTCCCAGATTGAGTCAGATTGATCAAATAACTGGAAAAAACAAGATTTCAGAGCAACGACATTACAAATAACCGCAACAGTATATCACCCGATCTGATAAAACAACCTTCTAGGAGCCGAACAAGAGATTTAGAGAGAAGATTAAGAAGGTGCGTATGGAGCAGGGATAGGGTAATGGAAATGACAAGACTGTTTCGGAGCCACTGGGCATGTCAGACGCTATTTTGGCTTTTAACTGACAAAGTGCAAGGTGGGCAAAGGCAGATCTGATGGTGGAGTGATGTGACGTTAAAAACTGCAACTCCACTAATTACTAATTTTGATAGATTTTCTGTCAAGTCTTTCTGTCAGAACACATTATTTGAGTCCAAATGGTTGCAGAGAGCAGAAAAAAAGTAGCTTCCTGAGATCACAGACAACAGAGCAGCTTCCTTCAGACAATCATCTTCAAAAGTAGCACACTTTCTCTTCCGTTTGTTGTTGCAAATTAGTCCTGCCACCTCTGGCATTTGTTGCAATACAGTTCTGCTGTAATAGCACTGGATTATATGCTGTCTGGGAACATATATACTTTTCATAAATGCCAACTCAATTGAGGTCTGTACTGAAAGACGGGGTGGGGGAAGAAAATTGTGAGTGTCATGAGAGGTAAAGTCAGAAATCTGCTGATTTTCTGCATTCAAAAGAGGATTTGCGAATAATCCAACAAAACACATAAAAGGAAAGAACTATTATAGGGAACAGGGCTGCGTCTGTCAAAACATTTTGGAAATTGTGGTTGTTACTGTGTGGAATTATCGAAAAGAAGGAGGCGGATGCTAGGAGACATCTGAGGGGGAAAATGAAACAGGCTAAAGACAGAACAAGTGGGAGAGGATTATGTTTCTGGGCATGTGACTCCTCGGACCGTCCCGTGCACTGTCCTCTTCTCTTTCTTTCCTGTTTTCAGCTGTCTGTTTTTATAGGCCTCAGAGACAAGCGCTCGGACGCATCGGGCTATTTTGGGGGGAAGCTGGTTTTGTGATTCTAATGACGTCGAGAACACTGCCCTTCTAGTTTAGGCCGATCCCATCTGATGAGCCACCAGCACTCACTCTGGGTCCACACTGAACTCTCTGGCTCTGCTCCATTCGTGGACAATTCCCTACTGCTTCAAAATACAGCATAGATATTGCAGAGTCTGCTGTTATGCATGAATGCATCTGTATTTGTGCGCGGATGTGCATGAGGGAAGAGAGAAAGGGATGGAGAGAGAAAAGAGTTGAAAAAAAAAAAGTTGAGGTGCTTACTTTTTATGGCCGAAACTACCTAGACACTCAAACAGAACAGCCATGTTATAATGATGGAACAGAAAAATGCTTCAAGCTGTTGTTCCAAAAAAGCTGGAAGTACAGTGTTCTAAAACAGGACATAAATTGAAGAACAATATAATCTCTTTACTCACCTAAGCTGGATTTATTCAAGCCAAAATAGAGCAGTAAGATTGTAAAATATTACATGTAAGAAATATTTCCTAAACAGCAAATCAGCATATTAGACTGATTTCTAAAGGATCATGTGACAAGGCTAGAATAATGGCAACACAGGAATAAATTGCATTTTAAAATATATTCAAATAGAAAAGAGTTATTTTAAATTGTACAAATATTTTACAATATTAATGTTTTTGCTGTATTTTGCAGAAGAAAGAAGAAAAAAGTAATCTGTCGATTATTCTGACGATTAATCGAGTAATTGGATAAATTATAATGTTTTTTTGTAGCAATAAAAAAAGACCTAAGTCAACAATAGCCTTTAAAATGACTTAAGATACACATATAATATCAATGAGGCAATAATAATTAGTTTACATAAAGTATCAAAAACAAGTAATCATATGGTTTTATTGAACAAAACTGTTAAAAATACATTATGTATTATAAACAACAGAGCTAACGTGCATTACGTATTATAACAAATGCCTGCAGAGGGCGCCAATGGCTTGACAATTATTTTATACTTAAATGCGCAATCTAATCCGTGTTTAATATTGACTCAACAACATTTAATTCAAATGTCTACTTAATCTTCCATTTGTTTATGACAGAAACGCTACAGCCACTGTAATTCCTCGAATATGTGGACATCAAAACATGTTTAAACTTTTATTTTGAAATCGTGTTGAACAGTTAGCATATTTAAAAAAGCTAATGGTGTATTCTCCTGTGTTTGTGTAGGTTTATAAATGATTTACCTTACAAATATGATGAAATAGCACACGTTGTGTTCCCAGATGAACATCACAATAAATCCAAACTCACAACAAAATGCATAGATGGAGTTTGAGACACTCCACACACGTAAATGATAACAGTTTGTGAAACAGCGTTTTCACTGGCACGTAGTGAGCGAGCAGAGCGAGCGTTTTCAATTCATTCCTATGGAAGCTGAGCTTAAACGCTCTCGCGGTGCATTATGGAATTGAATCTGCATCGCATATACTTATTTAATTAAATCGTTTGTGAATTCTTAATAGCATTTTGCTTTATTATGATTTTTAAGTGGGTTTAATATGTGGAACGCGCCACTTCCGGTATTTCGCCGATTATATGGGCAAAATGCAATCGAGGTTTTTTAAAATCGAATACTCGAATAAAATCGAGGAATCGTTCCAGCCCTAAACTGTGGTGTATATATACTTTTATTCACACATACTTTGAATTATGAAGATGAGGGGCTGCATGGAAAAATGAATCAAATCTCTCTCTTGACGGAGGAAAATACCTTTTCTTTTTTTTGGATCATTGACAAACACTTTTTGAAAAATAAAATCCTTGCCAAACAGGACTTTGGTGATGACAAATGCACATTGAATCGCCAGGGATTAAATTAAATTTAAAAGCAAAATGGCAAAACTGTAGAAATCTTTTCATTACTCATTCTCTCATTGATTTATTTACTTGGATGATCTTTTTCCTCCTTCTTCTTCTTCTTCTTCTTTTTTTTTTTTTTTTTTTTTTTAGCTACAGTGAGGCACACACGTTATTTAAAACCTTGAATAGATTTATACAGAACTAAAATGCATATTTAATCGTGTCCACTGAAGGCTAGAATAATGGCCAACAAAGGAATAAAGTGCATTTTAAAATATATTCAAATAGAAAACAGTTATTTTAAATTGTACAAATACTTAACAATATTAATGTTTTTGCTGTATCTTGCAGAAGAGTGAAGAAAAAACATACTTTGAATTTGATAATATTATTGCATATTTATATGCATTTATTATTTTTATTATGAAGTTGTAATATTTGGTCATTTAAAAAAAAAAAATGAATTTAAAAATGTTATATTGCAGCTCCATGATAATAAATAACAATATATTTAATATTTTTATTGATATTTTAATATTTAAAATACATTATAATTAAATTAATATATTAAAATTATAATTAATATATTAATTTTGATGTATCAAAAACATTTTGTAAAAAAAGAAAAATACTCCCTAGCACCCCCTTTTGGCCCTCAGAGGTCCAGGAACCCTAATTTGAACAGTTTTGCTCTACAATGCCATTGCATGTTGTAGCATTAAATCTTTTTCTTTAAAATATGTCTATAAACGTGACAGACTGTGAGTTTGCGTGATGCGCGAGTGCATCATTACATGCTCATTTGTCTGAGTTGTGCGTGTGCTTGTCATCACTTTCTGTTCCTGCTGTAATATGTAGCAGCTCATCTCAGTGTTAGCATTTCAATGCAGTCTGGATTGCATAAGCCCTTCACAATCCGCATTTTAACCGAAGGATATGAGGATGACGGGCTGGCTCACAGCTGCATGGAAAAATGAATCAAATCTCTCTCCTGACGGAGGAAAAATACCTTTTTTGGATCTTTGACAAACACTTTTTGACAAATAAAATCCTTGCCAAACGGGGCTTTGGTGATGAACAAATGCACATTGAATCTAATAATCTCGCCAGGGATTAAATTAAATTTAAAAGCAAAATGGCAAAACTGTTGAAATCTTTTCATCACTCATTCTCTCATTGATTCATATACTTGGATGATCTTTTTCCTTCATTTTTTTTTTTAGCTATGCTAAGGCAGACACATTATTTAAAACCTAGTATAGATTTATACAGAACTAAGAACGCATATTTAATAGTGTCTTTTTGCTTGCAGGGAAATCTACTGCCATTGTGTTTGTTGACATTTCAAGGTCGAATTCTTGGGCTTGACAACCACTAACTTAATAATCAGCTTGTTGATGACAGTGTGAAGCAATGTAGAATGGCACTCTCTGACCTGAGCAATCCAACATCCTGGTCCCGAGGCTGTATGCGTCCTCAATGTACATATTCTGTCCTTAATAACGGCTGGCACTGGAACTCCTCATTGGTCTACACAGATGCATGTTTCAGCACCCACATGTCATTCTGTCTCAATCAGGATCAGTTTGCACTAGGTATTGCTTCAGGGCTTTAGGTTCCTGTTGTATCCCACCCAGGAATTAATCTTTGACATTTTGCTAGCATAAACAATTCACTCTATCCCTAAATGCTTTTCACTCTCTGCGTGAAGTGATGCATTTCTTTTCGGCGACCACCTTTTGGGAACTTTTGTGTTAAAAACATACTTGCTTGCAGCTTAGTATAGACACAGCTGTATTTTATAAGTTCTTGGTTATATTCCGGAGCACACTCCCCATCAGACTATTAAGGATGATCAAAGGTCTTCTCATCCACCAGGAGAGAGAACAGGAGTATGAAATGTTCATAGACATTCCGAGAAATATTCCATGCTCCACAGTTTCCATGGGAACGTTCTAGCATTCCAGCTTGCTACATCCTGCCTGAGGTTTTAGTTTGTTGATACGACACTGACGTCCATTCAGCTAATGGGATCCAAACCCCATCAGAAAAGACAGTATCTCTGCACACAGACTGAGGGGTGTTTTTGTGCTCCATATTGCTCTATGTCTACAAAATGTAAGTGTAAGTTTGAAGAAAGTATTGTAATGTTACATGATATCGCTGGCTACCTACAGTATGAGTAGGGCTGCCTAATAGTGGTTAAACTAATAATCACAATTATTTTGCTCAAAAATTATAACCACAATTACTATTTAGTATAAAAACCTACCAAAAACCTTTCTGAAAGTTCGCACTTTCAAGAGAACTTCACCACATACGTAGGGTTAAATATATATATATATAATTCCTAATATTAAATGTAATGTAAATGATGTTAAGGTTTTGCTATTAAAACATTAAAAGTCACTTTGTATTGTAGCAAAGAAGGTATTTAGCAATTGCAATAATGTGTTTTCTCAGACAACTGCACTTCCGCAAGTGATGTCACTTGTAGTCTATTTTATTTTTTTATTTTCTTTAGTTATTATTTTTTAATTGAATCTCTCAACATTTTGCAACAGTAGCCAGGTGGTGAAGACAAGAAAAAAGAAACTAAATTACAATGCCACTCGCAATTGCCACTCTCACTCTCTGCTACCTGCGACGTCACTTTAAAACCACACAAACTGTGCATGTTGCCAATGGAGACAAGACACTGTAGCAACTTAATAGCAACTTAATACATTAAGCCATATTAAGTGTTAATGGTTTTCTACTACCAAACGCAAATTTCAGAAGCCATCTTTATTTATTTTTTTTAGCTCTACCATCATGGAATAACTGTGGGATATTAAAGACAGCAAAGGATACTGCTGCTATCAAAACTCGATCAGATGAAGGTATCTCAGGAGGCAGAAAGCGAAGCTAACTTTGGATTCAGATGTGCCTTGATGCCTGCGTTCTCCGAAGGCGGCATTTTTGAGTTTTTGGATGCAGCCTGTAAAACCCTGCTCATGAGCAGCGTTAGCACCAGTTTTGCTGTGTTATCTCTGTACTGCGGTGCCGAACTCGGCGGGTGTTAAATGGCTGGATGCTTAGACATTGCATGCTTTGGATCACAGAAACACTGCTTGTGCTGTACTAACAGTCGTTTCAGCATTTGAGGGGAAAACTGTCAAACGGTGATGGAAAACGCGTCAACTGGAGGGATAAAAGTTTGTTTCATTCTTACCTTTGTGGTCCAAAAAGTCCATTCAGTAAAAACTTGATAATACACCCGGCTACACATAATACCTGGATATAGCGATCCTTGAGCTTTATGTAAACAGTCTGCATGCTGCCATCGTCCAATCACTGACACCAAAAATATGCAAATAAGTATATAAACCCGGGGTCTTAAACGTCATTTTATAAATACCCAGGATTAATTGTGAGCTCCAGGTTAATTGTGAGCAGTGTGAAGCATAAAGCAAGATGGATTCTATTTAGCCTTAGTTTAACTATTTAAAGTGGGAAACACACATCACGTTTTTTCATTCCACTGCAGTACTTAATTGATTTTCTATATAAACAGCATGTCATCACTCCCTGAGTGGTTAAGAATTGAAAGGTGGACACCATGGGTATGTTTCTCACACCACCTAAGACTGTTTTTTTTCTTTGCACAAACCATAGCATCTCACAGAGTGTGGTAAATCCAAACAGATGTAGAGAAAGGTTCCAGGAGCTCAGGTAGGTTCAGTGAAAAACATGTTAATGTGCATGTTATGTTGATTCCTGTTAAATACTGCTTATCATTTAAACCTCAGCTAGACTGAATGCTTGCTGTTGCTGGAAAGCAGTGTGAGGAGAATTATTAAATAGGCTATCTTCAAGTTTTCACTATCGAGGATGAAAATCATGGCCTTAAGAATAAAGAGAAAGTTACTGACATTAAGACCCGTGCAGATACTTCACTTCGTTCAGTTTGACAAATGATTTTTTATCCTTCTTTATGGTTTAGCTCTCATACAAATATGTTAGGAAGTTTCGATTTTTCCACGATTCCTCTAACCTCCGTCTCTGTAAAGTTCAAATAATAAAACTACTCTGATATGACGTCCACACTAAAACACTAGTGTATGTAGGTTGAATATATTTCTGCAGCAAAGTTCAGGCCCGGATCCAGAATCAAATCACTGAGGGTGATTCTGAAATTAGTGAGGGTGCTATACATATACATATAACAGTTGTGTCTGGTTCTTGAATCTGATTGGCTGATAAGAGTGTTGATATTACTGTCCAACAGAACTCCAAGAGCCATTTCACCGTTTGTATCACTCTGTTTTATGTCACGGAATGTAGTTTTAAGAGCTTTTTAGATGAGAATGTACTTGTTTGGACTTCAAATAGGCAGTTTGTTAATAAAGATAACATATTTTAAAATTTGCTCAACCTTTTTGAACACGTGAGCTCCACAGTGTCCGTGGCCGTTTGGCGCTCAAAAACCCGCCCGAGGGCGCTTCAACTTGGCCAGATCTCCAGGAATTTACAGCTGGCTCAGATTTCTCTGTAGTGGTTAAACATGAGATGTAATTCGTATAACGGATTTTTACTGCTGTCCATTGCAAAGAGTGCTCTGTTTTTAATCACTAAAAAGCTGACACTCATCCTAGCTCAACGCAATCTCACAAAGTGATGTTATAATCAATGAAGTTATCTACGATGAACAATGAATCTCTTATTTACATTGCATCTAGCTGTTGGGTTTAAGAAATCAACAGATATGTCTGTGATTGGCATTGCTCAATTCTGCAAAAACACGGCTAAAACAGAAACCAATCTCCAGACCTCAAACCATAACGAAGTGGATAGTTTTCAAATCTGCAGCTTTAACTGAGGGTGCTATTAATTTATTAGACCATTTCTTAACAAAATCCTGAGAAGATGATATAGTTCAGTTGGCTGTACATACGCATACATACAATAATTATATATACATCTGAAGCAAGCACGCACACACACACACACATAGGGCCCTATCATACACCCAGGTGTGGCGCAAGTGATTTTTGTTAGTTTCAGCCCGACGCAGTTATCATTTCCACGTCCTGTGCCACGTTGTTTAAACAGCAAATGCATTTGCGGGCATGTGGGCGTGCTGGTCTGAAAACGAGGTGTGTTCAGGCGCATTGTTGCCGCATTGCTATTCTGAGGCAACTGAAATAGACTGCGCCATTGACCAACTAAAACCTGGTCTAAAGTCAATGGCGCAATATTTTTCTTGTTATTCAAAGAGCGCGTTAGTGATATGTGCCTATAGGCACGTGCATGACGTGCATACACTCTGCTTATTACACACACAGTGACATGCAGCAGCACACAAACATGCCAAATATTAAAAAATGAATGGATTACAATGTCAAAGATTATTATTGTGTACAGAAATATAAAAATGCCTACATGTCATAATGGATAGTCAGACGCTTTCTTATAGAGACAGAGTGCATTTAGGCCACGCCCACAATGGGTGGGGGCAATTCAATGCTTTCCATTGACTTTAGCTGCGTCCCAATTTATAGGCTACATCCTTTGAAGTGCGTATTTAAAGGCCGTTTAGGAAACACACTGTCAACCACAAAAAATGCTCTGGTTACTAACTATAGCGCGGCTAGCAATGCAATGCTCATTCCCTTATCTCAGGGAACCGAGGTTACGTCATTAACCAGAGCGTTCCCTTTTTCCCTGTCTCTCTCATTGCGTAGACCGCTTTGGGGAACGTATTCAATCACACTACGCACTGAGGCAGATGAAGAACCATCTACTCTTCAAGCCCAGTCCTGAAACACTAAAAAGGGCCTTGCAGGAGACATGAGCATAACATGAACCAGCCATCTTCCAGGGAACAAACATAACCCTCTTCACTCAAGAGGAAAGAGTGGAAGTTAAACAGAGAGAACCCACTCTTGAAGGGCGGGGACATCCAAGTTATAAAATCTGGCAAAGGTAGACGCCGATGACCAGTCGGCGGCCGCACAAATCTTGTCACTAGAAATCCTGCTAGACCACGCCCAGGAGGAGGCCATTCCTCTTGTGGAGTGGGCCCTTACTCCTATCAGGCATTGTAAGCCTACTGCAGCATACACCAAGGCTATAGCATCAACTATCCAGCGGGAAAGTCATTGCTTTATGACCAGCAACCCTTTTTGGTGGCCTCCAAAACAAACAAAGAGCTGCTCTGACTGTCGAAACAGATATATTCTCAATGCCCTGACAGGGCGAAGCAGATTAGGCCCCTGCTCACCTTCTGCAACGGGGAGCGCCAAAAGGGTAACCACCCGGGCTCTGAGTCGAGAGCACCTTAGGGACATAACCATGTCTCGGTTTCAGGATGACCTTGCAGTCGTTTGGCCCAAACTTCAGACATGAGGCACTGACTGACAGTGCCTGTAAGTCACTCACTCGCTTAACCGACGCCAATGCTAAGAGAAGGGTCATTTTAAGCGAAAGAGGCAGAGGGACGGCCGAAGTGAGCGGCTCAAAGGGGGAGCCCTTCAGGGCTCTCAGGACTGTTGACAAGTCCCATGAGGGTATCGTCTGAGGGCGAGGAGGGTTAAGCCCCTGAGCGGCCTTCACAAACTTAACGCTAAAATCAGTTCTACCCAGTGAATGGCCGGCCACGAGGGAATGATTCACTGCGATGCGCGCCCCTTATCCAACAGCTCTTGAAGAAAGGCTAACACGTGGGACACGTTATATGAGCACAGGTCCAATCTTTGCGGCAAACACCAACTGGAAAAGACCTGCCATTTTTGGCCATAGAGGCATCTCGTAGAAGGCGCCCTGGCCTCTAGAATGGTATTGCTCACTCTTTCCAAGAGCTGGTCAAGCTCTCGTCGAGGCACCAGACATGAAGGCTCCACAACTTCGGTCGGGGATGCCATATCATGCCCTTGGCCTGAGAAAGGAGATCCCTCTACAGTGGAATGGGCCATGGCTCTACTACTGAGAGCTGCATCAGCTCTGGAAACCAAGTCTGCTTCCTCCAGAGGGGGCCACTAGAAGAAATGAGCATTCTGTCTCCTTGATCCTCCCGATGACCTGAGGGATCAGAGCTGTGGGGGGAAAGGCGTAAAGGCAAGCACTGGGCCAGTCATGGGCCAGAGCATCTCGCTGCACTGAAAAAATAATTGGGCAGTGAGAGTTGTCTTCTGAGGCAAAGAGGTTGACCTCTGCCTTCCCGAAAACCTCCCAAATTTTCTGAACCGTCTGAAGATGTAGCACCCATTTGCCGGGGCTACATTGCCTCTGGACAGCATGTCCATGCCCAGGTTCAGTCTACCTGGCACTTGAACTGCCTTTAGCGAAAGGAGCTCCTTCTGTCCCCAAAGGAGGAGGCGACGAGCCAACCTGTAAAAGTGGGATGACCTGAGACTGCCTTGACGATTGATGTAGGCTACCACAGATATACTGTCCGACCGAATGCCGGATGGCCCTCCAGCAGAGCGTCCCAACCCAGGTTGGAGGCGTCCATTGTAACTACCTTCCTTCGAGAGGTCAGACCCAACCGTATTTCTGTTTGAAACAGGCGTGAGGTCGTCCAAGGGGACACGGCCGTTATACAGCGGTGGTCCACCTTGACAGAAAATCATCCCAGGTGCCAGGCGTGGGATGGGAAACGAGCTTTGAGCCAATATTGGAGAGGCCGCATGTGTAGCAGGCCCAAAGGTATCGTAGAAGAGGCGGCCACCATTAGGCCGAGCATCCTCTGAAAAACCTTCAAGGGACGCTTGGTCCCTGGTTTGAGAGAAACCGCCAATCGCTAAATCGTCAGGGATCGCTCCGGCGTAATCCGCGCCCACATCTGGGTGGAGTCTAGAATAGTTCCCAGAAAGACCACCCTCTGTCTGGGTAACAATTGGCTCTTGTGTGGATTGATAATCAACCCGAGGTGCTCTAGATGGCTGAGTAGCAGCTCCTTGTGAGCGATCAGTCATCAGGTAGTTCAGTACGCGGATTCCCATCTGCCTCAGAGGGGAAAGAGCCACATCTATGCATTTCGTAAAAGTGTGAGGGGCAAATGACAGACCAAAAGGAAGGACTGTGTACTGATAGGCCACTCCCTCGAAAGCAAATCTCATGAACAGTCTGTGATGGCGGGCTATAGGGATGTGAAAGTAAGCGTCTTTCAGATCCACTGTCAAAAACACAGTCCCTGGGGCAGATATGCGTGAGGATCTGTTTGATGGTCAACATATTGAATGGCTGGCGCATTAGCGAGCGATTCAGACGTCTGAGATCCAAAATGGGTCTGAGCCCACCATCTTTCTTGGGTACGAGGAAACAACGGCTGAAAAAGCCTGACTTACTGATCGCTGGGGGCACTATTTCCACAGCACCTTTTGCAAGCAATGTTTGCACTTTCTGCCGGAGAACAAGAGCTTTGTTTTCCTGCACGGAAGTTTGAACGACCCCTGAAAAGCGGGGAGGCCTGCAAGCGAACTGTAGTGAGTAGCCTCGTTGAATTATGTCTAGGACCCAAGTGGACACTCCCGTTATGGCTGCCCAAGCCTTGAGCTGGGAGGCGAGAGGACCTATTTCGGCAGATGAAGGCTCGCCTTGCATAGCCAACCGCCAAAGTGTTTTTGTGAGTGTTTTTGAGATTGTGAAGAGGAAATTTGCACTTTATTGCATGTGGGTTTGCTATCACAGCCATAAAATATTCGGGTACGTGCTGCACCTGCAGGACGTGGCCCGTTGGAAGTGAGACTCCATGTCTCAGAGGTTCTCGGATAGAGTGGAGGATGAAAACGAGCAGTTTTTGGGGGTGTTCCGGCCGAGGCGAGAACTGGGCCCCTCCTCTTGCTCTTTGTTGCATCAGGACGGCTTCGAGGGCTCTGGGTCCAGCACTACTCGAGGGCGGGGACCCTGTCGCTTCGGGAAGGGGAAGCGTTTTGCAGTCCGGGGGCGCTGTTGCAGCCCTTGCTCAGATTTCCTCTGAGGCTGTGCCAGCTTTGCAGGCTGAGAGGTGGGTGTCTTGGTGCGCCCCGCAGCCATGGGGGCTGAGCGTTTAGGGAGAAGTGATGCAGCTCCTGCGACGTCTTCTGTGCCTCAGAGAAACGCTCCGTGAACCGTCAACAGCCGGGCCGAACAGCCCAGATCGCTGAAAGCCTCCTGGTGTTCTTGGCCAGACTCATCCATACTGCGGAGAAGCTTGGCTTGGAATACTTGGAGTACCGCCATAGTATGGAGCTCTGATCCAGCCTGACCGGCCGCTGCATAGGCCCTGTTCGCTAGGTCTGAGGCGGTCCTGCAGGGCTTAGAGGGGTGCGCTGCATGGGCCTTCAACCCCAGGGCAGATGGCGGGCAGAGATGAGCAGCTACTGCCTCCTCCACTGGGGGGAGCTTGCTGTAACCCTTCTGAGACCTGCTGCTCCGCTGTTTCTTTCTCTTGGGAGAGAAAGGAAATGGGAGCACTGAACGGGGGGGACCACCTTCGTGAAAAAAGGCAATCCACGAGCGGAGACGGTAAGCACTCGTTTCCTCGCAATGAGGACATGAGGCTTCAGTGAACGCAGCCTCTGCATGGGCGCTCCCCAAACTCTTTGCATGAGCCACATTCGCGGCACAACATTTGCAACGTGTGCTGGTAGGAAATTTGCGCTCTTCTCGTGCCGGATGGCCACAGGGACGCTGTCGCTGCAAGGGCTTCTTTGACCTTTGAGTTTCTCTATATATGTCCTCCTCTCAGGTTTACATAGGGTGGTGAAATAATCCTTTGACATGGTTAAAAATAATGATTGTTTCCTCTCGCGATTAAGTTTGTCTCCAGTGGGCGTAGTTCTCCGAGTAATATGACATGTTGTGCTCTACTTTTGTGTCCTTAAACACTTGTTTTTTGGGTCGACAGCTTATAAAAACGTAGTTCTGGGTTTTTTTAGCTTGTTTTGTTTTCCCCCCTGGTGGGTGTGGTTTTAAGATTATGACGCGTGTTGCAAAACGACCATGTGCAGCAGGGAGGGGAGAGGATGGAAAGGGGGTGCACAGTAACTCGTTAAGCCCACGAATATCCACCTTGGCACCGGCCCTGCTCTCTGGAGAAGCGATCAATCTTTGTTCTTGCAAATTCCGCCATGTAAATAGATAATTTGCCATGGCACGAGCGCAACTGGTTCTTAAAGGGAATGAGAGATGAGACTCTGATTTTAGGCATAATGTGCGTTAATCCAAACACACCCATGACTCATTAAGAGAATAGAGACAACCCTTTTAGACAATGCGCCGAGCGTGCCGAGCGTGCCGACCGTTTTTCCCGTCGTGAAACTAGCTCTGGATTTGGACACGCCCTAAGTGCACCTGCTTTATACCATGCGCTTAGATCATTAAAATAAGGCCCATAGTTTCACTCACTTGTTCCTCTTTGTTGTTTATGATAATCAAATCTGCTCCCCTGTCTGTACAGTATCTTCTGTTCTCAGTCCAGCTTTTCTTCTCTGAGGAAAAATAGTAAAGACTGGATTGATGGATCTTCCATCTATTTGTAAACACAAACAGTTCAACTATTAACACTTTAATCTTATCCACACTACACAGCTTGTTGATAACAGTTTATACCCAAAGATCATGTTGAATGTTTGTATAATTGGTCATGATCACCAGTTTCAAGAAGATGTTTCCACAGGTAATTTCTCTCTTGATTTAACTGTTCATTTTTAGATAATAATTCTTTCTTTTCAGTTGTAAAGTTGTGGTTCTTGATCACAAACTGGTCTTTAAGAGTTTTGATTGTGGTTAGTAGTTGTTCTTTCTCTTCTGTGAGGTTGGTGATCTTGATTAGTAGCTGGTTTGTCTCTTCTATGTAGTTTGTGTTTTTTAAATTGATTTGGCCACATAACACTATTACTGCAGTCAACAGAAGAACACACAGCAGCACCAAACACACTGCAGTTGCTCTTGAGCCACTTCCTGAAGATGACACATATTAATGTAAGTGTTTATTAAACACTAAAATGACTAAAATGTGTGTGTGTGTGTCTGTTGTTATAATGAAATAAGTCTCAGTACCTGCTTGTTGAGGTGTTTGATGTCTCCTGGTGTCTGAGTTGTCTGTTTTTGTGCTGACATCATGACTGTTTACAGGATCTGCATTAGCATTGAGGTTCATATCCACTTCTTCATCTTCATTCATCCCATGTTTCCCAGGAAGGTTAATATTGCCATAATAAGACATTTTTAATTACCCGGTGTTAAATGCAAGGTTTTTTGTGAGATAAGTGGTTGTGGACTGCGCTGTTCTGAAACTCTGCTTTTTGGCACCACTGTGGTAAAGAACATGTGATATCCTGTTATATAGAAAGCTACTGCTGACTAATAATTCTAAAGTCACCATTCTTATTCATGCAGTTATCACTGCTCAAAAACTATTTAAAATACATTTGTAAATGACTTATTAGTCATTAACAAACACCTAATTTAGGTAACCTTTTATGGGCTTTAAACTGAAGCCCAAACCCGGCCCATACCCGAGATCGTCTGACCCGACCCGACCCGAGCGGCACTATTAAATTTAGAGCCCGGACCCGAAATTGGTTTTCACAATGAATAACTAAATTTTTTAAATATGCTGTATTTTGTGATTGCATGTAACGGCCAGTATGAATACAAAGAAAAAGTTTTATTAAGGCTCACGGCCGGTTCAACATACAAGGCAAAAAAAGCACTACCGGTTATTTTACAAACAACCGGTAAATAAATTCTGCTGAGTTTTTTATTGGTTGTAACGAAAAGATCATAATTCTTCCACTGTGCAGTTTTCCTGATTGCTGCTTCGCAATTATTACAACTTGCTAATGTGTGTATGCCATTTGCCATGTTGTGAAAGAGAGACCGCTAGATCAGGGCAAGCACAAGGGCAAAACGAATTTCATTTTAAATACAGCCTATACAACAAACGGCATGCACACGTTATAAATAAGGGATAATCCAGCTAGCATGAGCCTTAAAAGATTTAAATACTCGACTTGGAGGCAAAGGGTAAAAATTACAGGCATTTGCGTAATTTATGGCTCGTTCTAACATTCTGTAATCTTTACATCAAACACAGAGATGAAGTGTGGTAAGATCACATTTATTTGAATAAATTATAACATGTATTTTAATTAATTAGCCAGAGAGAGGGGAATGAAAGTTGCATGTGTGATTACCTGCATCTGTGGGTCTCTCTCTCTCTACAAACAATGAAGCTGAGTTTAGTTACAGTGATTTCACCCACTTGTTGCTGAGAAATATAATGTAGCCAGTCAGTATCAATGCTATTTTAATAATAAAAGTTTCTCTGCGCCACAGTGTTTCTGCGTTTGTGCTGCGCGATCTTCGATCTCTATGTGCAAGTAATGTGTGTGTATGTGCGCGTCAGTGAAAGCATAGCCTGATGCATATAGTTTTACAACTGCAAACCTGAGCCCCACCCGAAGCTATTCGTTATATATTAACCCGAACCCGACCCGAAACCCAAGAGAATTTCGGGACCCATCAGGCAGGTTGTGGTAAATGTCTTAATGATTAAGTCATAGAGTCATTCATTAATTCATTTGATTCATTCAAATGGCTGATTCATTAAGGAGTGAAGTAAATGGTTTTTTAGCAAAACCTTCTTTGTACTGACAATCATTTACAAAGCAGTCTGGGGAAACGAATCACGCAAACATGAACGCATTTAGCTAGATCTGGGCCGTGTTCCCTTCAAAAACAAAAGAGATCCACTCCATCTTTTCTCCAAATGTACACTGCTGCTTCAAATTACTGTATGCTACATATTGGGGTTTTCATATAACATATGAAAACCCCAATATGTAGCATACATGAATCACCCTGTAGCAGATCTACACAGGTGGAGCTGGGGAAGGTGGAGGGCTTCTGAAGCACGCTGCAACTGCTACAGAAAGCACTAGTCAAGTATTTCAATGTTGAGCAGCAAGCTCATGGGCTGCAGATACAAAAGAGAACCAGTCAGCTGCGCCATGTGATAATTGATATCATTATGTCAGATTACAGTAAATTAGACCTATCAGATTAGCTTTTTTCACACTTCCATATTTCTGGCTTCCGGATTGGCGTTTACAGGGTAAAAGTTTTTCCGGTGACAACAGCGGCCATACTTAATAGTAAGCAAGTCTATTTTTACAAATTAGATACTATGAAAATGCTCAATGTTTTACTCTACAAAGAGCAAACATTTCACAGCTAACTTTTTGCATCAGGTGCGGCTCATCACAAATACTATGTTTGTTTAATTCTGAATGTTGGCACTTATAATTCAGCGAGTTTTAGATTTTGCCGTTCTTTGCCGTTTGGTGCTGTTTGTGCATTATGACTCTCCACATGAATTTTTTTTTTTTTGCTATTATTATTACTATTATTAAAGTAATATTGTATTTTCTACTTGCTCTCATTTGCATTATTAACATGATGGTGTAAATGTACATTGTATAATGTGCCCTGCAAAATACATAATAAAATAATATATACATATTAAACAAGAGATGACTTATATTACTTTATTCCTATTGGATCAGGATTACATTGTTGTATTGAGTTTATGCATCAACCCAGAATTGTTTAATTTATTCTTGGAGAAATGTACATCTGGATATAACTGCAATCAAATGCTGTCATACTTTATCATGATGTAGTAATTCGAGGAACATGACTGTGTAAATAAAGGTAATACGCTCAGATGTACTGTGAGATGGAGAATAGAAACTATCCGGCGCTATGTTGAGCATATTATTTTGACGAGTCACCGGTCTGAGTGGCCATATAAATTACAAACAAGTAAAATGTTGTTTCTTTGTTGATTATATAACATTAACAGACAAAACAGAAAACAGACAAACAGACAAAACAGAAAAGGTAAGAAGCATTATTTGAGACAAGAGCATACTAATATAATAGGCACAGACCTGTACCGGAACTAACATTACTCTGCGCTGACTTAATTTCCGATTTTTGTGAAAAAGGCTAAGTGCACCATCTAGAGTTCCGTGACAGAATTTTGGATTTATCCAGTACATTTATCTATCTGATTTTTTTATTTTTATTTATTTTTGGATTTATTAAGACAGGACAGTCATTTAGACAGTAAGCGAAGTGGGACAGAGGGGAAACAGGATCAGGAAAGTTCTGCAAGCCGAACTTGGGACGCCCGAAGCGCAATGCTATATGTTGGTGCACTGCCCACGAGGCTATTGGTGTCAACCCTTTGGGAACTTTTTTGCAAGACATGAAATACGTACCAATAAGTACATATCGCTGCAGTTTCCGACAGAAATGAACACTAGAGGGGGTTAAACAGTAAGCACTTGTAATCGTTTTCGTACACAGTTATGATTACAGCACCATCTGTTTCGCTTTCCTGATGCAACAAGCTTGCTCAGTAACTCCCGGCATGGAATTGGACTTGGGATGTGGAACTCTTGGGTGTGAACCCTGTGAAAAACATGACTCATGATGAAAGAGCTGAAAGATCAGAGATCAAAAACAAGCTAAAACTGCATGCTTGTGATTGCGTTTTTACGTCATATTTACTTTCGTTCATGCTATCAGGTAGGTTTAAGTGTGGTGCAGATGGTACGCTATTTTAAAATGTTAGTTTAAAATGTTAGAGTTAGTGCCGCTCAACAGACATTTCAAGTCAGAACTGTGGTGACACGTACAAAACCAACGTCACCATATGTACGTTCATCAGTTCTGGGGAAAAACACGAAACACGAAAATGTGTTCTGTGAGAATGGCTCCTTATGTTGCATTACTGCTGAAAAGCTTCCTGTCATGTTTGGGTTGTGTAAATAAGAAATAAATATTAAATTGTCCAGTGAGCCTAGAAAAAAAATCATGATTTCTGAACTTAAACAAAATCCAGGAGGACTTGAAGATGTTTTCACACCGTGAGTGGTTAAAAATTAAAAGGTGGACACCATGAGTCTGTACACAACACAACAGCAAGACAAATTTTTTCTTTGATGAAAAAACCGTAGCATCTCACAGAGTATGGTAAATGCAATCAGACGTAGAGAAAGGATCTAGAAGCTCGGTATAAGCAGGTTCAGGGAAAACGTGTTAATGTGTGTGTTATGTTGATCCCTGTAAAATGCCACTTAGTATTCAAACCTTAGCTAGCCGGAATGCTTGGCGCCACTCGAAAACAGTGAGGTGAATTATTGAATATCTTCAAGTTTTTACCATCAAGAATGAATATCGTGGCCTTGAGAACAGAGAGAAAGTTACTGGCATTAAGATCTGCACAGATACTTCACTCCTCTCTAGTGCTGTTTGACGAGTCAGTTTTTATCCTTCTTCATGGTTTGGCTCACCTCCACCTCTGTGAAGTTTAGTTGATATTGACATCCACGTCGCAAATGTGGTTTGAATAAAAGTTTTGCTTTTTTCATTAGAAGCTTGAAAAGATGGTCACCATTCATTGGCATTTTGATCAAGCATTTGATGAAATTCATATTCCCATCATATGATTACTGTATTTATTTTGTTTTTTTGTTAAAAGTTAGTATAGTTGTGTTCATGATTACCCATTCGCGAAGACATTTCCACAGTTCATTTGTGTATTTTGTGGTGTTTGTTTGGATGTGGACACACAGCAGCACCAAACACCCTGCAGCTGCTCTATAGTTTCTATACCTCAAACAATCACTCCCTGAACACCACAGACATGATATGAAACAACCGAACATGTGCAAATGGTGATGTTTTTGTCTGTTTATTCATTTTATCATAGAAGTGAAAGTGATTACCTGTACACTGAAGCAGCTGTGCTGCTGTGTGTTTGTCACTGTCCTGTCCATCCGGCATGAGACTCAAATAACTGAAGTAAAAGAATACTAGAATAATCAAATATCAACTACAAACAGAGATAAATTGATAAAAATGGCAGCCTAAATTTTAGAATGATTTGAAATTGAAATCAGATCAAAGTGAAACTAAATGATTAAATTAAGAGAACTTTACAGAAGTGCAACTAAAAGACCTACATTTTATAATTTTTCATAGTTTAGCTCATGTGCAAATGTCTTTGAAAGTTTAATCCTGTCCACAGTTCCTCTAAGCTCCATCTGTGTGATTTTTGGTTATTAAAATTACATCTGATATTAGCCTTTGTATGACCATTCACAAGTGAAGTGGTTCTCAAACTTTTTTGCTTCAGACAACAGTATTCTTAGCCCAACCATTATACTGTGCACTACCAGTCAAAAGTTTCTGAATAGAGATTTTGAACGTTTTATTAAAGAAAGTCACTTCTGCTCACCAAACCTGCATTTATTTTAATCAAAGTACAGCAAAAAACGTAAAATTTTTTACCCTTTAAAATACCTATTTTCTATTTGTATATATTTTAAAATGTAACTTATTCCTGTCATTTCAAAGCTGAATTTTTACTCCAGTCATATGATCCTTCAGAAATCATTCTAATATTCTGATTTGCTGCTCAAAAAAACATTTATTATTATTATTATTATTATTATTATTATTATTATTATGTTGAAAACAGCTGAGTAGATTTTTTTCAGGTTTCTTTGAAACCTTAGAAAGTTCAGAAGAACAGCATTTATCTGAAATATAAATCTTTTGTAACATTATAAATGTTTCCATCACCAGTTTTGATCACTTTAAAGCATCCTTGCTAAATAAAAGTATTAATTATATAACTTATATAAATATGATTCATATTTTTGTATTCTCCTTGTTATCATTGAGAAAAGCTAATTCAGTAGAATTCAGTAGATGATCAGTAGAAAGAAGAATTAAATATCTAGCCGAGCAAATTAATATTTTCAAACAAGTGATTTTTTTTCCCCATTCTTTTTTCTGAAAGTGTACATTATCTTTTCTGTCAAATTCTTATATTTAATCAATAAAGTCACTTAGAATAATAAAACATTTTAGGCTGCTATCACACAAATCATTATCGACCAAATTAATCTTTACAATATAGAGGAAACACAAACGCTAATGCAGGACATAAATGCATTTAACCTGCAGTTACAAATGCATGAAAAATGTTTTAATATTTTAATCCTAAAACGTTGAATGCTGATATTTAAAATTATTTTTAAACATGAAAAGGTACTTTAAATGTGGAATTACAACCGCCAGTAGGTGTCAGTAAGTCACAGTTAATAAGTAAGTCATTGCGATTGAACCGAATCATTTAAACGGTTGATTAATTCAGGAACGAAACACCGTCACGTTGTTTAGAGACGCAAAACAGTGCTGTGGCTGTGTTTGGAATGATTTTTGTTGGCGAAATAGAGCAAAAATAGGCAATATGGTGTCTAAAACGTAAGTCTCTTAATATTAACTTCTAGTTTATTGAACTGTTGTATAAAATTTGTGATTTTTGCAAAAAAAAAAAAAAAACTCTTCATGTGATATTGATTAACTATATGAAATTACATAACTATACATTTTTTGCCCCCATATCCTGAATTTTGGGAAAATGCATTTTATTAGACTGAATCACGCAGTGAAAGAGCGCACTCTAAGCGAGCACAGTTAGTCTAGCTAGTGTTCAGGCACTCATAACTCCTATATAATCAATGAAGCTGGCCATACACTGTATGATAAATAAATCTTTTGCTTACATAGTTCGTATATCTGCACTTTGTTGCTTATGATGAGGAAATTCGCGAGTTCAATCTGAACAAAACTCCAGGTTTCAGCAATGATTATTCTGAACGCCTCTGATTGGCCACTGCATTCTAAACTCAAGAGAGTCGTGTATGATTGGTTATAATGCGCAACGCTGTAAAATTGCGTGAAAATAAAATGATTTAACGTGAGCAGGTCTAAATTTAACACAGCAATCGAATCTTTTCATTTTCACTAGTTTTATGTTTTAAGTATTATATTTTTATTGAAAAAAGTTTTTTCCCAAGACATTGCACTAGTGTAATGCAGGTTAAGGTTTCACAAAAGCAAACACGATGACTAGTTAATACAAGATTATTATGTTATTGTTAAAATCGCATTTGTATTACATAAGCTGGTCCTTTTTTATGTTGGTGACCTTGACAAACAGAACACCAAAGCAGCTCAAAACTTGTACAGTATCTGACATATGAACTTCCTTTTCATATGTATATTTCAAGTAGTCATATAAACACTGCCATAATGAGCAAATGATCATTTGTTGGATTTACATAATCACCAGAATGTACCGTCTACTAATAAAAAATGAGCAAGTTTGTCTGTTTATAATTTACAGCATAAAAATATGGGATTTGTATGTGATTTAATCATTTTTAAGTGCTCCTCTTACAGATCCATTGAAGAAAAAAATTACATGAATAATCAGCCCATCCTAATGAAGAAGATAAAACACAGTTCTCTCTTCTATATCCATTGGGCTCTCCAGAACTCCAGAACCTGCATCAACAGATCAGCATTAGATGTTCAGTGCTGTTCAGTTCTGTGTGATGTGACACTGACTGTGAGAATCAATTATTACATCATAAGCAGTTCAATTCAGTGATTTCTCACCCAGAGGTCAATGTGCTGCCATCAACCCATTTCCATCTGCCTTCTTCATCATTGTCAGTTAAACCAATCCAGAAATAAGTAAAAGCAGACGTTTTCTTAAAAAGATCCTAAGAAGATGAAACAATTACATTGTAATCTGATAATGCCAAAATTCAGTTGACTTCACACAGACATACTTGTATATCCATCTGAACCAGACACACACACACACACACACACATTCTTGCATTTGTGGTTTACGGGGACTCTCCATAGGCATAATGGTTTTTATACTGTACAAACCGTATTTTCTATCGCCCTACACCTACCCTACACCTAAACCTAGCCCTCACAGGAGACTGTGCACACTTTTTGAATTTCATAAAACACTGTATGTTTTTTAAGCCTTTTGTTTTACGGGGACACAGGAAGTGTCCTCATAAACCATGTTTACGTTGTAGTACCCATGTCATTATACACATTTGTGTCCTCATAAACCATATATACCAGAACACAGTATCACTCACTTGTTCCTCTCTGTTGTTTATGATGATCAGATCTGCTCCTCTCTCTGTACAGAATCTTCTGCTCTCAGTCCAGCTCTTCTTTTTAGAAGAAAAATAGTAAAGACTGGATTGATAGCATGTCCATCTCTCTGTAAACACAAACAGTTCAACTATTAACACTTAATTCTCATCCACACTACACAGCTTGTTTATAATAGTTTGTACCCAAAGATTGTACAGGATATGACATGTTTGATATGTTGAAGGATGTTGATTGTTTGTATAGTAATGGCCATGATTACCCATTTCACCAAGACGTGTCCGCAGGTCATTGTTCTCCTGATTTAATTGTTCACTTTGCTTCATTAGATTGTGGTTCGTGATTGCTAACTGGTCTTTAAGAGCTTTAATCGTGGTTATTAGTTGTTCTCTCTCTTCTGTGAGGTTGGTAATCCTGGTTAGTAGCTGTTCTCTCTCTTCTGTGAGGTTGGTGATCTTGGTTAGTAGCTGGTGTGTCTCTTGTGTGTAGTTTGAGTTGTTTATATGGATGTGGACACACAGCACTATGACTGCAGTCAGCAGAAGAACACACAGAAGCACCAAACACACTGGACCTCCTCTGAAGCTCCCTGAAAATGACCGATATGAAGAATATGTACGTGTGTTAGTTGTTATAATGAAATGAGCCTCAGTACCTGTGTGTTGAGGTGTTTGGTGTCTCTTGGTGTCCGAGTTCTCCGTTTCTGTCCTGACATCAGCACTAGCATCCGCATTAGCATAGATATTCATCTCCTCTTGTTCATCTTTATCCATCCCATGTTTCCCAGGAATGTTCAAATTGCCGTAATAAGACATATTCAGTCTGCTGGACTTAAATGTGAAATTATTAGACGTTATTGCTTCAAGTGGTCTCCACCGCTCTGCACTTCTGCTTTTGTGCTTTTTCTTTTTTAATGCACCTCTGTGGTCAAGAACACATGATGTGCTGTTAGAATACTTTTGCGGAGTACTGCTGACAAATAACTTTTATTATTTTCTATATTTTTAGTATAGTTATATAGTTAGATTTTTTGTACTTCTTTACCAAAATTATACTTTTGGTAACAGGAACAAGCACTTTTCAGCCCATCTGTTTGAAATGATGTTTTTGTGGTCTATTTTGCATTTGTTTAGGTTTGAAGAATGACATGCCACTCCAATCCCACCTCTCTTAGTCATGTAAAAAGTACTATTAAAGGAGAACTCCTTGTCATCCAAGATGTTCATGTCTTTCTGTCTTCGGTCGTAAAGAAATTATGGTTTTTGAGGAAAGCATTTCAGGATTTTTCTCCATATAATGGACTTCATTGGTGCCCTGATTTTGAACTTCCATAATGTACTTTAAATGCAGCTTCAAAGGGTTCTAAACGATCCCAGCTGAGGAAGAAGAGTCTTATCTAGTGAAACGATTGGTCCTTTTTTTCGAAAAATAAAAATTTGTATACTTTTTAAGCACAAAAGCTCGTGTAGCACAGGCTCTGGGACTTTGGATTTTGTACTAGAACATGCTTTCATGCTTGGTGGTTCGAAAAACACATTATTTTTCACATAATTTACATTATTACAATACCTTTCTCCCCAGCCTGGCACAAATGGCTCGATTAGTTCCGGGTTTAATGAAAGCCCGCCTTCCGAAAAAAGGAAATGTGTTGTGATTGGTTAACTCTCCCACTGTGTTGCGACTGCCACGCCCCTTGTCAAAGCAGTTAGCGCAAGCTAGATTAAAGTGATTCTTACATTTCAAATATGGATATTTTTCTTACAAAAACACATCGATTCAGTACAGGAGACCCCCCGGAGCCTTGTGAGGCACTTTTTATTATGGATGGATCCACTTTATTAGACTTGTTTTGGACTGATGAAGAGAAACACCCATCTATGCCGTTCTAAAGCTTGGGAGTGCCAGGATAATTTTTTATATAACTCCGATTGCATTTGTCTGAAAGCAGCCTAGGATGCATGGAGGGTGAGTAAATAATACGTTACAGTAGTGTGGAGTCCTATCCACAGCCTGCGAGATCGCGGATACATGATATTATCGTGCTAATTTATTTAATTTCATTGCCCGAAACCAGCTCCAGCATAAGGCTAAAAGCAGCCTAACATTAACATTATCAAAGAACATCATCACTGATTAGCCTTGTCTAGTCAAGTGCAAGTTCATGCATTTAAAAAAAAAAAAAAAACACTTGCGTTATAAGTAAAGCTATCCACACTGTAAGATGAATAAATCCCTTACCGCACACTGCACACGTCTGCGGCGTGTTACGGCTCCGACGCAACCACTGGAGTAAATCAAGGCCTCGGCATGTGTTTCAACCCCCTATACTGCACACGTCTGCGGCATGTTGTGGCTCTGACGTGGCCACTCTAGTCAATCCTTGTGTTTATACCAAATGCGCTGCGGCTCGTTGAAACAGTTGCAATCGCTAAAGTTAGGCTAATCCTCCACCTTGTCCCTACCCACCTCCCAAGCATTCAAATTTCCATAGGCGGGATTTATTTGAATGATATTCTAATGGGCCGTGTTGTGACATCTTAACATCTGGAAAACATCGCTGTAGTCAAAAGGAGCAGTTCGTTGTAGTTCTTGAAAAGGGATTTTTTAAAAATGAAATATCTCCTTTTGGAGTGGACTTTGAGATTTGTAACTTTGTAGATCTTTTTTATGTCCAAACATACACACTGACTAAAATTCAAAAAGTGAAAGACCATAATAGGACCCCTTTAAGGTACTTATTACTGTGCACCTTAAGAGTGCACCTTTAAGGAAAACATTTAAAACATTTAAAGGAAATGAAACTAATATGTGCTAGACATCTAGCACAGCATATTTGTGCATTAATATATCAGGATGTCCTCAGTTAACAGCAATGCAGCATTAGCATTAGCACTGGCTAAAGCAGTGGTTCCCAAACTGGGGGGCGCGGAGTTATGATAAGGGGGGCGCGGCAATGCTAGTGTACAGTCGGCCGATTTTTATATAGATTCGAAAGAAACAACGGCCGAAAATATCCGCACTGCCCGGTAGTATTCAGCGCGCACCGTTCAATATTCCGCTCTATGAATGTGCGTTCCGTTGAGTTGCTCACGGCCCATATGAATGCTCCACTCGTGTACCGCTTATGCTCAACGGAAAATCAAAGTCCGCTCAAATAACGCGCCGACAGAAAATGTCAATGTGTACTTGTTCCTGTTTGCAATAGTGTCGCATACTGTGCTGTAACATGCTAGTACTGGTGTACTGGACAACGCTGGTAAAATGACGCTACCCTCTCGTGACGTATGCTCTGATCACATGCTCTGATAATAATAGCTTTTTAGGACTATACATTATTTTGATAATTAGTCCAAAAATGTTCTAATATCTAATTCCGTTTAATAGAACTGAATAAAAAATAATATATTGAAATTTAATATTCGTATATTTTCTGTCCAATTTTATTGTTACTTTCAATAAACGTGGTTATTTTATTGGCTTGTGATTATTTTTTATTCAGTATCATTAAAATTACTGAGTTAAACTAAAAAGTCTTATAAAATGACTATATTATTTAATAAAATAATAAATAATTATTACAAAGCAGTTTCAGTTTCGGCCAAGAATTTTCATTTCGGTACATCCCTAGATTTTTATGTAAAAAGAAACGTTTATAGGGTGATACAAGGCCCCACTGTGAAATTATCTTGCTTATTATATGGCTACTTGCCACATGTAAATAATTTAACACAAAATATGAATTTCATCATATTTTATTACCTCAAGACGACTCGCAGTTTGTAATTGTTTTTGTCGTAAAATAACAGACCACTAGATGGTGCAATTGATACCAGAAATGAGAACTGCGGTTAGCCGAGTAAAATTATGAATGAATGATGCATAGTAGATCTGCTCTAAGCGTGGACAAGTTTTTGAAAAGACATCAAGTGCCAGGTAAACGTAGATAGACTGTAGATGAGGTAGATAATGAACTTCAGAGATCGCAACTACAACAAAGAGATAAAAAAATGAGAAAATTGAGAAAATCTGTTTAAAAAACAATGAAAGCTTTCATAGTAAAAAAAAAAAAAAAAAAAAAACAGTACATAGTAAAGCTGCATGCTTTACTTTTAATGTTTCTACTCTAAAAGTGACTAGTTCCTCGTTTAGTTTTTTTTTTTCAGTAAATTGTCACACACTGAATTATAATAATTGTAATAATTATTACGTTTCAAATAATTCCTTCTGAAATTGTGTTTATGTTTATGTGTAATCGAAGGGGGTGGGGGGGCTTGAATTTTTTTTTATTCTGCAAAAGGGGGGCCCTGCAGAAAAAGTTTGGGAACCACTGGGCTAAAGTAAGTGTCAAATGTCAGTTTCATTCGACATCGCTCAAAGAAAGGCCGAGTGGATGGAGATACTGAAGCAGCTACAGGAAGAAATGGATGAAATGAGAAAGATGACATGCAGCTCCATCTTTCAGAGTCACTTCCAGATGACTACAGACATGAAGTTCAAAATATGTCTCTATATTCTCATCAGTAACACAGACACAGCCAAAAAGCCGTAAGCTATTCTTACACTTGCTCTTATTGGTAGAGTCTTGGACAAAAATGTATGTGTATGTCCACATCCTCCAGGCCCAATGATTGGACTTGTGCTTTCTCTCATTTGACAAAAGCTTCTGCTAAAGGGTTAAATGTAAAATGATCACAGCATCCTACTTCCTCTGCATTAGTCACACACAAACACAAAACAAAATGATACTAATTAAAATACAAATAAAGAGTATTAACAGAACAGATCTATTTATTGATTTATTGGAGAGATGAGGTTATGCGTCAACATGTAAAACATAGTTTAACGTCACATGTAGCCTATTAAACCAAAATGACCCCAGAGATTCTGAAACCCTTTGTGGATGTTCAAATTAAACTGGATTTTAGAATACACATGCATGTCATTCAGTGGCTTACATTTTGCTCTTCTCACACATCCAATTAAATTTCTCTGTACATGGATAATCAGCCCATTCTCCTTCAACAGTTAAAGCACAGTTCTCTCTTCTGTGACCACCTGGCTCACCAGACATCCAGAACCTGCATCAACAGATCAGCATTAGATGTTCAGTGCTGCTTTATGTGTGATACAATACTGACTGTGAGAATCATTTATTATAATCAGTTCACTTCAGTGATTTCTCACCCAGAGGTCAGTGTGCTGCCATCAACCCATTTCCATGTTCCCTCCACATCACTGTCAGTCAGACCAATCCAGACTATATTATCAGACCAGTTCCTAACAAATTCCTGAAAAGGTGAAATTCTGATAAAAACTAAATTCAGCTGACTTTACATAGACATACACAGTACATGTATATACATCTGAAGCAAACAAACACACACACACACACACACACACACACACACACACACACACACACACACACACACACACATACACACACACGTTTGTTTTTTCGAATTGTGGGGACTTTCCATGGACTTCTATAGATTTTATACTGATCAAACTATACTGTTTATCCTCTCACCTAACCCTAACCCTAAACCTACCCCTTACAGAAAACCTGTTTGCATTGTTACGTTTTCAGAAAAACATCATTTACTATTTTCAATCATTTTTTTTACATTGTCAACAATTTCAGGTTTTACTATTCTTGTGGGGACATTTGGTCCCCACAATGTAGCAAAAACATATACACACACACACACACACACACACACACACACACACACACACACACACTATATTTCACTTACTTGTTCCTCTCTGTTGTTTATGATGATCAGATCTGCTGCTCTTTCTGTACAGTATCTTCTGCTTTCAGTCCAGCTCTTCCTCTCAGAAGAAAAATAGTAAAGATTGGATTGATAGCACTTCCATGTCTCTATAAAACACAAACAGTTCAGCTATTAACATAATTCTCATCCACACTACAGAGCTGGTTTGTACCAGTTTTGTCCAGTACACAGATGACATGTTAATGTTAAATGTTTGTATAGCTGTGGTCATGATTACCCATTTCACCAAGACGTGTCCGCAGGTCATTGTTCTCCTGATTTAATTGTTCACTTTGCTTCATTAGATTGTCATTTTTGGATAATAATTCTTTCTTTTCAGCGGTAAAATCTTGGCTCTTGATTGCTAACTGGCCTTTAAGAGCTTCGATCGTGGTTAGTAGCTGGCTTCTCTCTTCTGTGAGCTTGCTACTCCTGCTTAGTAGCTGGTCTCTGTCTTCTGTGAGGTTGCTATTCCTGCTTAGTAGCTGGTCTCTCTCTTCTGTGAGCTTGTTATTCCTGCTTAGTAGCTGGTCTCTGTCTTCTGTGAGGTTGCTATTCCTGCGAAGTAGCTGGTCTCTGTCTTCTGTGAGCTTGCTACTCCTGCTTAGTAGCTGGTCTCTCTCTTCTGTGAGCTTGTTATTCCTGCTTAGTAGCTGGTCTCTGTCTTCTGTGAGGTTGCTATTCCTGCGAAGTAGCTGGTCTCTGTCTTCTGTGAGGTTGCTATTCCTGCTTAGTAGCTGGTCTCTCTCTTCTGTGAGGTTGCTATTCCTGCGAAGTAGCTGGTCTCTGTCTTCTGTGAGGCTGCTATTCCTGCTTAGTAGCTGGTCTCTCTCTTCTGTGAGCTTGCTATTCCTGCGAAGTAGCTGGTCTCTGTCTTCTGTGAGGTTGCTATTCCTGCGAAGTAGCTGGTCTCTCTCTTCTGTGTAGTTTGTGTAGTTTGTATGGATGTGGACACACAGCACTATGACTGCAGTCAGCAGAAGAACACACAGAAGAACCAAACACACTACAGCTGCTCCGAATCTCCCTGAAAATGACAGATAGGAATGTAAATGTTTCTTAAACACTAAACTGACTAAAATGTGTATGTGTGTTGGTTGTTATAATGAAATGAGTCTCAGTACCTGTGTGTTGAGGTATTTGGTGTCTCTTGGTGTCTGAGTTCTCCGTTTCTTTCCTGACATCAGCACTAGCATCTGCATTAGCATAGATATTCATCTCCTCTTGTTCATCTTTATCCATCCCGTGTGTCCCAGGAATGTTCATATTCTCGTAATAAGACATATTCAGTCTGTTGGACTTAAATGTGAAATTATTAGACGTTATTGCTTCAAGTGGTCTCCACCACTCTGCACTTCTGCTTTTAAACTTTTTCTTTTTTAATGCACCTCTGTAGTCAAGAACATGTGATATCCTGTTAGGATACTTTTGCAGAGTACTGCTGACATGCTGACTGACTGCTGATAATTTTTATTATTTTTATTAAGTAATTTTTTCATATAACTGCACTTCTTTACTAAAATTATACTTTTGGTAACAGGAACAAGCACTTTTCAGCCCATCTGTTTGAAATGATGTTTTTGTTTAGGTTTAGAGAATGACATGCCACTCCAATTTCACCTCTCTTAGTCATGTAAAAAGTGCTATTAATGCTACTAGCTGTGTTTTAGAACCTAGTGAGCTGCCCTGCTGTCTACATAGGCAACATCCAGCTGAAATGGAACCTCATACGTGACTTGACAAAGTCCTCATAAAATACTTGTAGTTTATTAATATGTATATATTAGTTAAAATGTTACATTATTGATTGATTTTTATTTAGCTGCAGACATCGTATAGCATATATAGTATATATATTATAGCAGCTCTACTATTTTTTGCCCTATTTTAAACCCAAGCAGATGACAAAGAAATTCAAGATGGAGGCCAAGGTAGAATCCAAATGCAGGATGTTTAATAAATCCAGCAAACAAATACAAGACACAGAGTCGAAAAGTAGTCAACAAGGCAGGCACAACGGGCATAACAGAAAGGCAATGAAACAGGCAATGGAGAAGAAAAAGAAAACAAAAAAAAGACTGCTCAGTAAGGAAGTGAAAATGACTGCCAATCAGGGCTGGAAATAGGTGGGGACGTGGGGGGACGGAGTGTGGTGAGTGAATTTCGAGGGGGGGATGATGTTTCAGTTCCAACTGGTTAGGTTTATTTAGAAATTAAAGTGATTTCTCTATTTTAACCATTCAAAAGACTACGATCCCTGTTCTGCATGTAAAAAATCGGCACAAACCTCGTGTTCTCTTTTCCACCATTGACTCTGCTTTGAATCCTCCTGTTAAACTCTTCCCTGAGCCCTTAGTTTCTCTTTGTGAAAGTTTTGGGAAATTTTTCACAAACAAAGTCACGGCTATTAGATCTCAGATGTTTTATACTGGTTGTACGCTGTTTGATGCTCCTTTATACTCCTCCACATGGTCTGTGTTTGAGCCACTCAATTTGCACTCCTGCAAGGAAATTGTGGATCATCTTCAGCTTACATTATGTCTACAAGATATTGTTCCTCCGTTCTTCCTCAGACAAATTATGGATGCCGTAGGCCCAAGTCTGTTATCAGTAATTCATAAATGTTTACAAACTGGTAGTGTTCCAGTTTGCCTTAAACAGGCTAATGTAACACCATATCTTAAAAAAACGAACCTTGATCCTACGTCCCTTTCCAACTTTCGGCCCATCTCAAATCTTCCTTTTATTTCAAAGATTATGGAGAAAGTTGTACTGGCTCAACTACAGTCCTTCTTGTCAGATAACTCTATTAATGAAGTCTTTCAATCAGGTTTTAAAGCTTTACATAGCACTGAATCGGCCCTGTTAAGAGTCTTAAATGGCATATTGCTTGAGACAGACTCAGGGAAACCTGTGGCTCCTGTGGCTCCTCTTAGACCTAAGTGCCGCTTTTGACTTAGTAGACCACAACATTCTTCTGTCATGCCTGGAATCTTGTGTTGGACTTCGTGGCATGGTTTTACAATGGTTTCACTGTTATTTGTCAAATAGGTGTTTTTCTGTTTGTTTAGGACATTATTGTTCCTCTGATGTTCCTCTGGAGTGTGGTGTTCCACAAGGTTCAATCCTTGGCCCTGTGTTGTTTTCTATGTACTTGCTCCCTCTGGCTTCTATTTTTGAAAAATATGATGTCTCTTTTCATCTATATGCTGACGATACCCAGCTTTATCTTCCTCTACAGCGTAATAATAAGTATTCTCTTCAGCCATTGTTAGATTGCCGAAATGAACTTATAAGTTATGTTTTTCAAGCAATTTCTTACATCTGAACGAAAACAAATTTCGAAATTATTTTGTTTGGTCCTAAGGAAAATGTTGTTTTTAATTCTGATCTCGGCCTCCTCACTCTGTGTAATACACAGTGTGCCAGGAACTTGGGCGTTCTATTTGACTCTAGTTTAAAGTTTGATAAACAGATTTCAGCTGTAGTCAAGTCATGTTTTTACCAACTTTACTTTACCAGCAAAGTTAAACCTTTTCTATCCCGGAAAAGCTTCGAAACAGCTATCCATGCCTTCGTAACATATCGTCTTGACTACTGCAACTACTGTATTTTGGTATTTCTCAGTCTTCCATTTTTCGTCTTCAGTTAGTCCAGAATGCAGCCGCCACACTGCTGGAAGCCAAGCGAAAATATGACCATATTACTCCTATTTTAATGTCCCTAGACTGGCTCCCTGTTAAGTATAGAATTGATTTTAAAATCTTATTATTTGTTTACAAAGTTCTCAATAACCTGGCAGCTCAATACTTAACCGAATTACTGCTTCCGTATACCCCTTCTAGAACCTTGAGATCTTGTGACCATGGTCTGCTCATAGTTCCGAGAGTTAAACTTAAAAATCGTGGTGATCGTGCTTTCGCTACTGCGGGACCGAAACTTTGGAATAGCCTTCCACCTTTTATCAGACGTGCCCCCTCTGTTAGTATTTTTAAATCCTATCTTAAGACATATTTATTTACCCTGGCTTATAACACTTCTTAGTATGTTTCCTGTGGTATCCCATTGATTTTATTTGTCTGTTGATTCTCTGGTTTTCCTTTTTTTACTTGTGTTTTATTCTTTGTGAAGCACTTTGGTCAACCTTGGTTGTGTTTAAATGTGCTCTATAAATAAACGTTGTTGTTGTTAGCGCATTGTAGACTAAAAAACGTAGCAGAATATTTGTCTGTTTCGCTGCGCAATACCGTCTTTTGCCATTATACAGGCAGATTGCAGCTAATATAAATGCTTCTCTATCGGTGCGCGTCCTGCTCTTCAGAGCACAGATCGTGAAAGAAGACTTAAAGTTTTTTTTTTTTTTTTAATTCATTATAACAAACAAACTGTAGAGACGATGCAAATAATACATTCGGTACGCAGAGTAGAGAGCTTCATTAATTAAAATGGAAGTTTGTGAGATCGCAATGAACTAAGACAAGTGACAGTTTTTAACGATTATAGCCTAAAGGGAGTTTGCAAAAGTAAAATTGAATTTATACAACAGTTTTAAAATTTTTTAATTTTATACAAAAGTTAATATTAAGTGACTTACATTTTAGGAACACTTGTCTGATTGTGCTGATTTCGTCAACAAAAATAGTTCCAAACACAGTCACAGCTGTTTTGTTTATGAATGAATCTACGTTTTTGAATGGATTGAATGAACAATGCAGTCACAAAAACTTTGACTTGATGCCACCTACTGGCGGTTTTAGTTTCATTTTTAAAATATAAATTGAGTCATTTAAATCGTTTATTATTTCTATATTCAAAACTTTGTATTAAATCTTAGATTTTAATCTCATAACACTGGTATTATGAAATGCATTAATGCCACCTCTGAATCTTGTCAAAAAAATATTCCTTAATGCCACATTTGTACTTTTCTGTACTGTGCTTTTTTGTTGCTGATTTCATTTGACTAGTAACTTATTCTTCCTGATTGTCACAGCGTGGTTGTGCGGGGAAATGAGGAGCATGACGAGGAGGTCCAGTGATGCACATTTATTAAATAAATCCACAGAACGAACAAGAACGGGACAGCAGGGAATCCAACAAAACAATAAAAAACAGTCTTTGCATATACCGGGGTAACTAACAGAATGAACAAAACACAGGCAGAGTGACTTACAAGGACCAACAACCAAACGTGAACACAACGAACCTTAAATACACAGACAAACCAATCGGGGGAGACAGGTGTGAACAATCAAACAGTGACGTGCTAATCAGAAACGGAACAGGAAAGACCAAATAAGGGCATACAAGGGGAAAAACACACAAAACAGTCCACAGGGGTGTGACACTGATTGTATCATATTATTTAAATTTAATTTATTGTTTAATAAAAAAAAATAAAAAATAATATATATATATATATATATATATATATATATATATATATATATATATATATATATATATGCTTTACACGGAATCTGAATTCTGTTTGCATAACTGAAATACTACTTTTATTTATATATCTTATTTATATATTATATTTCTGCAATATTATTATTATTTAATATCTTTAAAACAATCACTACTGCATAAAGCGCCATATAGATAAAGGTGACGTCATTTTACTTGATCGGAAATGTGCCATAGACAATAAAGTACAATTTATGTCCTACTAACGATATTGTTTTTGCATTGCATTCTGGGAAACAGTATCCCATGCAGTGTCATCAGATGCACACATCAAATTTCAGCAAATGTAGCAGGTAATCCAGGTATTCCATGCATACAGAAAATTCACATACTATTCACAGTATACACATAGCATACTGCAATAAAGTAGGAGTTGTATGGTAGTATGCCATTCCAAACACAGCTTCTATATTGATTTCAGTGTACTTGAGTTATATTTAGCAGATTCTGGCAAATGTAGTAGGTCATCTGGGTATTCCATGCATACAGAAAATTTGCATACTATGCACAGTGTACATACTGGATACTGCAGAAATAGTAAGAGTAGTATGATAGTATGGCATTTTGAACACAGCCCAGGTAAATGTGTGAATTCAAAGATCATGTGACATTTAACGATTTCACAGCTGTTTATTAAGAACAAGAACAAGTAATGAGGGATCCGCAAACAGTTATTTAAAATCATGATTTGTTTCATGATCACACTTTATCTCTTTAAGTGAAGGAGTTATACAACAGAAAACTATCCATCATGCCAATCTTTCATCCAGTTCAAGGTGTCAGAAAAAGCAATAGGCTATAATCGTGATTGTAAGACATGCAAACGTAAAAGAAAGGCAAACTGGACACAAGAACTGCTGTTACTTATTGCCCAACTTTTTTAATGAAAACAAGGATATAATCAAAGGAAAAACTGGAGTTGGGATAACCTCCAAAATAAAAAAAAAAAGGTGCGTGGAAAAACGTGTTAAATGTCAGTTTCCACTCCAAAGATACTGAAACTGCTACAGCAGGAAGTTACTGAAATAAGAAAGACATATGAACTGTACAACTACAGACATGAATTTCAGAATGTGTCTCTACATTCTAATCAGTAAACTAGTAACTAGTAACAAGTAAACTATTCCAACATTTGCTCTTTAACATTCATTGGTTTGTGTCCCCCGCCCCCCAAGCCCAATGAATGGACTTGTGCTTTCCCCTCAGTTGACAAAAGCATCTGATAAAGGGTTAAACGTAAAATGATCACAGCATCCTTCTTGCTCTATATTAGTCACAGTGATGGACAACACCTGATATTGACACTCAAACACAGAGCAAAATAATAATCATTAAATATAAATAAAGAGTATCAACAGAACAGATCTATTTATCTATCATAGTGTAACTAAATATGTTTTGAATATATGTTTACTGTGTACAAATCCAAACCCTTTTTGTCTGTTCATAATTTACATAATAAAAAAAAATAATAAAAAATATGAATTTATATGTGATTTAATCATTTTAAAGTGCTCTTCTCACAGACCCATTGATATTTAAAATATGAATAACATGGATAATCAATCCATCCTGATGCATAAGACACAACACAGTTTTCTCCTTCATGTCCATGGGGCTCTCCAGGCCACCAGAACCTGCATCAACAGATCAGCATTAGATGTTCAGTGCTGCTTTCTGTGTGATATGAAACTGACTGTGAGAATCATTTATTACACAATAATCAGTTTAATTCACAGATTTCTCACCAATGCATCGGTGAGCTGCCATCAACCCATTTCCATCTGTGCTCCAAATTAATGTAAGTCAGACCAATCCAGACATAATTGCCACCAGACATTTGCTTAACAAGATCCTAAGAAGAAGAAACAATTACATTATAATGTGATAATGCTAAAATTCAGTTTGTCATATTTTTATATCCACCTGAAGCAAACACACTCACTCACATGTTGGATTTCCATGTTTTATGGGGATATTCCATAGTCATAATGATTTTTATATTGTACAAACTGTATTTCCTATCTCTGCCACTAAACCTACCCCTCACACAAAACTTTCTGCATTTTTAGATTTTCAAAAAAGATCATTCTGTATCATGTATATCTGTTTCCTCATGGGGAGCAGTCTGCATAATAGGGAATACCAGATAACACACACACACAGTATATTTCACTCACTTGTTCCTCTTCGCTGTTTATTATGATCAGATCTGCTCCTCTCTCGGTACAGTATTTTCTGCTCTCAGTCCAGCTCTTCTTCTCAGAGAAAATGAAGTAAAGACTGGACTGATGGTACTCCCATCCATCTGTTAAGATAAGCAGTTTAAGTATTAGCACTTTATTCCCATCCACAATGAATCACACAGCTTATTTATAAAGATGATATATTTTATGTTGTTAATGTTGAATGTTTGTATAGCAGTTGTGTAGTTCATAATTACTCATTTCATGAAGAAGTTTCCCCAGGTCATTGTTCTTCTGCTGTAACTGCTCTCTTTGTTTCATCAGATCATCATTCTTGAATAATAATTCTCTCTTTTCAATTGTCAGGTTGTTGTTCTGGATCTCTAAATGATTTTTTGCTTTTTTTAGATTGTTGATCGTGATCAGTAGCTGGTCTCTCTCTTGTGCGTAGTTTGTGTTGTTTGTATGGATGTGGACGCACAGCACTATGACTGAAGTCAGCAGAAGAACACACAGCAGCACCAAACACACTGCAGCCAAACTGAAGCTTCTGATCTTCACTGAATCACTTCCTGAACACAACAGACATGATATTAAATGATTGGACATTTGCAAACTATGACACGTAATCAAAAAATAAATATATAAAATAAAATAAATGAATGTAATTACCTGTACACTGAAGTGGTTGGTGTGTGTTTGTCTCTGTCCTGAAGTCATGATCTCTCACACAATCTACACTCTCATAGATCTCTACCATCATCTCCACTCTGTCTCTGTTGATTCCCTTAGTCTTAGTCCCGATGACATTGTCATAAATAGTATCAGACATCTCTGCTTTTCTAAAGCCCAACACCAATATTCTGTGATGCTGCTGAATGCTCTTTCTGTCTCATTCAGCTCACGGACTAACTAAAATAACTGAACACAACGGAACTGTCATGCAGTACATGTGTGTCGAAGATCATGTGACCTTAAACTATTAAATACATTTAATGCGATTTGTAAAAACATGAACACATTCTAATCTGCAAAAGATCTGCAGCAACAGATGAGCATCAGATGTTCAGTGTTGCTTTCTGCGTGATATTATAGTGTCTGAGAATCATTTATTTGATACGATTAATAACAGTTACAACAAGCTAAAAACAGAGAGTAACTTCTAATTTCCAAATGTCATCATCTTGTGAGTTTCAGTGGAGTCACCAGGAAACAATGATGTGTTTTTCTGCCCCGGGTTAATACGATGAGCATTTACATATTGTTTAGAATTTTGTGTCCAAGGAAGCTACAAATTTCTTCTTTAAGGTACTGATATTACTCCCCCTTTAAGAAAAAACATTAGAACATTTAGAGGAAATTAACTAATAAGTGATAACTGTAACTAAGAGACATTTCCTCAAATAAGACATCTAGCACAGCATATATGTGCATGCATGTCAGGATGTCCTCACTTAACAGAAGTACAATATTAGCATTAGCAGAAGACGTCAACAGGTATCAGGTCACATCTATAGGATTGAACATTCCCTACATTTCTGCTGTGTCCTCAAGCAAAGCAATGTCTAGGAAATTAATATTAGCTAGATTTAGCCATTAGCTTAGGGCTAACATTAGTCTATTCTTTCTAGTGTGAGTCTACAGAAATTGAAAAGTCGTCTTGGTGAAACATTACAAGAGTTAAAAATAGCAAAAGCTGCAAAATGCAAAGTGGGAAAGGGGTTAAAGTGAATGAAGTGCACGCTGAAGCATCTCAGATGTGACAGCATTGTCACTGCTCAGCAGTGGTTAAAGTAAGTGTCACATGTCAGTTTCATTTGACATCGCTCAAAGAGAAGCAGAGTGGATGAAGATACTGAAGCAGCTACAACAGGAAGTGGCTGAAATGAGAAAGATGTGCAGTATGAAGTGCAGCTCCATCTTTCAGAGTCACTTACAGACATGAAGTTCAAAATGTGTCTGTATATTCTCATCAGTAACACAGACACATCCAAAAAACAGTAAACTATTCCAACACTTGCTGTTTTACATTATTTGTGTGTCCCTGTCCCCCAAGCCCAGTGATTAAATTTGTGCTTTCCCTCAGGGTTAAATGTAAAATAATCATAGCATCCTACATCCTCTATGTTAGTCACAGTGATGGACGATATCAAATCCAGACACTCAAGCATAAAACAAAAATACAAATAGAGTATTAATAGAACAGGTCTATTTTTTTTATTTTTTTTTAATTGATTTTTTATAGTGCAAACAAATACATTTTGAATGTAAGTTTACTGCTTAAGACACATCTTATGAGTGTATATATTGTATTTGAAGAAAGAAAAGCCTTTTTCGTCTGCTCATAATTCACAGGATGAAAATGTGATTTTAATTAATAATTTTAAAAAGCTCTTCTCACAGATGGAATGAAAAGGATCTTTACATGGATAGTCTTGCCACCATGATGCATAAGACACAACACAGTTCTCTCTTCAGTGTCCATTGGGCTGTCCAGACCACCAGAACCTGCATCAATAGATTGGCATTAGATGTTCAGTGCTGCTTTCTGTGTGATATAATACTGACTGTGAGAATCATTTATTACACAATAATCAGTTTAATTCACAGATTTCTCACCAAGAGGTCAGTGTGCTGCCATCAACCCATTTCCATCTACCCTCCACATCAATGTCAGTCAGACCAATCCAGACATAATTGCCAAGAGACATTTGCTTAATACGATCCTAAAAAGATGAAACTACATTATAATCTGATAATGCCAAAATTCACATAGACATACCTGTATATCCATCTGAAGCACACACATACACACATTTTATGGTTTATGAGGACTCTCCATAAACGTAATGATTGTTATACTGTACAAACTCTTTTTTCAATCCTCTTACCCTAACCCTAAACCCACCCCTCACACAAAACTTTCTGCATTTACAGAATTCTATATAATTTACAGGCTGTTTTTCTCTTCTGGCTGTGTCTTCAGGCTGTGTCTCTCTTCTGTAAGGTTGGTGATCTTGGTTAGTAGCTCATCTCTGTCTTCTGTGTAGTTTGTGTTGTTTGTATGGATGTGGACACACAGCACTATGACTGCAGTCAGCAGAAGAACACACGGCAGCACCAGACACACTACAGCCGATCCGAAGCTCCCTGAAAATGACAGATAGGAATGTAAATGTTTCTTAAACTAAAATGTGTGTCTGTGTGTGTGTTACATTCTTTAAAATAAAGATGCTTTAAAAGGTTCTTCACAGTGATGCCACAGAAGAACCATTTTTGGTTCTACAAAGAACCATTCAGTTAAATGTTCCTTAAAGAACCATTTCTTTCTTAACTTTTTTTTTTATAATCTGAAGAACATTCTTTTGCCACAAAGAACCTTTTGTGAAACAGAAAGGTTCTTCAGATGTTAAAGGTTCTTTATGGAACCGTTTAGACAAAAAAGGTTCTTCTATGGCATCATCAAGCACCTTTATTTTTAAAAGTGTAGTTGTTATAATGAAATGAGTCTCAGTACCTGTGTGTTCAGGTGTTTGGTGTCTCTTGGTGTCTGAGTTCTCCGTTTCTGTCCTGACATCAGCACTACACTGTAAAAAATATTCCGTAAAATTTACGGTAAAATACTGGCAGCTGTGGTTGCCAGAATTTTACCGTAAAAAATACGGTAGCAACATTTTATGTTTTGCGGTTTTCACTTAAATTTACAGGTAAATACCGTAATTTCATTAACTGATATAATGTTATTGTACCAACCTATTGAAGTACTGAAATCTGTTTTGTACCTTTGTAATACACTGATAACCACCAAAAGCAGGTGGTGATGAGAAAAATCACATGATGAACCAAAGCTCATCACAAACAGCTTTTATATATTAACATATAGAAGGTGCACAGTGTCATTCACACAAACACTAAACACCACCATGGTAACACACATGAAACTGAAATAATGCATAAACATTAATTTAACAAGATTAGATGTAACATAGAACCCTAATGTACAAAACTGATAAGAAAAAGAAAAAAAAACATCAAATAAAAAAAAAAAATGTAACACAGGGAATTCTGGGAATGTCCGTTTACGGTAAATTTCACTGTTCACTGTAAATTTTACGGCCTTTTACTGTTAACCATTTAACAGGTTTTTACTGTAGCATTTTTACAGTATTTTTACTGTTAAATTAACGGTAATTTTTTACAGTGTAGGATCTGCATTAGCATAGATATTCATCTCCTCTTGTTCATCTTCATCCATCTCATGTGTCCCAGGAATGTTCATGTTGCCGTAATAAGACATATTCAGTCTGCTGGACTTAAATGTGGAATTATTATAAGTTATTGCTTCAAGTGGTCTCCACCGCTCTGCACTTCTGCTTTTGGGCTTTTTCTTTTTCAACGCATCTCTGTGGTCAAGAACATGTGAACACTTTTGCAGAGTACTGCTGACAAATAACTTTTGTTATTTTTACTAAGTTATTTTTTCATAGAACTGTACTTCTTTACTAAAATTATACTTTTGGTAACAGGAACAAGAACTTTTCAGCCCATCTGTTTGAAATGATGTTTTTGTGGTCTAATTTGCATGTGTTTAGGTTTGGAGAATGACATGCCACTCCAATTTCACCTCTCTTAGTCATGTAAAAAGTGCTATTAATGCTACTAGCTGTGTTTTAGAACCTAGTGAGCTGCCCTGCTGTCTACATAGGCAACATCCAGCTGAAATGGAACCTCATACGTGACTTGACAAAGTTCTCATGAAATACTTAAATATTAGTTAAAATGCTATATTATTGATTGATTTTTACTTAGCCGCAGACATGGTATAGCATGTATGGTATATATAGTATAGCAGCTCTACTATTTTTTGCCCTATTTTAAAGCAAAGCAGATGGCAAAGTGTGAATCTTTATCTGTGAGGAATTTGACATGAAGGCCAAGGTAGAATCCAAATGCAGGAAGTTTAATAAATTCAGCAAACAAACACAAGAAATGTAGTCAACAAGGCAGGCACAACGGTCATAACAGAAAGGCAATGAAACAGGCAATGGAAAAGAAAAAACTAAACAAAAAAGACTGCTTAGTAAGGAAGTAAAAATGAGTGTCAATACTTTGCTGAGTATCTAGATAGATGCATTCCCATCATGCAGTGCCATATACAGTAGCTAATTGTTTTTAATGTGAACATTGTTCTTCTATATGTTTAGTTCTGTTGATTGCTCTTTCTGTCTCATTCAGCTCACAAACTAAAATAACTGAACACAAAGGAACTGTCATACAGTAAATGTGTGTCGAAGATCATGTGACCTTAAACTATTAAATATATTTAAAGCGATTTGTAAAAACATGAACACATTCTAATCGGCAGCAACAGATGAGCATCATGTTCAGTGTTGCTTGCTGCGTGATATTATACTGACTGAGAATCATTTATTTGAGAAGATTAATAACAGTTACAACAAACTAAAAACATTTCCAAATGTCATCATCTTGCGAGTTTCAGTGGAGTCACCAGGAAACGATGTGTTTTTTTCTGTCCCGGGTTAATACGATGAGCATTTACATGTTGTTTAGAATTTTGTGTCCAAGGAAGCTACAAATTACTTCTTTAAGGTACTGATATTACTCTGCCTTTAAGAGTGCACCTTTAAGAAAAACATTTAGAGGAAATGAAACTAATAAGTGATATCTGTCACGGAGAGCTAGCATCTAGCACAGCATATATGTCCATACATATGTAAGGATGTCCTCAGTTAACAATATTAGCTTCAGCAGAAGATGTCAACAGGTATCAGGTCATGTCTACAGGATTGAACATTCCATACATTTCTGCTGTGTCGTCAAGCAAAGCAATGTCTAGGAAATGAATATTAGCTAGATTTAGCCGTTAGCCTAGTGCTAACATTAGTCCATTCTTTCTAGTGTGAGGCTACTTTTTGTCTGCTCATAATTCACAGCATAAAAATGTGATTTTAATTACTCATTTTAAAAAGCTCTTCTCACAGATGGAATGAAAAGAATCATCACATGGATGGTCATGCCACCCTGATCCATAAGACACAACACAGTTCTCTCTTCAGTGTCCATTGGGCTGTCCAGACCACCAGAACCTGCATCAACAGATCAGCATTAGATGTTCAGTGCTGCTTTCTGTGTGATACGATACTGACTGTGAGAATCATTTATTACACAATAATCAGTTTAATTCACAGATTTCTCACCCAGAGGTCAGTGTGCTGCCATCAACCCATTTCCATCTACCCTCCACATCAATGTCAGTCAGACCAATCCAGACATAATTGCCAAGAGACATTTGCTTAATACGATCCTAAAAAGATGAAACTACATTATAATCTGATAATGCCAAAATTCACATAGACATACTTGTATATCCATCTGAAGCAAGCACACATATATACACATTTTGTGGTTTATGAGGACTCTCCATAAACATAATGATTTTTATAGTGTTTAAACTCTATTTTCTATACCCTTACCCTATCCCACCCCTCACACAAAAGTTTTACAAAACCTCATTCTGTATAATATATATAAATATATATATATATAAAATGTCCCCACAAGGTCAAAAATTACTGGTATTACAATCATTGTGGAAACATTTGGTTCCCATAATGTAAGGAATACCATATACACACACACAACCAGAAAAACACACAATATATTTCACTCACTTGTTCCTCACTGTTGTTTATGATGATCAAATCTGCTCCTCTATCCTTACAGTTTTGTCTGCTCTCAGTCCAGCTCTTCTTCTCAGAGGAAATGAAGTAAATACTAGACTCATATCCCCCTGTTAACATAACCAGTATAAGTATTATCACTTTATTTCCACCCACACTGCAACACAAAGCTTATTTACAACACATTAGGTTATACAGAAAGATGATATATTGTATGTTGTTAATGCTGAATGTTTATATAGCTGTGGAGTAGTTCATCATTACTCATTTTATGAAGACTGTTCTGCAGGTCATCGTTCTTCCGCTGTAACTGCTGCCTTTGTCTCACCAGATCATCATTCTTGGATAGTAATTCTTTCTTTTCATTTGTCAGTTTCTGGTTCTGGATCACTAACTGATCTTTCTGAGTTTTCAAAGCTTCAGTTGTGTTTAGTAGCTGGTGTCTCTCTTCTGTGAGGTTGGTGATCTTTATTAGAAGCTCATCTCTGTCTTCTATGTTGCTTGTGTGGATGTGGACACAGCACTATGACTGCAGTCAGCAGAAGAACACACAGCAGCACCAAACACACTACAGCTGATCTGGAGCATTTGTTCTTCACTGAATCACTTCCTGAACACCACAGACATGATTTTAAATAACTGAACATGTGCAAACTGTTATGCTTTTTCTATTTATTCATTTGATCAAAGAAATGAATGTGAATACCTGTCTGCTGCAGTAGTTGTTGCTTGTTTGTCTCTGTCCTTAAGTGATGATCTCTCATACTGTCACAGATATCCAGCATCATCTCCACTGTCTCTCGGTCCTTGTCCTGAAGCTCAGTCCTGCTTACACTCTCATAAATAACCTCAGATATCTCTAGTCTTTTATAATTAGACATAATAACACTTTGCGAATGCTGAATGTTGTTCTTCCGTATGTTTACTCTGCTTTTGTCGTCACAACTACACACTGCGGGACTGAGACCAAGTAAATGTGTGAATTCAAAGATCATGTGACATTTAACAATGGGTTAAAATGAAGTGCACACTGAAGCACATCATATGTGACAGACCACACAGCATTGGCTAAAGTAAGTGTTAAATGTTTCCAATCCAAAGATACTTAAGAAACTACTAAAAGTAGGAAGTTACTAAAATAAGAAAGACATGTGAAGTGCAGCACCATCTTTCAGAATTTTCTTTCAGAGTCACTTCTCGATGACTACAGTCATGACTTTCATAACGTGTCTCTATAATCTTATCTCTATATTCTTATATTTTGCTTATTACCTACGCAAAACTGTGTTCAGTGGGAGTGGGGGTTGTATTAATAAATGAATGAAATGCATTTGTCCATGGTTCACTCAGTCTCGGAGTATGCTTTCAACTCGTATTTTTAGTCTCGAACAAGAAACTGTACAACATTCACGTTACATGATTTGACTGATTATTTATGTAGAAAGGATGACAGCGCACCGCATTAAAAGAAATCAACATTCTTGTTTTGATAACTGCTGGCCCACTTGAAAAATGAAACTAAAAATAAATCATCTTTGAGAGCAAGGGGGCCCCTGGTGTTTCAGGGGCCTTACGCAGCTTGCGAAATTTGTATATAGGGAGGATCGGCTTTGTTGTTAAGGTCTTGGACAAAAATGTATGTGTCTCTGTCCCCCAGGCCCAAGCCCAGTGCTTTCCTTCAGTTGACAAAAGCATCTGCTAAAAGATTAAATCTAAACTTATCACGGCATCCTCTATATTAGTCACAGTGATGGACAATCTCAGGTACTGACACTCAAACACAGAGCCAAATATTAATGATTAAAAATGAATAAAAAGCATTAATAGAACAGATGTATTTATCTATTAAAACGTAACTACACTGTAAAAAACAATTTGTTGAGTCAACTTAAAATAATTTGTAACCTGGCTGCCTTAAAATTTTAAGTTCATTCAACTCAAAAAAAGTTTATTCAAATTGAAATGGTAAATTATACTAAGTGACAACTTAGATATTTGAGTTGAATCAACTTAAATTTTAGGGCAGCTGGGTTACTTACCCATCTGTTAAGTTTAGCAAGTTGTTACTTAGTGCAACTTAACATTTCAAGTTGGCTAAACTTATTTTAGTTGACTGAACCTAAAATTTTAAGGCAGCGGGGTAACAAATTATTTTAAGATGACTCAACAAATTTTGTTTTTTATTTTTTACATTTTATACATGTTTTAAATATATGTTTACTGTGTACAAATCCAAACCTTTTTTGACTGTTCATAATTCACAGCATAAAAAATATGGGATTTATATGTGGTTTAATCATTTTAAAGTGCTCTTCTCACAGATCCACTGATATTCATAATTATGACATGGATAATCAGCCCATCCTGATGAAGAAGACAAAACACAGTTCTCTCCTCTATATCCATTTGGCTCTCCAGACCTCCAGAACCTGAAACTACAAATCAGCATTAGATGTTCAGTGTTGCTTTCTGTGTGATATCATACTGACTGTGAGAATCATTTATTACATAATAATCAGTTCAGTTAAATGATTTCTTACCCAGAGGTCAGTGTGCTGCCATCAACCCATTTCCATCTACCCTCCAGATGACTGTCAGTCAAACCAATCCAGACATCAGCATCTGCAGACATTTTCTCAATGCGATCCTAAAAAGATAAAACAATTACATTGCAATCTGAAAATGGCAAAATTCAGTTGACTTTAACACAGACATACTTGTGTATCCATCCAAAGCAAACACACACACACACACACACACACACACACACACACACACACACACATACAAACAATATATTTCACTCACTTGTTCCTCTTTGTTGTTTATGATGATCAGATCTGCTCCTCTCTCTGTACAGTATCTTCTGCTCTCAGTCCAGCTTTTCTTCTCAGAGGAAATGAAGTAAAGACTGGATTGATAGTATGTCCATCGACCTGTTAACATAAGTAGTTTAAGTATTAGCACTTTATTCCCCATCCACACTGAATTACACAACTCTTTCATAAAACTGATATATTTTATGTTGTTAATGTTGAATGTTTGTATATCTGTGATGTAGTTCATAATTACAAATTTCATGAAGATGTTTCCGTAGGTCATTGTTCTCCCACAATAATTCTTTCTTTTCAATTGTCAGGTTGTTGTTCTGGATCTCTAGCTGATTTTTTACTGTTTTGAAATCTTTGACTGTGATCAGTAGCTGGTCTCGCTCTTCTGTGAGATTGGTGATCTTGGTTAGCAGCTGGTCTCTCTCTTCTGTGCAGTTTGCGTTGTTTGTATGGATGTGGATGCACAGCACTATGACTGAAGTCAGCAGAAGAACACACAGCAGCACCAAACACACTACAGCTGCTCTGTAGCTTCTGATCTTCACTGAATCACTTCCTGAGCAGACATGATATTAATTAATTGGACATTTGCAAACTATGACATGTAATCAAAAAAAAAAAAAACAAAAAAAAAGAGAATGTGATTACCTGTATGCTGAAGTGGTTGGTGTGTGTTTGTCTCTGTCCTGAAGTCATGATCTCTCACACAATCTACACTCTCATAGATCTCTACCATCATCTCCACTCTGTCTCTGTTGATTCCCTTAGTCTTAGTCCCGATGACATTGTCATAAATAGTATCAGACATCTCTGCTTTTCTAAAGCCCAACACCAATATTCTGTGATGCTGTTGAATGCTCTTTCTGTCTCATTCAGCTCACGGACTAACTAAAATAACTGAACACAACGGAACTGTCATGCAGTAAATGTGTGTCGAAGATCATGTGACCTTAAACTGTTAAATACATTTAAAGTGATTTGTAAAAACATGAACACATTCTAATCTGCAAAAGATCTGCAGCAACAGATGAGCATCAGATGTTTAGTGTTGCTTTCTGCGTGATATGATACTGACTGAGAATCATTATTTGATACGATTAATAGCAGTTATAACAAACTAAAAACAGAGTCATTTCTGAATATCATAATCTTGTGAATTTCAGTGGAGTCACCAGGAAACAATGATGTGTTTTTCTGTCCTGGGTTAATACGATGAGCATTTACATATTGTTTAGAATTTTGTGTCCAAGGAAGCTATAAATTACTTCTTTAAGGTACTGATATTACTGTGCCTTTAAGAGTGCACCTTTAAGAAAAAACATTTTAAACATTTAGAGGAAATTAACTAATAAGTGATATCTGTAACTAAGAGACATTTCCTCAAATAAGACATCTAGCACAGCATATATGTGCATGCATGTCAGGATGTCCTTAGTTAACAGAAGTGCAATATTAGCATTAGCAGAAGACGTCAACAGGTATCAGGTCACGTCTATAGGACTGAGCATTCCCTAAATTTCTGCTGTGTCCTCAAGCAAAGCAATGTCTAGGAAATGAATATTAGCTAGATTTAGCCATTAGCTTTGGGCTGACATTAGTCCATTCTATCAAGTGTGAGTCTACAGAAATTGAAAGGTCGTCTTGGTGAAACATTACAAGAGTTAAAAATAGCAAAAGCTGCAAAATGCAAAGTGGGAAAGGGGTAAAAGTGAATGAAGTGCACGCTGAAGCATCTCAGATGTGACAGCATTGTCACTGCTCAGCATTGGTTAAAGTAAGTGTCACATGTCAATTTCATTTGATATCGCTTAAAGAGACTTTTTTTTACTGTCTTTTGTTATATCTACTTTCAATAAAATAAATAAATAAATAAAAAGAGAGGCAGAGTGGATGAAAATACTGAAGCAGCTACAGCAGGAAGAAGCTGAAATGAGAAAGGCGTACAGTATGAAGTGCTCCACTTACAGACATGAAGTTCAAAATGTGTCTCTATATTTTCATAAAACAGTAAACTATTCCAACACTTGCTGTTTTACATTATTTGTGTGTCCCTGTCCCCCAAGCCCAGTGATTGAATTTGTGCTTTCCCTCAGGGTTAAATGTAAAATAATCATAGCATCCTACATCCTCTATGTTAGTCACAGTGATGGACGACATCAAATCCAGACACTCAAGCACAAAACAAAAATACAAATAGAGTATTAATAGAACAGGTCTTTTTTTTTTGTTTTTTAATTGATTTATTATAGTGCAAACAAATACATTTTGAATGTAAGTTTACTGCTTAAGACACATCTTATGAGTGTATATATTGTATTTGAAGAAAGAAAAGCCTTTTTCGTCTGCTCATAATTCACAGGATGAAAATGTGATTTTAATTAATAATTTTAAAAAGCTCTTCTCACAGATGGAATGAAAAGGATCTTTACATGGATAGTCTTGCCACCATGATCCATAAGACACAACACAGTTCTCTCTTCAGTGTCCATTGGGCTGTCCAGACCACCAGAACCTGCATCAATGGATCAGCATTAGATGTTCAGTGCTGCTTTCTGTGTGATATCATACTGACTGTGAGAATCATTTATTACACAATAATCAGTTTAATTCAAAGATTTCTCACCCAGAGGTCAGTGTGCTGCCGTAAACCCATTTCCATCTACCCTCCACATCAATGTCAGTCAGACCAATCCAGACATAATTGCCAAGAGACATTTGCTTAACACGATCCTAAAAAGATGAAACTACATTATAATCTGATAATGCCAAAATTCACATAGACATACCTGTATATCTATCTGAAGCACACACATATACACATTTTGTGGTTTATAAGGACTCTCCATAAACATAATGATTGTTATACTGTACAAACTCTTTTTTCAATCCTCTTACCCTAACCCTAAACCCACCCCTCACACAAAACTTTCTGCATTTACAGAATTCTATATAATTTACAGGCTGTTTTTCTCTTCTGGCTGTGTCTTCAGGCTGTGTCTCTCTTCTGTGAGGTTGGTGATCTTTATTAGAAGCTCATCTCTGTCTTCTGTGTTGCTTGTGTGGATGTGGACACACAGCACTATGACTGCAGTCAGCAGAAGAACACACAGCAGCACCAAACACACTACAGCTGATCTGGAGCTTCTGATCTTAACATAATCATTCCCAAAAACCACAGACATGATTTTAAATGACTGAACATGCAAAACACAACATTTTTATCAAAGAAATGAATGTGATTACCTGTGTGCTGAAGTGGTTGGTGTGTGTTTGTCTCTGTCCTGAAGTTATGATCTCTCACACAATCTACACTCTCATAGATATCCACTGTTACCTCCACTCTCTCTCTGTTGATTCCCTCAGTCTCAGTCCCAATGACATTGTCATAAATAGAACCAGACTTTTCTGCTCTTTTAAAGTCTCACACTAATATTCTGTGATGCTGTTGAATGCTCTTTCTGTGTCATTCAGCTCACAGACTAACTAAAATAACTAAACACAATGGATCTGGCCTACAGTAAATGTGTGAAGTCTAAGATCATGTGACCTTAAACTGTTAAGTATGTTGAAAGCGATTTGTAAAAGATTGGCAACAACAGACTGGCATTAAATGTTCAGTGTTGTTTTCTGTGTGATATGATACCAAGAAAATATTCAATAATAATCAGTTAAATTTGGTGATTTCAGACAAGAGGACACAGGACTCACTTCCTGAACTCCACTACAAGACATGAACATTAACATTTTGCACATCAACAAACAGTTTATTTAGATGATTGCTTTACTGTGACGGGATTTGACAAAGCAAGAATGTACTGGTGATTAATCTAGTAACTAATATAGCTGTGATAGCTGCATCATTCTTGTCACCTTTTTTGTTCTTTGTCAGTTCATCAATAAGTCACCAGGCCCTACGCCGTGCACAGAGGGAAATACAGTCTCATTAATGAAAATACATGCTAATATTGAATTGTTTATAAGTACAGTCAATGTTGAGAAGACCTCAAACAGCGATGAATAAAATATGCAAACACTAGCCTTAATTAAAAGTTCTGTTTGTGGATGGATGCTTTACATGCGGCAACAAAACGATGACTGTACAGAGTAATTACCCTTGTGTGCTGTGACTAAGATGAAATGTTTTGTTTTGAAATAGGAAAGATTGAGTTTGTATTGCCTCTGATAATAGGTGTCATTTAAGATGCAGTCCACAACCCTAACAAGGTCTTGAAAGTGTTTCGGAGCCTTGAGGAATTCTAATGTTTTGAATCTCTTAAGAAGTGACCTATTTACACTGCGCTAGAGAATTTAATTTCCAGATTCGCACACACACACACACACACATTTTAGACTGCCTACTTCAAACTGAGTTGTGAGTTACTAGTATGAATTATTATGCAGTACTTAAAACAAACAGAATAAATCTGTGTCTCTAAGAAACAACTTCTATTTTGGCCAACAGTGTGTGGTAGAGGTGAGCAATTTAAGGGTAGACTTGTAGAAATTGAACAACCAGTATCAATTTCACTGAAGTAATGGTAAAATACAGTCTTTTCAGTAGAAATCTGCACAATCAGGAATTTTGTGTTAGGGCAAACGATTTCCCCACACAGTTTTCACAATTTGGTCAAGCTGGTCAAGTGGATTGTCCTAGGGCTTTAATGAAAACCACAGATCACACTTCTGCATTTTTGTATTCCTGCTCACATACAGTCAGTTTGACTCAATGCATTATGGGTGTTGAAGTTTTCCTACTGTTTTGCATAAAAGGAATGCCATAGCCCTTTTTGTCCGTTTAATTGTCACTGCTAGAGGGCGCATATTAAAAACAAACTACATCTTTACATAGCAAAGGCGGCACAGAAACCGAATCTGAAGCAGCATAAAACCACGAAAATGTGCATTTACACAGACCGTTTAATGCTGTTCTGAAGCGGCACAAATGCAATTACACAGGAATTAAAATAGTGGGAAACATCTTTTAAAATAACTACAATTTTAAAATGAGTTTTAACAAAAACAAATGCTATAAAATTAAATAACGAATATAAAAAAGAACAAATAATATAAAACACGAAATAAATAAAAACACAACATTTTAAAATGTAACGGCAATAAATTTAAATTTCCTGCGCGTGCTACAGTGTATCTGCGTTGGACAGTTTGTCACAATGTTAGTTTCAGACAAGACGACAGACATGACGATGGTGGAAGATTGGCAATGTTTTTTTTTTTATTTTAAAAATTCTGCTGAGTTTTGCCGTTATCTATGGTTATTTAGAAGTTGTTGTTGTTGTTTTTACATTCGTTTCTTATTTATTTGGTTCTACGGTGTTTGCTGATTTTGACTTTGTGGAATTTATTTCTTATTTGTTTTACTAATAGATGTTCTACGTTTCTTATATTTTTTTGGTTCCTTTTATGTAGACCTAGCATAAGTTATTTGTTATTTTATATTAGTATAGCATGGTGTAAGCTATTTGTATTCCTTTTGTTAATAAAAGTTCCATGATTTTGAATTCAACGTTGTATTTTGTTTGAATTGGATTCAAGCAATGGTCGCGGAATGCCGCTAATTTAAAAGTGAAAGTAAAATGTGCACTACGCATTAGCTATATAAAAGCGAAGGAAAGCGAGTGAAAAGAGGGAAATTGAAGATATGTGCCATGCAAGTTCGGAGCCAGTTTCCTACTTTCCTCATGACTGAGAAACTTGTTTCTTATGTAACCAAACAGTTAACTTGCAAAAACGGGAAAATAACGAAAAGAGAGTCCTCTCTATCAAGACAAGCTGAGAATCATGAGTCGCGACCCGCAAGGATATGGGGCTTAAATTGAAATTAATTTACCCAAAACGTATTCTACCCACTAAAATAATAAGATAATATAAATAAAATGAAAAAATGAAATTAAATCATAATTGGCTCTCATCATGACTGTTTCGCGTTTCATTTACACTGAATCAAAACATTGCATTGCATTGCATCGCCTTTGATACTATAGGGACTGAGGCGGGTCAGACCCGGCATATTTTAGGTCTGTTTTAATGCCGCATTGCATCTTTACACTGAATTCTGAGCCGAGACAGACCCACTTTAGAGCAGCCTTAAATCGGCTGTGTAAGATGCCTAAAGAAACAAAGGTGTAGTTTGATGATGCCATAATTGGGTGTGGAATAATGGGAGTTGTCATTATCATGAGATAAAATGACATATATTCTAATATAAGATTTTCATATCGCCTATGTCTATGTGAGAGATATACGCTTCTGAGAGTGAAATAAGATGAGTGTCTTGGCATCCTTCGTGCCCTATGTCTTTTATTTACTGTATCTCTCTATGCGAGAGTGTGTGTTCGCCACTCATTATTTCCTCTCCCTTTCAACTCTAAGTCTTCTCCAGGTGTTGGTCTGCCTTTTAGCAGGCCGTATCCTGTGAACAGCCACCTGTGGGTCACAAAGCAGCTCCCTCTGGTCCATCCCCACCATCTGCCCGACACGCGAACATACACACCTGCACTCACATACCGACATGACATCTGCTGAATACAGAATATGTGATGCCATTATTTTAAGTGTGTTTAGTGAATGTAAAATATAGTTCGAAAAGTTGTTGTAGCTCAACTTGTGCTAAACAACATCAAAGTTGTCGGTTCAATTCTCATTCAAGCATCTGCTAAAAGCATTAAATCTAAAAAAATGGTTTATCCAGATGTTTGGTTGATGTGTGTATTAGTGTAATTTAATTTCAGTACAGTAAATTTGGGCTTTTACATATTAAACGTCTCTTTCTCTGTGGATTTTAATAGCCGGAGTGAACTGTCCTACATTGTGATGTGAAGTTATCACAATGCTACTGATTAACAGACTGATTGCACGATACTGATTACTACAGCACTACTGATTAAATACAAAACACAAGAGCACAATTAATCTGATTACAGTCTCAGAGGAACATGGGAGACACCAAACACTGTCACTGTCAAAACCAATGTTTCCCAACCACTGTGCAGGGTTGCCAAATCTCACACATTTGGCATAAGATTTAATACAAAATTCAAACAATAAATACTGTTTTGGCGCACTTAACGTGGCGTAATGTGTTTTAGCGCCTCAGTTAAAGGGGTCCTATTATTATTATATTAGAATATCATTAAAATAAATCCTGCCTACGGAAATTCAAATGGATGGGGAGTGGGTAGGGACGAGGTGGGGGATTAGCCTAACTTTAGCGATGCAGCGTGGAGAGCCACTTCTGGGATGCTTCAACGAGCTGCGACGCGGCTAGTATTAACAAAAGCATTGACTGGAGTGGCCACGATCTGCTCCGGTGGCTGTGTCGGAGCCGTAGCGCGCCGCAAACATGTGCAGTGTGTAGTAACAGATTTATTTATCATACAGTGTAGATAGCTTCACTTATAGCGCAAGTTTTTTTTAAATGCATAAACTTGCAGTAGACTAGGCTAGGCTAATCAGTGATTATGTTCTTTGATAATATTAATGTTCTTTGCTCGTTTTCTGTAGCTGCTTTTTGAATAACTAAGGAAATGTAAGCATTATAATTAGTAACTTGTTATGTTAAATACAAATTAAGTCATATTAAAAACATTAGGCTGCTTTTAGCCTTGGAGCTGGTTTTGGGCAATGAAACTAAGTATGTAAATAATTTAATAAATTAGCACGATAATATCATGTATTGGCGATCTCGCAGGCTGACGATAGGACTCAACACTACTGTAGCGTCAACTATACCTTAATATATCCTTAACTATAATGGAGCAGACGGAACTTTCTGTATTGGCAAGGGGCGTGGCAGTACTGAAACACCGTCTAAGCTGTTCACCAATCACAACGCAGTGGGACAGCTAACCAATCACAAACCATTTTGTTTTTCGGAAGGCGGGCCTTTATCAAACCTGGAACTAATTGAGCCATTTGAGCCAGGCTGGGGAGGAAGGTATTGTAATAATGTAAATTATGTAAAAAAGAATGCGTTTTTTGAACCACCAAGCATGAGAGCATGTTCTAGTACACCCCAAAACAAAATCAAGACTTTTTAAAAGAGCATAATAGGACCCCTTTAAAGCCAGAGCCAGAGTAAGAAGAGCATTGATTGCTGCCTAGTTGTAGTCAATATACTTTTGTACATTTTAAATACCCAAAGAAACCAAAAATACACAAAGAAAACAAAAATAACAACGTTATTTAGCTGCGTCATGTGCATACGCTGCTTACGCAATTGCACTTTGATTTGAATGAAAACAGCGTACCCATGTGACGCAGCTGTCACAGAACAGCATACGCTGTTTGTGTTAGTGGATACGCTCCAAAATGGTGCTAGGGTGACGCGGAGGAGACAGATTGTTGAATAAAGTCATAATTTGAGGTTGAACCCCTAATGTCACATGGATTATTTTACCATGATATTCACACATGTGAGCACAAATACAAACACACACAACCACACACACTCGAACACAACCATGCACACATATATCTGCGCTCATACAGTATACATGTATACATGTTTACACTTTTATATGACCTAATAAATAAATATAGACTGTAAGCAATGAAATAAATCAAATTTGAAGACTATTTAATATTTCTTTTCAATAAAACCATTTAAGTGTAAATTTTATCAGAATTTTAATAAAACATACAAAATAAGGCAGAATCTATATATAGGCCCAGGCATATGGGCCTATATATAGATTCTGCCTTATTTTGTATGTTGTATTAAAATTCTAATAAAATTTACACTTAAAATTTACACTTAATATATATATAAAAAGGATTTAACAATTATTCCTCAATCATTGGTGCATCTCCTCTTCCCTCCACCTTTTTGAATATATTATGTAATATAAAAAAAGAGATACAAAGACACAAAATACATGTAATTGCAGACACTTTGGTGGCTCACCTGATGGTGGTTGGGATATGCTGCTACAAACTTAAATGGTTTGAAATGGCTTCCAAATATCTGTCCACTGTAGTGGACACCATGCATGAAAGGGTTAAAGCGGATGCTTAACATTTGTAGTTTCTGTGATAGAAATAACTCAACATTGTCTGGAACTTGTATTGTGGTGTAAGACAGACAATATCCCATCATGCACTTCAGTTCTGATTATTTGTAAATAACTAGTGGTACTGGGATTGTAAAACTGACAAAATAATAGGCTTTCAAAGAAGGAGGGACTGGAGTCATATAGTGACCAGAATGCGTAGAGACTTGGGGGTGGGCACTTTTGACTTGAGCCAGTAAGAAACCATCCTGAACAAGGTAAAACGCCCTGGCAGCCACTCAGAACCACTCCATAGTAACCGCATAGTGACATCATTGTATCATGGTGGTTTTGTAAAACGTAAACATTTTGTGTTCTTGTTATTTAAAGGAATAGTTCACCCAAAAAGGAAAATTTGCTCAAATTTTTCTCACCTTTAGGCCATTCAAAACGTAGATCTTTTTTTTTTTTTTATGGGAACAGATTTGGAGAAATTTATTATTATATAATTTGCTCATTAAAGGATCCTCTGCAGTGAATGGGTGCTGTCAGAATGAGGGCCCAAACAGCTGATAAAAACATCACAATAATCCTTGAACATTCTGCTAAACATCTCCTTTTGTGTTCCACAGAAGAATAAAAGTAATGCGAGTTTCAAAAGACATGAGGCTGAGTAAGTGGTTTCAGAATTTTCTTTTCTGGATGAGTTGCTGCTTCCACTTCAAACTAGTTTAACAGGGCAGGTAAGGTAGCACGAATGAAGAGTAGAAGGAAGGAATATCTCAGACACTGTATTCTCTTCAGGTCCCCTAAAGGAAGGACGTAAAAGAGGAAGAAAAACAGCTACTTCTTAAGATGTGCTGTTTAATGGATTTTGGGTACAGAATCAAAGAGGCGACAGATTTTTTTTTTTTTTTTTTTTTTTTTTTTACAAAAGAGTGTGTGTGCATTTGTGTGCATTTGAGAACAGCTGAATATGCACCCTTTTTTACTTAGTCCAGGACAATCATCCGTATTATGTTGCTAAGTCCCAAGGATATTTCTCTTGGAAAAATAAAACAGAAATTCTCATATCATTAAAAGCAGAACGAGACGTGCATCAGTGAGAGGTTAAAACTAGACTAAAGCCAGATTTTACTGTCATATGCATCTCACTACGTTCCCCTTTACTGCATTACAGGATTTGGTCTTTAGCATTACTATTGATTTTTTTAATTTTTTTATTTGGCTCTTTTATGAAACTACAAAGCAAGAAACATTACTGAACTCTTATAAGTGGGTTTGCCTCAGTCCAGGTTTGCAGTGCCTATCATTTTTGGGGCCTTTTTTTCCCAGTTGCGTATTTCAGCTTGTTTCTTTTTCCTCTGTGCAAGTTGTAATGATCGGGCAGATATGATGGTTTTGTTAAACAAGCTCCTTTATCTGTTGTTTCTTTGACAACACAGACTCATTCTTGAGACTTTTACAAAAGAAGACTGTAGGCACTAGGGTGTTTTGTTTTCTAGAGGGCTGGTTGAGTCTTTGTGCTTTGGCACATTGGAAAAATGATTGTAATATCAAGTAAATAATGCAGGAAAACAACTAAGATGTACATTGTTGTTGTTTGGGTTAACTTACTATTACAAAAATCTAACTTTAAGGAACACAAGTGATGGATCCCAGTGCAGCTATCACAATAAACTACACACTGCCAAAAATTAATGTAATTTTAACTATGAAATATTATAAAAACACTATGAAATAAAAAAAAATAATTAAAAAAAAACTTTTCTAGAGCGTATTCAAAATAGAGACAGGGAGAAACACCAGCAAATGACCATGTCCAGTGGAAAAACATATGCATAATCCAATAACAGACAATGGTCCGGGCTGGTGGCAAAAGACCACAAAACAAGGAAATGGTCCAGAGACAAAACACAAGTGAAGTGAAGTAAAAAGTACCCATTACTACTACCTGTTTTAGTGTCATCATATTGACACATTAATACAAAATAACTTGCATTTAAAATTTGTTAGCTAATGAATGTATCAAGGCTGAACATCCACCATGTAAAACAGGGCTGGACTGGGACAAAATTTCAGGCCGGGAAATCTCACACTCATCCAGGCCATCCCATACAACCCACAACAAGTTCTGAAACCATGGACAACCCTATTTTTGTATGGCCATCACATTTAAATAAATGTTTAAAACCTTAGGCTAAAGGCTCTCTCTTGAACTGCACCTTCACTTCCATTTTCCTTTTCAGTCTCTTCATTTTCCATGATATCTCTCTGCATCTCACTTTGTGTGTGTTTGCTTTTTTCACTAATTTTCTTGTACCTGTTACTTTTCCCATCAGCCATTTACTGTTATGAGCACAACTGTCTCCAACTTGTTGCAAAACAACCACCTCATTATATTCTATTTGCACTAACAATTTTATTTAAGTTCAATTTAAAGTATCACATCATGACCAGGTGTTGTTGTTTTATCTTAAAATGGCTTAAATACTATAGATTTAAGAAAACTATATTTTCTAAATTGCCTAAAGGTCAAAACTAGTACAATAAGGATTACGTCATGACAATATCTTTACAGAAAAATCCTAATACTGAACATTATCATGAGTCTTATTTTTCTCTTACCAAAATTAACCATGGTTTATTACTGTAAAAATATAGTAACCATGTTTTTTGTTTTATTTATTTATTTTTATTACAATCTGTTTTAATTTGCAACCATAGTTTTACTACACATCTCATGGTTAGACTATGGCTAGTGTAGCAAAACCATGGTTCATTTGTGGTTACCATGGTTTAACTATCCACCTTATTTTTCTATGCGGAAGTAAGCTGTTTTCTGGTAATGTGTTAGACGTCCGGTTCATAATCCCCCATAGGGAAATAACGAGAAGAATATCGAAGTGCAGTAAACGGTAAAACAGTTTGCACTACAAACCAGGGTGTTCATAATTGAGATAATACATTAAAATAATATGGGAAGACACACCAGTTTGCAATATCAAGCAGCAAAACGAGTTTTCGGTGCAGTTTCCAATAGCTGGCAGTGGATGAGACCGGAAGCCAGACACAAAAAAATTACGAATGGCTGCACCCACTCTTATGGGAAAAATAAGGTGGATAGTAACCATGAATTTTGGTTTTCACTTTCGTAAGGGTTGTGTTGTTATCTGCCCTAGCTCCCTCTGAACGTATTACAAAACTATGTTTTATAACATTGTTTGCTAAATTACTGCTGTAACTTTACAGTAGATAATAATAATGTCGTTTAGCATAGAATATTTTGAGTGATGATGTAGTTTCGTTTATAGTAGCTGTAGTTTTGTCTTTGTTTATTTAGTTAAGCATTAAACTGCTAGCCACTCTTAGCAGAATGTTTACAGATGAAACTGACCTGCACTTGAAGTCCTGAACAGGTCAGTATAGTTTTGCCTCTATGATCCAACCATAGACTGTAAAAAATATGGACGTAGTGTCCGTGACGTCACCCGTAGGTTTCTGAAGAGCATTTTTGAAGCTCTTAGTGGGTGGGAGTCGGCCGTCGCCATCCTGGAATCACGTCACTGCACGTCACTCCCCGATAATCGAAAATTGGCAAAGAGGCGGGACGTGGGTGGAGCTGGTTGCTGAAACCATGCCCGCCTAGTGCGACGGTGGTGACAGCAGTGGCAATCCACCTGTCACTCAAGTGGCCACGCCCTAAATGATGCAGATCTTTAAGGCTTAATATAATTTAAATGGATGAGTTATAAAAAAAAATCACCCCCCTCACAGTTGACATAAAGGGCAAAATTAGCTATATAGACCAAAACCAAAACTTTTTGTACCAGGCTGTAAACATTTTTTTTCTGCTGTAAAGTTGGGCATTTTAACATGGGGAGTCTATGGGATTGCCTCCCTTTTGCAGCCAGTCGATGAATTGCAGTTTTAGTCACTTCCGTGTTGGCTTCAAGAGGGGGACTGGGAGGTTGCCGCTTGGATCCAACCCGGCGCTTCCACTCACTTCTTGAGTCACTTGCAATGATTACCCTGATAGAAACCGTTTGGCGGGGACGCTGAGCGTTAGTCTTGCCAGTCAAGACTAACCGATCCATGATTTATTAGAGATTTGTTATCGAATGGTGATCCACCAAATTCTGATTGAAACTAAAGTAACAAGCCTGTTTTAAAATTGTAAGAAGTAGAAAGTACAGATATTTGTGTAAAAATGTAAGGAGTAAAAGTAAAAGGTAGTCAGAAAAATAAATAGTGAAGTAAAGTACTGAAACCAGAAAAATCTACATAAGTACAGTAACGTAGTATTTGTACTTAGTTACTTCCCATTGCCCTCTGATGGCAAGTGGGAGGAATAACAAGGACCAGGTTTGTGACAGTCACAGTAAGTTTCCGTACTATATACAGGGGGAAAGCTGTAAAAGATTCCATGTACTTTTACAGTAAAATTCTGTTAATTTGACAGTTTTTAGATGTAAAAAAATGAATAAATCAACTTAATTTAGAGTAAAAAACTCTGAACTGATATTCCCAGAATTCCCTACTTGACACTCAACATTTGAAAGTATTTAGTTCAAATAATAATTCTTAATAGTTTTTGTTATCAGTTATATACATTCATGTTACATCTTCTGTAATAAATGTTTATTTCATTATTTAAGTGTCAGGTGTACTACCATGATGGTGTTTTGTGTTTGTGTGAATGATTTTCGGTATCTTTTACAAAATTATTCTGGCACAGCTGCCAAAATTATTTTGTAAAAATTACATTTTTTTTTTTTTTTTTTTTTACAGTGTATGTGTATTGAGTATTTATGTGATGTCAGTCATTTTAAATGGTTTATTTTGGTTGTATATGTTTATTTGTCCTTTGAATTCAATTTAACTTAATATAGTTTTAGTATTATAAGGCTGCCAAAGTTTACTAAATTATGTAAGTCTTTTTTTCGTGTGTTCTGCTTTTACAATATACCATGCATCCAATTAATCTATTTTTTAAATTAAACTGATTAATCTTTACAATAATAGCTATTAACTGTACTGAACAATTTAAAACACCACTGAAAGAAAGTTGTGGGATTTACTTTGAAAAAAAAAAAAAAAAATCACAAAAAATTGCTAGTAAATTTCACAAATATTTACAAAGAAACAACACATAACACTGAATAAAATATGCATTTTTAAGTGGAAATTAACAAATTTATAAATGGAACAATTTGAATAAACTGTTGAGTTTACACAACTTAAGAAATATTAATACTACTTACAGGATTATTACAGGAAATTTCCTGATAATTTACTCACCCCTATGTCATCCAAGATGTTCATATATTTCTTTCTGCAGTTGGAAAGAAATTAAGGTTTTTAAGGAAAACATTCCAGGATTTTTCTCCATATAGTGGACTTCAATGGGACCCAACAGGTTGAAGGTCCAAACTGCAGTTTCAGTGCAGCTTCAAAGGGCTTAACTTAACTTAAAAAAGTTACAATTTAAATACGTTAAATACCACAGATGCTCATCTTGCACTAGCTCGACCTTACGCATTACATAATCATGCACGTGTGACATAGGCTGAAGTGTTTACTAGAGTTTACAAAGTGAATGTGCCAAGAAAGTCAAACACCCTTTATACAAAAAGGTAAAACAACAATGTTGGACGATTCTGAAGTTGGAGGAGAAAATGAAATGGAGTTACCCTACCTTTTTTAACACCAAAATTCACAGACAAAGAACTAACCACATGTAAACTTTCCAACGTGATTATGTAATGTGTGAAGGTGCATCTGGATTGCAGATGAGCATCTGTGGTTAAAAAGTATCTAAATGTTTTTTTTTTTTAGAAAATGGCCAATCATTTCACTAGATAAGACCCCTTATTCCTCGGCTGGGATCGTGTAGAGCCTTCTGAAGCTGCAACTGCAATTTGGACCTTCAACCCACCCATTATAGTCCACTATATGGAGAAAAATCCTGGAATGATTTCCTCAAAATCCTTAATTTCTTTTTAACTGAAGTAAGAAAGACATTAACATCTTGGATGACATAGGGGTGAGAAATTATCAGGCAATTTTTTATTCCAGAAGTGAACTAATTCTTTAATATTGTTACCTATGTAATCATATCAAATTTTAGGTCATGGCAAACTGACATTTTTAGTTTAAAGTTAAAGCTCAGTTTAAGGTTAACTAACTTAATTTATACACTACAGATAGGATATTTGGGGGACGTGACACCCACTAGGTCAGTCCACCCTGCTGTGCTTACTGACAATTGATGCAGGTTTGAAAATGGCAAAGTCACAAATGGTTTACAGAAACAAGCATCAGTGACATTAAGAGAACACTGTATGAAAAAATCTCATCCTACACAACACGCAAGAGAGGTGTTTTCTCATCTGCTTTATCCCCACCCTCATTCATCACAACCTTTTTTTAATTTCTCCCTGTAGGCACATCAATGTGGTTGACAGTCAGAATAAGTAATGTCAGCAAGTAGATTGAAAAGTTCTTTTCAGACATTGTAAGCTTTTGTTTTCTTGCCGGAAAAGAAGACCCAAAGCTTGGCTCAGACACACAGCCAATTATAGGCACAGTAAAATGGCATTTTATCAGGCGGCAAAGCTGTCTATCACAGATGTAGATGGTTTGACTGGAGTCCCTCACGTATCACCGCTGGATGGTTTGAAGACGAGGTCATGCCTTTCAATGAGCGAGACATTAGTGAACGTCTCAAACTCATTCACTCTTACATAATGACTTTATTTTATGTTCCAGGAAAGTCAAATGTAGCAAGACAGTTTCATTTTACAGAATGAATGGTTTACATTATGTGTCCTTTTTGTACCTGCTTGGCTTCTACTGAACAAAAACATTTTCTATTATCATGTTTGGTGGTCCTTTACTACTCTTCTACCCATAATATGTTCAATATATTATATAAAAAAAGCATTGTTGTACTTTGTAAAACTACACTGTATATTAAATGCCTGTTTATATTTTATACAACGATTTTATAGGTGCCATTTATAATCTACATTAATGAAGCACTTTACAGTAAATGTGTTCGGAGGGCCAAAATCAATATCTCTTTAGTGGTGGTAATAAATTAATTTTCTTACTCTAGCGTAAATCACTTTGCAATAACAAAGTGTCCTCCAAAATCTGTATCAATTTGTGTATTATTTAATGCAGATGACAATTCGACGAGACAAGGAGAAGGAAAGGGCCAGTGTGAAAGAAAGCGGGATTTGACAAATAAATCATGACTCACGACTTTAAATCATGACAATTAACAGCGTTACTGAAGCATTCCAGAGGGGTGAAATTGCTCAAATCCACAGCACACATTCAGAATGAGATTAGGGTGGGACGTTTCTGGACACAAAACCACCTCTGCTTGGATGGACCGGGAGGAGGCGTTTATGCATGGGAGAGGGTAGCTATTCTTCTATTGTCATATATTGAAATATGTGAGAATAGAAAAAGAGGGGGTGTCAGTTTCTTTGCTGACGTCTTTGCTGATTTCTATAGTCTCCCACACTCTAGATTATGCAACTGTAACACTCTACACTTTTTCTCCATTTCAACTTTTAATCTTAACTTAAATATTCTATATTAATCATCATTAATCAGTAATTTAATCAATATAACACAGTCTACATGACTCTACATGCATTCTGCATGTTATCATTAAATTGGTAGAATCAGAAACATCTGATGAGTTGATATCACAACTTCATTTTTAAGATTTAATGTGCCTCCAGCATGTCTAAAAAATTTCAGCTGAAGTATCTGCAGCTGTATGTTGATGCTCAAGGAACTTAAAGAAATGACAGTAAAATCCTGATAAGACTCACTTCATAGAAAACACCTACGCACATTCATAAAGACGCGCGAAGTCAGCAGTTCAAGGACAGATATGATTAATGTAGTAATATATGTGAGAATTGTAGCACTCAAGAAAAGTCCAACTCCATGAGAACTGGTAAAATGATTTCAACCTTCCAAGCACTAAATAATAACGCTAACAGCTCATGACAACAGTTCATACATCATTAAAGCTTTTGAAGTTGGCTTTGATATTAAAGCCTTAACTTAAACTTTTCTTATTACTTTGAGTTACAGGATTCTCTCCCTCCATCCCTACACATTGACTGCATATCAATTTGCAAGCTTAAGTACTATGCACTAAACGGATGTATTTCACTGATTATGGGAAAGTACATAGCCTACTTCTGAGTGTGAGTGATCACCTTTCAGCACTGAGGTGGAAGTGTTAGCATAGCTAAGCAATAGGATCTTTTAGAACTGGTACTGGGACATGTTATAAGTCATAAACTTGTGTCTTGATGTCACAGTTGCCTTAATTTTGACATTTGTGATTACATGTATTAGTTGTAAGCAGTGTTGGGCATGTTACTGTAAAAGAGTAATTAGTTAGAGTTACTAGTTATTTCTCACAAATAGTAACTGAGTTAGTAACTGAGTTACATGATTATAAAAGTAACTAATTACTAGGGAAAGTAACTAATGTGTTACTTTTTTTTTTAGAAAAATGCTCAAATATGTCAAGTAACTTGGATGTCCCCAATATTAAGTATGTTAAATGAATGAAATGGACACTAAATAGAATAAATTATTATTATAAAACATTGTACACTAATCTACTATAATGTGTTTTAATGTTGATGTGAGAGACACCTATCAAATTAAAAATATATATTGTAAATATTATCAACCTTCTATGGACACCTTGGCAATAGAATCACCATTGGCTAGTTCATATTTTGTTGTTGTTGCTAGTTTTATTTTTTTTAATTTTATTTTATTTTTTTTTTTTTAATATCTGAAAGTACACTTTTGCTGTCAAGCAGTATAATATATTATAATAATTTAGCATTAAACTTTAGTAATTAGAACTACTATAATAACCATGTACGAATGCATTTGTCATGTTGACTGATCTTAGGACTGGTGGTGGTGCTTAAGATATTGTTTGTCATTTAGTGTATCTATAAAAAAGGGGGAGAAAAATAATACTGATAAGATAAAACTACTACGAATTCTACTACTAACAACAATATAAAACGCACTAAAGATTAACGATCTGCTGGGTTCATGAATATTAATTACGTTGTGTTCGCTCGAACTGATTTGCCGAAATCAAAACAGGGACGATCATAGGTGAGCGCCAGCCAATGAGATTGCCGTTTGCGCATTAGTTCCGCCTACTACCGGAGAAACCGGCAGTTCTTAAAAGCTTAAGAATTCCGAAGGACCTCCGTTATTTTGACAGGAAAATACAACAAAGAATATCGTTTACATATAAAAGACTCTCTCGCTCTGTATCTTTCTTTCACAACAAACCACAACAAAATCCTCGTGATTCTGATTCTAAGAGAAAGCGACGGCTAGTTGTGTGCCTTCACACGAGTCTGCGGTTCATCAAATACAGGTACGCTACGCATCCATTCATATGAACTGAAAAATAAATAACAAGTTATAATAAATAATAGTAACGCCGCATTTCATCGTCAGTAACGGTAACGGCGTTATAACGGGGGAAACAGTAATTCGTTTGATTACTCGTAACTGAAAAAAATAACTCCGTTAGTAACGCCGTTTATTCCCAGCTAACAAAAAAAGGTCGCCACAACGTCCCCTGAATGGCATCTGCGAACGTCCCCTGGACGTCATCGTGTAGGGTTTTTTGGACGTCATGGGGACGTTGCGAGTTCGTTCGCGGGACGAAACGGGGACGTTCGCGGGACGTACCACGGACAATTGCGGGACGTTCATGAAAACATTGTGGGGACCTATAGCGAACGTTCGCTACAGGTCATTTTAATATATGTAAACATGTCATTAGCCAGATCAGACAAAATTGATCTACCCAAGGAATAAACACACAAGCAATAGTACATTAACAATACTTTTTTATTTGTTAAAATATTTTTCTTTTGTGTGTGTGCGTGTCTGTCTGTCGTCTGACGTGTGTTCCAGATGTTGTTCGTTATCCAGGTCTGATTCCACCCTTATGTTCGAAACCTAAAACAATATAAATGAACAAAAATCAGCAATGGTTTTAAACCTGGACTTCGTTTTTGCATAATGACATAATATTCTATCAAACTGAATCATTATCTGCGCGAATGACACCTGCGTAGAATTTCCCGATTGATAGCCAACCTCTTATGATTTTTAGGCCATTGTTCCTATTCTATGTGCGTTTATCAAAAATGCACTTAACACAAAAGCACCAGCATATCGCTGTTTGTTCAATATTGAAGTTCAATATCTGTCAATACTGTATACATTTAATCGTTTCAGCTTTACGAAAATCTGATATATGGCAATATATGTAAAACACATATATATGTCGATGTATGGATTACACAGATATATAAAATAGCCGCTTTCAAATATGCTACATATATTTCCCTAAATACACACACATATGTCTTTATAATACATGTTCATATATGGCCAACAATGTATATGTAAATTAAATATATGTTAAATATATTTACATATATTTGAACTAAAAATTTAATGGCAAAATATAAATGGCAAAAACACAATAAGGGTAATGTTTAAAAAACTTTTAATTAACTGATCAGCTACAAAACACAATAATATTAACACTTTTTTTAAAAAGTTATTTAAAATGTATTAAAAGGGATAGTTCCCCAGAAATGAAAATTATTTAATTATTTACTTACCATCATGTTGGTCCAAACCTTTATGAGCTTCTTTCTTCTGCTGAAAAAAGACGATATTCTGAAGAATGTTTGTAACCAAACAGTTTTGGGGCTCCACTTACTTTTTTAGTATTTTCCTATCATGGAAGTAAGTGGACAACAACTGTTTACAAACATTCTTCACAATACCTTTTTTGTGTTCAGCAGACGAAAGAAGCTCATTCAGGTTTGGATCAACTTGATGGCAGTTAAATAATACAACATTTTTATTTTTGGCTGAAGTTACAGTAAAACAATCAAGTGGCAATATAGTGACAACTACTTTAATTCTGAATATTTTTTTTTTTTTTTTTTTTGCTGATGCAGTTCAGAGCTCTGCCATTTTGCAGTTCAAGGCTGTACCAATTTGGCCAGAAGTGGTTCCTGGGATGTATCATCATCACAGCATCTTAAAAAAATGCAGAAAATTAAGTTAGAAGCACATTAATCCTAAAACGGGCAAGAAATCAGAAAATAAATTCATTGCTATTTCCCATCTTCTTAGGACACAAATAATACAATTTCATGATTTTTTTTTTTTTTAAACATGATTTTTTTATCATTAAGTTTGGTTGACTAAAAATCATGTGATGGCATTATTTATGATTCTCAGATTTAAACTATCACCAACAGCACAACAACGCAAAAGGAAGCTAAATTATGAAGGTTGTGTAACGTTGTTTTACTTTTCCCCTCAGCTCCCCTGCGACTAGCAACAAACCTTAAATATTGTAGAAACTGTTATAGCGACCTTCACGTCAGCACTGCATAGAAATTAATATCTATGAGAAATGTTTAGGTGCACACAGCATATTAATATCATCATGAAGAAATAATACACATAATGTAAATGAAGTAAAACAGTTACTTTTGGCATTTCCTTGATATAACTAACTTTCCTGTCTGCTCTGTGTTGTGATTGAAAGAAAATATCTCTCTGAGAAAAAGTTCAGGAGAGCACAGCACATAAATATCACTATAAATCCATATGACATTATAAAATACAAATTTTAAATGAGATAAAACACTTACTTCAACTGTTTCCCTGTTAAAAGCAACCTCCACGTCAGCACTGCATAGCAATTCAGATCTATGAGAAAAGTTTAGGTGCACACAGCATATTAATATCATCATAAAGTAATATTACAAGTAAATGAAGTAAAACACTTACTTTCTGTGTTTTCCTTGATAAAACCAACTTCTTTGTCCGCTGCATCGCGAGTGAAAGAAAATATTGCTCTGAGAAACAGTTTAAATACATAAATTTCGCTATAAATCCATATGACGTTATAAAACACTTACTTTCCCTGTTAAAATGACCTCTACGTTAGCACTGTAATGCAAACGAGATCTGTAAGAAACGTTTATGTTGGTTTAGAAGCATACAGCTATAAAATATATATGTTAAATGAGGTAAAACACTTACTTCTTACGTTTCCCTGTTAAAAGCACTGCGTAACGTTAATATCGTCATAAAGTAATAACATCTTATAAAACACATATCGCAATTGAGGTAAAACACTTACTTACGGTGTTTCCTATGCCCTGTCTGCCCCGCATTGCCAGCGAAAGGAAATAACGTTATCTCTCTGGGAAGAAGTTCAGGAGTACACAGCTCTCGTCTGTTCCGCATCGCGAGTAGAAAAAAAAAATTTGAGAAAGGTTTAGCGGCATACAGCCCATTAATATAATTATAAAACGATATTATATTACAAAACACATTTTGTGCGTAAGATGAAACACTTTATTCCGTTGTCTCCGCATCGCGAGGGAAGAAAATGGCCTCTGTGAAAAATATTCCAAATGGGTCAGGCGCGCACACGAGCAAATGTCCCGGATGTGACTAATACAGATGAAAGGCCGTATTTACACTAGTGTTCATCACAACAAGTTTAAATCTTTACTCTGAAAGTCCTTAACGCCAGGATATATATATATATATATATGTTCATATATGGCCATGTATCACATTTCTATATGGGTGCTAACGTTAGCTTCAAAAGTGTTTAGGCTAACGGCCAGCAGTCTTACACGACGGACAGCCTCAGCAAACGTTGTAAAAGGTAAACTTTTCATAAAATGTAAATATTACGAGATACGCAGTGGTTACGGTACTTAATGTCTACAAGTATAAAAGTATAAATACCTTTTCGACCGGACAAAAGCGAAAACTCAAGGCCATATCTGGGGAAATCACCATGACCGTTAACTGTCACTCAGCGTTGCCATGGATACATGCGCGTACCCTAAGTGACGTCACTCGATCACCAGCTCATTTGATTGGCTTTTACACTTTTATTTTTGCGCTGCATAACAGTCTTAAATGCAATAACTAAAAAAAAAAAAGTAATTTTCCTTAATAACTTGTCTTGTCAGCTTACCAACAGCTTGATAGCCTATGTAAATATTAAAAAGTAAGAACTGATTTATTTGTCTTACCTGTGTTATTTTCCACTTTCTTTTCTATTCTTCATGTTTTCCTTGGCTGCATTCATCACTCTTCAGGGATTCAACCTTATTTTATTTATGTATGGGGAACACATAGGGCCTAATTGTAGCCTAGGTTCAATTACATTATTGAAGTGTATCTTGTTTTTGATGTCGAAATGCTGAAACAGACTCGTGATTTGATAATTACAGAAGTTACTTTTTCTTTTGCATAAATTAAAGTTATTTATTTTGCCACAAATTAAAATATATAGTTTATAGTATATAATAATAATAATAAAAATAATGCCAATCTTTCCATTTTTCATTCCATTATCACAGTTAAAAAATGGATTTTGTTTTAAGGAAATATCCTTTAAAATCCAATATGGGTTTATTATTTTTTTTATTATTACTTGTCTTTAATTTAATGAACTCTGAGTTGCAAGGTGTCAGGTAAAGTCCAAGCATGGGCGACTGGATTTTTCATGTGTTGTTATGGAAATGATGAGAGACAAAACAGGGATGTTTGCAAACTGGTTCGGGCGAATGTCCTCCGAATGTCCGCCAGCGAACGTCAAAAAGAGAACCAAATGCGGACGTAAGTGAACGTCCTCAGAACGTCCGTCCGCGAACGTTACAAAGCGGACCAAATCCGGACGTCCTTAAACGTTCGACAGTGAACGTTATAAAGCGGACCAAATACAGACGTCGTCCAAACGTCCGCCAGCGAACGTTACAAAGCGGACGTACTGCGGACCTAAACCGACGTTCGTAACGTCCGGGGGACGTCCCCTGTTTGCTGGGTTTCTAACGCCGTCATTCCCATCACTGGTTGTAAGTACACATCTTACTATAGCTAAGTATTAAGAGCGTCAGATTATGATTTTATACTACATAATTATGTTGTGCCTGATACCACCCTGCTGAAAAAACAATAGACACCATCAGAAAATTTGCAATAGTTTTACTGCTTATAACTGGTCTCTACTGCTACTTGGTCATCTTCTTTTGGTGGCTTGTTAAAAACCAATAAATCCTAATGTAAAATATCCCAAAACACACTACAGAAAACCATTTTTAATGGTTTTAATGGTTAAAAGTTGATGGTTTGTAATGTTTGTAATGGTATTTGTAGTGGAAACCATTTTCTGTTATGGTTTTATTGTTTTTTTCAGCAGGGACGGACCCCATTTTAATGTTTTCATTTGCATTTAAGTGTGCCCACATGCATCTCAGAGACGTCTATCTGATGAACATGTTTACATCTTGAAGGAGTATTTTTTTTTCAGAGTGTTTGCTAGGGCTGGGTAAAAAAAAATATTGATTTCTGGATTTCAATCGATTCTCATTGTTACAAAACTACCCTGATTCTTAAATACCAAGAATGGATTAGTCGAGACTGTTTTCAGTTAATAACGGAAAATCAGCTTTGCCGCTTTTGAAACAAAGTCTCAGATTTCTGTTGATGGTTATTTCAGTGTTCAAACAGTAAATACCATTTTGGCGCTGTTTAATGTGAGGGACAGATGACTGTAGCGCATCAACTCAAGAGAAGCAGCAGCACAAAACGCATGTGAACTGATTGTCTCCTTCACTTTAATACCAGTTTCAGCATGAGTAAACATGAATAAATATAAGGTATGTTAAAATAAGATGACAACTTACCGAAGTCCGTATCCTGTCCCATGTAATCGCTCAATCAGTGTTTCAACCGCGCAAAGACGTCAATATAATAACTTGTAAACATTATCCGGTAAAGTCACATTTACCTCAGAAAATAAATAAATAAAATTCTGGTGACCATAAACTCCTTAGTCAGCTAGAAAAATAAACTTTAGAGAGGGGCATTTTGCTAAAAATATACTCCATATAACATATTAATTGTGATTTTTACTGTTCTTCAATTTTTAATTTATGTTTAAATTAATCCATCAAGTTATGACATTCACTATTTAAATGGTTATATTAAAAAAAACTAATTGTAGTAGAAACATAATTATGTAATTGTTACTTTATTATTATAAAGTTACTTATAAAGTTAGTTAATTTAAGAGTTTGTATGTAAATCATTTAATTTTAAGCTTCAATATTATAGTAATGGCAGACTCTTTTTTTTTTTCCTTGAGAAAATCTGGCATGTTACAGTACCTTACATAGCCTACACTACCAGTCAAAAGTTTTTGAACAGGGTTTTCTTCTGCTCCAAAGCCTGCATTTATTTAATCCAAAGTACAACAAAAAAAGTACAATTTTGAAATATTTTTACTGCTTAAAATAACTGTTCTGTATTTGAATGATCTTTTAACATGTAATTTATTCCTGTGATTTCAAAGCTGAATTTTTAACATCATTACTCCAGTCTTCAGTGTCACACGATCCTTCAGAAATCATTCTAATATGCTGATTTGCTGCTCAAAAAACATTTATTATTATTATTTTGTTGAAAACAGCTGAGTAGAATTTTTCTCAGGTTTCTTTGATGAATAAAAAGTTTATCTGAAATAGAAATATTTTGTAACATTATAAATGTCTTTATCATCACTTTTCCAAAACTTGAGTCAAACCCCAGCCCTAGTGTTTCGGGACGTTTCCTGTTAAACGTCAAACAGACATTTAGAAAATGTCTTTAGGTTATGATTTATGATTTGAAAATCATAAAGATGTTATCAAATGTTTGTACACAGCAGATGCTTTCCAGATGAAGCAATCTTTAACAGACATCTTGCAGATGTATATGTGCTAGTAAGTCTCAAACTTGTGTTGGAAGTGAAATGAAAATTCTGTCATTAATTACTTACCCTCATGTTGTTCCAAATCTGTAAGACTTTAGTTCATCTTCGGAACACAAATTAAGACTTTTTTGGTGACATCCAGGAGCTTTCTGACCCTGCATAGACAACAATGCAACTACCATGTTCAAGACCCAGAAAGGTAGTAAGGACATTGATAAAATAGCCCATGTGACATCAGTGGTTCAACCTTATTTTATGAAGCCACAAAAATGTGTGCAAAGAAAACAAAAATAATACATTGATTCAACAATTTCTTCTCTTATGTGTTAACAAGAGAATCCGTTGACATGCATGGCATTTGCATGTAGGTGTTAGCAGGTACTGCAGTATTGCAACATGCTAAAATGTATGCATGACTATACTCTTCGTATACCTATTAAAAATAGTGACAACCTTTGGCATACGAATTGGTCTCAATAACTATGTTTAGACAGGTACACCTATAGAGCAGCAGGAGATGAGCTTTGATTTTATTTAAGAAGTAATGGATTTGGAGGTCTGTCAAAGTCTGTTATATGTGTTCTGTTTCACACATGTTTGAAGACCATTGCCGTGTGTAAAAGAGAAGATGTGAAGACCAGCACAGGAGGACTCTCTCAGAATAAAAAGGATAATAAGAAAGATCAATCGCGCTCTCTTTCTCCATGTCTCTCTGTTCACAGATCACCCATGCATTCCAGCATCTGTGTGACTCGTGAATGAGTGCCGTGCCTGTTCGCGACCAAACTGATGCCAGGCCTGCCAGTGTCCATTTGTCAATGCATGTGAGTAATGAGTTTAATCTCTCCAGAGACTGTCCATTCATATGCTGTGATTGGGCCTGAGCCACATCAGCTACAGGATCTTAATCTCAAATTGGCCTTTAATGTTTAAACTAATTTATGCAACAGCATGGAAGACGTGCCTGTGCTGTCCCGCCTTTATCTTTGTACCCCGCTGCTGAGCAAGTCTTTCGATTGTTTATTTATTTCCAGCAGATAAATGACACCGAGGGTGACCATCTGCGAGAGTAATGCTTCATCTTCAAGCATGTGAAAGATGCCCAATTCCAAGCAGAAGCGTAATGACAGGCTGATGTGTCAAGATGCACATATTCATGCATGAACTCACAAGCACACATTTCTCATTCCAATTATCTTGCACCTGTCTGGCTTTCGATGAAAGACTTTACCAAACTAATGTTCTCAGCACGACTCTGTTCTTAGTTCCATGTTAACACAGTCTGGATGGTCCTGCTATGCTAGATAGGGCTGAATGGCACATGCTCCGAACTAATGAGCTCATTCCAAACGAAATGTAGAAAAGATATGATCAATCCATCACAGATATTAGCCTTCTCATATAGAGCAATACAAGCATTAGTAGTTCTAAATGTGCAGGCAATGAACAAAATGATTTGAATATGTTTATCTGGCTGTATTTTACATAAGTATAACAAATCTCAGATATCCAGATTTATATTCTGCACTGTTCAGACATAAAATGTTTGGCAAAGTAAATATTCAAAAAGGCTCATGATGCAAAACAAGCAGGAAAGAAAGTTTACAAATGTAGACACATTAGGGAAATGAAATATGGTGATATGACCAAAATCTATGAGTAATTAGATTTCACGGTAATGATATATATCACAATATAGTTATTTTTGCTTTAAATAAGGTCTTAATGCTTTATGATATCAACGTTTTTACTATAGAAATTTCAGAATTCTTTTCACCAGTGTCAATATCACAAAAAAACCAATACTACCCTAAAAAAACAAAAAAACAAATTACAAGCAATAGGACAAAAAACTACAGTAGATAGATGCAGTGTATAAAAACACTGCATATTCTTCACTGTGTAAATGAAATTTCTTCTTATTAAAGTTCACAAAAGTGATTTAGTGAGAGATTTTCTCTCTTTTGTTGTTTGATTAACATGAATGACACACAGCAGACATATTAGACTGCTATCACTTTAAGAGCTGCCCAGATCCAATATACTATTACGCATGCGTTTTCTTTCTCAGCTGTTTGCTTTCGCTTAAGACCTAAAGTACTGTTTACAAGGATATTTGCAAAGATGGCATTTTAACACATACAACCTTCTGAGGCCTATAAAGTGGCAAAAATAACTCTGTTAATTACTCTGAATTACATAATCAGATTCCAAAAATGAAGTACTTGTAGTTAACCCTTTAACTGTCACTCCCATTTTTTAAACACAGACATAAAATGCACTATCCAGACTTAAATTTTTATAATTCATGAATGAAAATATTTTGTAATGTGATTTTGATGTACATTTTCCGTGGTAATGCAATGTCTGATTTTAAAATGACTTTCAAAGGATGAATTTTTAGATTTTGAACTGATATATAATTTGTGACAAAGGTCAGAACTCATGTTATGATGTAGATTTTTTTAAGGTGCACTCTTGACATATATTAATCTATTGCTTTTCCTACATAAGTTGTAACACAAAAATATGGTAAAATATCTATTTAGGAGTCTTAGACCTTCCAATGATGTATAGTTTGTCATGATTAGATTAGGATTTTTTTGTAATATGGTGAAGTAAACTAGCGTCCCACAGAGTGGATGGTGACAGTTAGAGTTAAAGTAAGTTACATTTTAAAATACTCGTGATGAAACTACAGTTACTTTTTTATTGATTACATGATTACATATTGTTCACACAATAGCAGTAAATTATTCATAATTTATTGATTCTCTCAAGTTCCTCTTTTTTATCTGTTAAATTTTCCTTTCTAAAATAGTCTACCACTTATATACACTCAGAAAGTCCAGTTTTGTGGACATTCACACATAGACTAGTCATTAGTCAGATAGTGACGCAGCATTTAATCAATGGATTTACAAAAATCATTTCAGGTTTAAAAAGTGCTTCAAACTACTAATAAACGCATTCATTTTTATTTTGAATTATAAATCAATAGACTATTTAACCATGTATTGTTATGTATTATTGAAAGGCTTTTGTCTAAAATGCACAAATTCTCATTATTTCTTATTTGCAGACATTCTCAAACTTTTTTCATCTGAACCTCTTTCTCCTAATGTATTTACTTTAAAAGGGTTGGCCTAGTCAAACAGCAATTCTGTAAAAGACAACATCTCCCTTTGCATTGAACTTTGAGCGTCGTAACTTTGCAGATGTTGTTTATGCTCAAACAGCAATATTACGCACTTTAACTAAAGTTAAAAAAGTGAAATCATAATTAATGACCCCTTTAAGTACCGCTGAGATTTAAAATAAATATTTTAATCATTGCATTTCACATTTGCATGTTTATGGTTCTCTGACATTGGTTAATGGTCATATGGCATGCAGGTAAACATAAAATATTAGATTTTTTTTTTTTAGTTCACAAACCCCCTGCATTTCCTTTACGAACCCCAGTTTGGGAAACCTTGATGTAATGTTTAATACACTTCATGTTGGTAATTACAATGAAAGGAATATATTTTCTCACTCTTTGTATTTTTACATCATTTTTGTGCAAGATTATCCTGTTTAAATCAATGTGATAAACGAGTTAAGTCAAAAGTAATGTAAAAGTAATCAAAAAGTAATCTGATTACATTACCTAAAATGTGTAATGTAATGGATTACGTCACTGACTACAATTTTTGTCATGTAATTTAGAATCAGTAATGGATTACAATTTGTAAGTAATCTACCCAGCACTGCCCATGCTTTATGAGCATTTCTCAGAACATATTGTGAAATGAATTCTCTTTCGTTACTTATTGCGTTTCAACGGCTTAAAATCAGTTGTTTTTAAACCACAATGATTGAAAACACGAACAGTACGTTTTTGTGAGCACATAGCACAGCAATGTCATGTGACTGTGTATAGTAGGGGTGCTCAACCCTGGTCCTGGAGATCGACTTTCCTGCAGAGTTCAGCTCCAACCCTGACTAAACACACCTGAACCAGCTAATTAGGATCTCAAGAAGCACTTGATAATTACAAACAGGTGTGTTTGATTAGGGTTGGAACTAAACTCTGCAGGAAAGTCGATCTCCAGGAACAGGGTTGGGTACCCCTGGTGTATAGAGACGAGCAAAATCTCTAACAGTTAACAAATTTCTGCTGGTATATCGCCCACCTCTACTTGGTGACATTGAATTATGTAGGCTGAATTTCTAGTGAAAGATGCTTTGGTGTTTTCCTAGAACTGCTATCAACTCTGTACACCCTTAAAATAAAGTTTGCCAAGATTCTTTCTGCTATCACATAAAGGTCCCCTTTTTGCACTATATAGATGTTGTGCAATAGAAATGTTAAAAGTTCTTCATGCAGTCAAAGATGCCAATAAAGAGCCTTTATCTTTACGATACTATAAGGAAAAGAATCAGAAATTTAGTCCTTGACTTTTGGGACTCTTTCAAGAAAGTAAAAGAAATGTAAATGGTTCCTAATAAAAGCCATTTTGCTGAATAATGCTGAACCTTTCTTCAGTGTGCTATTTAATGCGTAAGTTATGTCAAAAAAAAAAAAAAAACACTTTCTGTATTCTTCAAGGTATGTGCGTCACATACAGTTAAACCTTGGAATGCCTTTATGCTTCATTTACATTGTAAATGTGTTCAGCAATGTTCCTGATATGTTCAACATGTTCAGAGAGCACAAAATATTGAAAGAAAAACATTGAATATCAGCCTGTGCATAATTTAACGTTTGATCTTGCACTTCAAATTGTTGCAAGGGCTTACATGTTTTAATATCAAGATTATGTAAGAGGTGTTTTGTGGCAAACTACTTTTTAATCAAAGATGCTTGTGTGTATGTGAGAGCAAACAGAATGAGAGAGAAAGAGAGAGCACAGAAGCGTGTTCTGGATTGACAGATTAAATGATAGTTTCAAGATAACTCTGAAGGACCTGAAATTACAGCTGTTAACTCATTTGAAACCAGGTTGATCTGAAGATCTTCAGCTTGGAGGTTAAACGGCTCTGATATGGTAATCATTTCATCTTATCGTGGAGGGCCACTCAGTCCACATGAAGGTAGGCCGTAGCTTTATTATACAGAACATCATGTTAAATATTAAGTGATTTTTGACTTTACCCATTTGACCCTTTGCAATATGCAAAATAGTCTTCAACTTTTTAAACATTTGCATAGTAAATCAGAAGTGATTTAGACTCCACCAAAATTCTGTGAGACTGTGTGTTTTTTTTTTGTGGAGTCATCAGGCATTCAGTGTTTATCCTGCGATCTGAGCACTAAAGTCCTGCCTTAAAATTAAAATGTAGTCATGCGTAGAGTTTTAGCTTACACTGACAGATCTTAAACACACTTTTAAACTTGGATTAGTGACTCGAAACAAACTTGCGATTTAATATTATAATGTGAATTAATACGTTACGCTCACTTGACTTTTGTTTAAACTTTCTCTTCTGTCTTTTCCTCCTCCTCTAACAGGGACTCAAGTGCACTTCAAATAGGCAAGTCCCCTCTTTCCCTCGCCGCTGTGCTTCCTTTTATCCTCTTAGACACTGAGGACACAAGCACACATCAAGACAAACACTGCGTCTGACAGAACCGACCCCGCTAACGTGGAGGCATCATTTAGTATTTATAAAACAAGTCTGTCGGAGCGTGTTTGTGTGCGTCCGTGCGAGCGCACGTCTGAGCAAACACACTGCCTTTAAATGCACCTCAATGAGGATAAGTGATCTTTTGTTAGCAAGACATCAGCCCCCAAGATGGGATCAGAGAATGGGCTTCATTGGTGTGTAAATGGACCTCATGACTTTCCAGCTGGGACGATTCTGGCAGAAGGACAACTGACTCAAATCACCATCTGGACAGGGACCAAAAACAGCCTGAGTGACCTTAGGAAGGCTCTTTTTCCATTTTGTCTTCCTCTTGGCATTTCATTTTGTACAGTTTCAAGCCTCAAAGAGGCAATGAGTGATTCTCAAGTATGCATTTTCACAATTATGCTGTTATGCTGGAGGACAAGATGAAGAAGTGCACGGATAATGATTAGGTTGAGACCTAGAAGCATTTGGCATAACATTTGTACAGTTTAATTGACTTGTGCAAGTTAAAGTCTGTAGAACAGCTACACAGTTGAGGTCACAGTTGAGGTCAAAAGTTTGCACCCCCCTTTTAGAATCATTAAAAATGTTAACGATTTTACCAAAATAAGAGGGATCAGACAAAATACTGACCTAAATAAGATATTTCACATAAAATATGTTTACATATAAACCACAAGAGAAAATAGTAGCTGACCTGGTTCAAAAGTTTACATACACTTGATTTTTAATACTGCATTCTTATCTGCATGATCCACAGCTGTGTTTTTTTTTTTTTTTTTTTTTTTAGTGATTCATCAGTGGTTCATGATTTAGTGTTCATGAGTCCCTTGTTTGTCGTGAACAGTTAAACTGCCGCTGTTCTTCAGAAAAATCCTTCAGGTCCCACAAATTCTTTTTATTTCCCAGCATTTTGGTGTATTTGAACCCTTTCCAACAATGACTGATTTTGAGATCCATCTTTTCACACTGAGGACAACTGAGGGACTCATATGCAACTATTACAGAAGGTTCAAACACTCACTGATGCTTCAGAAGGAAAAATGATGCATTAAGAGCCAGGGGGGTTAAAACTTTTGAACAGAATGGTGATGTGTACATTTTTGTTATTTTGCCTAAATGTCATATGTTTTCATTTAGTACTGCCCTTCAAAAGCTACAGAAGAAAGTTACATGTTTCCCAGAAGACAAAATAAGTTCAATTTACCAAGATCTACAAATTCAAAAAGTTTTCACTGGCTATCATTGCATCGTGATTCCCTCTGGAGTGTCAGTGAGCATTTAAACCTTCTGTAATAGTTGCATATGAGTCCCTCAGTTGTCCTCAGTGTGAAAATATGGATCTCAAAATCATGCAGTCATTGTTGGAAAGGGTTCAAACACACAAAGGAAATGCTCCTAATATATAGAGACAGGAATAAATTACATTAAATAATTTCACAATATTCCTGCTTTTACTGTATTTTTAATCACTAAAATCACTAAAAAGTTGTTGTTTTTTATTGTTACTTCTTGTTATTTCTTGCCCGCCTTGCAGTACCTTTGAGACAAACCTCAGTTTTGCTCTTTTTCAAATGTACAACTTGAAGCTGATGGCAGCACTAAAGTGATTTAGGAACCTTGGCATCCAACTCGTCTAAAAACAGCCGTCTGTTTTGCTCTGTTGCATTTAGCCAGTGTTTACAGAGCTCTAAAATATTTAGCCAGTTGTACTTGCACAAATTTACAAATAGCATTATCACACTCTCTGAAGGTTTAGAGATTCATTAGTACTTGGAAGTCTAATGAATCAGTTTTGCTCTTTTTCAAATGTACAACTTGAAGCTGATAGCTGCACTAAAATGAATCAGGAACCTTGGCATCCAACTCGTCTAAAAACAGCCGTCTGTTTTGTTCTGTTGCATTTAGCCAGTGTTTACAGAGCTCTAAAATATTTAGCCAGTTTTACTTCCACAAATGTACAAATAGCATTATCACACTCTCTGAAGGTTTAGAGATTCATTAGTACTTGAAAGTCTGACTCATTTCGGGAAATTGGTTCTTTCAGACAATTAGTTTTGATGAACCAGTTCAGAAATCAATTCAGTGGTTCTTTTGCATCACTGTTACCTGTTCCCTCACTCCTGGTGTGGCATATTAAATGCTCTAATACATTCTCCTAAAGCCATTTTAATGCACAGATTGTGGTTTATTAAGGTTTTTCTGATTAACTTATTTTAATTAGGGTGTTTATTGTAATTTCATGTGTCCCAGTTCAGTTTTAAGACCACACTAATGGAGATTAGTGTTTTTGCCACATAATATCCTGTTACATTTAGTGCGTTGCCGGCACATTGATTATGATTGTGATAAATGTTGATTAGGCTCTTGAACATATGTGCTTAAACCCAGCAGCACAAATTCAGAAATACTTCATTTGGGTCTTAAGCTTACTAATAGAATAATTTTTTCCTAATCAATTGTGCATTTTTACACCAGCCACAAATAAGCTCATAATAGCTTCTGGATATTTACTAAATGTAATTTGCATTTACATTAATCAGCAATAAAATTAATTTACATATCTTAGCTGAAAACAATTTTGCATGCATTATTTAAAAAACATATTAATCGTATATATATATATATATATATATATATATATATATATATATATATATATATATACAACATGAATATATATATATACAGGGGTTGGACAATAAAACTGAAACACTCGCCAATATAGTATTGGAGGTTTCATGGCTATATTTGCGCTGTCTGGTGCCCAATCTTCACTTATTGTACATTACACCAGTTAGAGCAGAGTGTAAAGTTTCATTATGTGCACCCAATGGTTCAAACATTGTACCTTGAAGGTAGTGCTCTGTATCAGGATAATAATGCACCAATACACACAGCAAGACTGGTGACAGACTGGTTTAATGAACATGAAAATTAAGTTGAACATCTCCCATGGCCTGCATAGTCACCAGATCTGAATATTATTGAGCCACTTTGGGGTGTTTTGGAGGAGCGAGTCAGGAAACGTTTTCCCACATCAGCATCACATAGTGACCTGGCCACTGTTCTGCAAGAGTAAAATGGCTCAAAATCCCTCTGGCTGCTTTGCAGGACTTGTATTTGTCACTCCCACGATGAAATGATGTTGTATTAGCTGCAAAAGGAGGCCCAATATCATACTAATTGTGATCTAAAACCAGGTGTTTCAGTTTCATTGTCCATCCCCTGTATATATATATATATATATATATGCATTTTTCAGCTTTATTTCAGCTTTATTTCTTTATCTCAAAACAGTTTTTAATAACTTTTTCATTAACAAAACAGTCAGATGGGTTTTTTTTTAACCAGATGTTAACTGATTCATTAATAACATTTGACTCATTTGATTTGAATCATTTGTTCCCAGACTGCACATTGCTAAAATCTGTCAGATTTTTCCTTTATGAATAGAGATTTGCATACAAATACACCTTTATTTGCACCGCTAAAAATCTGATTAATTGTTCAAAGATGTTTGGGAATGATTGCCACATTTTTACACTTACAAATTTGTAGAAAACTAACTTTGATTGGACTGACATGTGCTAATGCAGCTAATTCATGCTAAATTAGCCTAAAATTAGTCAAACAAGCTGCAAAACACAAAGCTTGTGGATTGAGTGCTTATTTCATAGGGTTCCCTCCCAACCTGAGTCTAATTCTGACTTTTGTTTCACGCTGTCAAACTTGTGCATGACAGAGAGGATTTAGATGATAGAACAGGTGTTCAAAAAACACAGGTAACGGCACCCAGTGTCCTTCAATTCGGCAAGCGCTCGCTCTGTCATTAACCTGACAGGAGATTACTCTGAGCTGCCAGAGGCTTCCAGGGGCATTTGAGTATGATGAAGGAGAATAGGACCATCATCTTCACCATTTCGATTCGGTCGTAGCCTCCGTCCGACCTCCAATCACGGCCCGTCTCAGATAAACGCGGTTTAAAGAAGTCTCTCGTTCATATCCCAAGGTCTTTGCGTCATGTAATGGCTTTGCACTTTCTCTTTGCGTAGAGTGGGAGAACGAGAGGGGCGAGGGAGAAAGTGACTGTGAGATATGTGTGTCCATTGCAGTATGTCACAGTGGCATGACAGGGCGATCGCCGCACACGATCGTCACCGAGACGTTTTTATTGTGCGGTTTTAATTAATAGCTCGTGAGGAAAGTACAGAGGCAGGAACAGTAAGGATTTTAACTTGCAAAAATGTGTTTTGGACTGTACCATGTTAGCAGCCTGCTATGTTTCCTTTGTACCACGGAGTATCATGTAAATACCATAGTACAAAAAATCTTAACACTTCAGTATAGGGAACAGTTTTCACTATTAACTAGTTACTTATTCGGCATGACCATGTTCTACTTCCCTAATCCTACCCAATACCTAAACTTAGTAGAAAATTAGGATTTATTAAATTAATAGCGAGAACTGGACCTTAAAATAAAGTGTGACCCCAAAAATTGACATCTTAGATGATAGTATATCTAATGTATTGCTGTTACTATCTGAAACTATCAGACTGGTTCCACCATAGTATTTTCTTTGTGTTAATAGAATGCATCTCAAAATGGGACTCTTCAACCCTCACAGAGGATATTGGAAGTAGAAAGGACATTGATTTCTTGTTCATTTTCCCAGACTGCAATAAGGTTAAATTGGGAGCAAATGGAAACATTTAAGGAGAAAAAGACCTCGGTCATCTCACATGTGCCTATTTAGTTTAATGCAAGATCTTGAATGTTTCATTTTAAAAAACTAATTAAATGCTTAATGCATTTAAAAAAAGATTTATTCATTTCAAAATAGATTCTCAATCATACATATTTTTTGTAGGAATTTAGGAGAAAAATCTGAGGGGTTTTTTTTATAGTTTTTATTTATGACCCTGGACCACAAGTCTTAAGTAGCCAAAAATCACTAGGATATCAAGTAAAGATAATGCTCCATGAAGATATTTTGTAAATTTCCTACTGTAAATATAGCAAAACCTAATTTTTCATTAGTAATATGCAGTGCTAAGAACTTTGAAGACATATTTAAAGGCGATTTTCTCAGTATTTAGATTTTTTTGCACCCTCATTTTTCAGATTTTCAAATAATTGTATCTCAACCAAATGTCTATCCTAACGAAAATACATAAATGGAAAGCTTATTTATTTAGCTTTCAGCAGAAAAATTTACCCTAATAATTGGTTCTGTGGTCCAGGGTCACATATTCTTCTGAATATTTTTGAAGACCTTGATAAAATCTCTATAAATAAAAAACGTTTTTTTTTTTTTTAAACACTTTACAATAAGGTTTATTAGTTAACTACATTAGTTAACATGAACTAAGAATGAAAAATACTTCTACAGCATTTATTAATCTTAGTTAATGTTAATTTCAGCATTTACTAATGCATTATTAAAATCATAAGTTGTGTTTAACATTAGTTAATGCACTGTGAACTAACATGAACAAACAATGACTGTATTTTTAATAACTAACATTAACAAAGATTAATCATGTAATAAATGTAGTGTTCACTGATATTAGTAAATGCATTAACAAATCTTAACAAATGACAAATGATAAAGTTAACAAATGATAAAGTGTTACCATTTTTGTTTATTTTTAATTTGTCCTTTCAAAAATCAGCATTCAGCATTTTCTAGTTTCACTTTATTTAATATTTTTATTAGTTTTAGTACTTTATGTCAGGGATCAGGCAGGATTCAGTTGCAGGTTCAGCAATGACTTTTATTAGAGTTAAAGTGCAGGGAAAAACGTGGAACGCTTCAGCGAACAGTTCGTGAACAATAGTCCAATATCCCGGGAGAAGTGGCCGGCGGTTGCCGCGACAGCGGGAGAGACGAAGCCGACGAACCAGGACTCGTTAATCCAAGCGGGCAGTTTATAGTCCACAGAAACCTGGACGCACAAGGAGCAGTAAAACAAACTGGCAGCTAGAAGCACAGGAGCCTGAACGAGACGAGACAAGACAAGACTCTTTACAATAGTTTTGGCAGTCAGAACAACGGAGTAAACCATAACAGTCTGACGAGAGACAGAGAAACACAGGGAGCTATAAGGGAAGATAATAATGAGCTTAATGAGAACCCGGTGAGAACCGAAGAGCTAACAAGCAAGAACACAAGGGGGGCGGAGAATAACCACGCGGACAACTAGCACATGGTGAGCTGTCAAAACAAAGACACAAAACACAACACAGCACAAACACAACCGCTGAGACACAGGTGATCAAACCCGAGACCCGACAGTACCCCCTCCCCCAAGAGCGCCACCAGGCGCCCCAGGAGGAGGCTCACCTCGTCGCCGACGGAAGTCCTCGATCAACGAACGGTCCAGAATGTCCCGGGAAGCCACCCAGCACCTTTCCTCTGGACCATAGCCCTCCCAGTCCACAAGATACTGAAACCCTCTGCCACGGCGTCGCTCGTCGAGTAATCTCCTAACCGTATAAGTAGGAGAGCCATCCACAAGACGAGGGGGAGGGGGGGTGGGACGATCGCCGGCAGGATTGAGGGGAGAGGAAAACACAGGTTTAACCCTGGAGACATGAAACACAGGGTGTACCCGACCAAGAGTGGGAGGGAGCTTGAGCCTGACAGCCACCGGATTAACCACCTTAGTGATGCGGTATGGCCCAATGAATCTGGGTGCCAGCTTACGAGATGGCGCCCGGAGGGGCAGATCCTTGGTAGAAAGCCATACCCGCTGACCACATACATAGGTCGGAGGAGAAGACCGGTGGCGATCGGCTGCTGCTTTGGTTCGTCCTGAGGTTCGGGCCAGAACCCCCCTGACCTTCTCCCAGGTGCGGCGGCAACACTGAACGAAAGCCAGGGCAGACGGAACCGCAGCGTCAGGTTCCTGTGAAGGAAACAGAGGCGGTTTATAACCCATAGAACATTCAAATGGGGACATACCTGAAGCCGCCACCGGAAGGGAGTTACGGGCGTATTCGATCCAAGAGAGTTGTTGGCACCAGGAACTCGGATTATTGGATGTCAGACAGCGGAGCATTCTTTCGAGATCCTGATTGGCCCGCTCGCATTGCCCATTGGTCTGAGGGTGGAAACCTGAAGACAGACTCGCAGAGGCCCCGATCTGTCTACAAAATTCTTTCCAAAACCGGGAAGCAAACTGAGGACCCCTATCAGAAACCACGTCAACCGGCAAACCATGGAGACGGAAGACGTGATCCACCATCAGCTGGGCGGTCTCCCGGGCGGAGGGCAATTTGGGCAAGGGAATGAAATGAACCGCTTTGGAGAAGCGATCCACCACAGTGAGAACCACAGTGTTACCCTTCGAGGGGGGAAGCCCAGAGACGAAATCAAGGGCAATGTGTGACCAAGGACGAGAAGGAATGGGAAGAGGATGGAGCAGACCAGCAGGGGGGCGATTAACTGGCTTACATTGAGCGCAAGTAGGGCAGGCCAACACAAACTGTCTGACATCCGCAGCCAATGTAGGCCACCAGAAACGCTGCCGGATGGCAAACAACGTTCCCCTAATCCCTGGATGGCAGACCAGCCTGGACGTATGACCCCACTGAAGGACTTCAGGGCGCAGCGCAGCCGGCACAAACAACCTGCCCGCTGGGCACTCCTCTGGCACTTGCACCCCTCGTCCGGCCTCCTCTACTCGCCGCTCGATACCCCAGGAGAGAGCCCCGACCACCACCCCCTCAGGGAGGATGGCTTCGGCCGAAAGCTCCCCCTCTGGTCCCCCGAACAGGCGCGAGAGAGCGTCGGGCTTGACATTTTTGGACCCCAGCCGGTACGAGAGGGTGAAGTTAAACCGGCCAAAGAAGAGCGCCCAACGAGCCTGGCGCGAGCTCAGCCTCTTGGCAGAACGGATATACTCGAGATTCTTATGATCCGTCCATACCAAGAAGGGCAGCGCTGACCCCTCCAACCAGTGACGCCACTCACCCAAAGCCAATCTCACCGCCAACAATTCTCTGTTGCCAATGTCGTAGTTACGTTCTGCAGGGCTGAGGCGGCGAGAGAAAAATGCACAAGGGTGCACTTTCCCATCGTGGGGGGAACGTTGAGATAGAACTGCGCCAACCCCGACATCCGATGCATCAACCTCGACAATGAACTGGAGCTCAGGATCTGGAACCAACAGAACAGGTGCAGAGATAAAACGGGACTTAAGAGTATCAAAGGCTACCTGAGCCTCCTGATTCCACCTGAAGGTCACCTTAGTGGAGGTTAACGCAGTAAGCGGTGCAGCGATCTGACCAAAATTCCTGATGTACCGCCGATAAAAGTTGGCAAACCCCAGGAAACGCTGCAAAGCCTTACGGGAGTCAGGGACAGGCCACTTAGCGACAGCTTCTATCTTGGCTGGGTCCGGTTTGATCCCATTAGAAGAAATTATGTGGCCAAGGAACGTAACAGACTCGGCGTGGAATTCGCATTTCTCCGCCTTGACAAACAATTGGTTCTCTAAAAGACGCTGGAGGACCCGTCTAACATGCTGGGTGTGTAATTGGAGAGAGGGAGAAAAAATTAGAATGTCATCCAAATACACAAAGACAAATTGATTGATCATGTCACCCAAGACGTTATTGACGAGACCCTGAAAGACGGCTGGAGCATTGGTAAGACCAAAGGGAAGAACCAGATACTCATAGTGTCCCGAGGGGGTGTTAAAAGCCGTCTTCCACTCATCCCCCTCCCGGATACGCACCAGATGATAGGCGTTGCGGAGGTCTAATTTGGTGAAGACCTGAGCTCCCTGCAACAATTCAAAAGCAGAAGACATTAGAGGTAGGGGATACCTGTTCTTTACAGTAATGTCATTCAAACCTCTGTAATCAATACAGGGACGCAGGGAGCCATCTTTCTTCTGAACGAAGAAAAAACCCGCACCGGCGGGAGAGGAGGAATGACGAATGAGCCCAGCATGTAATGATTCACGTATATACTTGTCCATGGCCTCCCTCTCAGGGCCAGAAAGGGAGTACAGACGACCCCTAGGCGGAGAAGTGCCTGGGAGGAGATCTATGACACAGTCGTAGGGGCGATGCGGAGGGAGCGAGGTGGCCCGAGACTTGCTAAAGACCGAGCGAAGATTGTGGTAATCCGCCGGGACACCGGTCAGGTCAGAAGGGTCCACCTGCGAAACACAAGACACAGAGGCAGAGGGAAGGACAGCACCTAAACAAGACACATGACAAGACTGGCTCCAGGCTAAAATAACATTATTGGCCCAGTCTATATGCGGGTTGTGCTGTAGTAGCCACGGATGACCTAAAATCAGGGGAGTCTTAGGAGAATCAATATTAAACAGTTCTATTTCTTCTTGATGGTTACCAGAAAGAAAAAGGTTTACACGGGGTGTGACATGAGTAATGGTGGTGAGAGGATTGCCCTCAAGCGTCCATGCAATAATAGGCTTGGCGAGAAGGAAAGTAGGAATCTTCCACTTGAGAGCCGAGGCAGAATCCAGGAAGTTCCCCTCAGCACCTGAATCCAGAAGTGCATAACCTGAGTGTGAGTCCCCCTGGAAGCAGAGACGAAAAGATAACTGGGTGCGTGTAGCTGGAGAGTTTGAACTAGGAGAAGCGCCCACCAGGACTCCCCGTTTTACTGGTGGGCCTTGGCTTTTAACGGGCACTGGAGAACAAAATGGCCTGTCTTGCCGCAGTAAAAGCATAATCCCTGGATTAGGCGCTCCTGTTTCTGCTGAGGCGTCAGCCGGAGACGACCCAGCTGCATAGGCTCAGCCTCAGCTGAAGTTGAGTTAGTTGCATCGAGGGGGGGAGCCTCCAGGTGGCGCCACTGAGCAGTGGGTTGACGGCGTAGGCGGCGACGGTTGAGTCGGCCCTCCACACGGAGAGCAAGATTAATTACATTATCCAACTCACGGGGAAGATCCAAGGCAGCCAATTCGTCGGCGATGGCGTGATCCAGTCCTTCAAGGAAACGAGCGCGAAGCGCCCCCTCATTCCAGCCGCACGCAGCCGCGAGGGTCTGGAACTGAATAGCATATTCGGTGACAGAGCTCCTTCTCTGACACAGGCGAGACAACTGGGCCGCAGCCTCATCTCCCCGAGCGGATCGATCAAACAGCCTCGCCATCTCCTGGCGAAAATCGTCAAAAGTTGCACAGCAGGGAGCCCGCGAATTCCAGACGGCAATTCCCCATTCGCGGGCACGGCCCGAGAGAAGCGTGAGAACATAAGCCACCTTAGCCTCCTCAGTGGCGTAACGTCGAGGTTGTAAAGAGAACACCAGAGAGCATTGCGAGAGAAAGGCTTGACAGGCATTCGGATCGCCATCGTAAACCGGCGGATTGTTTGCGTGCGGCTCGGGCTCGAGAGGAAAGCCAGCGCGGAGACCGGGACCCCGGTTAAGAGCATCTCGCTGAAGACCCTCAACGCGTGTGAGAAGCTCCGCAACACGGGCATTGAGAGCGTCCACTTCCTGGGCGGTGGAATTGAGCTGAGTAGAATGTTGGCCCAGCAAAGCTCCCTGTTGTACGAGAGCGGAACGAAGCGGATCAGAACCCGCTGAATCCATCGCTGGTCAGACTGTTCTGTCAGGGATCAGGCAGGATTCAGTTGCAGGTTCAGCAATGACTTTTATTAGAGTTAAAGTGCAGGGAAAAACGTGGAACGCTTCAGCGAACAGTTCGTGAACAATAGTCCAATATCCCGGGAGAAGTGGCCGGCGGTTGCCGCGACAGCGGGAGAGACGAAGCCGACGAACCAGGACTCGTTAATCCAAGCGGGCAGTTTATAGTCCACAGAAACCTGGACGCACAAGGAGCAGTAAAACAAACTGGCAGCTAGAAGCACAGGAGCCTGAACGAGACGAGACAAGACAAGACTCTTTACAATAGTTTTGGCAGTCAGAACAACGGAGTAAACCATAACAGTCTGACGAGAGACAGAGAAACACAGGGAGCTATAAGGGAAGATAATAATGAGCTTAATGAGAACCCGGTGAGAACCGAAGAGCTAACAAGCAAGAACACAAGGGGGGCGGAGAATAACCACGCGGACAACTAGCGCATGGTGAGCTGTCAAAACAAAGACACAAAACACAACACAGCACAAACACAACCGCTGAGACACAGGTGATCAAACCCGAGACCCGACACTTTAGGGCTGCCAAAGTTAATGCTTTAACATATAATGTAAATATCTCTAATGCTGTTAAAGTCAATATACTATGTAACAAAAATTCATTTATTCGAATAATTTATTATTTAGTTAGCATTAGTTACTTTCATTTTTTTTCCAGTTATGTTTATATTTCAGTCAATTAAAATGTTGTATTTATTATTATTTTTTTTTATTTTACTTTTTGTTAACCATGACAACACTGTAATAAAAAAATTATGTGCTTACACGCGCATTTATCTTTCTGTCTCTCACTTGTGCTCTGCGATCTTGATTGAAGCTGATTTATGGTTTTGGTCTTCAAAAGTCCCCCTCCCTTCACACTGTCCTTCCTTACAAGCTTTGAGTGCAATTACTCAAGCCTGGTCAAAGGAACAACAATAGTATTCCAAGGTCATCGGCAACGAGCTGAGCTGACAGTTGGCAGCCCGCACAGATACACAGTAATTTACTCTGTCCTTCAGGACATCTGCCTTTCAGGAACCTGCCACACCACCAGAACAAATGCTCTGTCATTACGAGCAGCTTCTTCTCTCCAGAAGAACCCAGCTGAGTTCAGAAGTGTGTGCTTATTATTTTATTACGGTGCAGATGGCGTGCTGGTGCACCTGTGGTTTTGCATGTGCACTTATGGGTGTTGTGACTTCTGCGCATGTTAGAGCTCTGGGTTTTTGTTTAGGTTTGTGAGGCCGCGGTTCGCCAGAGAATTTAAAGTAGCTGGTGGAGGTGAGGTTTATAGTATACTTTCAGGCCGCGGTTTCACACTTTTTCACACGGTTAGTTTGTGAGTGCGCACATACAGTATACTCACACACACACAGATGCAAACATGCAGGCACACAGTGAGCCCAGAAGGTTAGATGCACAGAAGGTTAATGCACAATATTATAATACTTTATAATTTAGCACTGTTAGTGTGTTTATTAGTTCACCCAAAAATGTACATTCTGTCGTGATTTGCTCACCCTAATGTCATCCAAACTAACTAACAAACTTTGACTTTCTTTCTTCTGTGTAACACAAAAGAAGATATTTTGAAGAATGTTGGTAATCACATCTGAGACATTTCTCTATATGTTTCTGTATGTTCCCATTGTGATTAACCAATCAGATTTGAAAAAACAGTTTATAGTTTTTGTGAAGTTTAGGCAATCAGTGTTTGGTGCTTGTACATCAGTGTCATTCATCTATCATTTCCTCTGATTTTAGGGATTAAGGTTAGGTTAGGTGTAGGGATGTGGTCAAGATTAAATTTTTGGATTAAAATGTTCTTCCAGGGTCAACAAAATATGACCTTATTGAATATGCATTTGTAGGAGTTTCCATTGCAAAATTTATGGGAGGAGAGTATACAAATTAATTGAGGTTGCGCTCATCAAATTGTTGGCATTTGCGTCATTATTTAACGCCCAAGAAAAGCATGTCTTAAACTATTTTGCACTTGAAATGGCTGCAGATAGCGTGTGGTAAAAAGGAGAGGATTTTTTTTCCACATGTATTAATTTATTTGGAATGCCAGAAGAACGCATTATTCGAATGTATCGTTTGACAAGCTGTGTTATTTTTAATTTGCCTCAAGAAATAAAAGACAAATTGGAACCCTCATCTAAGAATCACGCAATACCAGGTCTATCAAAACATCTCGCAAACCTTCATTTTTTGGTCTCTGGTTCTTTTCAACATACTGTGGGTTCTTTATTTCTTTATTCTTATTTGTGACTACGCTAATTTGCACTGCGCCTGGTATATTGCGTTGTTCGATATGTAAATGAGATGTTGCATCTGTGTTCTTTAATTTGCGTTTTGTTAGTAAATCACCTGCAGAAATTTCCCCTCCCATCGGGGCTATTTTGAAATTGCGCTCTCGCGTAATTTGCTGTTTAGTAAAACTGGCCCTAGAAAGTGTATAAACCACTCGTTTTTCGAAAGAAAAAACCATTGTCCAACAGCGACACCAGCAGGTGAAGTTACAACAGGAGTCCGTGTCTTTCTCACCTTTCCTGAGCTCACTAAGTTTTAACCTAAAGCGTGTGGTGAGTTTGGTGGGGGGTAACTGAGAATGAATGGGGGATATTATTGGAAATGTCTGGTTATATTCAGCTGTGATTGGTTCATACAATAAATCCCGCCTCTTGTGTTTGTACACGTTCCGTGTTTGTGAATCAGTCTGAATGAACAATATAATGGCGTTAATGGGACGACTAATTTAAAAAAAGTAAGTAAACAACTCACATACTTAGATATATCTATGTTGTTGCATCTAAGTAAGACTTAAAATGGCAGGAAAACATGATTTGTGGGAGTTTTTAGTGAATAAACCCCTCATGGGGTTGGAAAGTAACAACTTAGCCAGACCATTGTTTCAAACTGCTAAATTAAAACACATCCTCATGATCTGCTCTATAATATCGCTGAAATGTTCTCCAGAACTCTCATTAAGAACAAACAGCAGCTTTGCGTGCTGTGTCCATGGCTTTATGTCATAAATTATGCCTCTTTAGTCTTTAAGGCAAAGAAGCATAAGTGCAAAATTATTCCTCGGCAAGAAATGGATTTGTATAGAAGCTGAGGAGAAAGCTTTTATCATGTCGTGCAAGATTCAGATCAACATTTGAAGGCAGTGGTGCTGGAACCCTAGGCGATTTCGTGCGTGTGTGTGCCTGAGTGTTTTGCTTATTCATGCATGTATGTGACATTTCATGAGAAGCCGGTTTACATCAGTGCCTGTCTGTGGCCAAGCAGCGTTTCCTGTCTGCGAGTTGGCAGTTCCATTTCACATTTTCACAAGCCCAATAACCTCCTTGGTGATTTTGTAAAGACAAGGTCATGAAATGCAGCATCTAAAGTTTGAGAGTGAGAGCTAATGGATGTCATGATGTGTCATAAGCGGTTGCCGATCCCTGTCATTTATGACACTCCTTCTTGTGCGCCGTGCGGGATAGAGTCTGTCTGTTTGTGTTTGTTTAACCCTGTACTGCAGAGTGTCACCTGAGGCAACATAAAATCTTTTTGTAAGCAGTTGTTTACTAGATGTTTTAATCCAAAGTGACACACTCATTACATGGACAGTCTTTCTGCAGCGACCTGGGGTTTAGTGTCATGTACAAAGACTCACTGTTGATTGCTAATGACTTGCTATTTTTTTTTTTTTTTTTTTTTTTTTTTCCTTCCATTCTTGCTTGTGATAATACACAAGGACATGTACTACAAAAACAGACAAACAGAATAACTTTTGTAGTTCTGTTGTAACTTTTGTAAGTTCTATACACTCAAAAGTAAGTGTTTTTTTTTACATTATGTAAATCTTTGAACCTTTTTTAGTTTGATCGAACTTGTGTCTCAGTTTTTAATCAGACTGATAAGGTTACATAGAATCATTTCTATACATCAAAATAAGTTATATATATACTAATTGTAATGGAATAAACTATACTGAAGAGAACACTAATCACCTTAATGGTGACACATCCAACATACAATAAAATGTAAGCAAAAAGAATGCTTAGAGCTAAAACAACTATTTAGGAATAACAAATATTTATGTCATCAGAACTATCCATGCTTTGACTAAAAACACAAATTATTCAAGTTTATATGGACCCTCACCACCAAACTTGACATTGTAAGTTCTTGGTGTTTAATATTTTTACAATAAAGTTGCTCATACTAAATAGCCTCAGAATTGACTCTATTTAAATTCCTATGTATTGTCACCTACATTCATTAAATCAACCTTTAAAATGCAGTTTCTCTGATAAAATGAAACTTAGATTTTCAAGCGTGTAGTGCCTAAACCCTAGTGTCATTGCTAGAATGTCCAAGGATCAGCATTCTCCACCTAAAAGTGATTGGGCAAAATAAATAAATAAATAAATAAAAAAACGCAAGTTGTAGAGACTTGAAACTTGGAGGGATGGTAGTACTCACCTTCTACAACGTCACCAAGGCTCGCCCCAATCGGCCTGACGGTGGTGCTACAGTGATCGAAAGTATGAAATCGCTCGTAATTCCAAAATTGCAGGCTTAGGTGCCTTATTTGTTGGAATCCTTGGCTTAAAATTCGATTCAATCATTTTTAGGGTATTTTGGATTTTATAAAAAACCTACTTTTGCAAACTAGTCCTAAGTTTTTTCAACGGATCATAACCAAACTAGTGTAGAAAGATTCTCTGGAAAGTGAATATCAATAATTATTGTGACAGGATGCCAAAATGTTTTTAAGGGGAATAGACACTTTTACAAAAATGACTTTAACTCTTGAATGAACCTTGACTCTAGGGGTCAAACAACTAAAAACCAAGTCAGGAATCTTGGTGTGATTCTGGAGTCAGACCTTAGTTTCAGTAGTCATGTCAAAGCAGTAACTAAATCAGCATACTATCATCTCAAAAACATTGCAAGAATTAGATGTTTTGTTTCCAGTCAAGACTTGGAGAAACTTGTTCATGCCTTTATCACAAGCAGGGTGGATTATTGTAATGGTCTCCTCACTGGCCTTCCCAAGAAGACCATTAGACAGCTGCAGCTCGTCCAGAACGCTGCTGCCAGGATTCTGACTAGAACCAGAAAATCTGAGCATATCACACCAGTCCTCAGGTACCTACACTGGCTTCCAGTTATATTTAGAATTGATTTTAAAGTACTTTTGCTCGTTTATAAATCACTCAATGGCCTGAGACCTAAATACATTGCAGATATGCTCACTGAATATAAACCTAACATACCACTCAGATCATTAGGATCGAGTTAGTTAGAAATACCCAGGGTTCACACAAAACAAGGGGAATCCGCTTTTAGCTATTATGCTGCTCACAGTTGGAATCAGCTTTCAGAAGAGATCAAATGTGCTAAAACATTAGCTACATTTAAATCTAGACTCAAAACTCATCTGTTTAGCTGTGCATTTAATGAATGAGCACTGTGCTACGTCCGAACTACTTGCACTATGTATAATCCTTTTCCTTTTTAACTGTCTTTAATTTTATTTTAAATCAATTTTTAAATCATTTTAAAAGTTTTAAGTTTTTTGTTTGTTTGTTTGTTTTATTATTGTTTTTATGATTATTCTACTTCCTTTTATGTAAAGCACTTTGAATTACCTTTGTGTATGAAATGTGCTATATAAATAAACTTGCCTTGCCTTGCCTATAGTCCTAGGTTTTTTACTCAACCTCAACATAAGCACATGATCAATTCTCTGGTCTCTCTAGATCAATAATTAAAAAAAAAAAAAAAAAAAAAAAAAAAAAAAAAACAATACCCTTTGGGTAGCTATAACAGGGTTGTTTAGTAAAGGGATGTAGCAAAATATACCCAAAGCCCTAATAAATTTTAAACAAAAATTAAATTTCACAAAAACTAGGTAAGCACATGCAGCATATGCAGCATATAGTTTTTGGAGACTTTCATGGAGATCAGACATAACAAAAACATCATTATTCTACAATAAATTACCTGGAATTGCCAAAAAAAAAAAAAAAAATTCATTATTGATTTAAGTCATTGCAGGCTTGCTAAATAATATGTAATGTCTTTAAAGTGCTTGAAGTCCAGTAATTGCTGCAGCTATATTCAATTTTAGAAATGTATAATGCTACAAAAGATTTATTTTTGAATTTTCTATTCATCAAGGTGTATCACAATTTACAAACATATATTACCATTAAAATATTATTTTATATACTACTGCTACTTTTACTACTATTCATAATAATAATTATAATAATTTTTTTTGCATATCTTTATTAGTTATTGTTTATTAAAATATTATTATTATTATTATTATTATTATTATTATTATTATTATTATTATTATTATTATTATTATTATTATTATCTATAACAGACACTGTGCAAGCATGTTTGTATACTACACACATTTCAGCTATGCAGAATTATGCTTGCAAAAAGTATGTCTAGACAATTTTAAGCAGGGGATAGTATTATTTGTATTATATGTGTATGGATGTTGGAGGATTATCCATGCTGAGGTTTGTGTTGGGCCAGTAAAGGTCGCAGGCTTATTTTTTAGTCCCAGTTCATCCCTGAACTGTTTTGACCACACAATGAGATACACTTGACTTTTTGAAGAATAATGAAATCATGCAAATGTACATGAATACTAAAGGCATATGGCAGATGCAGATTTTTCTGGCTTTGTAAAAATGAAAAAAGAGAGGAATTAAAATGTTTGAGTGTTTTGAGAGTCACATTTAACTACAGTTCTTTTTAAAAATGTTTTTTAATAGTGAATGCAAAGAGGTTTGTGTGTATTTAAGTGAAGTACACTTACTGCATTGTTTGGATAAAAGCGGCTACTGAATAAAAACTTGTAATGTAAATATGAAGGTGAGTTATGAAAGGAATGAGTACTGAGTACTGAATAATACAGTGTAAACAACTTGTTGCATACAAAAACATGTATTAACCTCCATAAAGAATTTACTTAATTCATTTTACAGCACATAGGTAGCATTCAAAGGTGTCAAGGGCTTTTCAACTGTATGAGCTACAATAGTGATTATTGAACCGAGTGCAATAACTCACGACCCATGATTTAACCTGCGATTTCTATTGCACAATCCCATGCATTTTAGAAGTGCATGTACGCACTTCGTCTTTGTGTGTACATTCATTGATTTGAGTGTTTCTTTAATGCTTATGTGTGCATGTGTGAATGTCTTAGGGGCCTTTAAGTGTGCTGCATAAATGTTTTTTAATAAGGTTTCTGTACGAGTGTGGGTAAGTGTTCCTGCGTGTGTTTGAAAGATGAAAGCAAAAGCAAAGGTAAATTAGAAGGGCTTGTAGTATGATCATTTTCCCACAGGGCAGTTTCATCTGCTCAGGGAACCATTTAGTTCTCTCAATTCATGCTGTGCTATATGGTTTAATTTGAAGTTTAAAAATTACTTGTTACAATATTTACTTTCATTATGATTTTTTTTTTTTTTTCAGCAGAATAGCTGTCCGTATATTGCATTCAACACACCAAATCTCTTTTATCTGTGCAAAATCTGCTATAATTGTACACTGTTGTTGTGTTCAGTTCAAGATCCATGATCTGGTTTTACTGAATATTACATAATACATGTGATAAACCAAAGTGCAAGATGAAAGTGCACAAAAAAAGGAAAAGCTGCACAATGTTGCCGCTTTACTATTATAGGATACAAAGCTTCATTTCTGTGTATTGTTTCATAATTTATGAATCAACACAGACGATTACCATGAGTATTTTTATTTTTTTTTTTTTGGTAGAGAATGGTTTTATTTTGATCTTTAGGATGTAGCAAATTAAATGTGTGTGTTAGCTGCTTTTTGTTATCTTTGACAGGTTTTTTCAAGTTGCTGCGTAAAGCAAGAGCGCTGTAAGGCAGGGTGAAGGAACTCAGGCTCAAAATCTCTCAGCACAAACACAGCGCTCCAGCTGGAAAATCAAACCTGAACTTTCTCAAATGTTTCAAAAGCAGTTCTGACCTAAAAAGTGACCCACACTTTTTATTGCGCTGTATTTTTTGGGCTCTGCAATTTTTCACCTTTCAAGCTCTTGCAAGCTTATTTCCCCCATCAACAAGTAGAAATATAATGCATCTAAATGCCACATATACTGTATACAATACTATTCAAAGGTTTGGAGTCTAAGATCTGTTTATTTATTTATTTTTTAAATCTCTTATGCTCACCAAGACTCCATTTGTTTGATTAAAACTACATCAAACAGTAATATTGTTAAATATTACTTCAATTAAAATGTTTTATTTATTTATTTATTTATTTTTTTTAGCGTGTTAAAATTCGCTGAATTTAGCTGAATTTTCAGCAGCCATCACTTCTTCAGAAATCATTCTAATATGCTGATATTTATTATTATCATCAAAACAGTTGTGCTGCTTAATATTGTGTGAACTGTCATGCATTTGAATGCAAATCAATGGAATGTTCAAAAAACAGTTCAAAAAACAGCATTTATTTAAAATATATTTTTTTGATCCATTTAAATGTTTGTTGAGTAAAAGTTTTCATGTCCTAGTATGAGTTTTATAAATGTAGAGTTGATTTATTACTTTATAACAACACTGATACTAGCAAATTTAGTCAAATGCTGTTTTTTAAACTTTATGCAAATTATGTTGTTTTTATGCAAATTTACATTGAGGTCTGACGCTGTCACGTCACTCTAATTAAGATTGGTTATTCATTTAACAACCCTATTTGTTTTTGTGCCTGAAAAATATGGCTCTGATTAAGTTATATAATTAGATAATAATGTATTTAAATATATATTGCTCTCTTGATTAACTTTAAATTAGTTAGCCTCTACTATAAATGTTAGTAGAGAGTGGTGCTTGACTGTGAGTGAACTACATTAAATCTTGAGCAGCTTATTGCAAAGTTGCCTGAAATTGTCCATCAAATATTTATTTTCCTCACAAATATTTCTCTATATTCCAAATCCAATTATACAACTCCCATTACATTTCCGCTGCGGTTTTCAACCAGACTCCCTCCCTGCAATCCAAATTGACGACAAGATCGCTCTCAACTTGGCCAAGTGTTTATGTTATCAACCACCTCAGTCCACCATCTGCTGGGACGCCAGCCACACATCCCCCATAATTCTCTGTGCAGATGTGGCCATAAGGAGCAAGCTCATCCCATGTAATCCCTCTGCAACCCATTCATACCAGAGAGAGGTTGCACAATCACCAATAGACTTGGCTTTCATCAGTTTGGTTCCTTTCTTTTATTTAGGTCAATGGTGAAGCATGTTCTCAAACAGTACTGCATGGAATGTCTTGTTATGGCGGGAGGATTAAATCGTACATTGTCAAATCAAGCACAGATAACAATAATACATTCAAACCAGGTCTCGTTAATACTTTCCCCTTTTGCCAGTAACCTTTATCTTAATCGAAATTCCTGCTGCGTTTTACTCACAGATCATTTGTTGAAGAAAATATACGGTTTCAGAGTTATGCACGTTTCCTGGCGAAGTAATAACCTCAAAGTCATGAATGACATTTAATGTCTGAAAGATAAGAGGTGAACACAGATTGAAACTGATGACTGACTGACCGCACGCTGTCACCGTTCACTTTGAAAAAGCTGAATTTCTCTTTGCGGAATCCGCATGAAGTGCTTGTTTTTGAAGTTTGTGCTTTATCTCGCTGTGCTGGAAGCTCTTCGCTCATTAAAGCTCTGTTGACGTTACATTTAAATTAGGACGCTCTCAGAATCTCATTTGGTACGATATGACAAACTGATTTGGTATATCATATCCTTACTGTCAATGCATTAACATTTGGCACCTGGAATAAATATATGGATTTTTTTCATACTTCATGTGAAAGTTCAAGTGTAAGGCAGAAGTTCTGAATTGAAAATGTCTAAAATATGTGACGCATACTGATTTATACAACATATATACAACAGACCCACAAAATTGTACAAAATGTCTTCAATAAATAGTCATGGATCATAACCTGTCCATAAATAAATGGATTTAAAATTTACTTCTTTTCATTTTCAATATAAATTGTGAGTTAAATATTAATAATAATAATAATAATAGTGTTCTGAAATGGATCACAACATCAAAAATAAACAACCAAGGCTCACTGGAAATATGTGACTGCCTACATTTCTGCAAAACTGCAAAAACATATCTATAAATGATACAATTCACTGTGGTTTTCAGGTGAACTTTCTTTCCTTTTCACACAAATTTTGATTATAGGCAGATTATTGATAAATAAAGGCTTATTTTTGCATGGTTCCTTCAATAATAGTATTTTAAGACAATTTTACCATAGTGCATGATTGTAAACTAATATTTTTTCATGTTTGCATCACATAATCCGCTCCATTTTAATGGCTTTTTTTTTTTGACATAGTAAACATGCTCTGTAGCATTGCATTTGTGATGTGGAGCACAGGTATGATTCCTGTAAACGCAACTCACGACACTCCACAAAAGAGGTCAAAGCCTTGTTAAGCCTTAAAACAAAATTTGTTTTTCTCTCACATTTGCTTTTCCTAAAGGGAGAGTTCACCCAAAAATGAATTTTAATGACGTCCTTGCTATCTTTCTGGGCCTTGAACGTGTCAGTTGCGTTGCCGTCTATGCAGGGTCAGAAAGCTCTCAGATTTCATCAAAAATATTTAATTTGTGTTCTGAAGACGAACGAAAAAGAAAAAGAATTGATTAGTTCATTTCTCGAGTCACATTAAAGATTCATTCAAAATGAACAAATCGTTCAAGAACGACCCATCACTAATTGGTAGCATCGTGGACGCGCATCCCAGAGCCTGTGCTACAACAAGCTTTTGTGCTTAAAAAATATACAAATTTTTATTTTTAATCCTTAAAAATAAATCCTTAAAAATTCCTCGACTGGGATCATTTAGAGCCCTTTGAAGCTGCATTTAAACTGCATTTTGGAAGTTAAAAATCAGGGCACCAGTGAAGTCCATTATATGGAGAAAAATCCTGAAATGTTTTCCTCAAAAACCATAATTTCTTTACGACTGAAGACAGAAAGACATGAACATCTTGGATGACAGGGGTTGAGTAAATTATTTGTAAACTGTTATTCTGGAAGTGGAGTTCTCCTTTAATGACAGAATTTTCATTTTTAGGTGAACTGTCCCTTTAACACTATCGGTAGGGTTTTGTGTAGGTGGTATGTTAATTTCAAACGCAAAAGAGCATTAACATGTTTGTGCCACTCACCTGACATTTAATTTCTGGCAATGTAATCATTAGCACATTTATGTTCAACCGTTTCAAAGAAAATTAAACAATTTTGCTTTGAAACTGCTGTAAAAAAAAAACTCTACGAGCAATGCAATATCATTTCACAACTATTATACCCACAGGAATGTTATTTTTATGGCGCTCTACTGTTTAATAAACCTGCATCTCCAAAGGAGAAAGAAATGAAATGGCTTACAGCGCAGCTTGTAGACATGTCACCTGAAAAGTTTGGTGAAATGTACCCAAAGCAACACATTTTAGGTTTTGGAGAAATTTAAGCAGTCACATATTTCCAACGAGCCTAAATAAAACAAGCACCCTGAGTTGTGCATAATGGTTTTGTAGCATTAAAAAAAGTCAAGTGTTCACAGTTCAAAGTGTATAAATTTGCTTCATGCACCCATGACGTTTCCCTCTAAACAGTGATTGGCTGAAAACAAAAGTCACTCGTTGTTATTGATGGCTGGTGAGGGTTTGCTCCTTATCCCATCTGTGGCGGCCCTGGAGGTCTCAGTCACAAACCTCCGAGGAATCCACACCGACGTCATGATCCGCACGTACTCCTTTCGGAAGTTCCGATTGAGGAGTCCGTAAATGATGGCGTTGAGGCAACTGTTGAAATAGGCCATAAAGTAGCTGACCACAAAGAGCCACTCAGGAATACGTGGAGCCATGACCTCTGGGTCGATGGCCACCACAAGACCGATTAGATTAAGTGGAGCCCAGCAGATTGCAAATAAAACAAACACCACAAACATGGTGACGAAGTTGCGCAGGTCACTAGGTCTCACCCTTGAGCGCTCCTCGCTCTTCACCTTTCGCCTCACCTGTATCACCAGAACCCAAATCCTCAGGTAGCAGAAAGTCACCACCGCGATGGGGACCAGGAAGTGAACCACCACTACAACCGCAGTGTAGGAGCTGCTGGCAGTCTGCGTGAAGGTACAGGAGTAAACACGGGGGTCGTAACTCAGCGAACCCACGAAGAAATTGGGAAGAATGGCCAGCACAGTGAGCGCCCAGATCAGAGCTACTAACAGCAGCGTGTTACGGAAGCTGTAGAGACGTCCATATGCAAAACTGTGACAGATGTAGCAGTAACGGTTGATGGCGATGCCAGTGATGTTGAAAACAGAGCCGATCACGCTCAGGCCCATTAGGAATCCGCTGACTTTACACTGGGTTTCCCCCAGAGACCATCCGTCATGGAAGATCGCGTACAAGACCAGCGGGTAGGGATAGAAAGCCACCACCAGGTCAGCGAAGGCCAAACTAACAACGAACACGTTGCCTGTGTGAAACAGAGTGAAAGAAAGAGAGATTGTTAATAAACTCATTTCTACTAGCACTGTTTGTTGTGCCTACTGTGGCCAAATCAAAAAATTTATTACCTAGGTCTTCAGCCCTGCTCCTGGTGCCCCTCTGTTTATTTCAAACATGCTTCAGCTCACCTGACCTGTGATTTTTCAAGTGATCCTGAAGTGCCTGATTAGCTGGTTCAGGTGTGTTTGATTAGGGTTGGAGCTAAACTCTGCGGGACAGTGGGTCCCCAGAAGCAGGGTTGAAAACCTTATGTGAATAAAATGAATTAAAAAGATACTTTTTTAGCTTTTACACCCCCATGTCATTCAAGATGTTCATGTCTTTCTTTTTTTTAGTCAAAAAGAAACTGAGGTTTTTGAGGAAAACATTCCAGTATTTTTCTCCATATAGTGGACTTCAATGGGGATCAGTTGCTTGAAGGTCCAGTTTCAGTGCAGCTTCAAAGGACCCTACACGATCCCAGCCGAGGAATACGGGTCTTATCTAGTGAAACGATATGTTATTTTCTCAAATTTCTATACTTTTTAACCACAAATGCTTATCTTGCACTAGCTCGACCTCACACATTACTTACCCAGATAGCACACATACATCTTGGAGACGTTTATTTGACGTCTGCATTTACATCTGCAAGACGTAGTTTGCTCATCTGCAATTTGTCTATTGGACGTTTCCTATCAGATGTCAAATAGATGTCTATTAGATGTCTTTAAGATGTTTATGATTTAGAATGTATGTAAAACTGACATCTTACAGATGTCTGCCAGATGTTTGTACACAGCAGATGCTTTCCAGATCAAGATATCTTTAACAGACATCTTGCAGATGTATGTGGGCTATCTGGGAAGATGTCTGTTAAAGATCACTTGATCTGGAAAGCATCTACTGTGTAAAAACATCTGACAGACATCTGTAAGATGTCAGTTTTACATTATAAATCATATACATCTGAGACATCTAATAGACATCTATTTGACATCTGATAGGAAACATCCTATAGACGTATTGTATATGAGCAAACACTACATCAAAAAAATATGTCTTCCAGATGTAAATGCAGACGTCGAATAGACGTCTCTGTGATGTATGTGTGCTATCGGGGTAGTCATGTTGGAAAGGTCACGCATGACGTAGGCGGAAGTACCGATCCAGTGTTTACAAAGCGAACATGCAAAGAAATTTAAATACCCTTTACATAAAAGGTAAAACAATAATGTCGGACGATTTTAAAGTTGGAAGAGAAAATGAAATGGAGTTTTTCACAATACCCTACCTTTCTGAACCGTAGTACACAGACGAATAACTAACCACACATGACCTTTCCAACGCAATTACGTAATGCATGAAGTCACAGACATGAAAGATGAACATCTGAGGTCCAAAAGTATTGTTTCGCTAGACAAGACCCTTATTCCTCAGTGGGATTGTGTAGAGCCCTTTGAAGCTGCTTTGAAACTGCAATTTGGACCTTCAACCCGTTGATCCCCATTGAAGTCCACTATATCGAGAAAAATTCTGGAATGTTTTCCTCAAAAACCTCAATTTCTTTTCGGCTGAAAAAAGAAAAACATGAACATCTTGGATGACATGGGGTTAGTAAATGATCAGGAAATTTTAATTCAGAAGTAAACTAATCCTTTAAGGTTTCAAACCCATTAAAAAATTGCAGACAATAAACTTTTTAATGGTAGTATACACTTTCTGTTGTCACGAAAATGATGTCAGCTTTGTTTATGATTCCAGTAAGTACATTTATGTTGACTATGCATTAAAAAGCACATTTTCGCTGTATACCTATCACTTTCAATGCCCCGCTTCCTGTCTTTGCTCCTTCAAGCCTGTTTTATGCCTTTTAAATTGAATTTAGGACTAAACTCATGTGAACGACAAGCTGAGAACAACACAGCAAATAAGAGCAGAAACAAGAATCAAGAGTGACAATGCTACAGAGTGAAAGGAAAAGACAAAGAATGAATCACATCAACTTCAAAAGCAGGATCCCCAGGGAGCCTGAAGCCTTTGATTACACTGTGACAGCAGAAAACACATCGCTCCGTAAAACAATGCTCTCTCAGATTAATCTCATGCATGGTCTGCTGTGTTAAAAGTTCTGTTATGTCGACCAATCCATTTACTCACTTTCTCATGTTAAACAGTCACTGTTTACAGCCGATGTAGAAACAGTTGACTGAATTAGCCCAGATAGCCCTTTATCCTGTGTTACTGGTAGCAAACATCTGCATACAAAAGCAATAAACCCCAAGAAGCTGTGGTTACAGTGAATTTATAACAGCTAAGGGGTGTTGTTAGGCATGAAGTGAAGCGGAAAAACCCCCTTAGCTGTTATAAATTGCTTATTGCTTTTATAAAACGGTTATTCCATATGAGCAGTTAGGTTTCACAAAATAAAACAGCCAATAAAGTGTAATGATATTAATAAAAACATTATTCTTCCACCAAACAATGTAGTTCCTCAGAAACAGTTGTGGTTGCAACAAAGTGGTTGCCCAACAACACACAGATGTAAACAAAGGTGTATGTTTGTAATTTACAACAGCTTAGAACGCAATCAAGGACTGGAACTATCCGTTTTATAAAGACAAATTTGCTATAGATGCATGCCTCTAAATTGAAGTGTAATTTTTGTGATTTCCTAGTTGTTTTCTTAAGTAATAATGAAAGTGGAAAAGAGTGAAAACATGTCCAGATCACAGCCCCGCTCCCTTTTTTAAATAGCCAATAGCATTTAATTTATATCATAGCTTGGGCCAGAGCTCAGTAAAGTTGCATTTGACCGTGTTTGACAGCCACAATCTCATCCATATCACTATAAATTATACCATTCTGTGCAGAAAGCATATTTGCACTGTCTGAATCATTCTCTATCCCCTATATAGTACACGTTGTGCCATTCACCTTACAGAAAATACAAATTCTGTGAACTTCAGATTCTACAGAGCATTTGATTGGACAGAAAGTTTGATGAGAAGTTAAAACCAGTGATGTGAGGTCAAGTGTCAAGTGATGTCATCAAAATCATTTTGAATGCTTGTATCTTGTAAATGTGAATTTTGCCATCGTTTTCAAACACACTAGCTTACTCTTAAAAAAAGGTTCTTCATTGCAGTGTTAATTTTGTTGCCGGATAATTTTCGTCAACTACATTTTTTTACAGATGAAAACGAGACTATAATGAAACAAAAACTCGTTTTGAATGACAAAAACTATGACGAAAATCTATTGAAATTTTTGTCAACGAATAAAAGCAAGACAAGAATGTTAGGGAGGGACGATTTGGGAAGAGATTCATTCAGAACAAATCTACTGCGTGGTTAGGAGGTTAGATGTGTACATTTAAACTGTATCGTAGCCTATTGATCTATCTGGCAAGACATAAGCTAGCATACATTTCCTGGACGTCTCATAAAACGTTCAAAAGTGTAAATATCTGGGAGTACGTGAAGAGCAGACTTATGGATAATTCAATTCGGTTTGGTTTTCTGAACGCACACACCGAAGCAGCTACTCTTTCGTGTATCATGAATGGAGAAATACACACAAAATGATTTTGAATTGTCAGTTTTGACGAGTATTCATGTAAACGGTTACGTCTTAGGAGAACGTAAACAGTTGGGAAAATATCAGACGTTTTTTAGTAGGCTACACTGCATCCGTGCATTCAGTTTTAAAGGGACAGCAGCCTAATTTAGTTGCTATTGTCCATGTCATTGATGTTAATCAAGCAACAAAAGAAAGATAGAAAATCACTCACTGCTCTTGACTGAATCACTTTAGTAGCCCTAAAAACTAAGATTCATTTTCTTTATGCACAATACTTTTTTTTTTCTTTTTGAAGTGAAATGCCATCTTGACATATTCTTGCCAAGTTTCATGAGACTCACCTTTAGAAGAAAAATAAATGATTGTATCAAAGTCATGAGTGCTGAACAGCTTCAATGAGGCACACATTTTCCCCTCATCGCCTACAGCTTTTTAGACATCCGGACCATTTTAACATTCAGTCAGTGTCTTTCCCCCTCCCAGCTCTAAGATTCCGGATAAAACGTGAGGGCCATAAATGTAAGGACCCCCATTAATCAGACTTTCCTGTTGAAAGTGAAGCAAAACGTATCACCAACAGAAACGCATATTCAAATAAAAAATGCTTGCTTTTACAAAATACATATATATGTATAGAAGATGGAAAGCTGTTTTTCCTCATCCTTTTCAGCAAATGCCAAAAAGTATTCCCGGCATCTCTCAGCATGACATTAGAAAGATCATAACCCAATATTCTCTGCTGTTCATCACGGTGGCCTTTTAAAAATGATCCAAAAACATAAAAACTGTTTCAGCCTGACATGTTGAAACTACATTGACTTTACTCCTTTCAGCTATTCCCTTTTCTTAGCTTTATTCAGAGGATAAAGCGAGAGTCTAAGAAATGATAAACACAATTACCCTGACCTACCTGAGCCCAACCTTTCTTCTCTGAGCTTTCTTCTCTTTTCTTTACACTTTTATCCCTAGCCACTATAATTCAACCAGAGATGAAGCACATTCAAGGTCACAGCGCTGCTCTAGAGTCGAACGTATCACGAAACAACATACAATGTCAGCTGCTATAAATGGCTTTTCTGTGTTCACGTATGTGAAGAAACCAGCCTGTGTGTAACATGCATACTTTTTAAATCTCAAAAGCCAGTTAATGTGTGAACTTCACTGTATAATCCTCTTACAAAAGGTTATTTTTTAGTAATGCTTTCGGTCATAGTAAAAGCTTCTGTTTGAATTGAATATTTCTTTATTTATTCACCTTTACATAATGCTTTTGCATATTTAAAGCATTATCAAGAGATAATTATGCAGAATATTGATGTGGTTTCAGACAAAGCTAAATACATAAATGCTGCCCACTGAGCAAGAACAATAATTACAGATCTACAATAAAGAATAACAAAAAAAAAATGAAAGATAAAATATTAATGTGTACATATCAGTTTTTGCAAGCTCTAACTCACTCTGTCTTAAATATCAAAATATGACAATTACAAAAGCTGACAATGAGAACCTAATGAGTAATGAGCCTGTGTTTGATTAATGGTGTGCTGTGTGTGTGTGTGTGTGTGTGCGTGACAGAATGAGACACACAGCAATCTTGTCTGATGTGAATATGTGCACGTGACCTGAATAAAGTCTAGGTGAAGTAAGAATAGAAAGAAATCTTAATTGCCATTCAGCTGTGCTCATACACCTTACCACTTTTAAGATCAAGCACCAGGGTTCCCACACCTTTTGAACAATACATTTTCATGATTTTACTATGACTTTGTCTATTTGTGATAGCTTATGAAAGCTTTCAGATCTGAGCTCAACTAGAAAAAATGGTTGGAAACCTACTCAAATTTCCTGATAATTCCAGATTTTCCAGGACTATGGGATCTCTGATACTCACATTTAAAGAACAGTTCAACCAAAGCTGGTGAAAAAAAAAATGCTGAAAAATGATGTAGATTATTTTCCTTATCAGAAAAGATTTAGTTCTGAAATTTAGTATTATATCACTTGCTCACCAATGTGCCTCTGCAGTTAATGGGTGCTGTCAGTATGAGAGTTCAAACAGGTGATAAATACATCACAATAATCAACAACATGACCTCAGTCTATAAATTAACGTACTGTGAAGTCAAAAGCTGCATGTTTGTAAGGAAAATATCTATAATTAAAGCATTTTAACTTTAAACTGTCACTTCTAGCCAAAACACCGGTCCGTGATCTATACACTCTAAAAAATGCTGGGTTAAAAACAACATGTTTCTGGGTTATTTGGCAACCCAGCACTGGGTAAATATTGACACATGCCAAGTTATTTTAACCCAGCTTGTTGGGTTTTATACATTAACCCATTTGCTGGGCTGTTTTTTTGACATAGTGCTGGGTCAGTCAAAATGCACTCTGAAATATCTATCTATATATATATATATATATATATATATATATATATATATATATATATATATATATATATATATATATATATATACATATATAGGACAAGAACAGTTCATATTAGGGATGTGAGTTTAACACATTAACTTAATTAATTAGTTATGAAAAATAACGCAGTTAAAATATTTTAGCGCAGTTAATGCACTGGCCCCGCCCCCAGACCTGTACTTCATCTTATATTTCATACAGTTGACTGTTGACAAATATGATGCAGGGCAAAAAAATTACAATTCTGTCATCATTTACTCACTCTCATGTCGTTTCAAACCTTTCTTTTGTGGAACATGAAAGAATGTATTTTGAAGACTGTTGGTAACAAAGTTGTTTCGGTTACCAATGATCTTCATCGTATGATCAAAAAATACTGAGATTTATCTTCTTTCATGTTCCATAGTTTACGTTAGGCTGTTGCAGCCTAAATGTTTATGTGTAATAAATTTTGTTGAATCAAATGAAATATTTCTTTCTAAAGCTACAATTTGTAATGCCCACTTGATACTTTCTCGTTTAAAACAAAAACAGTTTAAAATAATCTTTAGTGGGTATTTTCTCAGGTATTTTCTATATATATATATTTTTTTTTTTTTTTATTTTAATTTTTTTTTTTAGATCAATGTCAAGTCAGTCTTTTACAATCATAAAACTCCAGTTCATTAAATAACTTATATTCATGACTTATATTCATGTTTGAAAAGTTACATCAAAAACAGCATTTCCTTGTGCCATCTTGTCTGTCAGACATGTATGTTTCAACCCGTCAAATCCATAGCATGACCACAGCAGCAACTAGTGCTCCTATTGTAGCCAGTGATGTGCACGGAAACTTTGTTACATATAACAGCAAAGTCGTGCCGTGTTTCAGTCCTGATCACAAGTTTGTTTTGTGGGAGGTGAAACTTTCATGGTGTTGCTGGTGCGTCATTCGCTTTGAGTTTGTTTGCAAAAGGCTAACTTTCCAAGCAGAGGTTAGCTGGGATGTACAAAAAAAAATTATAAATGCGAAACTTCAGACGTTTTCCTATTTATACAATAATAATTTGATAGGAATACAATGTAATACATACCTTAATTTCTTTCAGGAAGTTTCCCATCAGTCAAGTTTTCCCTCAGAACAGAACACAAAATTACATGCTGACAAATGTATCCAGTTTTAACCGGTTTGGCACAGACTACCCAACACTGGGTTACACTGACCCAGCGCTGGGTAGGTATGTGAGGGGGGTTCATCATTTGTATTGACAGTGAAAATGAAACAGCAGCTGAGTTAGAGAAAAAACTTCCCAGCTCCTGGGTAAAAAATATTAAAAAATAACCCAATAAAATAATAGGCTCATTGGAAATATGTGCCTCTATATACATTTCTGCAAAACTGAAAAAAACCTGTGTGTACGAATCGCTGCAGTTTCCAGTTGAAATGAACACTACAGGCAGTAAAACTCCGACAATTTTCATTGCTTTTCACACAAAGTATGATTTAAACACATAGTTTTGATTAATGAACTCTAATTTTCACACACCCTGCTTAAAAAAACAGCTAAAACCAGCCTAGGCTGTTTGGCTGGTTTTAGCTGGTTTAAGCTGGAAGTAACTGGTTTTAGCTGGTCTCCCAGCCTGGTCAGGCTGGTTTTAGCTGGTCGTTCCAGCTGGTCTCCCAGCCTGACCAGCTAAGACCAGACTGGAAGTGGCCAAACCCCCTCTAAAACCAGCCTGCTGACCAGCTAAGACCAGCTAAAACCAGCCAACCAGCTTAGGCTAGTTTTAGCCCTTTTTTTTTTAGCAGGGAAGTTACTTCCAGAATATTATGTTATGGCTTCAAAACAATTTTAATATCACTACATTTCCTCAGAAGTGATACGGCGTCAAACTTGAGTAAATTAAGTTCTTCCATGACAACTCTCGGAAGATTTTAGCATGGTAATGGATATGACAGTGTTAAAGTATTTGGCCTTAGTGGAATAGATCTGCCAAGTGGTATAAGGCTGTGAATATCATCAGTTACGTTAACACCCGTCAGCCTGCGCCATCTAGAGTTTCATGAAAGAACTAGGCATATCTCCGGTATGAACCCTGTAAAACTACAGTTTAATAAAACAGTTCAAAACTGCATAAGAAAGATAAAATAGCATGGCTGCTTCAACAAACGCATTTTTATATCACTTTTGCATTTGTTAACACTATCAATTAGGCTTAGGGTTGGGTTTGGTATAGGGGATATTCCCAACACGATAGAGCATTAACCTTTAGCGACACTACCCAGATATTTGGATTCTGAACAGCCGCAATACGTATTTCAAGCAGCATAATAAAAACGCAGTAATACGTGCCTGTACTAATGTAATCAAAGAGTGCCACTGTCACATATTGAACGTGTTTTAGTGCCACTAAGGTACATAATTACGGTGGTGTAGAAATGTATGTAGAGGCATGTATTTCCAATGAGCCTGGGTTAAAAAATAACCCAATATTTTTATTGTAATAATGCTTCCCCCAGTGATAATTCCATCCCCTGTTGTGCATATTTCTCTGAATTTAGAAGAAACAACTTTTTCAAAGAAGAAAGCACTATTATGTTAAAATGTTGGATTTGTTTATTACAAAAATGCAGCTTTTCATTTCACAAAGGGTGAATTGATGTACTGGAGTCATGTGGATTATTGTAATTTTTATCAGCCGTTTGGACTCATTTTGACAGCACCAATTCACTGCAGAGGATCCATTACTGAGCAAGTGATGTAAATCCAAATGTTTCTAAATCTATTCTGATGAAGAAACAAACTCACCAGATGGCCTGTGTGTGAGTACATTTTCAGCAAACTCTCATTTTTAGGTGAACTGTTCCTTTAGAGAGACATATAGAGATATGAAGAGGAAGAGTGAGAAAAGAAAGCTAAATAAGGACAAGAAGATGAAGGGAAATGTCTGAGTTATTTCCTATTTAAAATAGTTACAGTGTGATGAAAAACCTGACAGAGGAAGCGGGGGGAAAGTTCTGGAGGGAGAACAGAAGGCAAGGGTTCTTATTCCATGTCTAATGCTCATTATAAAAGCACTTGAACAGGGTCAGACAGGGTTATGAAACCCTCAGAGTACAGTATAAAATGATACGTGCATGCCATGCTCACCTGTCAAAGACTTTAAGCGCAAAAAAGAAGAGCTACAGCTGTAAGAGACACAGACACTTCTGTTTCAACATGCCCACAAGACAGGTGGCCTTTTTGCTTTTCCTTACGGATCTGGACAACCTTTGCAATTTTGTGAAGTCATGCCAAGCACGATAATACATCTTGACCCTACATTTTCTAAGGACCTCTGAGGAAATCCTTCACTGTATCTAAGCAGATCACCCAGCACGGATCTTGAATGACCACACAGAGTAAAAGTGAATGAGAGTCAGTGTGGTGCACTAGTGGGTCCTTTCATATGAATGGCTATTTGACCTTTTCTCTACAAGAAATTAAATTAGTACTGTGATTAATTCACTGTAAGTCTTTAGTGTTTCATTGCGCTGTCCATGGTGCTGAAGCCAAACATTCTATACTACCATTCAAATGTTTTAAAGATTTAACTTGTTTAAAGTCTCTTATGCTCACTGAGGCTGCATTTATTTGATCCAAAATTCAATAAAAATTGTAATATTTTGAAATATTATTTTATTTATGTACAAAATATTTTATTTATAAATAACGTAAATTATATAAAGAATTATAATAAATACATATACTTGTAAATATTTCTTAAATATATACTGTACATGAATGTGTCAAACTCTTAAACTTTTATTTTGTATGCGATTAACTGCGATTAATCGTTTGACAGCCCTAAATTTAAAATAACTGCTTTCTATTTTAATATATTTTAAAATGTAATTTATTCCTGTGATGACAAAGCTGAATTTTCAGCATCATTACTTCAGTCTTCAGTGTCACTTGATCCTTCAGAAATAATTCTAATATGCTGATTTGGTGCTCAAGAAACAATATTATAATTAATAACTTCATAAACAGTTGTGCTGCTTAATATATTTTGTGGAATGATATAATTTTTTTTCAGGGTTCTTTGATTAATAAAAAACAGTGTTTATTTGAAATAGAACTCTTTTGTAATAATCTAAAAGTCTTTGCTGTCACGTCTGATGAGTTTAATGCATCCTCACTGAATAAAAATGTTAATTTCTTTTATATATGTATATTCCAGATGTTATAATAGAAAGTAAGCTAATTGGAAGGAGAAAGAGGTGAGCAGGATTGACTTGCGCTCTGACATGTTTCATGTTCCTCTCATTAAACCCAAAAAAGAAAAGCCTAAGTTTAAATGATTTTGTCCAAAATAAAACTTCTTGGTCTTTCAGACAGTGAAAGGTGATCCATGTGTAATTAGAGGAAATTGCACTTTTGATGGAAGCTCTTGTTCTTACTGAGCATGGCTTATGGTTCACTTCGAGCTCAATTCCACTTAAGTTCAAAAAGTGTAATTACTAATGGAAGAGGATGACCTTGAGGAACTTCACATGCCGCCTAATTTATTTGCTCATTAGCACAGCATCTGCGCTGCTACTCATAATTGATAAAAGCTGATACCACACGGAGACCCATCTACTGCATATGATTAAGAAAAATACTACATATGGTTACAGAAAATGAATTTAGAGTCTTAGCATTGACACAATACTATTAACAGAGATTATATAATTGATATGATTGGTTCTTTACAATATACAAACATATTATATATATATATAAGTTTGTAAATCCTTTAGAATTTTCTATATTTCTGCATAAATATGACCTAAAAGTTCATCAGATTTTCACAGAAGTTTTGAAAATTGACAAAGAGAACCCAATTAAACAACTGAGATGAAAATATATACTTTGTCATTTATTTATTATGAAAAATTATCCAGCATTAAATATTTGTGAGTTGCAAAAGTATGTAAATCTCTAGGATTAGCAGTTCATTTGAAGGTGAAATTAGAGTCTTCAGAAGTGTTTTCAGTCAATAGGATGACTATTAGGTGTCAGTTTATGCCCAGTTTTATTTAAAAAAGAGGGATCTATTAAATTCAGATCATGTTTGTGAAAGTGAATCATGGCACAAACAAAGCAGATCTCTGAGGACCTCAGAAAAAGAGTTGTTGTTGCTCATCATGCTGGAAAAGGTTGCAAAACCATCTCTAAAGAGTTTGGACTTCACAAATCCACAGTCGGACAGATTGTGTACAAATGGAGGAAATTACCCTCCCCAGAAGTGGTTGACCAAAAAAGATCACTTTAAAGTAAGATGTATAATAGTTTCAGAGGTTGCAAAGAACCCCAGGAAAACAACTAAAGGCCTTTCTCACATTGGTTAACCTTGAAGTTCATGAGTCCATGATCAGGGGAACAATGAACAACCATGGTGTGCATGGCAGGGTTGCAAGGAGAAAGCCACAACTCTCCAAAAAACACTGCTGCCTGTCTGCAGTTTGATAAAGATCATGTGTACTAGTCAGAAGGCTATTGGAGAAATGTTTTGTGAACGGATGAGACCAAAATATAATTTTTGGTTTAAATAAAAAGTGTTTGGAGAAAGAAAAACACTGCATTCCAGCATAAGAAGAACTTTATCCCATCTGTGAAACATGGTGATGGTAGTATCATGGTTTGGGATGTTTTGCTGCATCTGGGCCAGGACAACTTGCCATCATTGAAGGAACAATAAATTCTGAATTATACCAGCAAATTCTAAAGGAAAATGTCAGGACATCTGTCCATGAACCAAAATCTAAAGAGGGTTATGCACCAAGACAACAACCCCAAGCGCACAAGTCATTCTACCAAAAAATGGTTAAACAAGAGTCAAAGTCCAGACCTTAATCCAATTAAAATGTTGTGGAAGGACCTGAAGCAAACAGTTATTAGGAGGAAACTTTGCAGGATGGATCAGCAGTTACAAAAAAAGTTACCTGCAGTTATTGGTTCAAAAAGGGATCACAACTGATACTGAAAACAAAGATTCACATACTTTCGCACCTCGCAAATATTTAACACTGGATGATTTTTCTCAGCAACTAAATGACCAAGTATATATTTTTGTCTTGTTTGTTTGATCAGATTCTCTTCGTCAACTTTAAGGACTTGTGTGAAAATCTGATGATGTTTTGCGTTATATTTATGCAGAAATATAGAACATTCTAAAGGGTTCTTTTCTAAACTTTCAAGCAGCGCTATATATATATATATATATATATATATATATATATATGTAGGTGAGCTCAACAAAAATTACATACTGGTTCAGAATGATCTTTATTACATAAAGGTTACTTCCTGATTCAAGAGAGAAAAAGATTACCTGTCTTTGATCACAACCTTTTATCATTTCAAAAGTTTTTATCAGTGGGGAGCTTAGCATTAAAAGTGTAATTTAAATGTTTAAAGTATAAACCTTGATCCCGAAAGGTTAAAGCACTTATCGATATTAACTCGCTGCGTATTATACTCATTCCGACAGTTACATTTTTAATACATATATTACAACATGCAGCAGGGTGAAGGACTCGGGTCAAGGCAAATTACTGAGGAACCACTTTTCTGTTCCTTTGGAGTGATATATTCACAAGGTCATTTCATACTAGGTAAAATATGGAAATCACATTATAGGGCTGTTGCAACTTTTGAGATATGGAGATGAGGACGGTGACATGTTTTTTGTTGTATTTTTACGCATTGCAAATTGTGGCAGGGGTCCAGTCCTTGGGGATATAAGAACTAGGAATGATGAAAAACTGGACTGAGGCCCAAATAGAGCGGCACCAAGGGCTAATCTTAATTGGTACCCGGAAGCATGCACTCTCAGTAGCACCAAATGACAAGCACTACTATTGTGCCCTTGAGCCAGGGCCACTGCCACTGCAGCTTCAAACGGCTGCCCTCACTTCCAAAGGATGTGAATGTCCTGTGATGCCATTACAACATGCTGCTTATTTCATGACCAACTGATAAAATACATTTATTGACATGAAATAACAGTAGATAGTAGTTGAGTTTATCCAAAAAAAAAAAAAAAAAAAAACCTCTTAGAACTGCTCATGCCTGATCACTCTTTTCTGGTGTACTTTGCAATAACCTTTTGGCAGTTTAATATTCATTACATAACATATACACTTAAAGTATGTACTATACAAAAAGCTCCCATCACATACAAAAAGGGCTCTACAGTGCGATCATTTCAGTCGACTGTAAACTACTTTGTGCAACTATGAAAAAATATTTAGGTGCAACAGTACAACTGACCCAATCAGCATAAATAAGCTTTTCACTGATGTGTAGTTTGGTTGACAACATTTGCATCTGAGGATGCAAAAAAAAAATCAAAATATTGAGAAAATCGCCTTTAAAGTTGTCCAAATGAAGTTCTTAGCAATGCATATCACTTATCAAAAATTAAGTCAGATCTACACTTTTGTTTTAATGATTTAGCCCAGTCCATTAAAGGCTTTTTTTCTACACAAGTGCCTTGGAATATTTCGTCTTTCAGTCAAAAATTAAGTTTTGATAAATTTACCGTAGGAGATTTACAAAATATCTTCATGGAACATGAATATTTATTTAATATCCTAATGATTTTGGCATAAAAATAAAAAATAAAAAAATCAGTCATTTGACCCATACAATGTATTGTTGGCTATTGCTACAAATATAGCCGTGCTACTCATGACTGGATTTGTGGTCCAGGGTCACATATTGTGTTTTCGCAGTGCTGAGTAATGTATCACAGACATATCTGTTGATACCTTGAACATAATATTAATCAGAATCCACTCACTGCTCGAAACACTGGCGATTTGTTCAGTGCTGAGTTCTACAAGCTCACGAATCATCTCATTATAACAAACAAAATGTAGACATGAATAAGTTATGCAGTGTAAAGAGTTTCACTCATTATAATGGGACTTTGTGAAATAGGATGAGTGACAGCTTTAAATGATTATTAAGGGAGCTTGCAAATTATGTTAATTTAATACCACAGTTCAATAAACAAGTTAATATTAAGTCACTTTCATCAATAGCGAAAATCAATATTGCGAAAATAGTTTTAAAGTCACAGCTGAGCCACTGCACACCTCCAAACACAGCAGTGTATCGTTTATGAATGAACATGCATTATAAACGAATCTAGTGAGTCAATGATTCAATTACCCAATCATAAAGACACTCACTTCCTTAATTCCTGAATGAATCAGTCGTTCATTTAAACAAATAAATTGAATGAATGATTCAGTAATTAAATCAGTGACTTGCTGCCACCTACTGGCAGTTTTATTTTTATTTTTAAAGTACAATTTTTTTTATTATTTTAATAATAATTTCAATAATTTAATATTTCTATATTCAAAATGTATATTTAATACATTAATCTCAACATGAATTTTTGAATTTAATTGCACTCATGCTTTCTCTGAGCCTCATTAAACATCTGTAAATATGCTTACATGTCACTTTTGTGTTCTTCTGTGCCACCTCTGTCATAAATTAATTTTGGTAATACTGATATTTCATCAGTAACTTGTTCTTCTTATTCTATTGTTTTAATTTGAAATTTTGGAAAAAGCTTATAAATATACACTTTTGAATTTGACATACTTTCAATAAATTTCGAAAAAATGCTACTTTATCTCATGACGAAAATGTACCTGTGGGAACTTTTTCGCAAGATGTGAAATACGTAACAATAAGTTCATATCACTGCAGTTTACAACAGAAATGAACCCTAGAGGCAATAAAACAGCGAGCACTAATCGTTTTTATACACAGTTATGATTACAGCTCCATATGTTTCACTTTCTTGTGTTGACCACCGCCAGAGTACTACCCCCCTAGTATTGGTAGGTTTAGGGTTGGGTGTAGGGTTAGGATTAGGCGATTATGTAGTAATTGCAAAGACAGGGTAATAATTTGGCAGGGGGTCAGAAATGGACACAACACCGGACGTGACAAACTTGCTTGGTAGCTGCATTGACATGTACAAAACCAACGTCACATAAGACATACCATATGTACGTTCAGCCTGGTCTCATTGTTTATACGTAGGTATTTATATGTAATGTTTAGAGGCACAAAACGTACATTTTTGTACGTTTTTATTGATGCGAAAATGTACAATTTAGACGTATTTCAACGTCTAATTTAGACGTATAAAATTGTTTTATTTTGTAATTATGATGTGTGTTCGGTGTATTTTATGATTCTATTGTTAGTCACAGCATGTTGGAGAAAACGCCTTTTGTGTCCCATGAAGTTAATATTACATGAATGGTTAAACGATTGCAGAAGTGTTATTTATTTTAAAGTGTTTAAAGTGTAGTCGTTTAACATTATATAGGCCTATTCTTGGAAACGAGCGGGCAGCAGAAATTACACAGAACAAAATAAAATGTTACAATGTCATATTAAATAAACGATTAACAATTTAATAATGCAATTGAAAACATAAGGGCACTGGTATTACAAATAAAAAACAACAATAATGAAATTAATGCCGCAATTTCAATATTCATAAGGATTCGTTTTTAGGTGTCGTCAATACGTCAGTATTGTGCGTTTAAATGCTGAAAATACGTAAGTATTTGTACGTTTAGGTGCTGTAAAAATGTTAGTATTGTACGTTTTAGTGTCTGGAAAAAGTAAATGTACGTTTTGTAGAACCACATTTTACGTAAAATGCATACGAAATATCATGAGATCACGTTGGTACATTCATCTGTTCTGGGGGAAAAAAAAAACTCTTTTAGTTCCACTCAGCGGACATTTCTGTTGTAAACTGCAATGATATGTAGTTATTGGTACGTATTTCGCATCTTGTGAAAAAGTTCCCACAGGTACCTTTTCGTCATGAGATCAGGTTGAAAAAAAATGCCATTACAAAGTAAAAAAAAAGATGTCCCTGTAAATCACTTTAAGGAGTCAAATATCACCTTCCCTTATGAAAAAGAAGTTTATTCAAGTGCGCTATTAGTATATTTTGACAATAATGGCTGTTATTTTCAGGGGACAGTAAATATACACTGGTATACAAGCTGCACATTGACTACTCTGAAATATATCCAAGTTTCATTTCTATAGTATTGTTCCTTAAGAATATATACTAAAAACATTGCTGAAATGTGAGGGGTGTACTCACTTTTGTGAGATACTGTAACTGGTGCATGAGTTTCACATCATTCTGCCAACACAAATTGAAAATGACTATATCCCACCTGTATGAAACCACACCGGCTTTCTCTACAATCCACCTCGCGATCAGTCATCCCACTCTGAACCTCAGCGTTCCTTCCAGCCAAACACTATTACATCATTCAGCCCTCTGAACAGCCACATAAAAAACAATATCCTCGTTGAAGGCCTCTGTCAAAATGTCAACATGTTGACCTTTGACTCCTTCAAAGTGAATCAGATGAGTCATGAAGTAATGTAAATAAAATGTCTCAGATTGTGTTATGTAACAGCAGCATAAACGTCACAGAGGTTCAACTCAGGCTGTGGTGGGATGATATACATATTACGTTGAGTTTGCTTAATTTTTCTCTTTTTTCTCAACAGTGTGGATTTTTATTTCATGCTGATGTTGAAGTAAAGCTTTAAAGGCTTAAAAATGCTTGAGGCATGCAATCTTTGATCAGATCAAAAAAATTGGGGTTCATGAAATTCAGATTGTGCGCCTCAGCTTACAATTCCCAACGATCAAATGATTCAGTTCAGAGCTTTGCATTATTATCACTGGTTGTAGGGTGTAGAACGATGGATTTCATTAAACTAAAGTGATCAGATAATGCCTCAATGTGCGCATACATAAATGAATCTCAAAAATCTTGACATGCAGCACTTTTTTTTGCTGGGTCTCTGGTTTGTGAAATCAGGAAAGATGGGTTTAAAGATCATGGTTGTGCCTCAGGCTGCCTGTCCAGGGTTTTGCTGTTTTATCTCATGCCAAGGTACATTCAGCATGCAGCATGTAAAAGAGAACGTTTGCCTAGAAATCAAAGTAAAATTCGAAGAGCTACGGAACATTCAGATTCAATATAGTTCAGTATAATTTAAAGGAGAAATCCACTTCCAAAACAAAGATTCACATATGATGTGCTCACCCCCTTGTCATCCAAGATGTTCATGTCTTTCCTTCTTCAGTCGTAAAGAAATTGTGTTTTTTGAGGAAAACATTTCAGCATTTTTCTACATATAATGAACTGATATGGTGCCCCGATTTTGAACCTTTCAAAATGCAGTTTAAATGCGGCTTCAAATGATCCCGAATGCTGTCTTATCTAGCGAAACGATTGGTTATTTTCAGTAAAAAAATACAATTTAAATACTTTTTAGTCTCAAACGCTCGTCTTGTCTCGCTCTCCCTGAACTCTGTGTATTCTGGCTCCAGACAGTTAGGGTATGTCGAAAAACTCCAATCGTATTTTCTCCCTCAACTTCAAAAATCATTTCAAAATCATCTTACATCGCTGCAGAAGTACCGACCCAGTCTTTGCAAAGTGAACATGCAAAGAAGATCAAACACCCTTAACAAAAAAGGTAAAACAGTAATAAAGGATGATTTTGAAGTTGAGGGAGAACATGAGATGGGAATTTTTCGACATACCCTAACTGTCATAAACCGGAAAAAAACAGTCCAGGCAGAGTAAGACAAGACGAGCATTTGACATTAAAAAGTATATAACTTGTACTATTTTTATGAAAATAACCAATCGTTTCGCTAGATAAGACCCTTCTTCCTCGGCTGGGATCATTTACAACCACATCTGGGATCGTTTTAAGCCGCATTTAAACTGCATTTTGAAAGTTAAAAATCAGGGCACCATATCAGTCCATTATATGGAGAAAAATGCTGAAATATAATTTCTTTACGACTGAAGAAAGAAAGACATGAACATCTTGGATGACAAGGGGGTGAGTACATTATATGTGAATCTTTGTGTGCGTTTTTTATGGGAGGAAGAAAAAGCTTAAAAAAAGGATTGTGAGTGGTTTCAAGACAACTGTTACTGTCATCGCAACTGTCCAACTGGAAGACCTTTGGTTTAAAGTGTCTGCTGAATGATACATCCTGAGACAACAACATCATGGTCCACTGAGAATCAGGGATGTATGTGTTAAATTGGACGGAAGGACATATTTTTGTTTCATGCATTCGAATCTAAGCATCTTTTGAAAAAAGTTTAAAAAAGGCTGCCTGAGAACAGACAGGTGGAGACAAACAGTTACTGCTGTGAACCTATCATCAAGTAAACCTGAAAGCAAAGCCGAAACTCTGTCTCCTATTTGAACCTGCCGTAGAGCGAAACACAAACTGAATACAAACAGTTCGGTAGAGATTTTCTTTTTCTACCTGTTAAATTTCAAATGCCTCCCTGGGCAATGACATTTGCTAGTACATCAGTGAGGGAAAGCTGGAAATAAAAAAAAAAAAAGAAAAAGAAAAGTGAAAAAAGGAATAAAGGATTCCAGCAAAGTTCCATTACGTTGGTGAATTCACTCGTGACAGGCTCTCCTGGTGCCACACTAGCTCAACCGGGCTGAATGGATTGAAGAGAATTATGCGATATTCTAAACCTTTTGGCAAAATAAGTCAAATTAAATAAGGGAGATACAAGCACTCCTCACAGGGGGTGTAATAGAAAAAAATCACTTAACATTTACTGTCATTTAATACAGCAAAGTTAAAAAGGTCAGTATGTTATTTTTAATGTTTTTGAAAGACATCTCTTATGCTCACTAAGACTGCATTTATTTGATCAAAATGCAAGCAATATCATGAAACATTATTACAATTTAAAATAACTGTTTTGTATTTTAATATATTTAAAAATGTAATGTATTCCTATTATGGTAAAACTGAATTTTAAGCATCATTACTTCAGTCTTCAGTGTCACATGATCATTCAGAAATCATTATATTATAATGTAATATTCTAACATTTATTATTATTACAATCACCAATGCAAAAACATTTGTGCTACTTAATATTTTTGTGGAAGCTGTGATGCTTTTTTTCTGTATACCTTCATAGAAATAAAGTTCAAAAGAGCAGCTTTCATTTGAAGTAGAATCTTTTGAAACATTGAAAAATACATTAAATTCATTTATAATCAAAGTCTTTACTGAATAAAAATACTCAATACTCAAAATACTCAATACTCAATACTCAAAATACTCAAAATTACTCAATTTTAAGATAAAACATTATTTATTATTATTAACTGAACATTTGTGACTTTAAATCATTTATTTTGTCTTTTGTCTCTTCTGTCTTTTTCTGGTGCAATGTCATGTCTATTTGACTTTTGACATAAAAAAGTCAATTTATTATTAAATATTTCAAATATTTCTTTATATTTTCTTTCTCTAATAAAACGTTTAAAGCAATGTTTATTTATGAAAATTTACATCACATACCATTGCATAAAGCAATGGAAATAGCAATGGATTCTTTAATACTGTGTGGACAATTCATGCTGTCCTGAAATTTTGTATGATAATCAATATTTCGAAAGATGCATTGTGAATAAATATCAAAATTCACTCAACGTCCTTATGTATTTTTACTCCTGTGTAAATAGGTTATGATTAAATGCCTGAGCTTGGGGGCAAAAAAAAAGATTATTTATGCAGGTCTAGTACAGTTTTTTATAAATATAATTCAAACTACTCTCAAGTATATTCATTTCTTCCAACTTATAAAGCTCAAAAAGTACTGCATAGCAGAAATGACCCTACTATTTTGAAAACAGTACAACAACACCAAGGTTCACTTCTTGCTCTTGAGAAAAACCTCTGAAAGCAAAGCAAATCATCTCCTACATTATGATCTTAAAGGCCTTGTGTTTAGAATCCTTGGTATTGACTTTCTTTAAAGTGCATGCCTACAAAAATCCATGTGTTGCTTGTTTGTCTTAGAGTAGACCTTAGCCACGATAAACTTTGAGGCTTCTGGAAACCCTTTTACTGCCCTGTTAGGAGGGTCTCTAGGCACTTAATAACAGCAGGTGGGCTGCTCTCTCTTTCTAAACACTGTTCACATAGACTTCAGCCTGCAATGTGCATCACATCCACACAGTTCTCTAGCCCAAACCCACTTCCTAACAGACCAGCCCAAGGGTCCTGCATGATGACAGTTACATAAGTTTCTTCTAAATGATTACAAAGCATTCAAGACAGATATAGAAAGGATTTGGATTCGAATGACTGATCTATCGCTGTCCGTGGTGCTGAAATGGGTCACGCACATGCAATGGAGTCACGTTATCATCTCTGACAACACGGGATGTAGATTGTGCTGACTGCTGATGTTGCTAGTGGCGGTCTTTCTTTGAAGGGCTCTGTTCTTCCTTTATTTCCTGCTTCCGCTAAATGTCATGCCAAAAAAACACCCATCCGTTTTGCTGTTGGTGTTAATTTCTTTGGTCTCCCTGCGTGTGTCTAGTTGTGTGACAGGCTGAGGTGTTTCCACACTTGTGCAGGACATGAACACCCTGGCAGGTGGTGAGGACAGCGGTTCACTTTTACAAGGCTCAAAAGCCGAGCCGAGAAAAATCAAGGAGAAATTCAAAATCACACACACTCAAAGAGAGAGAGAGCGAAAGCAGATATACACCTTATATGGAAAGCACCACAGATGCTGAAAGGCTTTGACAACTCTGCGGATGGACACTGACCCGATTTAAGTTTAATCATGCATAGCCCTAAGGCCGAGAGGAAAAGCAAGAGTGCACAAGAGTTCCCCCAGAACACAAACAGAACAACAATCAAACAGAATATTTCTCTAAAGATTTCTTAAAGCAATAGTTCACTCAAAAATGAAAAACATCCACCTTTATGTTGCATGAAACTCATGAGTTTTATTTTTTGTTGAAAGCAAAAAGAGGATTTTCAATGATGTTCATGCTGTTCTTTTCCACACAATGAAAATTTAAAGTGACCAGGAGCATAAAAAATATTTTGCTCTCCACAGAAGAATGTAAGTTACAGTAAAGTTTTAAGGCAATGTCAGGGTTTGTGAATGTTAAAAGTTTTCTATGAATCTAAACCCCAAATCTCTCATTTAAAGGGGTTATGAACTGAGAAATCAAAATTCCCATGATCTTTTGTCATGTAAGAGGTCATTGTACTATAAAAACATCCAGTAAGTTTAAGAACTTTAAACTTTCTTGTTACTCTAAAAACAGCTTATATTGAAATCAATCTGCCATAATGACAGGTTGTGGAATGTCAGCCTGGTTGTTTATATGTAGGTATTAATACGTAACATTTACAAGCACATGTTGTACGTATTGATCCTAAAAAGTACATTTTAGACATATTTCAACATTTAAAACGTACAAATCTCTACGTATTTTTAGCTAAAAGACACAAAAAAATTTTTTACGTAGCTTTTGTATCATTACATATTCATATCAAAGCCTTTTCATCATTTTTTCAATAAGCAATTTTGATTTTTAGACCTCTTAACCTCCCCCCAAATCCTAAACCTACCCATTTTATAGCGAATATGCATTTTTATCATTTTATCAATAAGCAATTTAGATTTTTAGACCCCTTAACCTACTCCCAAACCTAATCTTACCCATTTTATAGCGAATATAAAAGGATATAAAACGTAATTGACCAAAATATGCATGAAAATGACCATTTTAGTAACAGTATAGCATTAAATATATTTTTATAGTCACTAATCCTACTTCTACCTCTAAACCTAACCATAACTATTTCTGTACAGTATAAAAAAAACATGACAGACAGATAAATGCAATTACAATCATTTATTTATGTCAAAAATATCAAAAGTACCAAAAGTAATCCAAAAGTAATCCGTTGCAGCCACAGTCCTCTCTGACAGAATACGGTTTATGTGAGGTGCAAAGCAGAATTTAAGTACGCGTCAGTCACTGGACTCGCTGTTCGGGATGGAGATGAAAATTGCCGGATAAAGGCTTGAATTTGGGTCTATTCCTTACAGTTGTATGGATTCTGAAGATTTAGATTATGAATAAACGGGTTTATTACAAGGTTATTATGAATAAACGCACAAATAAAATAATTTAATTTCGGAATGATGTTGCATTTTCTGTGTATTTCATGGTTCTACTGTCAGTCACAGCATGTTGGAGAAAACACCTTTTGTGTCCCGTAGCAAACAAAATAAACATTGTAAACATAAGTCAAGTTTAAACGATTGCAGAAATGTTATTTATTTTAAGGGTTTAAAGTGTAGTCTTGTTTAACATTATGTAGGCCTTGGAAATGAACTGGCAGCAGAAATCACACAGAACAGAATGAAATGTTAGCATTTCATATTAAGTAAACGAGTAAACAAGTTATTAATGCAATTGATATGACAACTAAAAACAACAATAATACAATTAATGCCGCAATTTCAATATTAATTTTTAGGTTTTGTCAATACGTCAGCATTGTACAATTATATGGTGAAAATATGTAAGTATTTGTATGTTTAGATGCTGAATATATGTGACCCTGGACCACAAAATCAGTCTTAAGTAGCACATGTATATTTGTAGCAATAGGCAAAAATACATTGTATAGGTCAAAATGATCGATTTTTCTTTTATGCCAAAAATCATTAGGATATTAAGTAAAGATCATGTTCCATGAAGATATTTTGTAAATTTCCTTCCTCACGTGCTACTTTAGAACATTTTTTCAAGGCTCAGACCGATTTTATTGTCGCGCTGCACAGCCCTGACCAAACAAAGCAGCTCCTCGTTTAGCAATATACTCCTCCTCAGTTTCGTCCGTCTTCAGTCATGTCGCTCCGCACTGTCGCACACAGGAATATATCAACAACTAGACTGTATCGTTATTATCGTGGGAAAAGTAATTCTTATTGTGGAGAAAAATTTTAGCGGTATATCGCAAACAATAAGATATCGCCCATCCCTAGTTGGGACTGTGCTACTTTATGATGTAATAATGTGGATTAACACCGCATCCACAGAAAAAGATCAGTGCCTACCTCTACATCGCTACCTCTTTAGCCGATTCATGCATTTACTGTAAAAAAAAATGAGAGAGGCAAACGCAGAAGCCAAACGATAAAGACAGCTCCGAAGACAACAAGAAGCTGTGGAAAAACACAATCTTTGCATTGCCTTCCTTCTGATTCCAACATTAGGAAAGAGTGGAAGAACTTTATTTTTAATGGTAATCCAGACCATGTCAATAAGAACTTGGTCTTTTGTTCACTTCATTTTACTATGGATTTGCTTACAAACAAGGCACAGTTTGACAGAGGATTTTCAGAAAGATTAAAACTAAAAGACAGTGCTGGTCACTATTGCTTTGTCGGTTATTACAGATTGTTTGATATGTACTGAGTATATATGCCTAAATGACAGCAGCTACCGATCTATCTATGAAGGATGCAGGCTGTCAAACATACACAAATGTTAACTAATCACAGCAGTGGGCGTTTACTTCTGATTCCACAATTCTATTCAAACAGAGCGTTCTAATGTTCAAAATGTGACAAAAATTTGCCTATTACTTATAAGTTATGTTTTTTTGATGTAAAAATTATGGATTAGTGGATCTCAGGGAACAGTACAAAATCATAAAAAAGGCAGGTTATGACCCTTTTAATCTAAACCTACAGCTAATACCATGCCAGTCACAGTCATTTATCACTAATCTTCTCCAAAGTCGTGGCTTCAAGCACACTAACGTCTTTTTTTTATCAGATCTAAAGCAAAATTATAACACTACACTTCCCTAATCACAGAACAGGCATACTCTGTCTGTCTCCACTCATTTTTATGGTCTCCCTGTGGTTTACAATGCCATTTTCACCACACACATACCTCAGTGCACACAAACACGTGCTGACAGTCACGCTGACCACTGTAGTGTCGATACTCATGTGGCAGAACAGGGCCTGCCAGGAATCTGACAGCAGAAGGGCTTCACTTGGCACTCACCCCCCCTTCGAGAAACGCTATTACATAACCACACAGGGGACAGTGCAAGGGAGAAAGGCCAACGGACAGTGATACTCCAGAAGCCCTGGTTGCCATGTGCCTTCAGCTGACAGCTGAAAGAAATAATTCAGCCAAAAGTAAAAATTAGCTTAAAATTAACTCACTCTACGGCCACCCATGATGTAGAACAGAGAATAGATTTGAAGAAATTTAGCATTACATCACTTGCTCACCAATGGATCCTCTGCAGTGAATGGGTGCCATCAGAATGAGAGTTCGAACATTTGATAAAAACATCACAATAATCCACAAGACACATGACTCCAGTCCATCAATTAATGTCTTGTGAAATGAAAAGCTGCATGATTGTGAAAAACATATCCTTTAAACTGTAAACGTTTTAGCCAAAATCGCTCTGCAGTGAATGGGTGCCGTCAGAATGAGAGTTCAAACAGCTGATAAAAACATCACAATAATCCACAAGTAATTTGCACAACTCCAGTCCGTCAATTAATGTCTTGTTAGGTGAAAAGCTGCATGATTGAAAAACAAAAAAAAACATATAATTTAACCTTTAAACCATCACTTCTAGCCAGAATATGATTCCAAAATCCATAATAATGCTGTTATCCTCTCACACAGACATATTTGTGCTTGATCTGTGCATATTTCTCTCCTGATTTACATAAGACAACTTTTTCACTGGAGAAAGCAATATTATGGATAGATGATTCATATTTTAGCTAGAAGCAACTGTTTGATGTTAAAAACATCTTAATTATGGATTAGTTTATTACAAACATGCAACTTTTAGATTATGCCAATTAGTTATGGATAATTGTGATGTTTTAATCAGCTGTTTGGACTGTCATTCTGACAGCACCATTCACTGGTGAGCAAGAGATGTGATGCTAAATTTCTCCAAATCTGTTTTAATGAAGAAACAGACTTATCTACATCTTGGATGGCCTGAAGATGAGTACATTTTCAGCATAGTTAAATTCCTGGATGAACCATTCCTCAAATGTGAACTTGACATGGAAGACTGATTAATAAAGCACGGCATCCGTTCTACATAACATAAATGAGAAGCAAAAGACATGGAGAGAAGAGTCTTTTTATACAGTCTCTTTCATACCCACCCTCTCAACAGAATGTGCTTCGTTATCGTAAAAGACTGAGATTTTTACCAGTCATAAATCTTTTATGTCCGTGCTTCACACGGGGTGATTATGCGGTGAATCTGCAAACGGGATTCTGAGAACATACGATTTTACTTCCGAAAACACTTGTTTGGAGAACAAGACTTTCTGTCGCTTCTCAGCTCTCTGCCCTTGTTAGTTCACATGGCGCACACCACTGTGCCGTTCCTCTGTGCTTTAATGCTTCTTTGGGTGTTAGTGACAGTGTTATTGCTTGCGTGAGATGCCTGATTGGCCCTGGCAATGACAAAGAACTGAAAGACGAAGGAATAAATTCTCCTCCTTCACAGAAGATCCACTCAGGCGAGAGGCGAGAAGACAGAGGCAGTCGCCACGGCCATTGGGGGGGGGGGGGGGGGACGACGCACAAAATCTGACAGCATTCATACTCAATCTAATGAGCCGTTGATGCCACCTCCATGTGCTCGAATTGCTTCAGAGGGGGAAGACATAGAGAGTCAGGAGTGTCTATCAGACGGAGGGTGATATAAGACTGCGAGTGCGCCTTTGAAGCAGACAGGTCTGGCTCTTGCTCAATGCGAAAAAGCATGAGCTTTGAAGTGCGCTCTTGTGTGAGCGCTCTCCACGCTTATGTCCCTGCAGATGCACAAACTGTCAAGAGGTTCTGAATGCAGTCCCACTCAATTGCATCAGCGCTGTGTGGAACAACCCCACAAACACACGCACACATACGTACACACATTGTCACAGGCACTGAAAAAGCTGAAATCTGTCTCCTCTGAATCCCTCAGTGTCAAGTCTAACAGCAGTGTGACATCATAGTTCAACAGCTGTTCCCGAAAACACTTTTTAGACAGGATTATGTGTGAAAACACAATAGGGGTCATTCAAGTGGGTAATTAGATTTAACATCAGTTTAAAAACATCAAACACATCAATTTACAATTAAATAAAGGGTGTAATAAGGCTCAGGAGGGTGCCAGATTTTCACTGATGTACACGTCCAATTATGCCAAACTACAGTCGAAAGTCTTTGAAGCCCATACTGCTGAGAGCGATAAGCCGCTGTAAATTTTTCATGACATGGTCAAGGTGAAGTGAACTTAACACTACCAAAAGCTCAGACTTAAAAAATGCTGAAACAAGGAGTTTCTCCACAAAAACGAACTTGTGAGTGACAAAAATATTGATATGCTTGCTGGAAGCCTCAATTTTTCGTATACATGGGCATATTCAGTACTAAGATGTTGCATTTTAATTAAAACGGTAACACTACTAGAAAATTCATTAGTGAAGCGCTATAGTTAACATGAAGAATGAACAACACTTCTATAGCATTAATTAATCTTAATTAATGTTAATTGCAGCATTCAAAAGCTGTGCTTTGTGTGAATTAATGAACATTAACTTACAAAGAACAACAGTATTTTCGTTAACTAACATTAACAAAGATGAATAAATACAGTAAGGTATTGTTCATTGTTTGTTCGTGTTAGTTAATACATTAACTAACATTAACTAATGGAACCTTATTGTAAAGTGCTACCATTAAAACTATTTTCTGTTCGTTAAACTGTCTACTTACAATAAATAAATAAATTAATTAATTAAGCTGACTTGTGCTGTTTGGATGGAATGGTTACATAAGATGTTTGCGAATTTCAAGACATTTTCTTGTTATTGCTATTTAAGTAACACTACATAAACACTATGATAGGTGAATTAATCAATAAGGTAAATAGTTACACGTAAGTGTGAACAGTTTACATTGAACTCAAAACCCATAAACCGCACAAGCAAGCACGCCAAAGGAGATTCTTGTCAAGTAAGGGGGTTACAAGTCGACTAATTACTTTATTCAGTACATTATTCATTATCCTGTATCCCCCTAATGGCAACTACATGAATGAACAGAGCGCGTAACCCAGAAAGATAAATGAAAGCTCACCAGCATTTCTCAGTTTCCGATTCCTGAACACCGAAATTATGACTAACAGGTTACCCAAAACATCCACCACAGTGGTGAAGATCAGCACGCTGGCCAGCACCGCTATTGCCCAGGCGGGGCGGGCACTCGAACCCAACGCGCGACCGACGTGCCCCAATTCTGTGCTGTTCGTCAGAAAGGCGATATTGTCTGGCATCCCGGACCAACTTGTTCTCCGAGGTTTGGTTTGTTAAAAGTTATTCACGCGACCTGAGGAAGTAAAGAGAAAATAAACTTCATTAAAAGCGTACATATTTGAACATATACATTTGTATCTTTTCTTTCTATTTGTATTTTCCGTACTTGTAAAATGCGAGTCATTCCAGCTGGCTTTCGGCAGAAGTTGTGAACAGTTGTGCCATAAATCTCTGTCGCCTCTGGTTGATCCGCGCTCCTCTCATCCCTCTCTCCACAAAATACGAGATCCGTCTTAACATCTTTTCAGCACCTCAAACTCATTTCTGTCTTGTATTTCAGTTGTTCGTCTAGCGCGAATGTTCACTTTGCTTCTCCCTCACCTTAAAACTACTAATAAACAGGACAGTCTTGGCGCCGTGTTGCCCCATGGCGACCGTTACGTTCGCTCCAACTTATTTTTTAAAGCAGCTGCTCGGAATTGTAAATCCAGCGCGTGATCAGAGGGGAATGTGGCCAGATGATTGGATCGCGCTCCGAGCTGAGACAAATCACGCACAGAGCAGCACATCTTTTATTTGCGCGGGAGTTGTCATAACAATCCCTGCGCGCCTCCAATCTGAGACACAAGGGTGGATGCGCTTACACCTTGTGTGTGTGTGTGTGTGTATGTGCAATACAGTATACTGTATAAAAGGTTTGTTTTGTCAAGTAACCACAATGAACTAACTGTGGTGACATCTAAATTCATTTTATTCTTTAAAAACACGCCTGAACACATGAGATAACACCAACAAAAGTCTTCAGGTAGATACTTGAGTTGACAACGATTTTTAATTTATATGCATAGCATAGTGGCCACGTTCACACAGCAGCAGAATACGGGTGTCAGCCATTTGAGTCCTTAATACGGTTACGTTCACACACAGAACGGGTGTGACAACCACATTCTATAACCGATCTCACACCCGTAAATTTTCAGGACTCACAACCGTATTCTCGGAACACACGCGCTGTGTGAAAGGAACAGGACCGGACAACTAGTTGTCCATCACGTCATTAAGTGCCAGTGAACCGCTCTGCCGCACAAACGCGCATCTACCTTGTGTTGCGTGCTTTCATTTCGGTAAATTACAGTGGCGCCAGGACACGCGACCGGGGGGGCTTGCATGATTTTACACACCAGTGCATTAAGAAACTTCAGTGTGTATTTAACAAATTAATGTTATTTTTATGTGATTGAAAACACTGAATCGTTGTGATATAGGCTTCAGGACATCAAGGGGGGACTGAGCACCCCCAAGTCCCCCCTTGACGTCGGGCCTGTATATCCAGTGTCCACCGGAGCCGCTCCCGTCAGTGTTGTGTTCCATGCGTGGCTCAAATGAAGGTTTAATGAATGAATTTGTGCCTTGATTGGACTCTTGTCATGTCAGAAAAATGTTAGAGCGGAATTCCTTCTAGCCTTAACCCTTGACTCCCGATGCATGTTCACACAGACAGTATTCGATATGCGTCTGTAAGCTGCTGTGTGAACAGGACATTTCGAGACTCACACCTGTACATAAATGAGGTTGTCAATCCCAAAAACTGACAGCGTGAACGTAGCCAATGGACGTGCGTAAAAGTCTACATGACGTCAAAGTGCCTTTTTTTTTTTTTTTCAAATCTACAAAGGACAGCAACAAACAAAAAATACCCCTAAAATAAATCACTGTATACTATTGGACTATTACATTAATTAATAGGGTAAATGGAAAAAATATGTCAAAATAGCATAGTCTCTACAGTAATTAAATATATCTACAGTAATTTAAAAAATCTGCTAAAAATTTGTCTGCTAAAATGTACAGTCTACAACAACAAAATGAATAGCACTGAAAATGTTACAACAATGATTACCAATCAGAAAACTGAACAAACCTGAAATCACAGCTCGTGTTTTTACCTGTAGTCAATTATATGGAGGTTAAAGTTACTTTTGTAACTATAGCAACCATAGGCGCAGGTGCATGTTCTCTCAGCATCATTATTAGGTGGTTGAAAGCAAAAATGTTGCATACTACTGGGAAGTATCACAGGAAAAAAGGGTAGCTTATTGATTTATAATATTTAAGAAAGAGGTGTATAATATTGTTCTGTATATAAATGTTCAGTCATACAAATCAATTCATGTTTTAAAGAATCTCACACTCACAAATGCACTGATTGCTCTATGCAAATAGCTCAGTTGGGTAATAAATAATAGCAATTTAAAATGATATTTACACTTAAAAACCAGAGGCCGTACTATTTTTATTTTTATGCTCTTTCACTTGTGAAGTCATTTTGTATTTCATTGACTTGTAAAGACAACTTAAGGCATAATTTTACTATTAATGTCGTGAATCCAGTCCCTGCTGTTCCTCCCCCTCACCACCAGAGGTCTTCATCACCTTTCCACCCCGGATTCCATTTCTCAGAAACGCCAGCCTATAGGAACTGTTTACGGACTCACCTGTTTCCCATCAGTGTCTATTTAAGCTGCGCTCATTCACACAAACTTTGCTAAGTATTGTTTGTATTTGCTTAATTATAAGTGTTTCTTGTTTTTTTCCCCTGTACTCCTGGTTTCCTTGTCTTGCCTTGCTTGTGTTGTGATCTTTGGACTTTCTTCCTGGATTTTCCTTGTTTGCTGCCTGCCTTGTCCATTGCCTGTTTTCAGATTACTCTTTTGTCTCACTCTGGATATTGTTGTTTTCCGTTGTTTTGCCCTGCCTGTTCTGACTACGCTCTATGAAATAAAGCCTGCACTTGGATCCCCACTTGTTGTCACGCTCCCCATTACAATTAACTGAAGAAATCAACTGAGGAGCAGTTGAAAAATACATAATACATCACTACAAGGATGACTTCTTATTGCAGTCCAAAACCTGCAAATGGGTTAGCACTTCCGGTTCCTTAGTTTTTTTTTAGTTTTGTTTTTTTTTTTTGGCTAAATGCCTGATGGAAGGTCTACAGTTAACACAAGCTCAAATTATTTTCACATTTTATTCTACATAAACAATGTCATTTTTAAAGCATTGACTTGTCTTATGTTACTGTGGCTGCTTACAAGTGGTTAAATGGAACTACAGAGGTTGTCTGGACTATGTATTTAGACTTCAAAATTCATAAATGTTGTGTTAATTTGTGAAAATTATCATGATATCATGCAACTGATATCATGGGAACCAAGGTTATGCTAACTTCCAGGTTGGCCTACTTAAATCCGTCATCACTGCAGTGCTCTGTTGGTTCTCAAGAGCTGCTCTAGCAACCAACATCGAACACTGCTGGGTCCCAAAGACACGCTGTGTTTATCATCACAGAATAAGATTCTCTATTCTATACTAATAAACAACAAACACACTGGGGAGCCAGAAAATAGCAATAAAGTGGTTTAAAACACTATGTGAAATAGCTTTTTTCAAATAATGTTATTCACCTAAATCAAACACCGAAATTGAAATTGCAGTATAAGATGCTGGCACAGTCTCATGGCAATTTGTGATTTTACATTAGCGAATTTGATCTGCTTACACCCCACAGATGGTTAGGTTCATTTGTGGGTTTATGAGTGGACCTTTATGCTTACTTTTTATCTTAAAATAGTATGTTTCCGTACAAATCAAATTGTGTTGATTCATAAGAAATAGTAACATTTTCTCATAAGATCAAGCCGAAGGTGGGCAAAAAAAATCTTAGCCACCAACTTATCAGCCTAGTCACCAATGAACAGGGACATCAAACATTGTGTATTTACCAAGACCGTTCACTCCTATTACTATGAATGGGAGAAAGTGTAATGTGCAACTTGGTGGAACATGTCCTGCCTTCTAGTCAGAAGTCAGAAGCTCCAGTTTCTACAGAAACCGTCAGAATCATGAGATGCGCACTTGGGACTGCACATGTGCATTGGATGGACCAACCTAAAATATATGCAGTTCATGTGAGATTTTGTAAACAATTGGAATGTGAGTTTAGCTAGCAGCTGAAAATGTGTTATTTCCCCATACAAGTAGATCATTGGTCTTGCATGTCTAAAATAGCTTCCTGGAGTTATTGCAAATTTGGCTGCCAAGTGAAGTTACTTTCCTTGAAAGGGACTTTGGGGATGTCAACAGAACTGATTATTTCTGCCAATGCAAGAAACACAGAGTCAAACCACCCTGCTGGTAGATACCAGAACTACACAGTTGTGAAGATAAATAGCATGTTTCTACACTGGCAGCTATTCAAAAAATATACCCATGTTTTCTGACTAAACAGACTGCAAGCAATTTATTATGATAGTAGATTAATTCAGTTTTACATAGTGTTTGCATAGAAGTGTGTGGACACAACCACACTACAAGTGTGAAAATCCATTCACTGTATTTCTTATAATCCCCAAAAAACCCAAACGGTCTCATTTATCAAGCTGTTTTGATTTTCTGAGCAGTATGATGTCATATTGCTTGAACCCAGCCTACGGCCGCTCACAGACTGTGCCGTATTAGCATATTTCAGCCCTCAGCCAGTTGTACACTGTCCGCCACTCAAGCACTGCAGCGACAACAATGTCTCGTAAGCAGTGTAGGTGTTTTATAGTTGGATGTAAAAGTATACGTAAGAGTCTTAGTTTTCTCCCTACATCAGAACCACTTAGGATGCAGTGGATTTATTTTGTTTTTGATGCTAACGGACCACTGAATACACAAAAAGCGGAAGAGAGGGGTGGGGTGAGCAGTAGCCATGCACTGAAACAGGTCGCTGTGAACAGAGCTGTTTTTGACAAGGTAAAAAGGGTGTTTTACACAACCATTGAGGAATTTATGTTGGAGACATTTCATGAAGACCACATTTAATGTGGAAAAAGGGCATCTGATGTCTCCTTTAACAGCGATCAGTCATGTGAAAAATGCTCCGGAAGCAAACTGGCAGCCTCCAGCTTCTCAACTTCCAGAGGTCCTGCACCAGCCGTGCAGCTGGCATTTGCAACATCTGTGGGTCAAATCACACTTGTTCAATTTTTTAGCTGTTATTTAAACTGTATAAAAAATATCACTAACAGGCATGGCAATTGCTCCGCATTAATCCAAGCCTTCTCACCCATCCTCAGGGTATTTTTCTTCATTCCAACTACAAAGTAGCATAAAGACTTGAATTGAGACAGCTTGGCAAGTGGTATATTTAAAGAAATGTGGGAAACTGTGAGAGTAGAGGAGATGTTTCTGAATTGGGCTCGACACTTAAGTCTTCACAAGCTGTTAAAATAGAGAAAACAAGGCAGCACTTACATATAAAAATTGCAGGCGAAACATATGAAGCAACTGTTTCTGCTGTGTTTTGCAACAGTGCCGTGCCTTTTAACTCACCACAAGCATCTGTTGGAGTCTTTTTCACATTGTAATGTATTAATTAAGCATTTTATCGCATAACCACCAAGGGTTGGCTACACTATGTATGGTTTTTTTTTCAGTATAATCATCAATTGTTTATAAGCTCAACCCCTAGAGACTGAGGAAATGCATTGGATAATAGGAATGATTAGACTCAGTGTTCTCAAGCCCAAATCACACTGGCACATGGATCTCCATCACTGCAGGAGATCGGTTTAATGAGAGCACTGCTTTCTGCAGAGAACTTATACACAAGAGCAGAAAACATGTACTCTGATCCCATTTACACTAATAAAAAAAGAGATTTTTTTACAAAGAGAATTTTATGTCTCCCGATGCAAAGGCTGTTTTAATGCATACAGGAGCTGTCACACACTACACTGCTTTCAATGTTTCAACTGTTTTTGTGCTCTTCTATGTAAACATGCACCAGATGGACACGTTTGACCATTGTGCTCGGGTCTTGTGTTTTTTGTACCATTTTGCACATAACAGCATTCTAAAAACATGGTGCTCAAATTAAAAAAAGTTCATCTGAAAAGAAAACAAAAAGACCTTTAGACCTTTTTTTACAGTTTCAAACTTCCCTGCATATAGTGGTTTTGCATTCTATTATGCTGCTTTTCTATGCAAACGTGTTTGACGGCACTCATGCACTCAAGTCTTGTGTATGACACAGTGTTATAAAAATAATGTCATCAAGTTAAAAGTTAAACTTTTAAAAATGTTCTCTAGACCTTTTGACTTTTTTTTATTCCATTAATTTTATTTTAACCTGGAACTTGCGTTTTTTGCATTTCGGTACGCTGCTTCTCTATGTAAATGTACTAGTCGAGTGTCTTTAACCTTTATGCACATATTCTAAAAACATGACATTTAAAAAATGCATCTCTAGACATCGCAGAGTATTTCTTTCCATTCACTGAACTGTGTCTTGCATTTTTAAATGCAAAAACATGTTCTGCACATAAATGAGGCTTTATGCTGCATGCCTTTTAAGATATTTTTTTAGCCAGACTGTAAGGCAAATTAATCATCGATGAGTTCTTGTCCACACTAATACGTTTTTGTTTGAAAACACATCTTTTTCTCTCAGTTTTGCCATTCCGTCCACACTGAGATGGCATTTTTGTGAAAGGAAAACGTCCCAGGTTACATATGTAACCATGGTTCCCAGAGGGAACGAGACACTGCATCGAAACGCTATGGGGAACACCTCCAACGTGACCACGCTCTGAAACACGTGTGCATACAGTCCAATGGAGAAGCGAAACGTCACGGGCAGGGTGACGTAGAGACCAGGAAGCTTAAAAGCATGTGCGGTGCGTGCAGCCGGCAGCTTCTGAATAGAGAAGCAAGCGCTGCAGGGATGCCGGAAGTATGGCCCAAGATGCAGCGTCTCATTCCCTCGGGGAACCATGGTTACATACGTAACCTGGGACGTTCCCCTTCAGGAACTTGAGCTGTGGCGAAACGCTATGGGGAATGATATGTCCACGCCACCAGACTTTCAAATCCCTGCCTAGGGTGTATCACTGAGCACAGCTAGGACGAGAGAAAAGAGGAGCCCAGAGTGGCATAAATGTGAGACCGAGAATCTCATGAAAGTGAGTGGCATGGAACAACCCGCAGCATTGAAATGTCAGAGAGGGGTGCTCCTGACGAGAAGGCCTTGAAGGCCGCCATACTTCGAGAGGAGTGAGCCTTGACACCCAAATGGAGAGGGGAAGGGGGGGTGGGGGATCAGAGGACTCAAGGTTATGGAATAGCAACCCAATCATCACAAGCAAAGCTACACCTGGCCAGAGGCCTCAGCCTCAGCACACCATAGAGGAAATCTGTTACCAGGGGGTCCTACCCACTGAGGAGCCACCCAGAGGGGCGTGGTAGGCCGAAATAGCCACCACGTAGACCTTCAGGATGGAATGGGTTAACCCTGCGGAGAACTGATCCTGCAGAAACTCCAGCACTGTACCAACCGGGCGGATAACTGGGTCCTGCTGGCGGTGTCCACACCATGAAATGAAGAGTCTCCACTTCAGGGTGTACAGTTTCCTCGTAGAGGGTGCTCTCGATTAGAGCATGGTCTCAACAACCTCAGTTGAGAGACCAGAAGCTATGAGGTGTGCACCCTCAGGGGCCACACCCACAACTTCCACAACTCCGGGTGAGGGTGGAGGATAGTGCCCCCCACCTGAGAGGAGATCCCTCCTGACGGGAATCTCCCATGGAGAGCCGTCGAGAAGGGAAATCACGTCCGAGAACCATGCTCTGGCCAGAAAGTACGGGGCTACTAAGAGAAGACGGACCCCGTCCCGGCGCACTCTCTCCAGAACTCCCAGGAACAGAGCAATCGGGGAAAGGCATACAGACGAAGCCTTGGCCACATCTGTACCATGGCATCCAGCCCCAGGGGAGCTGGATGAGTCAGAGAGTACCAGAGGGAACATTGCAATGTCCCCGAGTCGCAAAGAGGTCCACCTGAGCCTGGCCAAACACTCTCTAAATAACTGACCCCCATCCTTCTTAGGAACTATTAAGTGCCGGCTGTAGAACCCAGACTCCCTGACGTGAGGAGGGACCACCTCAATGGACTTCTTCCTCAAGAGAGTAGCTACTTCCTGTTCCAGGAAGTTCAGTGAGCGATACATCCATCACTAGCATTACACGGCGAACCAAGGCTTCCTCTACATGTCCAAGGCATGTAGGCATCACCGCGTGCCTTGGTGTAGTGAAACGGGTTTCCCCTCGGGGAGAACCACTTGGTCCTGAGCCACCACTGTAGGGGTCTCATGTACAGCAGGCCAAAAGGTATCACGCTGGATGCAGCTGCCATCAGACCCAGCAGTTGTGGGAACTGCTTTACAGTGAATGACTGGCCTTCTTTCACTCTCGCGACTGCAGTGAGGATCAACTCAAACCGAGCAGAGGACAATCGTGCCTGCATCATGGTCGAATCCCACACCATGCCTAGATAAGTGGTCCTCTGTAATGGAGAAAGCACACTTTTCTTGGCGTTCAGTCTCAACCCCCAACACTTTCATATGAGCAAGAACGACATCTCAATGCAGAACCGCCATATGCTCTGAATGGGCTAATGTCAACAATCGTTGATATAGTTCAGAATGTGGATGCTCTGGAGTCTCAGAGGAGAGTATCCACACACTTGGTAAAAGTGCAGGGTGAGAGTGCACGGCTGGACGGAAGAACCCGAACTGGTACGCTTCGCCCCCAAAGCGAACCTCAGGAACTTTCTGTGTTGAAGGATGGACATGTGGAGGTACGTGTGGAAGTACTGGCTGTAGAACCCGGACTCATTCATGACCACTTCCCAACCGGTGAGGGACGTGTCCATCGCTAGCATTACGCGGCGACAAGGAGCTCCCAACACCAGGCCCTGAGACAAAAACCAAGGTCTCCTATACATGTCCAAGGCACGTAGGCATCGCTGTGTGACCTTGATCATGCAAAGCAGGTTTCCCCTCGGGGAGAACCCCTTGGTCTTGAGCCACCACTGTAGGGGTCTCATGTACAGCAGGCCAAAAGGTATCACGTTGTACGCAGCTACCATCAGACCCAGAAGTTGTCGAAACTGCTTCACAGTGAGTGACCGGCCTACTTTTACTCTCTTGACTTCCAGGAGGATGACTCGATCCGACCAGGAGAAAGACGTGCCTGCATCGTGGTTGATCCTACACCACGCCTAGATAAGTGGTTCTCTGTAATGAAGAAAGCATACTTTTCTCGGCGTTCAGTCGCAACCCCAGTTCTTTCATATGGGCGAGGACGACATCTCGATGCCGAGCCACCACTGCTCAGAATGACAAAATGTCAATAAGGTTTAGTATGTAGATTCCCTGGAGTCACAGATGAGCCACAGCAACATCCACACAATTAGTGAAAGTACGGGGTGAGAGTGCAGTAAATAAAATTCCTCAAAATTAAATAACAACGAGAGAAGAGCTAAACATTCAAGATGCACATTTGTTCTTCATTTGTGACATATGAATTAACACATTAATGAATGGACATAGAAGCGAGAGCAGGTAGAAACGAGCAATCTAATATGCAGTCTGCTCATATGCGGACAGCATCAATCTCCTCGGAGAAAGACAGCCGCCGCAGCAGCGCAAGCTCTCACTCAGAAGGGGGAAGAACTGCAGCGCGGGCTTCCAAGCCCCGAGAGAGAGCACTAGATCTAGGGAGAAAAGACAGAGAGAGGGCAGACCCGTCTCTAACCCGTTCGCCAGATCTATGCTGCGATCTCCACGTCCGCAGTAGCCGCTCTGCCTCGGCAAAAGCGGGACCTGAGCCACGGGGAAGCTCATGAGGCCTCCCTCCTCGTAGAGAGCCCTCCAGGAGCAAAGCATGTGCAGTGAGAGTGCGGGCAGTCAGCTCCATCGAGAGCCGACGTGGCCCACTTCGCAGCGAGCTCTCACTCAGAGGGGGAAGGACCGCAGCGTGGGCTTCCAACCCAGAAAGAGAGCGTTAGATCTAGGGAGGTAGGCAGAGTGAGGGCAGACCCATCTCTAACCCGTCCATAGATCTGTGTGCGATCCTCACGATTACAGCCGCCGCCCTGCCTTGGCAGAAGCAAAACGCGGGCAGTCAGCTCCCTCGAGAGCTGACTCCCATGCTTCGCTCCCAAACAGACAACAAATAGACTGTGTGTATCCCCAAGCCGCTGCTTATATTCGTAAGAATGCTTTGCAGGACACAGTGACACTCTCAAATAAAAGCTGTGCAAACTAGCACAAAAACAGACTGACACACACACACAGAGCGCTTGCTGAAAGACAGAAGCTGCCGGTTGCACGCACCGCACATGCTTTTAAGCTTCCTGGTCTCTACATCACCTCGCCCGTGACGTCTTCTCCATTGGACTGTATGCATACGTGTTTCAGAGCGTGGTCACGCTGGAGGCGTTCCCCATAGCGTTTCGACACAGCTCGAGTTCCTGAAAGGGAACTGAGCTTTTTGAAAACGCCATCCAACATGGATAAATTTGAAAATGCCATTTTCGCATTGTAGTGTGGACAAAAAATAATACTTTATATACTACTTTCACACTGTTGCTGAAGGTATGTAACTTTGTACACTCTTTATATCACAGTCCTGCAATGATGACAGAAAATGAACTCACAATTGACTCTCCGCAAAAACCCGCCCTCCTTAGTTGCTATGGCCGACAAACAATGTCGCTCTCACACTACACATTATGTTCTAATGCAGTAAAAAAAAAATACATTGTGGCACAAAGAGGAAACTGACATCGACAATACATCGACAGACAAGACAGAGCAGGTGACTTCAGGTATGAAACAAGAGCTGTGTCCGAAACCGCTCCCTATCCACTTTATAGTGCACTATATCAGGTGTCAGCCATTTTTTAGTGATGTCCGAATTCTGAGTGAATGACTTCATTCCCTACATTTGTTCACTACTTTTTACCCACAATGCATTCTGATTTCGAGTGTACAACCGATGTACACTCGCTGAAGCACTATTTCCCACAATCCAATGCAGAGAACCGACAAGCTGGAAGAGAGAGTTTGAATGAGAGATGCTTCAATGTTTATTTCATGCATTATTTATATCAAAATATATTATATAGGCATTAACTCAATTTAATATTTTACTAATTTACTGAGTTGGCATCTTTGTTCATTTCCAAAAAATGATGATAATTTGGTGAATATTTAAAAATGTTTGTTGGTAGCGTATTCATTCTGATGTAAAATTAATGTTGACAGTATTTTAATAGTATTTAATGATTATGAACATATGAGCATTACAAATTAATACCATTAATGAAACCATAAAGCTGGCGTGGAAGTATAATTACAATATAAAGTCATTTAAAGTGTTAAAATTATTTTCTATATTAAGAAACATGTAATATAAAAGTACATATGTGACAAAAATGTTTTTTGCAACAGTTCCAAGTCTAACGCGAAGTGCATGCTATACGTCACCATCTGAATTTATTCACTTCATTTTGTTCACTCCTTCTGATATAGTCCACTCAACGGCCATTCACTATATAGGGATTAGTGAATGAGTGAACGAGTGATTGAGGTCTCAGCTTTAAAATGTTTTAATTTTTTTAAGAAATTCAAATAAATACCGTTTTGTGGCTCTTTAATGTGTCGTGGCAGATCACTGTATTGCTTTATTAGATTAATCGATTAATTCGACTCGGAGGTAGCACCTAAGTAGCGCCAAAAAAAACCTGACAGCGGTCACGTGGTACATCTATAACTGGTTTAAGTAATTCTAAAAACATTCAATGTACATAAGTTTTTTTAAAAATCAAAACATGAAAAATTTTAAAGGATTTATGATGATAATGACCGTTGAAATGCATCATCACAGTCTTGTGAAAAGGGTCCATTGCTGTTCTGCGGCAAAACATTAGGGCAGTTGTGTTTTAGATGAAACATGTAGTGAGCATGACATGGACACTAGTGGAAAACTGAGTGAAACTCTGTCTTGTCTATATCATCTCACTGAGATTTTATAAGGTTTTACACATGAGCAGTAAGGCGAATTTACCATTTTCTGGTGTTTCAGTGTGGATGAGAAGCTTTTGAAAAACACTAGTGTGGATGGAGAGCATTTTGAAATGAAATCAACATTTTCCAATGTATCCGGATTAATGTAGAGCCAGTAAGCAATCCCGTAATTCACTGCGACAAGCTCAGTGGAAAAAGATGGTGAACAAAGTTAGAGATTTGTGTCACTAGTCGTCAAACTCTACTGAAATCAACAGAAACTCCTGTGTGCTTCATGTGAATTGCTTATGTAGCGTGTTCAAAATAAGTCTTATATGCTTAGCTTCCTGTAGGCAGTAGAAAGCAAGGTAGTTTACTATATTTTACTATAAAGTGTTAGAACCAAATTCAGATCTTGACCCTCACGTTCCATAAGTTTAGAGCTGTCGTCCCTTTGAGGTAAACAGGAGTGTGTAGGAAATCCATGAGTGACACTAATAACCTGCCACTTATTTATAGATAGGCTTACTGAACAGGCAGATTCAGGGGGGAAAAAATGGGAAATTGGTGTCACAGACTCTGAATCATTGCAGTGCAGTTATTTTTTCCTATTTGAATTTAGAACCCAAACCCAGCTGTGAAGAGCAAGTCAGGACAACTGCTTTGTGAAAGGTAATGGGCTGCTATTCATTTCTGCTGCAAAATCTCCAGGCTTTTTGTCAAAAGTGCTGTTCGGAAAAGATAATTTTTATGTGAACAAACAATGCGTACATTATGTCATAGAACAGGACTGTGCTTTACTGGACACGTATTACCAATTTGTGTGTAACACTGACTGCAAGCTCTGTCCTAGTCAGAAATAATACAAGCATAAAACGAACTTTAGTCTAATGCAAATATGATTATGCCTGGATTAGGTAATTGCCATGTATCTTACTTTGGTGATTTAAGGACACCATGGAGTCATTTGGATAGCTGAAGTTATTTACAAACTGGAACATGGCTCCAAGTTAGAAGCCTATCAGACAAGTTCAACAGACAGTGCAAAACAAAGAATAACGGAACAACAAAATCCAAGATAGCCTCAAGCATGCCTTAATCCAGTAAACTCTTTATTTTGACAAGGCGTGCTTATTCTTTGTCTGTGGAATTATTCATGATCTGATGATAATTTAAAAAAAATATATTATGTAACACTGAATTATTAGCAAAAAAAGATTGCCATTTCTCAGCCTGAGTGCTTATAATGTAGCTTAAAAATAATTATTATCTTACAAACTAACACAGCATGACAGATCAGTTTATGGTTGTTTACTCCTGAGACTCTGGTAAATTTGCTACAGTATTTGACATATAATAGACTGAATGTTCATAACGAGCAAGTCACTGAATCTTTAATTTAACCAGTCCATTTAAAAGCACAGACTCTCTGAGACATAACATTGTTGATTCTTCTATGGCTTCTTTTGGAACTACCATTGTTGGTGGAGTGAAAATAGATGAAGTAGTTAACAATACTGTGGTTAAAATATAGCATACATTTTTAGTGCAGGGTTGTTCTAGGCTATCAGCACCGCTGTGAATACCTGTGACCAACAATCATCCAGTATGGCAGAATCAAAAACACAGTGATATTCATTAAAAATATTAAAATGGCATAAAATATTCATGGAATCTGTTCAGTTAGCCTTGTCCTACACTGTAAAAATCCATGAAATTTATAGTAAAAACTGGCAGCTGTGGTTGACAGAATTTTAGTGTAAAAAATACAGTAGCAACATTTTAGGTTTATTGTTTTTGTTAAATATGTTATTTATGTACAAAATATTTATTATTTATATATAATATAAATTATATAAAAATTACAATAAATAGATATACTTTTAAATATTTCTTAGAGATATATTGTACATGAACGTGTTTGTATTCATATATACATAATTATTACACACAGTACACACAAATATAGTAGGCAAACTCATACTTTTATTTTACTCAGTACTCTAAATAAGCCGAGGTTAGTTATTTGCATAAAACACGGCCAAACCATCTCTATATTCGGGCTTTCCCACAACATTTTGTCACTCTCAGTAAACATGCCGCTTGGAAAGACGCAATCTAGAGCACACACGGCAGGAGCTTTGAGCAATGTCAAATGTGCCACCCTCAAAACCAGGTCAAACACAATAAGCACTTTTTTTATACAGACCTCTCATTAGCCAGCTGTGCATATAAACAAAACTATATTCAAGTCATTTTATTTATTTATTTTTTTTAGCAGAGTTCTATTACATATAAAATGCTATATTTAATTTCGTCCACAAACTATATTTATATTCCGAACGAGGAAATCATTGTAATACAGCCAGATATATGAGAATCCTTTCGCTTCTGCTCAGCCTGCTCTAACAATCAATCTCTAAATAAGTAATTAGCCTACCAATATAAGCATATTTACATTGACTTTGTCTTAAGTTTCCAGAAGTTTTGTCGTTGTCTTCTGAAATGTAGGACAACTTTTCCCAATTATCCGCCCATAAAACTCTCAATTTCCCTATTTAAACGGTCCAAGAAGAATTTTCTCTACACGCGTCAGCAAATTACAAAAAGAGAGAATTTGGCACAACCGAGCGCGTTCTGTAAACATGCCTCTGTTGTCGGTACGTGTGTTTCTGGCGCGTGGTGTTATAAGCTTGTGACGTATTCGAGCAGCATCTGTTCCAAAGCGTTGTGTGTTTAACATCCACGGTGCCAGAGCGCGAATGTGTGTGTGTGTGTGTCTGTCTGGAAGCAAAGGCAGATGTTTTGCGTGGAGATGAGGCCTGGTTAGTGTGTCTAATCTGGGTATTATTCAGTAGACTGTGTGGGTATAATCACCCCTAACTCTCTCATGTCTCCGAGCAGAAACAGGGGAGCGATAATCCAGCATCTCTCCCCCACTCCTTATATAACCAGCCGTCATTCTGTCAGTCCAGCGGCTTGCTCTCACTTGTTTTAAAAGTCAAAGGAAGAAGTATGGATTCTCTAGTGGTATACTTAAAGATGTAAACACCAGTATTAATTCAGAGGGATTACAATTAGTTTCATTTCCTCCTTGCGTTGCATGTTTGATTCAGAGGACGTCATCTCAGATGTCAGATTGTGGCGTTTGACCTTGCGGATCCTCTTCTTTTGTGCTTAGGCTTAATTACCCATAAGTGTTCAGTGCTGGAATGTGATTGGCATAATTTTGGAAAGCAATGAAATTGCTTCACTCACAAGAGACTAAGGAAAGTAGTGAAAGCCTATTATGAGGTGGAAATGAAGCATTTAACATTTTAATAAAGCAATTTTGTGATGTTATTGTGAACAATATCCAATAACTATTTGATTAAACAAAAGTATCCAATTCAGTCTCATGATAAAACCTGACAATTTTATGAGGTGGCGATATTATTTTATACAATGTGATTAAAGGAATAGTTCACCAAAAAAAAAAGAAAAGAAAAAAAGAAAGAAAATTCTGTCATTAATTGCTCATGCCCAAGTTATTTTTTTCAGTAACGAGTAATCAAACAAATGGCTGTTTCCCCCGTTACAACGCCGTTACCATTACTGACAATAAAATGTGGCGTTACTATGATTTATTATATTACTATTACAATTTTATTTTTTCAGTTCATCTGAATGGTTGCGCAGCGTAAATGTATTTGATGAACCGTAAACTCTAGTGTGAAGGCACACGACTTGCTTTCACTTTGTCTCACACACTCGCAAAGAAAGATACTGAGCGGGAGAGTCTTATACAGTATATACACTGACCAAAATGATAAACGTCTTTTATGTACACAAAAGGCCTATTTCTCTCAAATATTCTTCACAAATATGTCTAAATCTGTGTTAGTGAGCACTTCTCCTTTGCAGAGATAATCCATCCACCTCACAGGTGTGGCATATCAAGATGCTGATTAGACAGCATGATTATTGCACAGGTGTGCCTTAGGCTGGCCACAATAAAAGGCCACTCTAAAATGTGCAGTTTTATCACACAGCACAATGCTACAGATGTCGCAAGTTTTGAGGGAGCGTGCAATTGGCATGCTGACTGCAGGAATGTCCACCAGAGCTGTTGCCCGTAAATTAAATGTTCATGTCTGTACCATAAGCCGTCTCCAAAGGTATTTCAGAGAATTTGGCAGTACATCCAACCGGCCTCACAACCACAGACCACGTGTAACCACACCAGCCCAGGACCTCCATATCCAGTATCTTCACCTCCAAGATCATCTGAGACCAGCCACATGGACAGCTGCTGCCACAATCAGTTTGCATAACCAAAGAATTTCTGCACAAACTGTCAGAAACCATCTCAGGGAAGCTCATCTGCATGCTCATCATCCTCATCGGGGTCTCGACCTGACTGCGGTTGGTTGTCGTAACCGACCTGAATGGGCAAATGCTCACATTCGATGGCGTCTGCCACTTTGGGGAGGTGTTCTCTTCACGGATGAATCCCGGTTTCACACTGTACAGGGCAGATGGCAGACAGCGTGTATGGCGTCGTGTGGGTGAGTGGTTTGCTGATGTCAACGTTGTGGATCGAGTGGCCAATGGTGGCGGTAGGGTTATGGTATGGGCGGGCGTATGTTATAGACAACGAACACAAGTGCATTTTATTGATGGCATTTTGGATGCACAGAGATATCGTGACGAGATCCTGAGGCTCGTTGTTGTGCCATTCGTCCACGACCGTCACCTCATGTTGCAGCATGATAATGCACGGCCCCATGTTGCAAGGATCTGTACACAATTCCTGGAAACTGAAAACATCCCAGTTCTTGCATGGCCAGCATACTCACCGGACATACTACTCATTGAGCATGTTTGGGATGCTCTGGATCGGCGTACACAACAGAGTGTTCCAGTTCCTTCCAATATCCAGCAACTTCGCACAGCCATTGAAGAGGAGTGGACCAACATTCCACAGGCCACAATCAACAACCTGATCAACTCTATGCAAAGGAGATGTGTTGCACTGCATGAGGCAAACAGTGGTCACACCAGATACTGACCGGTTTTTGTACCCAACCGGTTTTTGTTTTAGTGCCCATTTCATTCAGCTAACATTGAATATTGGGGGCATCCAAGTTATTTGACATATTTGAGCTTTAACACAATACTTACACAATACTTACTTTCCCTGGCAATTAGGTACTTTTATAATGATGTAATTTAGTTACCTACTCAGTTAATATTTATGAAAAGTAACTAGCAACTATAACAAATAACATTTTTAACGTAACATGCCCAACACTGCTCAAGTCATTCCAAACCCATAATACCTTTACTATTTTGGATGAAATCCAAGAGCTTTCTGACCCTGTATAGACAGCAACTACCATGTTCATGGCCCAGAAATGTACTGTCATGAAGTGCTTGTTTTTGAACCACATGCTTTCAAACTTGAAAAGAAAAATGGTCATGATTACTGATACTCCCAGAGCAGAAGCACAGAAACAGAGTGTTTACAAAACCTCATCTCTGATGAAACCAATGTTTTCTTGGAGAAGCCCTCGAACAACAAAGCGAAAAGGCCCAGAAATGAAGCGTCATTATGTTTCGATCACATAAGCTGGATTCCTGGAATCTTGCCCATAAACAAGCGTTGGATCGTGCAATCGGATTGTTGCCGTCTCCTGTACGGTTGTCTCTTTAAACGCACAAATACTGCGTTTGGAAATTCTACAGTGTCTTAAATTGTTTGCGTTCAGCATGAGTGGCCTTTTGTGCACTTCTTCCACAAAAGATGGAACACAAACAATTATGTAACTACTGTATAAAAAACTGGAACATTGTGTATAATGCTGTTATCTTCAACTATACTCTTGTGACTTTCTGTCGTGCACAGGGAAGATTGGCTTGTGCTGAGATTTGTTTAGTTCATTATGTATGATAACTAAAGTCTAACTGTTCAATTAAGTGTCAATCAGGAGGATTTTAATAGGAGTAGAAATTTTCATCAATTGTAAAATCACAAATTTTCATAGGAACTGGGAGTGCAGAGTTTTTCAGAGAACACATGCTTTTCTCTTAGATATGACAATCTTACAGCCATGAAAAGATCATTTTTATATACTTTATATACTCAGTAATTGTTTATTTTACACTGGACAATGCATTTTATTTATACATACAAGTTGATTTCTACACATTAAATAGACAGTATTCACATGTATGAGCACAACATAGACCATCAAAACCTCTGACCCACAGGGTCATCCTGAAAACCAATAAAATAATCTGATTTATTGCTTTAATAAATATATAATTCCAGAAGTCTATGCATGATCACCAATATGAGGTATTAAAAATATCTAAAATATTTTCAAGGACAAAGCAAACAATATTTATGTCACGATCCAAGAAAGCCCTGCCCTGAAAAATCCTGTACCTTTAGATTTCCAGTCTGATTTTTATACTGTATATATTATATGGGCAAGTGCTACTGGGAATGAAGCAAAACAGAGATACAATGAAACAAAAGTAAAAAAAAAAAAAAAAAAATAATATATATATATATATATATATACATTCCCATTTGTAGCCAGGTAGATTTAATTCTGGTTTACAATAAATAAATAAAAATCCAAAAGCGACCTTTTTCTTGTTCAAAAAGCCTAAAAGCTTCAACATACAGAAGTCTATAACATTAATCAGTTAGCACAGATGTTAAACATACTAGGTATGACCGTTTTGTTGTGATTTGAGTGTCAAAGTTGCTCCTAAACTAAATTAAAATCACAAAAACAGCAGCATAAACAGCAAAACACTGTAAAAACGCCAGATGTGTGATGGGAGATTAATATGCACTTGTCATGTATACAAACAGCTCTTCATTTATGTAAAACGCACCTGTGTGCTTTCATTCCTGGAATCCTTTTGAGTACACATACATTAGAGGCTTACAAACCTTGAAGCTTCGAACAAAATGTAATTACATGGATTTGTTTTTCTTCACAGCGTCTATACAGTCCATGAAATAAAACAGGTTTCATCTCTCCTTCAGACTGTTTTCATAGCAAAACACTGGCTGTCCAAGGACATACTTGGAAAACTTGGTCCTCTTCAGTTATAAATGTCCTGTATATCAGCAGTTCTCAACTTTGTTTGACTCCAAGGCCACCCACAGTCCACTGCAGCATTCAAAAGCTCCAAGGTTTCTCCAGTTGTTCATACTTTACTAAAATCCTTATCAGTAAGCAAGGGGACAAGGGATAGTTCACCAAAAATTTAGTTCTGTCAGTAATTACTCACCTTCATATTGTACCAAACCTGTAAGACCTTCGTCTTCAGAACACAAATTAAGACATTTTTGATGAAATCTGAGAACTTTCTGACCCTGCATAGACAGCAACGCAACCAACACATTCAAGGCCAGAAAGGTAGTAAGGACATCATTAAAATAGTCCATGTGACATCAGTGGTTCAACCGCAATTTAATGAAGCTACGAGAATACTTTTTTAATGCAAAAAAGAAATTAACTTTATTCAACAATTTCTTCTCTTGAACATGTCAGTTGCATTGCTGTCAGAACCCAGATAGCACATGTACGTCTGCAAGATGTCTGTTAAAGATCTCTTGATCTGGAAAGCATCTGCTGTGTACAAACGTCTGGCAGACATCTGTAAGATGTCAGTTTTACATACATTCTAAATCATAAACATCTTAAAGACATCTAATAGATGTCTATTTGACATCTGATAGGAAACGTCCAATAGACGTATTGCAGATGAGCAAACTGTCTTGCAGATGTCTTGCAGATGTAAATGCAGATGTCAAATAGACGTCTCCGAGATGTATGTGTGCTATCAGGGAAAGCTCTCAAATTTCATCAAAAATATCTTAATTTGTGTTCTGAAGATGAACGAAGGTCTTACGGGTTCGGAACGACATTAGGGTGAGTAATTTATGACAGAATTGAATAATGACAGAATAGAAATGAGAAATAATGACAGAATAGAAATACATATTTATGGAATTTTAAGGATTTCCGCAAGTTCTCCACGCCTAGAAATCACAGTTTTACAATGCCCTCGCATATCCATGTTTTCCAAGACTGTAGGAATCCTGGTTCTTCAATAAAATAAAAGATGTTGAGGGGGCCAATAAAACCAGGAATATCATGATTTTAAATCATTTTAAGTCATCTTGAGGCCCCCTTGTAAATTTGCTGGTGGAGAACCACTGCTGTATATGGATTCCATCAATAAAATATGTGGTTTCTCAATAAACACAGTAGCATACCTACACAAACCCACTATGTTTTTCAGATTCACTAATGGAAAAGTATGAGTTAACAATGTCCACTCACAGACATTTAGTTAAAGGGATGGTCAGACCAAAAATGAAACCTTATTCACCTTCACATCATTTCAAACCTGTATGACTTTCTTCAGTAAAACACAGAAGATACAGTTGAGGTTAAAAGTTTACATACACCTTGCAGAATCTGCAAAATGGTAATTATTTTATCAAAATATGAGGGATCATATAAAATGCGTTATTTTTTTTTATTTATTACTGACCTGAATAAGATATTTCACATGAAAGATGTTTACATGTAGTACACAAGAGAAAATAATTGGTAAAAATTACCCTATTCAAAAGTTTTCATACGCTTGATTCTTAATACTGTGTTGTTACCTGAATGGTCCACAGCTGTGTTGTTTTGTTTAGCGATAGTTGTTCACGAGTCCCTTGTTTGTCGTGAACAGTTAAACTGCCACCTGTTCTTCAGAAAATCCTTCAGGTCCCACAAATTATTTGGTTTTTCAGCATTTTTGTGTATTTGAACCCTTTTTAACAATGACTGTATGATTTTGAGATCCATCTTTTCACACTGAGGACAACTGACTCATATGCGACTATAACCGAAGGTTCAAACGCTCACTGATGCTTCAGAAGGAAAAAACGATGCATTAAGAACCTGTGGGTGTAAACTTTTTAAATGTGAAGACCAGGGTAAATGTAACTTAATTTGTATGTATCTTCCATAATTTCTGAAGGGCAGTACTAAATGAAAAAAAAAAAAAATCTAGGCAAAATAAGAAAAATGTGTGCATCTTTATTCTGTTCAAAAGTTTTTACCCTCCAAGCTCTTAATGGTTTCCCTTCTGAAGCGTCAGTGAGTGCTTGAACCTTTTTGTAATAGTTGCGTATGAGTCCCTCAGTTGTCCTCAGTGTGAAAAGATGGACCTCAAAATCATACAGTCGTTGAAAAAGGTTCAAACACACAAAAATGCTGGAAAACCAAAGAATTTGTGGGACCTGAAGGATTTTTCTGAAGAACAGTGGGCAGTTTAACTGTTCAGGACAAACAAGGGACAACAACTATCACTAAAAAAAACAAACAAAAAAAAAAACAGCTGTGGATCATTCAGGTAACAACACAGTATTAAGAATCAAGTGTATGTAAACTTTTGAACAGGGTCATTTTTTAAATTCAACTACTATTTTCTCTTGTGGACTAGATGGAAGCGTCTTTTATGTGAATTCTATCTTATTCAGGTCAGTATTAAATAAAAAACAACATTTATTTCACATGATCCCTCTAAAAGAATTAACATTTTGCAGATTCTGCAAGGTGTATATAAACTTTTGACCTCAACTGTATTTTGAAGAATGTCTAAAAAGTCATTCTTCAACAAAAAGTCAATGGGATCCATTGCATTTTGGACCTCAAATCCAATTGTTCTGGACTTCATTCACTCATTGTATAGAGGAACAACATTTCAAAATATTCTAAATATCTTCTTTTGTGTTCTACAGCAAGAATATAATATAATTCGGAACGACATGAGGGTGAGTGAATGATGACAATTCTCATTTTTGGGTGAACTATCCTTTTAATGAAGTACATGAAGAATAGCCACTAGAGTACAGTATAATTGAGTCTGCTAGAGTCCAGACGTTTCCATTCCCGACAGATCAGCACACATCTTCAGCAGTGCTGCCAAGTCCACAGTTCTCCCACAGAATTGGGCTACTTAAACACTACTGCCGTGGGTTGTTTTTCATCTCCGCAGGTTGAAGTGACCCCAATAACGTGATATTTAGCGATGCAAATTTTACCAGGGGAACCCCTCCAAAACGTGATTGGTCAGGGGTTTGTTGTGAAAACTTGGCAACCCTGATCTACAGGTCAAATCCTCAGTTGCATGATCACAAGCCTCCAGTATAATTAAGGACTTTTACTCCAGTTAATAGTCAATAATACTCTCTCATGCCGGACAAAGATGTCTTTGGGCTCTGACTACGCAAGCGTTGTGCCCGAAGCGAAATCCTGCCCAGTCTGTCGATCTCCTGCTGGCTGCCGAAAGGATGCGTGTCCTCCCAGACACGTGGACGCTCCTCCCAGGCCAGTAGGGGAGGGTGAGAGAGCAGGTACTGGCTGGAGTGATGATAGTCGGATCTGGATCGGCCCTCGCTAAAACCCAGCGGGTGAACAGTAGAGGCGTTGTCGTAGTGATCCGGGTGACGGTATTCTTCATACACAGGCGAGTTGTTGTCATCCAGTGTTAGAGACGTGCGGAAATCTCTCTGGCCCTGGTATCGCCGTAACGGGTAGCCGGTCTGCAGCGATAGGGTGCTGCCATCTAACCGGACGCTGCCGCCCAGGCGGGTAGGGGTGCCGCCTAGCCGCGTAGGGGTCAGGGGAGGTGGAGGAGCAGGAAGTGGTGGAGGAGGTGGTGTAGGGGTCTGGTCTCGAGGTGGGGATTCCAGTCCCGGGAGACACGTGTCAAGCCACTCTGTCGCTTGCCATTGGTAGGCTGGAAAATACATTTAGAGTATCAAAAAATGCCTGAGCATGCATTCATTACATGCAAATTTATATATGTCACATGTAAATGATTTATGTATGACTTGATATATTTATACATTTTTACACATTTTCAGCAGCCATTACTCCAGTCTTCAGCATCGTGTGATCAGTCAGAAATCATTTGAAATTTGAAAACAGCTAAAACTGGTGAAAACTGTTTTTGCTGCTTAACATGTACTTGCGTTGTTGCTATTTTTTATTTATTTTTTCGTTACTACTATATTTATTGTACTATATGTGCCTTGGGTGCTAGAAAGGCGTTTTATAAATAAACTGTATTATTATTATTATTATTATTATTATTATTATTATTTAATTTTTTGTGGTAACCGAGCTCAAGTATTCAAAGATTAACTATATTAATTTATTAAATAATATATTAATATTAATTATTCAGCAAGGAAACTGATTAAAAGTGGTAGTAAGGACATTTATAATGTTTCAAAAACTCTTGCTTGCCCCAAACCTTTAAATGCTTGTGAGCTCACAGTTTCCACAAATAATAATAATAATAATAATAATAATAATAATAATAATAATAATAATAATAAGAAGAAGAAGAAGAAGAAGAAGAAGAAGAAGAAGAAGAAGAAGCACCTTTCTATGACACAACACACATACAGAACATTGTATTCATTTCTATTTCTAAATAACTTTGGCGTAACCTAATGTAATCACATTGATTTAAGTTATATAGTTTATATCTTACAAATATGTATTTTTTTATATTATTTTAATATTAAATTTAAACATGAATTAATTCATTTTAAATGTTTAAAATATTAAATAAATGTGAATTACTTAATATTCAACTAATGTTATTCAACTAAAAACAACAAATTAATATTTGATTATTTCAAAAAATGTAATATTTTTAATATAATAGTAATAAATAGAATAAAGAGTAATAATAAGCAATTAAATAAAAATATTAAATTAAAAATAGTAATAGTTTATATTATTTTATGTAATTTAATCCACCTGACTACATTAGGTTACACCAAATTTATTTAGAAATAGTAAAGAATATAACAGTAATAAATAAAATAAATAGTAATAAGAGGTAAATTAATAATAATTTTCCAATTTTAAATGTGCATTTTGCAAAAGTAATTAATATTAAAATATATTTAACTATATTATTTTAAATATTTAATATAAATGTATTCATATTTAAATTTATTATTATAATAATATAAAAAATATACATTTATAAGATACAAACTGTATAACTTAAATCAACCTGACTACCTTAGGTTACGCCAAAGTTATTCAGAAATACTAATTAATACAATGTTCTATATGTGTGTTGGGTGCTAGAAAGGTGCTTTATAATTAAAGTGTATTATTATTATTATTATTATTATTAGCGGAAACTGTGAGCTCACAAGCATTTAAAGGTTTTGGGCAAGCAAGAGGTTAATATCTAATTATTAATTATTAAGCAAGGACACATTAAATTGATGAAAAGTGACAGTAAAGACATTTATAATGTTACACAACTTTTCTATTTTAAATAAATAGTGTTCTTTTGAAAAAGTGTATTAATAATAATTGAGCACTTGAGTTGATATATGAACCTTGATATTTAAACACAGAAGGTATCATTCGGATACGAGCTATTATCAAATCTCTCTCTTTAGTACATTAAATGAAAATATGAGCTCTTACAATTCATAAAATACTCTTTGACGAATTCCACGCATATCTCATCCTCACAGTGGAGGTGTGGGCTTGCTGTGTAGAGACATAAAATGAAAAATGTTTCAGGGGGAGCGTTTTAATGAGTTATGAGATGAAAACAAATAAACAACAAAAGAGCCAAATCAAAAACAACAGTCAGAACAATCAACCTGTTCATGCTTGATGAAATATTAAAGATGGAATGTTTAATATGGGATGCATGTGAAGGTTTGTAATTATGTCTGACCTAGTGAAAAAGAGGGATGGATATTAAAGTAAAATGGAACAATAAACAAAACATAAAGTGGACTCACAGGTGCTACTGTGAGGCCGCACGTCGCCCAGACCTGCAACTGTTAGGAAAAGAGGAAAACACATAATTTATCACTGCTTATGTTTACTTAGTTTTATGTGACCTACTCAACATCCTTGTAGGTCCTGGAACAACATTTTGTATGAACTAATTCAGATTTTAACAGTACATAACTACTGAACATTATTACTCCTCAGCCTTTTTCTCCTTATTTTGTATGTAAGGGTTAAGTTTATAAGTAACTGATTAAATTAAAAGTTTTAATTCAATTAAAAAATAATACTAATAACTAATTCATATTTAATTAATAACAAAAGTATATTTAAAACATTTTAAAATATAATAAATGAATATTTTAAGGTAAAAATGTTATTAAATGTATACATTTAAAATACACACATAATTTATACTTTTTTTAATTATTATAATTTATTATAAATATTACAATTTAATAAATGATAAAATATTATAATTATATTTTATTTAAATAGTAGTAATAGAAATATAAGAAAAACATAGAAAATAATAATTAAAAATAACTTAATTGTATTAAATTTAAAATACACAAGCAGTTTATATTATTTTAATTATTATAGTCTATTAAAATAGTAATAATAGAAATATTAAATAACAATATACATATATATAAGATAAAAAAGTAATATTTGTAAAAAATAAATTGTACTCCATTGAAACATTTGAAATACACATGCAGTTTATATTTCATTATTATATTATTTTATTTAAATAGTAATAATATAAATATTTAACAATTGAAATATACAGTAACTGCAGCAACTGAAAATGTACATTGTTATAAGAGTAAATTAATTTAATTAAAATTTTAATTCAACTAAAAATAACTACTTAATATTTAATTAAAAAAATATATACTTACAAATTAAATAGATTTTTTTATAATAACATTTGTAAAAAATAAATTGTATTAAACTTATAAATGTAAAATACACACCAGTTTATATTACTTAAATATTATATTATTTTACTTAAGTAGTAATAATTGAAATATTAAAAGTAACTGAAAATGTACACATTTTAATAAAAAATTTAATTCAACTAAAAAAAGCTAAATAATATTTGATTATATATATATATATATATATATATATATATATATATATATATATATATATATATATATATATATATATACACATACACACACACACACTTTAAATCAAATATTAATTAGCTATTTTTAGTTGAATTAAAATGTTTATTAAATTTTAAAAAAAATATATGTACAAAAAGATTTAAAAAACAATATTTGTTAAATATAAATTGTATTAAATGTATACAATTAAAATACATATGCAGATTATATTATTTAAAATAGCGTAAAACAACCTGATTAAATTGGGTTACACAAAAGTTATTTAGAAACAATAATAAACGTAATAGTAATAAATAGAATAAATAGTAATACAATTTAATAAGAGTAAATTAATTAATTATTTAATTAAATAATTTCTAATTTGTAATAATGTCTTTTTTTAATTATAAATATACAATATATTTAAACATATTTAAAATAATTGTAATTTAATAATTACATTTAATATTAAAATAATATCTAAAAATATATATTTGTAACATATAAATTGTATTAAATGTATACATTTAATATAGACATACACATATTTAATATAACTTAAATCGAACTTACTGCATTAGGTTATTTTCTCAAGGCAACAACTGAAAGTTTACTCATTTTAAAGTTTAAGACTGCTGGTCCAAGACCCCAAAAAAGTTGTTGATCCAGGAACATGTCCTACTTGGATAAATCACATTGTGCTGTTTAGCATAACCAACAAAAACAGTCCACTTTCATCCAGACCTCTGAGAAAGAAGGTGGAGCCGAGAACTCCTCAGACAGCAAAAATTACCATAGCGTGTGAGACTTTCAAGCAAACAGCTTGTTTTCGCACTGATTGGAAACAGCTTTGGTCTAGGGCAGGTTTAATTAGAGACTGGTTCTGGTGAGCCTTAAAAACAGGTCACTGCAGCTGAGCCACAGAGTACAGAGATGCTGTTCTTCACTAACTAAAGGCTAGATCCACAGTTCAGGTTTTCAATGCAACTGGATTATGTGTGTGATTAAAGAGCGAATCTAAACCCAGGTTTTATTCGAGTCCAGAGTTGTGCAGTTTAATTAACGCTCTAATCCTACTTTGTCCAGTGTGGACTGAACTCCTGCATGAATGGACACTTCAGTTCCTGCGCTCTGGGATTTCACCTTACCTTTTCATGCAGCGTGGTTTTTGTCCCCATAACATTGTCACTGAATAAACTGTAAAATGCTACTACACAGCACTCTACTTGACTCTAAAGCTCTGTATTTCATTCTGTCAGTTGCAGCGTTCTATGGTCAGTTTTTCTCCTATAATGATGCTAAATGGTGTAATTGACTGCTGTATCCAGGCAACTGATTTCCTTGCAGTGCTGGATGTCTCCAGTATCACGCTGTACCTCGCTTTCTTCTCTCACAATAAAATACTTTCACCTCAAATCAATATTTCACATCCATTTATTTATTTATTTGCCTAGAAGCCATCTAATAAGCAGGAAGTTCTGCTTCGCGTCACATTCAAGTCCTGATGACTTGTTGGGTTTATTTTGCAATCATGACTACAATGTTTCTAAATATAACATGCTAATATTTTATTATTTATTATTATTATGAGAAATCTTTTAATTAAAAATGAAATAAAACTAAGAATAAAGAACATTTGGTAACAGTTTACAATAAGGTTTAATTCGATAATTAGCTAAGTACATCAGTAATGCATTAATTAAAATGACTTCTAAAGCATTTATTAATCTTAGGTATTGTTAATTTCAACATTTCATAATACATTATTAAAGTTGTATCTATTAATTTAATTTAATAAACAGCTAAAATGAACTAACAATAATCAGTTTAACAAGAATTAATAAATACAGTAACAAATGGATAACTCATTTAGTTACTGTTAATAAAGTGAAAGAAAGAAGAAAGAAAGAAAGAAAGAAAAAAGATAGATAAAGCAGAAAAATAAATAAATGATAGAAAAATCAGTAATTTAAATAATTTTGAAATGAAATCATTCAAAACAGTAAACAAAGAGAGAGAAAGAAAGAAAAATAAATAAATAATAGAAAAATCAAGAATAATTTGTTAAGCAGAGAAAAAAGAAGGAAAGAAAGAAAGAAAGAAAGAAAGAAAGAAAGAAAGAAAGAAAGAAAGAAAGAAAGAAAGAAAAAGAAATAAATAAATGAGAAAAATCAAGAATAATTTGTTAAATCATTTTGAAATGAAATCATTCATAAAGAGAAAGAAAAAGAAAGACAATGCCGAAAAATAAATAAATAAAATGATGAAAAAAAACAAAAAAAATCAATAATTTAAATCATTTTGAAATGAAATCATTCATAAAGAGAAAGAAAAAGAAAGACAATGCCGAAAAATAAATAAATAAAATGATGAAAAAAAAAATCAATAATTTAAATCATTTTGAAATGAAATCATTCAAAACAGTAAACATAAAGATAAAGAATGAAAGAAAGAAAGAACGAAAGAAAAAGATTAATAAAAAAAATAAATAAATAATAGAAAAATCTAAAATAATTTGTTACATCATTTTGAAATTAAATTATTTAAAACAGTAAACAAAGAGAAAGAATGCAGAAAAATTTATAAATTAATAAATGATAGAAATATCAATCATTTAAATAATTCTGAAATGAAATAATTAAAAAAAATAAACAGAGAAAGAAAGAAAGAGAAAGAAAGAAAGAAAAAAAGAAAGAAAGAAAGAAAGAAAGAAAGAAAAGCAAGCAGAAAATAAACAAATAAATTATAGAAAAATCAATAATTTAAATCATTTTGAAATCAAGTCATTTAAAACAGTAAACAAAGAGAAAGAAAGAAAGAAAGAAAGAAAGAAAGAAAGAAAGAAAGAAAGAAAGAAAGAAAATAATGCTGAAAGAAAAATAAATAAATAAATGATAGAAAAATCAATAATTTAAATAATTTTGAAATGAAATCATTCAAAACAGTAAACAAAGAGAAAGAAGAAAGAAAGAAAGAAAGAAAGAAAGAAAGAAAGAAAGAAAGAAAGAAAGAAAGAAAGAAAATAATGCAGAAAATAAATAAATGATAGAAAAATCAATAATTTAAATAATTTTGAAATGAAATCATTCAAAACAGTAAACAAAGAGAAAGAAGAAAGAAAGAAAGAAAGAAAGAAAGAAAGAAAGAAAGAAGGAAAATAATGCAGAAAATAAATAAATGATAGAAAAATCAATAATTTAAACCATTTTGAAATGAAATCATTCAAAACAGTAAACAAAGAAAAAAAGATAGAAAGAAAGAAAGAAAGAAAGAAAGAAAGAAAGAAAGAAAGAACGAAAGAAAGAGAAAGAAAGAAAGAAAGAAAGAAAGAAAATAATGCAGAAAAATAAATAAAATAAATCACAGAAAAATCAAGAATAGTTTGTTAAATCGTTTTGATATGAAATCATCCAAAACGATAGATAGATAGATAGATAGATAGATAGATAGATAGATAGATAGATAGATAGCATTATGACAGGGAATAAAGCTGCACTACTCTAATTTTAACTTTGTTGAGTAATTAATGAGTCATGTTTGATTTAGGTCAGTAATATGGAAATTGACTCGTACCTTCATTTTCAATGGTGTCCACAGCATTGTTTACCAGTCGTATCACCGTCACTATGGAGGCTAGGGCATGAACAAGTGTAAAATGTCAGACAACAATTGCATAAAGGATCAAACACTCAATGAAAACCTTACATAAGCATTTTTATAAATTGATACGTCCTGTTTGTAATCCTCCAGCATCACGAAACCTGCTAAACAAAAGCAAACGGACTTCAGATGTGTCAATCTGCCACCTATTCTGTACAGCCAAAGTGATACTACACTAGTGAGTCATGATAGCAATGGCGTTTGGAGAGCATATCAAAGGCAGATGGATGTAATTACTGCTCTGACCTATTCAGGCTGTCACTTTGTTAAAGCAGGGTAAGGTTATTACTAATCCCCGTGATTTCCTTTTGGAAAGATCAGACAACGCAAGTCATCTTAATTAGGTGAATGGAATAATCAGTTACCTCTGGCTGAGATTAGGTCATTATATTACAGGTGGGTGTGTGAGAGTCTATGTATGTGTAATGTGATAATGTTGCGTGTGTGTTTTTAATCAGGCCTTACCAGTATATAAACGCAGGAAGTGACTCAAATTGGAACTAAATGTCAGTCATCACTCAAAGCTATCATACTGTAAAAATCAATGCAGCCTCAAAGTGCTCCACATGATCCCAGCCGAAGAATAAGCATCTAATATAGTGAAACGATTAGTCATTTTCTAAAAAAAAAAAAATTATTTGTATACGTTTTAACTACAAATGCTCATCTTACGGTAGCTCAACTTCACACGTTAAATAGTCATGTTGGAGAGATAGTTCACCCAAAAATGAAAATTACCCCATGATTTACTCACCCTCAAGACATTCTAGGTGTATATGACTTTATTCTTTCAGACGAATACAATCGTTACAATCGACGAATACAAAAGTTATATTAAAAAAGTTCCTGGCTCTTTTAAGCTTTATAATGGCAGTGAATGGGTGTTGAGATTTTGAAGGCCAAAAAAGCGCATCCATCCATCATAAGAAGTATTTAATCAAAAATTAATAAAGGCCTTCTGAAGTGAATCGATGTGTTTGTGGAAGAAAAATATCCATATTTAAAACTTTATAAACCATAATCTCTAGCTTCCGCTAACTGTTGTACGGACATTCGCGAGAGAGTAACGTTCCAGCGGATGACATAGGACGTAGTGTAAGCTCGGGTGAGAACCTGCTCCATCGTGAGAGCCACGTTTTGTTTACAGAAAAGGAAAAATAGTCTCCTCCTGGCTTATATCAAAATGCTCCAACATTTTTCTTTACAAATCCTCATATTGTACTTCTAATTTGTGACTGGTGTTTTATTTTGCTCTGTCCTCTGCTCTTTCACATTCGTCACTTCCATGTTCACCTACATCAAGTCATCCGCTGGATTTTGGATATTTGGATACATGGATATTTTTCTTACAAAAACACTTTTTATGATGGATGGATGCACTTTATTAGACTTCTATTGGACAATTGAATATTAACAGCCATTCACTGCCATTATAAAGCTTGGAAGAGCATAGGGTAGTTTTCATTTTTGGGTGAACTATCACTTTAAGTATATCAAAGACTGACAAATACAAAGAGCTAATGAGTGCAAAGAGACCAGGCTTGTATAACAAGAAGAGAGAAAACATCAACTCAAAGGGTTCAGTCAGTATGTTATCTAATTGCTCTGTGGTTTATTCAAAAGTTACAGTCTTGGCCTAATGATTTTTTTGGGGATTGTAAAATGTTTATGAACTCATATAATACTGATAAAGTAATTAATAAAATATAACAGAATAAGATGCCCTAAAAGTCCACCTTAAAAACCATTCACGGAACTTTTCCATAGTTAAACTTTTTGAATATTCTTTGAGCAGAGAAAGTTGTTTGGAGGGTATGTTAAGGACTTTGGCTCTTGCGATGCATGCATCTCACCATTGTCGTCGCAGGAATCGGACTGGAAAGACCTGAGGGAGCGCCCCTCGCTCGTGCTGCTGTCGGAGAAGCAGGTGACCTCTTCTGGTGCATTTCCAGCTTCTGCAAAAGAATACAACAGCAGATTCTTATACAGACCCACACACGCATGCAAATGCATGCAGTTGTCCTATAAATCCACGCTATGTATGCAAATACAATCACACATACTGTACACACAGCAGGGCTCAACAATAGGGGTTGTTTAGGTCCAGCTTCAATGTCTTTTTTATAATTTTCCAGCTAAAGTGTTCATGAATTTATAGCTGTTATGCAGCTGTACAAAATCGGCCCATTATGCACAATAAAAACAAATAAAATTTTATGAAAAACGAATAAAAACTTTGAAAAATATATGTAAATACAATTAAAATATACAGTTGAAGTCAAAAGTTTACATACACCTTGCAGAATCTGCAAAATGTTAATTATTTTACCAAAATAAGAGGGATCATAAAAAATGCATGTTATGTTTTATTCAGTGAATAAGATATTTCACATAAAAGATGTTTACATTTAGTCCAAGAGAGAAAATAATATGACAGAAAATGACCCTGTTTAAAATTACCAGATTAAATTAAAAGACCAGCATTTGATTCTTAATACTGTGTTGTCACCTGAATAATCAACAGCTGTGTTTTTTTTTGTTTAGTGATAGTTGTTCATGAGTCCCTTGTTTGTCCTAAACAGTTAAACTGCCCGCTGTTCTTCAGGAGTCTCTCAGGTCACACAAATTCTTTGGTTTTTCAGCATTTTTGTTGTTTTTGAACCCTTTCCAACAATGACTGTATAATTTTGAGATCCATCTTTTCACACTGAGGACAACTGAGGGACTCATATGCAACTATTACGGCAGGTTCAAACGTTCACTGATGCACAGAAAAAAAAATGCATTAAGGGTGTAAATTTTGAGCAGAATGAAGATTACATTTTTACATATTTTTACATATTTTTACATAAGATTACATTTTTACATTTTTCTTATTTTGCCTAAATATCTTTCATTTAGTACTGCCCTTCAGAAGATACTTACATGTTCCCCAGAAGACAACATTTTTTTTTTTTAATTTACCCTGATCTTCAAATTCCAAAAGTTTTCACCCCCCAGCTTTTGCATCGTTTTTCCTTCTGGAGAATCAGTGAGCGTTTGAACCTTCTGTAATAGTTGCGTATGAGTTCCTCAGTTGTCCTCAGTGTGAAAGGTTGGATCTTAAAATAATACAGTCATTGTTGGAAGAGTTCAAATACACAAAAATGCTGAAAAACCAAAGAATTTGGGACCTGAAGGGTTTTTCTGAAGAACAGCAGGCAGTTTAACTATTCCGGACAAACAAGGAACTCATGAACAACTATCACTAAACAAAAAAAACAGCTGTGGGTCATTCAGGTAACAACACAGTATTAAGAATCAAGCTTATGTAAACTTTTGAACTGGGTAATTTTTATAACTTCAACTTATTTTCTCTTGTGGACTATATGTAAACGTCTTTTATGTGAAATGTCTTATTTGGGTCAGTACAAAATAAAAAAATAACATGCATTTTGTATGATCCCTCTTATTTTGGTAAAATAATTAACATGTTGCAGATTCTGCGAGGTGTATGTAAACTTTTGACTTCAACTGTATACATGTATATCCACCTTATTTTTCAATGCGGAAGTAAGCTGTTTTCTGGTAATGTGTTAGACGTCCGGTTCATAATCCGCCACTGGGAAATAACGAGAACAATATCGAAGTGCAGTAAATGGTAAAACAGTTTGCACTACAAACCAGTGTGTTCATAATTAAGATAATACATTAAAATAATATGGTAAGACACGCCAGTTTGCAATATCAAGCAGCAAAACGAGCTTTTTGTGCAGCTAAAAATAGCTGGAAGTGGATGAGACCGGAAGCCAGACACAAAAAAAATGTACAAATGGCTGCACCCACTCTTATGGGAAAAATAAGGTGGATAGGCCTATATAGAAAGTTCAAAACATGTCTTTACAGTCACTTCTAAATGAATTTTGAACAAACTGAACAACATTTTTTTTAAGGCAGTAAAAATATTGCCATGTCAAGTCTGAACTACTGCCCCATTTGCATTCACCAAACAGACATCTAATATCCAAAAACCAGACACGCACATATGCACAAACAAAACCACATTTACAGCTTAATACTCTCTACGGCATAAAAATCTTTTAAATCTGCTAAAGTGAAAGAGCAATAATATCCGTCCTATATTTATCCCAGACTACACACTGCTGAAGCTAACAAACAGTCCATGACAAATGAGTTTCCGCTTGAAGAAAACACTAACAAGACTAAGGTCATCCATTTCAGAATGTTTACGAAGAAAACGTACGTAGGTAATGCATTTCCACAAGCGGAAGTGCAATAATCACCCTCACATATGTGCTAGCTGCCAACCTACATGGCCAGACCGTTAAATATTTTATGAGGAGAAACGCTCCTGTTGGCCTATTTCGAGCCACAATACAACACAGCAGATGGCTCTGATTACTATAATCTGGATTTTGCTGTGAAACAAATTTATGAGTCCCTGGTCAATTGTCAAGATGAAGCCAATATGAAAAAAAAATCATTTTTTAAATAATAAAAAAAACTAATTGGGAAAGAAGATTTGATTTAAACCCATTTTATATTTTATATATATATATATATATATATATATATATATATATATATACACACACATTATTGTGATTAATGCATTATGCATAGCATTTATCACAGTGTGGATGTTTCTGTTTGAATCTTAAGAATAGACTCAAAATGCTTTACTTCACTTTCTCATTATGTGTGAAAGCCTTGTGTTATCTCTAAGGTAATTACAATCCATCACATATTACTGTACGACGGATTTTGCAAATGGAGACCGTGGTGCACATGTATAATCTCATCCACACAAAGCCTGGCATTTAATTGGCCACGGGGAATTTTGTCAAACTCCGTTTGATCTGAGATGAGTAAAAAGTGCGTGCGCCCATTCATTACCCTCTGTTCTGTACGCTTCCTCTCCGTCCGCCTGATAACCCCTGTCTTCCCACTCCAGAGCTTGGACTTGATGCTCCGCAGCATTGTCCTCATCATCATCCTCTTCCTCGTCCTCCTCTTCCCACGGAGGCTTGCGGATCGGGCTGCGTTCGGACAGATTCGGGGATATCGACGAAGGAAGATTGGGCGCCACGCTGCAGACGGCCACACCTCTCCGCGGCATCCCGAGGATGTGTGGCGGATCCGCTTGGAAGGTGCTCATCTGCGGAGGGCAGGAGAGGGTGGCTAGTCCTCCCTCCGCCTTTTCCGTTTCCCCTCGAGGGATTCCCTGGCAGCGGGGAAGCGTGTAGGCTGTGGGCCGCACCATGACCTGCGGCGGCCCTCCTGCGCTGTCGTTCCTGTAGAGGCTGGTGCGACACTCACCGCTGACCCGTACGGCTTTGAACTCGATGCCCTCGGCTCCCATGCCCGTCTTATGCAGCATGTAGTTGGTCTCGGTGGAGATGCCCACCGCCTCCCCACGGCTCCAGTCTTTCCGGAGGACTTTTTTGCGAAATGCGGCGAGCAGGGTCAGCAGGACCAACACCACAAAGAGCAACACGCCGATGCCGATGATCTCTCCTGGTCCGACGTAAGACAGGGCCTCGGCTTGAGTGTCTGGGCCGTCCAGAGATGGCTGGCCGCAGAATTGACCTTCGAAGCCTGTGGTGCAGTTGCAATAGAAGGCTCCAAATGTGTTCACACATGCTCCTCCGTTCTCACACTCCTCCCTTTCACACTCGTTCACATCCTCATCGCATCTGTGGACAGAAGGATCGCGTTAGGCTCTTTGGGAATTAAATACTAATTTACTATTACTGTCAACTGTACAGGATATACAGTTGAGATCAAAAGTTTGCATACACCTTGCAGAATCTGCAAAATGTTAATTATTTTAACAAAACAGGAGGGATCATAAAAAATGCATGTTATTTTTTATTTAGTACTAACCTGAATAAGACGTTTACATATAGTCCACAATAGCTGAATTCATAAAAATGATGCTGTTTAAAAGTTTACATACACTTGATTCTTAATGCTGTGTTGTTACCTAAATGATCCACAGCTGTGTTTTTTTGTTAAATGATAGTTGTTCATGAATCCCTTGTTTGTCCTAAACAGTTAAACTGCCTGCTGTTCTTTAGAAAAGTCTCTCAGGTCAATTCTTTGGTTTTTCAGCATTTTTGGCTATTTGAACCCTTTCCAACAATGACTGGATGATTTTGAGATCCATCTTTTCACAATGAGGACAACTGAGGGACTCATATGCAGCTATTACTGTACACAAGGTTCAAACGCTCACTGATGCTTCAGAAGGAAACACTATGCATTTCAAGCCAGGGCGTGAAAGCTTTTGGAATTTGAATATCAGGGTAAATTTAACTTATTTTGTCTTCTGGGAAACATGCAAGTAACTTCTGTAGATTCTGAAGGGCAGTACTGAATGAAAAAAATATGATATTTAGGCTAAATAAGAAAAATGTACACATCTTCATTCTATTCAAAAGTTTACACCCCTGGCTCTTAATGCATTGTTTTTCCTTGCATCATTTTAATGCATCAGTGAGTGTTTGAATGTACTGTAATAGTTGCATATGAGTCCCTCAGTTGTCCTCAGTGTGAAAAGATTTTAAATGCATCGTTTTTCCTTCTGGAGCATCAGTGAGAGTTTGAACCTTCTGTAATAGTTGCATATTACAGAAAAATCCCTCAGTTGTCCTCAGTGTGAAAAGATGGGTCTCAAAATCATACAGTCATTATTGGAAAGGGTTCAAATACCCAAAAAATGCTGAAAAACCAAAGAATTTGTGGGACCTAAAAGATTTTTCTGAAGAACAGCAGGCAGTTTAACTTTTCAGGACAAACAAGGGACTCATGAACAACTATCACTAAACAAAACAAAACAAAACAAAAAACAGCTGTGGATCATTCAGGTAACAACACAGTATTAAGAATCAAGTGTATGTAAACTTTTGAACAGGGTCATTTTTATAAATTCAACTATTATTTTCTCTTATGGACTATATGTAAATGTCTTTTATGTGAAATATCTTACTCAGGTCAGTACTAAACAAAAAATAACATGCATTTTGTATGATCCCTCTTATTTTGGTAAAATAATTAACATTTTGCAGATTCTGCAAAGTGTATGTAAACTTTTGACCTGAACTGTAGATTGGATTCTTTAAGAGAATACATCAGCTGAAAACATTCTCTCAACATTTATTCACCCTCAAGCCATCCCAGATGTATTTGACTTTCTTTTTTTTTAGATGAAAACAAATAAAATTTTTTAGAGAAGTTAGCTTCTGTGAATCAATATAATGTATCCCCAAAAACACAATACAAAGTAAACACAACAGTAATCCATCCCGTATGAAAATTAACTTTGGTTTTACTACAAACAAAACAAAAAAAAACATGGTACATGAGGTACAATACAACCACAGAGGATGAATTAATGTCTTCTTAAGTGAAATGACAGGTGTATACACACATTTCTATTATATTCTAAATATGCTCATTAGAAATTATTTCTAATGTTGAAAATAGTTGTGATGCTATTATTTTTTTTGTGTAAATCATGATTTTTTTTTAGAATTTTTGATTATTCAAAAGAACAGCATTTATCTTTAATAAAAATCTTTTAAAATATGATAAAGGTCTTTCACTTTTAATCAATTTAAAGCATCTTTCCTGACACACTATACGCTAAACATGACAATATAAACTGCATGATTAATAAGAATATTGTTATTCTGAACACAGCCTTAGTGTTTCTCTCATTATTTAATTATTTCTCAGAAGCACAGAGAGAAAAAGAGGTTTCTTGTTGCCTTTAAAGATTCATAAATTTTCACATTTAGCTGAATTCCCCTCTGTGCTGCAAACAGCAAATATGTGATGATCTGTTGCTCAGAGAACTCTTTATACATACTCTTGAGTACGGGAAAGTTCAACGAATCTCTCAAGCAAGCATAAGAGAACATAATGAGAGGCTTGTTTGTATTGCGTAACGTAATGACACAGCTGGTAAAGCAGAGAAAGTAGTTATATAGCAGTTATATAAACCAATTAGATTTTCATTACTTTCTCCCAAATATATAAAAGGACAGTGAGGAAAAGGGCACAGGTCCTAGTATCCCACTTTTCTCTGTCAGTTGTTCATGTGTCGGGTAAGGTTTGCTTAGTAAAAGAAACAACAGCATCCTCTAGTGGAGAAATAACTCCAACTCATCTTGCACTGACAAAAGGGTCATCATGGCACAAAGAAATTAGAGAAGCCTTAGTAGGATTTTTATGACGGATTGCTTTAAAACCTGCTCTTTATTAATTAAATGATTTTAGTAATTAGCGAGAAAGGTCTAATTAACACAAGCGAACAACATACTTATTTTACAGTGACACGTATGTGTTGAACCAGCAGTTCTAACAATCAAAGTCTGAGATGGAAAACAGCAGATGAACACTAAGAATAATGACTTTCAGAAGAAATTGTAATTAAAGTAAGCCGCTGGTTACCTGCTCTCCACAACACAATTCTATTTAAATGCAAAACAGCCTTACCAAATAGATTTCACAAGAAAAACCATTTTTTCCCCATAAATGACAATGACTGTTAAATCGTTTGATCACAAAAAAATGGCTCCTTAAAATGTGGTTTGCTTTTGTTAAGGGAGACGCTATGATTATGTTTTAGCAGAAGATGAATAATAATCTCCAAACAATTCAAACTCGAAGCAATTTAAAAAACAAACAGCGTTTGAATGTTAACCTCTTTAGGCTAAAATAGGCTTTACCATTTTCATATGCATATTTTTTTTACATACAAAATATATATTAATACATACATTTATTGGTGCTACTCAATAGATTATGTCTCAAACTATTTTGAATTATACAATACAGTATAAAACTGAATACTTTTAAATAATTTAATGAGCTATTTAACTATTTATTTTAAGATGTTACATGTCAAATATAATAAAACCACCTTTTATTTTAGGTTCTCATTTTCAAAATTAAATAATTATATATTTAGATCAATTATTATATATGGTGTGTGTGTGTGTGTGTCTTAGGTTTTAAAGTTAAATAACATTTTCAAAAATGATTGGTTGGCATTAATCATATATTAAGAGTAACATTTTATATGTATTTTTTTTTTTTTTTCATGAAAAATAACAAAATGTTAGTACTTAAACTACCAGTCAAAAGTTTTTGAACGGTAAGATTTTTAATGTTTTTTAAAGAAGTCTCTTCTGCTCACCAAGCCTGCATTTATTTGATCCAAAACACAGCAAAAGCAGTAATATTATGAAATATTTTTCTATTTAAAATAACTGCTTTCTATTTGAATATATTTTAAAATGTCATTAATTCCTGTGATCAAAGCTAAATTTTTAGCATCTTTACTCCAGTCTTCAGTGGCACATGATCCTTTTTATTATTAGTAGTAGTAGTAGTATTATTACTATCATCAATACTTTAAACAGTTGAGTACGTTTTTCAGGATTCTTTAATGAATAGAAAGATCCAAAGATCAGCATTTATCTGAAATAAAAAGCTTTGGTAACATACACTACACCATTCAAAAGCTTGGAATCAGTATTTTTATTTAATATTTTTTTTATTTTTATTAAGCAAGGGTGTTTTAAGCTGATGAAAAGACATTTATAATGTTACAAAAGATTTATATTTTAGGTAAATTCTGTTCTTCTGAACTTTCTATTCATCAAAGAAACCTGAAAAAATTGACTGGAGTAAATGATGCTAAAAATTCAACTTTGAAATCACAGGAATAAACTACATTTTAAAATATTATAAAGTAGAAAGCAGTTATTTTAAATAGCAAAAATATTTCGAAATTTTACTTTTTTAAGTTTTTGCTGTGCTTTGGATCAAATAAAAGCAGAAGAAACTTCTTTAAAAAACATGAAAAATCTTACTGTTCAAAAACTTTTGACTGGTAGTGTACTTTTTACCTAACACGTGGTCCTTTCTTAGGTGTTATCACTTGTCTCAGTTACCACCTAACTGTCTGTGGTGTGACATCCTAAAAGCCATTAACGTCTGAAATGTATGCAAAATGAATGATAAATGCTACAAATAGTACATAATGAAATAAAATGTCTTACATGAGTCCCGTGAAGCCTTTGAGGCAGCCGCAGAGAAAGGTGTTCCCCACAGCCTTACAATCACCCCCGTTTTGACAAGGTGATGGCACACAGGACGTCACCTCCATCTCACAGCGGGAACCCGTAAACTGTGGCAGGCAGCTGCATGAGAAATCTGGGGACAAATACAATGAGAAACAAGACTTAAAAGCCAATACAAAGCTAAAGACTAAAATCTGAATCGCTAACCATTGCTGTTTATATGCACTTTCTATTTCTCACCACCAGAGGGCAGCTTTATACAAGAAGCTCCATTCTGGCACGGCCCTCCGAGGCACGGATCAGGATATAAAACACACCCCAGCTTCACGTCACTCAGCCCAGCTACTTCTGCATACCGACTCCTCTTATTCTGAAGTGGGAGTTCATTTCCGTTGAGCATGATGGACCCGAGGCACCCCTGGAAGCCTTCTTGTGCCCGTGGGGGCCTCTGGCCGCCTCTGCCCACTGGTCCGTGCAACACCTGAGCCCCGAAGAACAGCGACCCGTCCGCAGCCAGGGGCCAAATGCGGACAGGGGCCCGCGCAGAACGCCGGCGCTCCACATAGCTGTCGTCCAACGAAAGGAGAGTGTAATTACTGGTGAGCTCAAGGGTCACGGTGTGCCAGGATCCATCATTGATCGGACGCCCAGAGATGCCCAGGATGTCCAGTCTATTGTCACAGTCCATCTGAAACCACAGGCGCCCTTCCTCTATCTAAAAAAAACACAAACATACAACCACTCACTAGAGCAAACCAATGCAGGCATTCTGTCTATGAAGGGTCAGAAAGCTCTCGGACTCATCAAAAATATCTTAATTTGTGTTGCAAAGATGAATGATGGTCTTAGGTGCTTGGAATGACATGAGTGTGAGTAATTAATGACAGAATTAAAATTTTTGGGTGAACTATCCCTTTAAGAATGTATATATAATCTAATGTAGAAAATAATGTATAAATCATATCTCTGTATCCTCTGACCTTGAGCAGTGTGCAGGGGTCAGCGCGTGTGTACATGATGACTCCTTGGCTCTGCAGCGTTCTGATTCTCAAGCCCAGCTTCATGTCTCCGTTCCTATCACTGTCCGTCACTCTGTATTTGATGTAACTGTTCCCTGCAAAGCTCAGAGATGTTTGGCCTGCCAGCATAGGTACAGAAATCAGTCAGTCAGACAAAGGCTAAAACCATATTTTAAAATCTGTTTATATATACACTTTCAGAAGAGATATTCGTAGAAGTGTTTGGCCTGAATCACGTATGCTGAAATGTCATTTAAATATATGTTTGACACACCCTAAGGATACATAAGAGGGAAATGAAATTTTACATAACTTTTGCCAACCATATCAAGCGAAAAGAAAACGGATTCTGAATTTTGTCTAGCTGCCTAAGGGGATCAAAATAAACATTTCTATATAATATCACTTGTATTATATCATGCCATATGCGTTTCCTCAAGGTAAAAGGCTTTTGCAGTAAGAACAAAATTAACAGACATTCATTTTAACAATTTTGCCTTGCATATCCAATGTTTTTATGCATACATCAATGTCCATTTGCTTTAAAATAGTTAAATATATTATGCAGTCAGTCTTTTTTGTATGTTTTTAATTTTTGACACGTCTAAACATTTAAAGTCTAAATACTTAAAGTCTAATATTTAAATGAATGCCCTTGAATTTTGAAAAACTATTCAATTTAAGATATGAATTGCGGATGTAATGAATGTAATGAATGTATGAATGTAATTTTTTTTTTTATTTAGTACTGTCCTGAGTAAGATATTTTACATAACATAAAATTATTAAATAACCCCCTTCAAAATTTTGGGAACCCTTGGTTCTTAATACTGTGTGTTACCTGGATGATCTACAACTGTTTTTTTTTTTTGTTTTTTTTGCTTAGTGATGGTTGTTCACGAGTCCCTTGTTTGTTGTGAACAGTTAAACTGAGCACTGTTCTTCAGAAAAATCCTCCAGGTTCTGCAGATTTTTCAGTTTTCCAGCATCTTTTGCATATTTGAACCCTTTCCAGCAGTGACTGTATGATTTTGAGGTCCAAATTTTCATACTGAGGACAACTGAGGGACTCAAACACAACTATTAAAAAAAACAAAAGGTTCAAACATTCACTGATGCTCCAGAAGGAAACATGATGCATTAAAAGCCAGGGGTTGAAAACTTTTGAACGGGATGAAGACGTACAAATTTTTCTTATTTTGTTGAAATATCATTTTTTCCCCATTTGGTACTATCCTTCGGAAGCAACAGAAGATACTTGCAAGTTTCCCCAAAGACAAATCAAGTACAATTTACCTTGATCTTCAAATTTAAAAAGTTTTCACCTCCCGGCTCTTAACGCATTGTGTTTCCTTCTGGAGCATCAGTGAGCGTTTGAACCTTTTTTTAATAGTTGTGTTTGAGTCCCTCAGTTGTACTCAGTGTGAAAAGATGGATCTCAAAATCATACAGTAACAGCTGGAATATTTATTTATTTATTTAGTTATTTTTCCATTGTTGTTAATGTATTTGCCATCACAAATCATTTTAACCTCTTCTCTCATATGCTGCAATTATACACAAAAAAGCATTTGAATATTTACCAGCTCACTGTCACATCTGCTTGTTAAAAGTGTTGCAAACACCTTTTTGAAATACTAAATGTTGCTTTACCCAACATTATAAGTGGCCTTAAGCCAGGGTTTAAAAGGAGCAGCGTGAAAAGCCTGTTTGAGTCTAACCTGCGCACTTGTCCAGCGTATCAGGCAGACACTGACAGAGAGATGGCGCTGTGGGGCCGCTGCGCACACACTGCATGTCTGATGGACATGTTTGGCCATCACAGAGCTCCAGAGAAGATGGACATATTCCTCCTGCAGTGGGTACAAAAAGTTAAAAAGCGAGCAAATCGAAATTCTGCCACTCAAGATACTATCTGAATTCAATCAAATAATGCCTTCTTTAAAATGCATCCTACAATAAACAGGGTTGCCAACCTTGGTTGTCCAGCAGGAGAGAGATTTTGATGGAATGGGCAGATCAATTACAGGCATGTATATGAGGTTTTGAGGAGCACCAAGTTTTTATTTTATCTTAATACTTAAGGTTAAAGTTGTACAATATACAGTTTTTAGATTTTTTTTTTTTATACTGAAGTGCATGTTATTTACCTTTTTAATGTTATTAAGGGGTTCCAGCAAGTCACACTGCCACTACTACTACTACTACTACTACTACTACTGTTCTGTATTTATTTTTGGAACTGACTGGTCATAGGCCTTATTGCTCTGAACTTCGAGAGTGTATGCAATTTTTGTATGGCATCACAAATGTAACAAGGTATGGGAAAAAAATCTAAAAAAAAAGTACCAAAAAAAAAAAAAAAAAAAAATATATATATATATATATATATATATTTTTATTGTTATATTCCAATTTGTTTGGCTTCTTTGTTGAATGTAATTTAGACTGAGACAGTATACCAAATAAAAAGAGGGTTGAGACCCTTTTCAAGTAAGGTGACCAGATTTCTAAATGAAAACTGGGGACATTTCCTAGTTCAGTGGTCAAAATATCACTGAAATCTCACTTGTGATTATCTAGGAATTAAAAAATGGGGACAATTGTTTTTTTAATTGTTGTGGGTTCCATATAGGCCTATTAATATCATAATTGATAATTGCAGTGATGTTTGAGTGAGGATCAAACTTACTGCAGTTTTTTTTTAATACAATAGTAAATAGTAACTATTGCAAATAGCAAACATCAAAACAGTAGTATTATAAAATGATGGTTTTAGAAAAAATAACTAATATGAGAACATATGATAAATAAAACTGTATTTTTACAAACATGTTATTTTCTACATGTATTTAACATTTCCACAACTGTGTACAATAATTATAACTTTTAAAATATTATGTTTATGCTTTTGGAAATGGATCTTTTCTATCCCTAATCAGGTGTATGTGCTTTCTGCAAATGTAACTGAGCGGGTGTACTGATTATGTGCTTTATTCAATGCTAAAAGTGTTTAATGTGAGTTTGAATATCATATTGCAAGACATTTATAGCCATATTAAAAGCAATAATAGATCATTTACCTCAGATCTTGAAAATAAATTTAAGCAAACAAAACTCACTCAATAGGTTTTCCATGACAAAGATGGTATCAGTCACTCAGTATGTAGTTTTAATAATGTTAAAAATGTTTAATATTTATTAATTATTGTTTATGAAAAGTTTATAAACTTGTCCTTTTCGTTGGGAGTGCAGTGCACTTTTGCGCTTCTGAATGGCTGTAATAGTTGATTTTGTCACGTCGCGCCACGTCTGGCGTAGATGTGTCCATAGTGTGGACAGTTTCATGTGTAGTTCGGACACGGTAGTTTATTATTTTTTATATTATTCATATCGGAGTTGTGGCAGCTGAAGTTTTATGCATGTTTAATAGGCCTACTGCGTGCAAAACAATCCCGCAACCTTTTCATACCTTGTTATACAGTGCACACAAACAGCATTACTTTGCTTTAACATGTAGATTAGTATGTGACTACCTTAAAACCATTAACGGCCTCTCTTGATAACTCTTATAATAATGCTCTGCTCTCGTCCAAGCTCTTCATGACAGCAGCAGCGCTCTCCAAGTATGTGTAAGTGCAGACCGGAGATCTCCAAATGGGGGCGGGAACTCCAAAAGTGGGCAGAACCTCCAAAATGGGGCGCAAAGTCTTTCACCATTTCACCATGTTTCGATGCTGGAGCAGGGTTGTAAATTAGACAAGAATATCTCTGATTGAGCGATTGAGGTGTTGTGTTGCTGGATGTAATAATGAACATAGTGGTCGTCATTTACTCCCGACATCTGAGCCGCTGAAGATGCAGTGGATTATGTTTGTTTGTGAATGGAATGCACCTTCTGATCTACATATATCCGTCTATGTTCGCGCAAATCATTCGTGATCCAGCTTCACTTACAGCAGAAGTGAGTATAAGGGGTTTTTTTGTGAATCTTCGCAATCGCCTTTCCTAATAACGTGCTAGTTAGCAAGTTTAGCGGTTAAACATGGCTAAATGCAGCTAAAGTAAACAGGTTCGTCACTCCACAGAGAGAAGAGAGGGGCGGGGCGAGCAGAGCTCATTAACATTTAAAGCAACCTTGACCAGAACAGGATGATTTTTGCAGAGCTGATTTTGGCAAGGTAAAAAGGGTGTCATTGACACTATCATTGAGAATTTTTAACCAAAGTATATTATAGACTTTTCATTAAGACCCTAAAGAATCATATCAACTTGTGGAAAATGGGCATCCAAAGACCCCTGTAAGAAACGAAATTCGCAGGGTAGGAGGGTGTAGTGATGCTCAGTGTAACTAAAAAGGTCCCATTGTCCGGTGAGGACTGGTTGGGGAGTTACGGAACGGCCCGGCGATCTTATATCGCATAATTTTATTGACCGTTTATCCACCACGCTATTCAGCGCCAATCCCACCGTGCAGTCAATTTCACTGGTTAAGGTTAGGGGTCAGGTGTGGGGTAGGTTTAAGGGTTAGCATTGTTTGTAGCATAGTGTAGGAAATCAACACTGTGATTGACACAACCAATAATAGCTTTAGAATCAGCTGTGGGGCGGAGTTTGCGCTTAAGTGGATTGGGGGAAAAGTTTGCGAATGCGTGTCATGTGCCTGTCTGTCAATGGGAGGAAGCCACGCCCCATTTTGGAGCTCCCACCCCGTTTTGGAGTTCCCATCCCCATTTGGAGATCTCCAGGCTGCAATTATACCCTTCTCGCACATGTCCAAGTAATCAGTATAGCTCGCAGTGCCCTCTGCTGTTGAAAACAATCACAATCATATGATTACCAGCTGGCTAAAAAAAAAAAAAAAAACTTTTACAGTGTATTTGCAGGTTGTTTCGAGCGTGCTGTAAAACAGCAACATTTCCGGGGACAGGACACCAAAAACCGGGACTGTCCCCTAAAATGGGGACGTCTGGTCACCCTATTTTAAAGTTCAGGTACAAGTCAATTCAGTGACTTTTTCTGACTTAAGTTTTCTTAATTTAGAGCATGTGTTGGAGCTCCTAATTTTGAACTCTCAAAGTGCATTAGATAGAATAATTTAACTTTTATTTTTTTTCAAGTCTTCATTTGTCTTTTTTTTTTTTAAATTGCAATACATATCGTATTGTGGACTTCATATCACAATATTATTGTATCGTGACATTTTGATATCATTACATCCCTATTAGTAGCATATTCCCGCCCTTAGCCAGTTGTATGCTGTCTGGCATTTTGCGACGTCTCGTAAGCAATGCAGGCGTTTTGTAGTTGGATGTAAAAGTGAACCTAAGAGTCTCTATTTTCTCCCAACATCAGAGCCACAGAGGATGCAGTGGATTAGTTTTGTTTTTGATGGTAATGCGCCATTGAATACACAAAAAGGAAAAGAGGGGTGGAGTGAGCAGTACCTCATTAGCATTTAAAAAACGGCTCAGAGACAAGGTAAAAAATGTATTATTTTAACAGACCATTGAGGAATTTTAACCAACATATTTTGCATTTCATAAAGACCCTAAAGAATCATACCAACTTGTGGAAATTAAGCATCTGACATCCACTTTAATCTAAACTATCACTCATCATTTTTTCGTTGCACTCTCTCTGATTGATACATATTTGAAGTTTCAAGTTAGCTGCTACTTGCTTGCTCTTATAACTGTTTTTTGAAATGGAAATATGTGCCTGACTTTGAAGTCATAACTTTTACAGAATAAAGAATATAAGAGTATAATGCAAGCCAAGGACATTTAAAATTTTCTTCTTGTTTTCTTGAGATTTAGTAAAGTTAGCATGAGAGCCTAAAAGCGTGTGTCTCACGCCAAATGTTTGAGAGCTGGCAACCCTGGAATGAATTTGAATCCAGTTTTATCATTTAAAAAAGAAGCAGAGCACTAACCTGGACACGTGCACATCTCTTTTCTACTGAAGCGTGGAGACACAAAGCTCACTCTGGAGGTGGTGTAGGTGACCAAGCCGATGGGGTCGAGACTGAGAGTAAGCTCACAGACTCTCTCTCCGCACTCAAGCTCTCCTGAGCAGCTCTGATCCAGGATGCTGACCACCCTCAGTGCTCCCTTGAGGAAACCCTTCGCTTCTTCCAGCTTGAGAGCCAGCTCTCCTGGACCCATATATCCCCCATCTGGAGTCTCCACAGCAAGGAGCACCTCCAGCTGACCGGAGCGACTCAGTGGCTGCACTCCAAGGATGTGAAGAGGGTCCGGTCCGTCAATAACACCTGTTCCATCACCAATCAGTGAGGTACGAAGCACCTTCTTCAGCTCTTCCATGTACACACCTACAAAATCCTCAGGGGACAGGTCTTGGAAATGCAGAGTCACTGCATTCTGTACCATCTCATCCGTGGCTTGCTCCACTTGGACGCCAACGCCCACCATCACAGAAAAGCGGCCATCACTGACTGTAGCGTTTAGGGAGTATCTGAAATAAAAAAAAAATAAAAAAATGTACTGATCATTAAGAACCTATGCAAAAATGCAGCTTCACAAGCACAAAAACAAAGAAATGTATACTAATGAGCCAATAGTATTGAAATTGCAATTTATATCTGGTTCTGCTAATTGCAGCTTATTACACACACTGCCGCTTTGTGCTCATCACAGCTGCATTTATTTCATCAAAAATACAGAAAAAAATTCATATTGGAAAATATTATTACAATGTAAAATAATTGTTTTCTGTTTTTTAATATACATTAAAATATCATTTATTCCTGTGATCAAACTTCCTTCAGAAATCTTTCTACTATGGTGATTATTACTTTTATCATCAATGTTGATAACAGTTGTGCTGCTTAATATTTCTTGGAACCTGTGATTATTTTTTCAGTATTCTTTGATGAAAAAAACCCAGCATAGAATAAAAAAAGAACAGCATTTATTTAAAATAGAAATGTTTTCTAACAATATAAGTCTTTGCTATTACTTTTTTATCATTTTAATACATCCTTGGTGAATAAAAGTATTCATTTCTTTTAAAAAAAGAAAGAATAAATATTTTCTGACCCCAAACTTGTGAATTATAGTTTATATTGTTACAAAAGATTTCCATATTAAATAAATGCTGTTCATTTTAACTTTGTATTTATTAAAGAATCGTGAAAAAGTACCATAGGTTCAAAATATTAAGAAAATATTAAGCAGGACAACTGTTGCATATTAGAATTCTTTCAGAAGGATCATGTGACACTGAAGACTGGAGTAATGATGCTGAAAATTCAGCTTTGCATCACAGGAATAAATTACAATTTAAAAGTACATTAAAAGAGAAAACTGTTAAATGGTAATAATAATAATAAATGGTAATTTTTCTGGGTTTTTCAGCATTTATGACCAAATAAATGTAGCCTTGTTGAGCCTAAGACTTCTATAGAAAACATTAAAAATCTTACTTACAGCAGTGTATCTGCAATATTTTTCATATATTGCGATGAAAAAAAAAGAGATTATTTCAAAATAGACAATGCATTCATTTCAAAGTTACCAGCACTTTTTATTTATTAATTATTATTATTATTAGAATTTTGTCCTGTAGGACAGCTTCTTTTGGTGATGGAATTACGAGGTAAAATTGGTAATTGCAACTTTTTATCTCAATTCTGTAAACTCTTGTGACAAGCTTGTTTCTGCCAAAGAAACCAATTTTTTTAATCATACAATTCACAATTTGTCATCCAATCTTTTTTTTTTTTTTTTTTTAGAATTGTTAAATGTTAGTTAGATATAAAGTCAAGATGGCAGAACCAAGCTTCCATAATTATATGAACAGGTTCACATTAAACAAATAGTCTGGGAAACGGTTTACAATGCCTTAATTTATTTTGGCTATTTTTCAAACTCTTTTTATGTCTAGATTTTATTGTTTTATGCTTGTCCTAGAATATTATATATTCTTTTTTTTTTTTTTTTTTTTGCAGTAAGATTGAAAATGATCATGTTGCCTTTATTTTGAAAACATAAATGCTAGCCATAAAGCAAAAATAAACAAACAAACAACTAAATAAATAAATAACATTAGGGCTTGTTGGACATTATTACTTGTCAAACTAAATTATTTAAAGGAATATTTCCAAATATTTACAGATAATTTACTCACCCCCTTGTCATCCAAGATGTCCATTTCTTTCTTTCTTCAGTCATAAAGAAATTATGTTTCTTAAGAAAAACATTTCAGGAATGTTCTCCATATAGTGGACTTCTATGCTGCCCGTGAGTTTGAACTTCCAAAATGTTGTTTAGTGCAACTTCAAAGAGCTCTAAACCTCAAATTCTTGTCTTGTCTAGCTCTGCGATGTGCATGCGAACTCTGTGTAATCCGGGTCAATACAGTTAGGATATGTCGAAAAACTCTTATCTCATTTTCTCCTCCAACTTCAAAAATAATCCTACAACCCTGTTTTACCCTTTTTTTTTTGTTTTTTTTGTAAAGGGTGTCTGACCCTCTTTGCACGTTCACTTTGTAAACACTGGGTCGGTACTTCTGCAACGATGTAGGATGATTTTGAAGTAGGAGGAGAAAATAAGATGGAGTTTTTTGACATACCCTAAATGTATTTACCCGGATTATGCATTGCGCATCACAGAGCTAGACAAGACAAGCTTTTGAGGTTAAAAAGTACAGAAATTGTACAAGAAACAATTTCTTTAGGACTGAAGAAAGAAAGACACGAACATCTTGCATGACAAGGGGGTGAGTAAATTATCTGTAAATTTTTGTTCTGGAAGTGAACTTATCATTTAAATAAAATAGAGTGTTATAGGGAGTGTTAGGAAACTTAATTGAAGCCCATAATTGAAAAAAATACACATTTCGAATTAATTTTGCACTTATTATACCTTCCAGGCTCCAGGCCATTTAGTGCCACAATCTTCCCATCCTGTCTGTTGATTTTGAAAAGGCTCTTTGTTTGTGATCTCTGACTGAAAGACAGAACATCATTCTCGTCTCGGTCTGTGGCATAGATCTTCCCTATAATCCCGCCAGGAAACACATCTGCTGCCATGACAATGTTGATTTCCAGTGGGAAGGCCACAGGTTTGAAGAGGCTGTCTCCGATGACACGCACAAACACAAAGGATGTGGAGGACAGACGAGGCTTCCCTGAGTCACGCGCCTTGTTGACAAGAACAAGAGCACACTGTACAATTCTATTTTAAAGCTTCATCAAACTAAAACAATGAATCCAATCCCTTCGAAATGTCAAGCTACAGGGGCGTTTCTTCATCTACGGCCACTTTTATATTCCAGAGGCTGATTTTTATTTGAACAGATGTGCACTCTCTTTCTGTTATGTGAAAGTGTTGCGTAGGAACCTTTTGTCCATTCATTCATACATGCATTCATCCATTCATCCTCTGTTCCAATAAATATTATATATATAAATATTATTGTTTGTCCTGAACCCAGACTTCTGTCATAAAATATAAAAATCTATCATAAAAACATTAATTACATTTAAAACAATTAAAATTTAAACAACGAGTTAAATAATTAAGAACCTTTTTTATTAACTATTAACAGTGTCAGTGAAGAGCGTACTTGAGAAGAAATATGGGACTTGTGACGTGAAAAAAAAAAAAGAAAAATCAAGGTAAATTCAACTTGTCAACATATTATTGTTACTGTGTGTCATTTCTAATAAAATTATAATTTGGTCAAATAATGTAAAAAGTAAAAAAAGACATTTTGTTACATAAATTATTTATGATTTATTTTGTATATTTAAAAGAGTTAAGAAATTAGCTTTAGAAAAGTAAAGAAGTCAGGCATTTAATTTTAGAAAAATAAGTTTACAGAGGTCAAAAGTGCTCATAGTTGAAGAAAAACCCACATGTGAATTCTGTAGTTCTGAATTCACTTTTACTTTTTCGAGTTGTTTTCTGGAGTTGCACTAACCTGTATCTCAAGCGTATACTCTCGTGTTGCATCAGGACCAAATACTCGGCTTGTCCGTAATTCTCCATTCTGGTCCAGACTGAAAGCATTGCCCTCATTTCCAGACACGATGCGAAATTCAAAAGGTGCACCATTTCTAAGAGAATCCTTATCAGAAACTGATAGTGTGAGGATGGTAGTTCCTGCAGGCTTGTTCAACTTGGGAAAAAAAAAGAAATAAGATAGTAACTTTGCAACTCAAAATAGGTCTAAATGACAAGATTTTCATATTTTCATAATGTGAGTGGTGCTTGACCATACAAATGTCGATACTACAATGCTAGAGTGCTGTTGTTGGCGTGAGTTCAGTATTGAGTGTCCTAGATAATTGCTTGGTGGTTACTTCCTAGCTCTAGTCAAGTACGTCTACCTTAAATTTATATGCCATTCTAGCCTGTATATATGATTCAGGTTCTTCCTTGAGAGTAAAGTCTAGGAGATTTCTCAGACACTTTATCATCCGGCGTGGGTGGATCATAAGTCACAGCACACCTCTTCTCATCAAGCAGTACAATTCATTTCCATAGGGAGATGAGTTACGTGCCAAAATGTAATACTAAAAAGTAGGGGAACTGTATTTCAATATTTTTCTGCCTTTTTACAATATATCTCAGTATTTATGTATTTGTACCCAATGACTTGAATGGGTGATTTTTTTTTTTTTTTTTTCCCCCCCGAGTACACTTATTTTCAGCACATAAATGCTAAATGATAAGAGCAATACATAAAATATAGCAAGAGAAAAATAATGAAGGCAAGTTTTACTAAAGGAACAGAAGGGATGGAACAATTGTTAACATTCCATTTATATGCACAATTATAAGAGAATAATATTAGAGATTGACTAACAGTTAGTTAATAAAAATACAGTCGTTCATTGTTTGTTCATGTTAGTTCACAGGGCATTAAGTAATGTTAAGAAACACAAATTGTGATTTTAATAATGCGTTAGTAAATGCTGAGATTAACATCGACTAAGATTAATAAATGCTGTAGAAGTATTATTCATTCTTAGTTCATGTTAACTAATGTAGTTAACTAATGTTAACTAATGAACTTTATTGTGAAGAGTTACCGATTGTATAATAGTCATACTGTATGAAATGTACATACATTTCTCTCTCTGAATTTAAAGTTGAATTAAAAAAAACACATTTTGATAAGATTTCTTTTAAATAAGATTTTTAATAGGAACAAAATAGTGGAAAATATATTCTTCATTTCTTTCATTTCATTAAAAATATTTAGTTATTTTTTTATTAAATAAATATTTAAATATAAATATTTTAAAGAAATGTATACTTTTGGTCAAGGGTGCATTAAATTAATGAAAAGTGACAAAAAGACATTTACAATATTGCAAAACAAAATATTCATATTTCAGATAAATGCTTTTTTTCTTTTTTTTCCCTTTTTTTAAAAAATTCTATTTATCACAGAATCATGAAAAAAAAAAACATGGCTTCCAAAAAAAAAAAAAATAAGCAGCACTGTTTTAACTGTTTAACACTGATGGTGAAAATAAACACTTCTTGAGTAACAAAAGCATGATTTCTTAAAGATCATCTGACACTAAAGACTGGGTTAATGTTGCTGAAAATGTAGCTTTGCAATCACAGGAATAAATTATACATTATCATTTTTTTTTTATTTTAAATTGTAAACAGAATTTTTCACAATATTAATGTTTTATTTAATGTTTTTTACTGTATTATTGATCAAATAAATCCATCCTTGACCCTAAGAGGCTTCTTTCAAAAGCGTTAAAAAAATATTACCAACCCTAAACTTTTAAACAGTAGTGTATTTTTCACTAAAGCATTTAAATACATTAAAAATGTCATACTTAGAACATTTCAAGCTCTGAATCGATTCAGTCTGACCTGAAACAGACAGTTTAAACTAATTAAAGAAGAAATCCACTTCCAAAACAAAGATTCACATTTAATGTACTCACCCCCTTGTCATCCAAGATGTTCATGTCTTTCTTTCTTCAGTCGTAAAGAAAGTATGTTCTTTGAGGAAAACATTTCTGCATTCTTCTCCATACGTAACTTCCAAAAGGCAGTATAAATGCGGCTTCAAGCGATCCCAAATGCGGTTGTAAACGATCCCAGCCGAGGAAGAAGGGTCTCATCTAGCGAAGCGATCGGTTATTTTCATTAAAAACAATACAATTTAAATACTTTTTCATCTTAAATGCTCATCTTGCCTTTCTCTCCCTGAACTCTGTGTATTATGACTCAAGACAGTTAGGATATGTCGAAAAACTCCAATCGTATTTTCTACCTCAAATTAAAAAATCATTTCAAAATCATCCTACATCGCTGCAGAACTACCGACCCAGTCTTTGCAAAGTGAATATGCAAAGAAGATCAAACACCCTTAACAAAAAAGGTAAAACAGTGATATAAGACGATTTCGAAGTTGAGGGAGAACATGAGATGGGAGTTTTTCGACATACCCTAACTGTCATGAACAGGAACAAAAACAGTCCAGGCAGTGTAAGATAAGACGAGCGTTTGGCATTAAAACATACATAAATTGTATTATTTTTATTTAAATAACCGATCGTTACGCTAGATAAGACTCTTCTTTCTCGGCTGGGATCGTCTGAAGCTGCATTTAAACTGCATTTTGGAAGTTCAAAATCAGGGCACCATATCAGTCCTTTATATAGAGAAAAATGCTGAAATGTTTTTTTTCCTCAAAAAACAATTTCTTTACGACTGAAGAAAGACAGACATGAACATCTTGGATGACAAGGGGGTGAGTACATTATATGTGAATCTTTGTTTTTAAACATACAAATTCTAAAGCCATTTTTGCTATTGAGATCAGAGATTCTATTAAAACAACAAGTCACATTATAACAGCACACATTCTTGATGATAAAAAAGGACATTAAAACCATTATATATAGTGAATATTTCACAGTATAATGTGAATAGTTCTCAAGCAACAGTAACGTCGCATATAAATATGTGACAATGTCTGTCGTTGCAAACAAAAGAGCTAAAACTGTCGCTCCCACCTGAATAACAGCTGAAGCATTAGCAGGAGAGAAGATCGGCGGGTTGTCGTTCACGTCAGCAATCTCGATATTGACATTCACAGTGGTTGACTTGGCAGGTGACCCACTGTCAAACGCTTGCACAGACAATGAGTAGCTGGAGACCTTAAGCAACCGAGACAAGAGGATAAATGTCAGGCAAAAACAGTTCAGAATGACTCAACTCTCAACAAATGTCTTTTTTTAAAAAGGACACGACTGTTCGCTCACCCACAGTCACTCAAAAGCCTCAATTTCAGCCCTACATTGCCTAATTAAAGCCTTTATGGCTAATTTAAAAATAATTGGCCAAAACCATGCAATATCTCATGAGAGTGTCTCGAAGAGCCACAGCGCAGGGATGTCAAGATTCATTAGCCAATGTAACCGAGCTCATTCCAAGGACTAACCGTTTCTCTGTCCAGTGCCTTGTTAACTTTCAAAAGCCCGGTGACGGGGTCGATCCAAAACTGATTTTCACGGTCCCCTTTCAGAATGGAATAAGTGATTCGCCCATTGACCTGACTGTCCAGGTCCTCTGCGAACAGCTGCACATAACAAACACAGATAACAAACCTATAAATTCCAACGTATTTGAGAGCAAAAAGGCTAAAACTCCCAGAATTTATACGGATCATGAAGCAAATTACACCCTCCTACGGTAAATTATATTACAGCTCAAGCACACAGTACAAATGAATAACTAATGTAAGTTCATTAAGGGGATTTATGCGGGCAATAAGCTTAATTATATGCTAGCTGTGAAATTGAAATTATGTCTGTGGCTAATTAAATGCCAATGAAGTGGCTCGGCTAATGAGAGAACTTTACCCTCGTGACCGTCTCTCCGATGGCTACGTCCTCGCTGATCAGAACATTGTAGATGTCCTCGCTGAATGAAGGCGAGTTGTCATTAACGTCGAGGAGCTCTATGGTCACCATTGTCGTGGTTCTCAAGGGAGGCGTTCCTCCATCAAAGGCCTCGACATTGAGGAAAAAATCCTTGCAGAGCTCATAGTCGAGATCATCCGCCACAGAAATGATGCCTGGAATCACGCAAGATATGAGTCAGAGGAAAGCCAATTAATTTATACGAATATGCCAGACAACACGGTTACATAACTTGCAATACAAAGGCTCCTCGGGACGCATTAAAAGCCTGAATATTTAGTTCACGCACAATAGCAAAGAAAGCACGTCCCGGCTGTGCCTTCAAAAGCTTAAGTACGGGTTTAGACTAAAGCACTTATGCTTTTGTCAGCATGGGAAGTGATATAACTATAAAAGCGATGCCATATTTTAGGGTTTCCACTGACTGCCCACATCTTTTTAAGAGACAAAGAGTGCTCCCAATAACCGTTCACATGTTTTCTGCATGTTAAGCACTGTTATTAGAGTTTTGTGGAGCATTCATAACTAATTTTCCCATTCGCTGCACTTATATTGTGCCGTTTTAACAGACACAATTTATCAAATCATAATGTTCTGTCTACAGTCAATAGATTTTCTTACAAAAAAGGAACGATAAATGAACCGACAATAAGCCTTTGTCTGTATTAGTCACAAGTGAGCTCCCAGAAGAATTCAAACTAAAAATTGCAAAACATTTTCAGACCATCTTGCCTGTTGAGTCATCAATGGAAAACTTTCCCAGCTCATTTCCAGACAAGAACCTATAGTAGATTTCTGAATTCACTCCAATATCGCTACTCGTAGCGAAGACGCGCAGCACTTCGGTTCCCACAGTAACGTCTTCAGGCACCGTGACCGCGTAATCTTGCTTTTGAAATACAGGTGGGTTGTCGTTCACGTCCAGAACCATGATGGTGAGGTCCACCTCGGTGGAGAGCGAGCCCTCGCCCCCTGCTCGGTCGGTAGCCTTAATTCTGATCTGATACGAGTCTTGCACCTCTCGGTCCAGAGGCTTCTCCAGGATCACCACACCAGAGGATGGGTCAGCGGAGAACACGCCACCACCGGAGTCAACAAGTGAGTATACGATCTTCCTGTTTAGACCTGGGAGATGGCATATATTTGGACTATAATAAAAAACACATCAAACATCCTATGGTGATATTTCCAAGTTTTATGATACGAAAAGGAACTCTGATAATTTGAAAAAAAAAAAAAAGTACAGGCTTGCTGCACTGATTTTAAAACATTATTTAGCTATTTTTAAAAACAACTGTTATGGGTTTTTCATGAGCCAATATTTATAGTTTTTAAAATCACATTGCAGGACTATTTAAAATGAAGTGGTAAAAGCAAAAAGAGGTTGTCATCAGTTACAGGAGCCCTTATGCACTCATAAAGCTGAACCGAAATGTTACACGTGCGAAATACTTACCTTCATCTGGATCATTAGCCCGAAGGCGTGTGAGCAAGGCCTTGGGTGCAGCATTCTCATATACGCTCGCCATGAACCGTGTGAAGGCAAATGATGGTGCATTATCATTAACGTCCAGAATGGTCAGAGAAATTTCAGAGCGACAGAACAGCCCTCCTCCATCCGTAGCCTGTGCTATCAACTTATAACCTGAAGTTCTCTCACGGTCCAATAGAGAGGCCGTCTTCAGTTCACCTGGCACCAAAACAGAGAGACGTAAGAAAAGTGCCAAGCCTCACAGGATGGATTTCAGATGCAGGGGCCAGAGCTGCATTAAGTAAAATCTTCACTTAGATGAATAAAATATATTATAGGAGATGGATGATAGTGCTAAATATTTTTCTGTCATAAATGTTTCATTCAGTCAAGCCTTATGCTGTCAGTGAAGTAAATACTAAATCACGGCCATCTATCTAAAGATGCTTTAAAATTCTCTGTCAGTCTGAGATAACAGGCAAACTTATATTAAAGACATTTGAAAGCTTATAAATAATCAATTTATTCATATAAACTAATACATGGAATACACTACAACTTTTAAAATCTGAACAGAACAAAAATTTAAGTTCTGTCATTAATTACTCACCTTCATGTCGCTCCAAACCCGTATAACCTTTGTTCATCTATCTTTGTGTTTCGAAGATGAACGAAGCTTTTACAGGTTTTAAACTACATGATGGTGAGGAATTAATGACGGAATTTTCATTTTTGGGTGAACCAACCCTTTAAAGGATTAGTTCACTTCCAGAACAAAAATGTACAGATAATATACCCCCTTGTCATCCAAGATGTTCATGTCTTTCTTTCTTCAGTCATAAAGAAATTATGTTTTTCGAAGAAAACATTTCAGGATTTCTCACTGTACCGGACTTCTATGGTGCCCCCAAATTTGAACTTCCAAAATGCAGTTTAAATGCAGCTTCAAAGTGCTCTAAATGATCCCAGCCAAGGAAGAAGGGTCTTATCTAGTGAAACGATCTGTTATTTTCTAAAAAAAAAAAAAAAAAAATATTTACATTTTATATACTTTTTAACCTTAAATGCTCATCCTGTCTAGCTCTGTGATGTGCATGTGTAGTCTGTGTAATCCGAGTCAGTACAGTTAGGGTAGATCTAAAAACTCCCGTCTCATTTTCTCCAATTTCAAAATTGTCCTACATCGCTGGTTTATCTTTTTGGTAAAGGACCTTCTTTGCACATTCAAGCTGTAAACACTGGGTTGGTACCTCTGCAGCGATGTAGGATGATTTCGAAGTTGAAGGAGAAAATGAGATGAGAGTTTTCACCTAGTATGCATTAACATAAAAAGTATATCAATTGTAATTTTTTTTTTTTTTTTTTAGAAAATAACAGATCGTTTCGCTAGATAAGACCCTTCTTCCTCGGCTGGGATCATTTAGAGCCCTTTGAAGCTGCATTTAAACTGCATTTTGGTTCAAACTCATGGCACCATAGAAGTCCACTATATGGAGAACATTCCTGAAATGTTTTCCTCAAGAAACATAATTTCTTTACGACTGAAGAAAGAAAGACATGAACATCTTTGATGACAAGGGGGTGAGTAAATTATCTGTAAATTTTGTTCTGGAAATGAACTTTTCCTTTAATGACAGAATTTTCATATTTGTGTGAACTATCCCTTTAAGAAACTGAAAAACTAAGTGTTAAAAGTATAAATGCACATGACAAAAGAGTTTGTACAAAAATACCAGTATTTGCATCCATGTAAAAATCTTCAACACCAATGCCGAATAGAGAATACTGAATTTCTGCATTGACACCAGTGTCCAAGTCTGTTGCTCCAACTGTCAGAATAGCAGTATTAACAGCCACATCTTCCGGAAATGAAGCCTCATATTGAGCCTAAAAAAATGATGAAAAAGTATTCAAATTATTGAATTCTTTTGCATAACAAAACTTAATTTACATCAGCATGCAAGCATTAAACCTGGTAGCTGTTAACTTGGGCTGTATGAGATGACAAATGCCAGCCCAAATCAATTGCTCAGACCTGATTGCAGAAGGGGCTGTTGTCATTGGCATCCATGACAGTGACCTCCACGCCTATGCGGGTTACAAACAGGCCGTCGCTGGCTGTGATATTGAGCAGGTATCGATCCTGCTCTTCTCTGTCCAAAGGCCGCTTGACGAAGACCTTCCACTCCCCCTGAACGGGAGCCAGCGCAAATACCCCCTTGGGGTTTCCTCCTGAGTCAAAAAGATGGCAGCAGAATTGAGATAAATGTGCAGGGTATGTTTGTAAAACTTTGTGATAGCACAGAGACCAAACCATCACTTCCATAAACACATTACAGTGTTTATATTCTGTGAGGTGCTACTGTTAAGTAGAATAAATGCATACGTTTCATAAACTGTATTGAACACATCAAATTAAAAATGTGCTAACACACATCAAAATAACTCTACGAGCATGCTAAGTGAACCAGAACACTTAGGGACACTTTTGGAGAGGGTATATAAAATATCCCAAGTTATTGGAAACAATAAACTGAGTTTAATTCTAACAATCTGTTCACATCCCCAGATGGGCTTTAAACAAAGTAATGTGACACATAAAGCAGATGGCTCTTTACTCATATAGCTTTTGCACACTTAGTTCATTAAATTAAACCCTTTCAATGTGATTATCTTTCCCAGAGAGCCTCCGAGAGCCATAAATCATCCTCCAGTGGCCTACTTTAATACGCACCTGTGATATGGAAGCTGACAAGCCGATTCTGATCAGAGCTGTCCCCGTCACGAGTACTCAGCACTGAAACCACTTCTCCCAGTGGGTCACTCTCTCGGACGGCACCTCTGTAGTATTCCCTCTCGAAGGTAGGGGGGTTGTCATTAACATCTGCGATTGCAACGGTCACTACAGCTGTGGAGGAAAGTGAGACACCCTCACCTAGATCAGAGGCCACTACGTTGAAAGTGTAAGATGGGCACAACTCATGATCCAGGTCACCGAGTGTCGTAATCCAACCAGTCTTACTGTCAATAACAAACATAGCACCGGCAGCAGATTTAGATCTGCTAGCTTTGTCCTGCTCTTGGTTTAGGGTTGGTCCAAGGCTGTAATTAACCTGTCCGTTAGAGCCCCAGTCAGGGTCAAGCGCTCGTACTTGGATAACCCGTGTACCCCTAGGCATTCCCTCCATAACCATGGCCACATAAGAGCTTGTTTCGAATAACGGTTTGTTGTCGTTCACATCCAGTACTTTGACTTCTACATCCACTACAGACATGGACTCAACCAGTGCCTGTCTCATGGTGGCTGCAACTTTGAAACGGTAAATGTTGATGAGTTCATAATCAAGGGGGCTAACAAGCCTCAGAAGTCCAGTTTCCCTCTCAACCAAAAATGTCCCACCCTGGTTACTCTCCCCAGTCTCTCCATTCACCACAGAAAAGAAAGCAGCCTGACCAGGACTTAGGTACACGGATCCCAAGACTGTCCCAACAGGTGTGTCCTCTGGGATTGTGTAGGAGTACTGGGGTTGAGTGAAGGAGGGTACATTTGCATCCGGTGGTAAGACATGAATGAACGCAGACACAAGGGAATGTTTGGCTGGAACACCTCCATCAGTAGCTTTGACAAAAAAGGAGAGGACTGTTCCTCTGAGATGTGTCATGCTCCCCTTTGTGACCATCCAGCCACTGTCAGGCTCAATTTCCAACACATCCACTAGAGGAAGCCTTGCCTCACTGTAAAGCGAGTAGCTAACCCTGCCATTATCGCCGGAATCTGGGTCCTGAGCCTGGATTTGAGTCACGAGTGATCCCATTGGTACATTTGCCTTTATGCTAACTCTATACTCCATAGCTCTGAAACGTGGAGCATTATCATTTTCGTCAGCAAGAATGACCCTAACAGTGCAGAAGGATGCTCTTCCTCCACCATCGAGCGCCATTACGGTTAGCACAATGTCTCTGTTTACTGGATTCTCCCTGTCGAGTTTCTGAGCTGTAGTTATCAGGCCATCCGCTCCGATGTAAAACTGAGTCTTTCCAAGGTCATTGATAAAAGAATACATGATCTGACCAAAAATCCCAGAGTCCTCATCTGTGGCACGCACCTGAATCACTTTGGTACCTGCAGGGGCATTCTCGCGAACCTCCGCCAAGTAGAACCTTTGACTAAAGACAGGGCTGTAAAGGTTGGCCCCCATGACTCGAATGCTGACCTGTGCAGTGTTGGTGAAGACCCCATCTGATACAGACACATTGAGGTTGTACGCTGGACGTATCCCCTGTCTGCGCTGGCTGGACAAGGAAATGACACCTGTCTGAGAGTCTATTATGAAGTTCATTTTCTCATCTCCAGAGAGTATGCTGTACCTCAACCTCTCGGCATCCAAGCTGTCTGCATCGGAAGCTTGGACACATGTCACAATGTGCCCTCTGGGAGCCAGTTCGCTCACAAAAGCTTCGTAAAGTGGCTGGTTGAAGGATGGTGGGTTGTCATTCACGTCACTCACCAAGACGGTGACCATGACCTCACTGCTCTGGGATGGGGAACCACTGTCTGTTGCCCTAACGATAAAGCTGAAGCTTGGTGTAAGTTCACAGTCTAGTAGACGGGCTGTTAGCACGAGTCCACTAGTGCTGTCAATGTGAAAGTAGTCAGTGCTGTTAAATCCATCAGAGAGGATTTGATAACTAATTATGCTGTTTTTTTCAGAATCCTTATCGGTCGCCCACAGCTGTAACACGCTGGACCCAATCATTGAGTTTTCTGGTAAACTGGTAGTGTATGATGCATTACGAAATGTAGGGGCATTGTCATTTACATCCACGACTACTATGTCCACATCTACTTCGGATCTGGCTCCAGTGAGAGTGTCTGTAGATCTGATGGTTAGCCTGTAGTAGGGTGTGGTTTCATAGTCTAAAGGATATATGACACTAATCACACCACTGTCAAAGCCAATGTCAAACTGAAAGGAGGGATCTCCTTCCACGATAGTGTATATAATGTTTTGGCCCTCTGGGCTGGTGGCATTTATGCATAATATGGGAGTAGAAACTGCAATATCCTCTCGAACTGATATGCCATAAAATGACTTGTCAAACACAGGCATGGCCTTGTTCACAACTGTAACCGGAAGCTCGACAACAGTGAAGAGCGAGGGGTAGCCTGCATCACGTGCAAGGACGACCAGCGGATATTCAACATTGGACAAGTCTGCATCAAAGGCTTTTTTAAGTGTAAGCTCCCCAGTGAGCTTGTTCACCTCAAAATGTGGATGGTCGTCCTTAAGCTCGTAATATACAGCGCCATTTATCCCTTTGTCCAAATCTGTCGCAGACACCTGGAAGATGGATGAGCCAGGTTCTGCATCTACCTGCACAGCCGCATAATACGGAAGGCCTAGAAACTCAGGGGCATTGTCGTTAACATCCTCAACTTCTACTCTGACGGTTACTCTAGCAACTCGCAGCTGGTCATATTCTCTACTCGCCTCTACCACCAGCTCATACAGTTCCTGTTGTTCTCGGTCAAAAGGGACCCCCGTGGTTTGAATGACTCCTGATGTGGGACGAATTGTAAAGCGTGTCCCTGCATTCAAAAGAGTGTACTTTAGTGGTTCATTCAAGCGGTTTCCGACAGCATTTACAATGCTCACTGTGGTAATGTTCACACTGTTCTCCAGTACAGAGGAGACATATGTGGTTTGACTGAAGAGAAGGCCACTGTCCATAGCCTCCCTGACTAACACCGTCACGAGCGCTGTGCAAAAGTACCGCCCGTCTGACACTTTGACACTGAAGCGGTAACGGTCTTTGGAGAGTTTATTGTTTTTGACCGTGAGTATGCCCGATGATGAATCCATTTCGAAGTGCTCCAAGTTGCTATCAGCCAAGGAATACATCAGATCAGTGGTCATGTCTGGATCAGTGGCTTCTACTCTCAGAACTTCAACCCCAACATATGTTGGAAGAAGCAAAACAGTGTCATAAGCTTCTTGTGAGAACTGAGGCGGGGAGTCATTGATGTTCACAACCCTGATAAGGACCTTGGCTGGCTTCTCTGCTGTCAGCTGAGGCCTGCCACTGTCCCTCACATTGACAGAAAAATAAAAAGCACTGAATGTTTCATAGTCCAACTTGGCTATAGTTCTGACAGAGCCAGTTCCTGAGTCCACAGTAAAGAAGAATTTTGCCGTGTCCTCCACAATCTGGAAGACCAGGAGGGCATTGTGATTCTTGTCAGCATCTGTGGCTTCAATTACCAGAGGCTTTCCATCCTCACTTATCACCACGCTATTGATGGGAGCTGCCTCACTGATGGTCCCTGTATATATGAGCTCCTGAAAAACTGGAGGATTATCATTTTCATCAACCACTTGGATGCAGGCCGTGACTCTGGAGGCAATCCCTGCCATGTTTACGGCTTGGATGACCAGTGTGTATGAGGAGGTCATCTCAAAGTCAAAATTTCTTTGCGTTGTGATGACACCTGTGTAACGGTTTATCTTAAACCTCCTTTCATCATTTCCTTGCATAATGTCATAAATCAGTGTGGTTCGGCTAATTGCACAGACCAATGCGACAAAAGTCCCAATAGCCACATTCTCAATGATCTCAGCCTGGTATTCTTGTTGGGCAAACTTTGGACTGGAGAAATCAGACAGAGAGATGGCGATTCTAGCAGTAGCGGTGCTGCTTAACGCTGGAGTACCTCCATCTGTGGCTCTCACAGTTAGGGTATAAAAACCCACAGTCGTAAGATCCAGCTCTCTGGCTACTGTAATGATGCCAGATAGTGGATCTATTCCAAATATGCCACCAGTATTGCCTGCAAAAGGGAAAAAATGACAGATGCCTGTTAGTTCAAAATGAAAAGAGGCATGTCGGGTAAAGGATACATCAAAGATAAATCTTAAGATTCATGACAGTTTAAAAGAATGAGCCAATGCATCACACTCTGTGGAAAAGACAATCAGTTTTACTCAAAACAGCTGAACAATGCAAATGTTATCAGGGAGCGTAATAAATTCAAGAGCTGAGAACAAGGTGTTTACCTGCATCAATTGAGTAAACTATCTCCCCGTTTCTCCCTGAGTCTCTGTCTAGTGCGATCACCTGCAAAGCTGACGTTCCTGGAGGGGCCGACTCAAACACCGTACTGTCATAAATAGTGCGAGTGAAAAAAGGAGGCTGGTCATTGGCATCCTCCAAGGTCACGATAATTCGTGCCAGGTCTCTATAATAGGGAAATTCTTGGTCTTTCACCTAAAAAAAAGAAGAGGAGAGATAGGGCAACAGACCTGAGGAGAAAAGCTAAGCTTTTGCATGGAAATTATTTGTGAGGAAACAAGTAAAATGAGGAAAAATAAGTAAAAAAGACAGCAGACAGAAAGGAACAGTTAAAAAATGTTAATGTAAATTGTCAAAATATAAAATCTGGTATGCTGAACTATACGATTACCTAAAATACTTTCAGAGCTGGGTAGTAACAGATTACATGTACTTTTTACATAATCAGATTCCAAAAGTCAAGTACTAATTTTATAATGCTCGTAATCAGATTACAGTTACTTTTTTATAGATTACATGATTAAATATTCACAAAATGGCAGTAAATAATTCGTAATGTATTGATTCTGAAAGCAGCAATGTTTGTTCATGTAATGCAGGGATTCCCAAACCTTTTTTGTCACCCAAAGCACTTTGTCATGACAGAAGATCGCCTATTCAGTGCTTGTGGAGACTTGATTACGGATGATGAAAATCACATTTGTATATGAAATGTTTGACATGAAATAAGTACTCTGTATATTTTCATAATGTAATTTTTAATTCCTTGTATTTTAATTGTATTTAAATGACAGTATTGACATTTCAGTGTTTCTTAAGTACCTGCAGTGAGGCTGATAAAGTCAATGAACAATAAAAACACATATTTGTATGCTTTTCAGTTCTCTAATGTTTATTAATGGTCACATCCACATAGTAAACGGGTAAACAGGCAAACAAATCATTTCTATTTTGTTTTCAAGTGTTTAAATAATGTATTATGTTTTTTTAATGATTTAATTAACTATTAGCTTTTTAATCAACTCACAAACCCACTGCAGTTCTTACATTAAGCCCAGTTTGGGAAACCCTGGTTTAATGTAGTGTTTAATGCACTTCATGATGTTGATATAAAAAAATGGAATATATTTTCTGTCTTTCCTTTTTAGCATGCAAAGACAGTATGCACATTTAATGGTAAGTTAGGTAAAAAGTAATCTAACAGTAATCTAAAAAGTAATCAGAATACATTACCTGAAATGAGTGACCTACATTACTTCACTAACTACAGTTTTCATCATGTAATCTATAATCAGTAATGGACAAGAATTTGTAAGCAATCTACACAGCTCTGAATACTATACACTGTAAAGAGTAGATACAGTGGGGTTTAAGATTCCACATTGATTAAAAATCAGTGGAAAACCAAAAAAATGGAAACAAATAAATGTAACCATTGAAATGTAAAAAACCAACTGATTCTGAACCATTGAAAAAAATATTTATAAAGTTATTATGTTGATAATATATTTTCTGTATTTGTTAGGTCTGTCAAACGATTAATCGTGATTAATACAAAATAAAAAAAAAATAAGTTTGCGTTTGCCTAAAATATGTGGGTGCACTGTGTGTAATTATTTTGTATATATATGTATGAAGGTGTATGAAGTGTATATATATATATATATATAAATAAATACACAAATTAATGTATATATTTAAGAGAAATATGTTATGTACAAAATATTTTTATTTATAATATAAATTATATAAACATTATAATAAATACATACACTTGTAAATATTTCTTAAATATATACACAAATGTGTTTGCATTTATATATAATAATACAATAATAATTACACAGTACACACACATATTTTAGCCAAATTCAAACTTTTATTTTGTATGCGATTAATCATTTGACAGTCCTAGTATTTTTATTTTTTTTTTAAATATTTATAATTTTGCTTAGACATTTATATTATCTTAATATCTTAAATTAGAAAAATGCAAATAGTGAAGCATTAGTGATTTCAGACCTTTAGACCATACTGTATGACACATGAAATGGTCACTAATCATAATACAAATGTTATTTCTCACCATAATAGTAAGGATGTGCTGAGTGCGGGTCTCATAGTCCAGTCGATCCGCTGTGTACATGACACCAGTACCAGGATTAATCCTAAACATCCGCATGCTCGCCGGATCAACGCTGCCATGAATAGAGTAGCTCAACTTTGCCCGTTCATCCTTGTCCCTGGCCCGGACACGCAAGACCTCGGTGTCGGCTGGCGTATCCTCAGACACCGAGACTTCATATGTACGCTCAGAGAAAATAGGACTATTGTCATTGCTGTCCAAAACCTTTATATAAATCTGTAGATAAGGCAGACAGAGTCGTTTTTAGCTTTTCACAGAAACATTCATCTCATTTAAATAGATGCATAAGTAATCCACACTGTCGCAATAGGCACCGATGTCAAAACAGCTTAAATAAGAAACGGAAAACGCACATGCTGGAGTGACAATACAATGTGGGTTTCTGGGACACTGAAATACTCAGCAGCCCCTGGCATAACTGAAGACATTTTTCAGGGAAGATTATATAGATAACTCTTTTTAACACAGCAAACTTGCATTGATAAAATTAGATAAAAGCTGGCACACTGCTTAAAATCTTAGAGACGTTTCTCTCTTGGATATTCTCTTCAACCGCAGCTGCCAGGAATACTCTTTCTGCTAGTTTCTAGCAAAGTTAGCAGACTTGTAGCATCTGTTAGGAAAAGTTTCCGAAAGGCTTGTAGAACTAAAAATATACCTGTGTAGTAGCGGTGTTTGTCCCATCTGTGACCTGTACTGTCATGTTGTATAGCGACTGCGTCTCTGCGTCCAGAGGTCTGGCTATTACTATGGTCCCCATCCCTCTCTGAATATCAAATGGACCATCATAGCTACCTATTACACCAAAAAAATCACAGTCAGCATGACCTTAAAAATTAAAAGTGATAAAAAACGCTTTGCATGCACTTCAGGGTTATCACTAATGATTATCTTGGTAATCGAGTAATCAGTCCATTATTCTGACGAATAATCGAGTAATCAGATAATTATAATTCATTTTTTTGTGGTAATAAAAATAGACCTAAGCGAACAATAGCCTTTAACATTAATTAAAATACATACAGTGCCTTGCGAAAGTATTCATACCTCTTCTTTCTTTTTCCCCGTTTTGTTATGTTGCTGCTTTAAGTTAAACTTCTTTAAATTACTTTTTCCCCACATCAGTCTACATTTCATACACCATAATGGCAAAGCAAAAAAACGTTTTTTTAAGATCTTTGCAAATTTAAAATAATAAATTAAAAATAAAAAACTTAAATGAATCCATTGCATAAGTATTCATACCCTTATCTGGGACACTGAAATGTACTCAAAAGTATTCATTTTGCTTGTAGATGTTACTATACTTCAGTTGAATGGGTATGATTTGGAAAGGCACACATGTCTTAATAAAAGGTCTAACAGCTGAAAATATATATCAGAGCAAAACCCAAGCCCTGAGGTCAAAAAAAAAAAAAAAAATCTGCCTGTAGAGCTCAGAAACAGGATTACGTTAAGCCACACATCTGGGGAAGAGTTCAGAAAAAATTCTGCTGCATTGAAGGTTAACAGAAGCATGTAGCCTCTATTATCCATAATGGAAGAAGTCTGGAACAATCAGGACTCTTCCTAGAGCTGACCTCCTGGCCAAACTGAGCAATTGATGGAGAAGGGCTTTTGGTTAGAGTGGTGACCAAGAAGCTGATGGTCACTCTAGTTGAGATCCATGATCATATATGGAGATAAAAGAAACTTGAACGACAAGCATCACTGCAACACTCCACTGAACTGGGCTTTATGATGGTATGGTCAGACTCAATACTCTTCTTTTTGCAAAAAAGAACCTAAAAGACCCTCAGACCCTCTGGTCTGACGAACCTCAATTCCAAGCATCATGTTTGAAGAAAACCAGACACTACTCATTGCCTGCACAGCAGCATCCCAAAAGTAAAGAGTGGTGGTAGCAGCCTCATGTTGTGAAGCTGTTTTTCAGCGGCAGGGACTGAAGGACTCGTCAAAGTATAAGGAAAGCTCAAAGCACCAAAATATTGAGATAGGACAATGACCCTAAGCACACAGCAAAGTTTATAGACAACTCTGTGAACGTCCTTGAGTGGCTCAGCCAGAGCCTGGGCCTGAACCCAATCAAATACTTCTGGAGAAACCTGAAAATGTGCGTCTGTCCCCATCCAAGCTGACAGAGCTGGAGAGGTGAAGAGGTGAGAAGATGGCAGATAATTGCCAAATGCTGATGTGCAAAGCTTGTCGCATCACACCAAAAAGTCTTGAGGCTGTAAAGGTGCTTCAACTGAGTACGAGTTAAGGGTATGAATACTTATGCAATGTACTTATTTCAGTTTTTAATTTTTAATACATTTACGAAGTTGTCACAATTCTGTTTTTAATTTGTCATTATGGTGTATGAAGTGTAGACTGATGTGGAAATAAAAAAGTAATTTAAAGCAGTTTAACATAAGGCAGCAACATAAAAAAATAAAAAATAAAAATGAAAGGGTATGAATACTTTTGCAAAGTACTGCATATAATAGCAGTGAGGCAATAATAATTAGTGCAAATAAATATTGATAAAGACTGCAGGGCTCGACAATAAGGAGTGCCCGATGGCCCGGGGCCAGCGTGAAAGACGCTCGGGACAGTTGACGAATCTGTCGGCCACGATCGGGCCACTGCTGCGTCTGCACGAAAGTTTATCATTTGCGCGTGTCTTCTTCAATTAAAATTTCAAGCGATCACATAGAGACGCGTCTCTGACGGACAGAGCCTACATAAGTATGTCAAAATACCCGTTTTGACGAGTAACTTTGTAGCTTTAACAATGATTAATCTATATTTATACAGTGGTGTACAGATGCACCGATCGACCAGACATATTTCAGACATCTCTGTTCAGGGCTTGCACACGACCTGCATGCAATAAATTTTCAAAATGTCATGTGTGTGTGGAAATATTACCAACTCTTTAAGCATCCGTTAACAGAGGAACAGACGAACGCAAAGAGGAACAAAATACTGTAGCAGGTAGAGCAAGATCACAGTTCACATTGCGCAAAATATTGGAAATATCATCCTAAATATTGAAACGGGGTTTATATTTATGCATCTCTGAGGGGAACTGACTGTATTAATAGATGTTTACATGGCATTTTCTTTTCATTTGCCTCTGTATGATGCTTTTAAAATTGCATTCATAAGCACGGCGCTGCTTTGTTTACAGCGGTAACCAAAGAAACGCTGTATAATTTTTCCATAAGCGACACCTGCTGGCAGAGACTAAATTTGCGTTCATTCAGTCCGTCTGCTGTTTTTCCCTAAAGCATCCTTTCATTTGTAATAAATAATTTTTGAACAAACAAATAATGTTTGAACTTTATATTTGTTAGGCTAGTAGGTTTTGCTGTAATATCGAAGTTGGAATCGAGAATTGTTAAATTTAATTGGTATGTAAAATTTTGATGTCATATAACCTTATTTATTAAAATAAAAAGATAACATGAGTCAAAAACAATGATAACATCAACTATTTTCATTTATTGTGGCAGGGCCAGTGAAATTTTTGACCTGGCAAGTAAAAATTTGAACCACTGGCCCAAGCGGGCCAGTAGAAAAAATCCTTAGCATTGAGCCCTGGACTGAGAAAGATATTGATGTATTCTCCAGTGTTTGCGTAGGTTTATAAATGATTTACCTTACAAATATGATAAAATGATGCACGTTGCATTCCCAGATGAATGTTATCATAAATCCAAACTCACAGCAATACGCCGAGATGGAGTTTGAGACGCTCCACATATGTAAACGATTATAGTTCACGTGCAACATTTAATGTGAGCGGAGCCGCTCTGAGACACGCGCACAGCCTACACGCATGTAAATAATTAAAGTGCATATATTAAACCTGCATTGCATATATTTGTTTAATTGAATCGCAGCGTTTGTGAATTCACAACAGCTTTATACTTTATTAGGATTTTTAAATATTCTTATTATATCATGCAGTCTTGGAAAATGGTCTAAAAATGTGTTTCACGGATTGTCGTGCGTGGAATGCACCACTTCCGAATTTTTTACAAGTTACTTGACACAGACAAATTGCAGTCAAGGATTTTTAAGAAACAAGTAATCGTGACAACCCTAATGCACTTATTTATCCAACCAAAGTCAGGTAAGTTAAAGGTTTAACAGAAAAGCATCAAGGTAAACACTCTACCAATCGAACTGTCATGCAGTTTGGCACGTCTGTGAGTAATAAATTTTTTATGTTTCACAGTGATTCATCAAAGTTTCACGGCTTTCGAGACATCATCCGCTTTATGTTGGGATCTTTCCCATCAGCCTCGGGACTCTTATCTTCAACTCCCACAAACATCTGTGTCAAGTTCAGGCCTCTTCACGGCAGATTCTCAAATCATTAATTCAGGTCCATTCTGACGGATAAGGGCAAACTTTCTGAGCGTCTTTAGTATGCATTGCATGCATCTGTTCCAATTCCACTCAATTTCCACTGCACTTAAGTGAGATCAGAAGACCCAAAGTCTGGAAGGTATCTCAGCACTCAAAGTGTTTACAGGATTGAGCGCTTCACGTTTGCCCTGCAGCAAATGGAGTTTTTAAAAGAGAGAATCTAAAAGTATCAGATAAACCAGCCAACCCTTCACGCTTAGGAAAATAACTACAAAATACTGACAGTTAGCCTACCACTGTCAGATGAACAGTTTCCACCACAGGAGCTCTGTGGGATATAAAACATCTCCCGGGACGTTCTTCCTCCTTCTCAGAGACACATCCAGATGAACGGAGAGAAAAAGAAAACAGAAAACTGACATTGATGTCAAAAGCTCATATTAGGTGAAACAAATTCAAAAACAACTTTTTTTAAATGCTTATCTGTTTGGGAAACTAAATTTACACATATGGGACAACATCTGCAATGCTCAGCAAAATCTCAAATAATGAGAGGGTTTGATTAAAATGACCCTCGTTGCATTTTTAGTAGACAAACTTAACCATCCATGCATCTTCTGTTGTCCAACTATGAGTAGAAAATATAAGTGCAAATGATAAATATGTAGATGAGCTGTATGCAACAAGCAAATGGAGTAAATCATTGTCAGAATAGCTCACCAAAGATGTCCACTCCTTTAAATTACATTTACATTTACTCATTTATCTGCACGGTTTTATGCGAAGCAACTGAGGAATGCTACAACACAAGCGATTCATCCAAGGCAGACACTAACATCAGTAATATCAGGGATATTAAGGTGTGCATCTCGACTTAATTTATGACTGAAACTGCTGAATTATTGATGCTCACCAATGATGTCGAACCATAAAGGAATTTCTGTCTGCCGAACAGAGACTACTCCAACTGACTCGTACACTTTGGCATTTTCCGCCACTGTGAAGTTGTAAACGGCCGCGGTAAATCGCAAGGCTAGCGGCGAAGGCACAGGCTTCCGAATCCATTCTACGTGTAAACGGGCGGTCGACCACTTCTGAGGGTTTCCATTGTCAATGGCTTTTATCTGAGAAAATATGAGGTAAAAAAGGCTGACAACTTTATGGCTGCACATGACAAATACGAACTTTCTTTATTATCCACTGAAGTGCCCATCTGTCTGATACTTTACCGTGAGAATATCATAGCCACCAGCTGTTACCATCTTCCTGGAAGACACCATGGCTGTCTTGGCATCGATTACGAATTTGCCGTCATCATTTCCATCCACGATGCTGTACGTGAGATCTGCATTGGACCCTTCATCTCGATCGTAAGCGAAGACTCTGTAGACAGGATCACCGCGTTTGTTACGGTCCCGCTCCGGAAGGCTGATGCGGTACACAGAGTCTTTGAATTCAGGCGTATTGTCATTCTCATCTTGAACATGCACTATCACCCAGACAGTGGACTGCCTGAAGATTCCTCCTCCATCCATAACTGTAACCTAGATAGACGTATATAAACAAAATTATGGTGAAAAATGCACAGCTTCTGAAGATAAAGCAAGCAGTATATGAAGAGTTTAGATGCATAAACCAGCTAAAAGCCATCTTGGTCAAAAATGAGATCATGATACTGAGTGAATGCTCCTGACACATAGTACACGTCCATCAAATACTTTTTACTTCAAACCTGCTAAATTCCAGCCTCAGCCCAATCAGAAGTAACAGTACTTACATAGAAACCTATATAAAGTAGCCAGAAAGAAATGTTAATTTTAAAGAAATCAGATGGATTTAGAGGCTTTTGTATCTGAACTCTTCATACATTTCATTTCAGTGCCAATATCCAATATTAACAGGTCAAGGAAGCTGCAAATAGAGTTTTTCATTTATACATACATTTCCTTGTTGTCTCTTCATACATTCATTTATACAATCATGACGTGTGTATATATGAAGAGTTTCTTTGCAAAAACAGATAACTCAGGTTTTTTTTTTTTTTTTTTAATTTTCGAAAATCATGTTTTTAATTACAGTGTTTCCCCTAGGCTTCTGGTTTTGGGGGGAATATTGTCAGAATATTGTGTGAATATTCTGTTAAAAAAGTTTTAATAATAATAATTGTGTTGTTTTTTTTTTCTACAATTAGTTGGTTAATCTTGTTGTAATATTTATTTTTAGCACTTAATTGTTTTATTTAAATTGGCCAGAAATGGGAATATATAAACACCTACATTCTGTTCAAACGTAATAGAAGACTAATTTATATCTGTTAACGTTGCATGTTAAACCGTACTTTTATTTTGCCAGGTTGCTGGGATGTTTTTGTGTGTATACACTATGATATGATGCTAGTTTTCTCAAATGAAACGGTAAAATTTACATAAAGTGACTCTCACAGCAGCTCTGGAGATTAAGTTCATGCGTTTATGTAGTCATATAGTAAGACGCAGACGCCGAAAATCACCGCGAGCGTCACGTGTGATTCAGTATTTGTGTAGAAAACAAAACCTCGTCTTCGCCATTCATTCATACAGAGGCAAACGGAACATGCAGGATTCATATCTAAACCGTCTTTTTGCGTTTTAATATTCACACAAACTAGTCCATATCGCGATTCGAATTAAGTGAGAGACCTACTTTTGACTATTCATCCAAAAATTGACGAATTCTGTGGCATTCGCGCTAGAGGGTAATTCCGTTTTTATGAATGGACTCCGCGATCCCGTCCGCGTTTTCGCGGAGAAATTATAGACGCGCGTCCACGTAGAGACAGAAATGACATGCTGTTGTGTAAATAAGATAAATAACATAAGGCTATTTAGTTTGTTTAATACAAGAACGAGGTATACAGAAGTGGATCAGAGTCCCTTTCATTAAATTTGTCCTAAAACCAAAAAGAATACCTGTTCCTGTCTTGTTTGATTAACTTTTTTTGATCCACTTCAAATGTTTACTACTTTAGACCTGTTCTATAGGAAAGGCAAAGTTAACCTTAAATGACTTCTGTTCTGATCTGGTGCTATATAAAAAATAAAGTTAAATAACCGCCCCCCTAATATAATGGCAGGGGAAACACTGAATTATGTTATCATTGTGTTAGTTAGCTGTATTTTTAGTTGTTGTTGTTGCTGTTTTTACTTTATATCAAAATAACGCAACTACAGTTTGATTGAGATTACCTGGAATGTACAATGAAAACATGATTTTTGAAAATTGTTATCCGTTTTTTTTTTTCAAATAAACACTTTATATATTTATACTCATGTCTTCATTTATTATGAATTATTATAAATATATATGTATGTACTATACTACCCAAATTTGATATGCTGCACTTCAAAAGTTAGGGATTAGTCAGATTTTTATTTGAAATAAATGAATAATTTTTTTAGCAAAGATTAATTAAATTGATCTAATTAGACTGTAAAGACATTTATAATGTCACAAAAGATTTCTGTCATTAATTTCTGTCATTAATTACAGTCAGGGCCATACGCATGTATACACCGTATACTCACTTTTTGCCCAGGGCTGTTTGCGCATTATGACTTCTAAAGATCAATATACCCTCAGTATACCCACTTGTTTTGTTGTTTCACGAGTCCGCAGTTTACTGTCATGTTAGTCCCTTTAACTGAGTCCCATGCTGTTGTGTGAAACCCGTGATTCTTTGTTGTAATTGTTGCATTATCACTTCTATCATTCTACATTTTCCAGCTCATCATCGACTTCTGCGCATATCCGCTCTCTGCTCCGTGCTGCTTGCATTCAGTGTTCTGAAAACTACTACGTGTGACAATGAAAAAATATTTAGAAGCTCAAGTGTGACTAACCCGATAAGCATATTTTTGTTCAGTTTTGTTCAGTGCCGAGTTATGCAAGCTCATGAATCCTCTCAATTAAACAAAGGGTACAAACACACTATGTAAATAAGAGATTCATTATGCAGTCACAGTGTAGAGAGCTTCAATGATCATAATGGAACTTTGTGAGATCGCGATGAGTGACAGCTTTTAAAGATTATTAAGGGAGTTTGCAAATGTGATACTGATTTAGAAATTGAACAGTTCAATAAACAAGACTGGCTATAACAGCCTGATTTTGCTCTATTTCATCAACGAAAATAGTTTGAAACAAAGTCACAGCTGAGCTTTTGCACATCTTCATTCAAACACAGCACTGTTTCATTTATGAATGAATGTGCATTTTTAAAGGAATCTAGTGAGTCAACTACCCATTAATAAAGACACTTGCTTCATTCCCGAACGAATCAGCCATTCAAACGAATCAATTGAATATATGATAATTAAAGTATCATTTCAGTTATTTAAATCATTTCAATCAATATTTCTATATTCAATTTTTTTATATCTGAGCAATAATCTCATAACATTGTTATGAATTTAAAACATCCATGCCTGAGTTGTTCTGTAGTGCAAATGATTTTTGTTAATATTCACTTCTTTTGATTGGCATCTTATTCTTCTAATTGTATTTATTTTATCCCATTGTTTTAATTAGAAATTTTGGAAAAGCTTATGAATATAACTTTTGAATTTGATATAAAGATGACATGCTTTTAATAAAGTTAGAAAATATGGCATTACAAAGGTAAAAAAAAAAAAAAAAAAAAAAAAGCTCCTGTAAATCACTTTAAGAAGTAAACTGGGTAAACTAGGGGTTAACTAGGTACTAGTAAACCACTTTTTTTTCGTAGAACTACACCACTGGTTATAATAGTGACATCATTGGTTCAACTTTGTTATGAAGCTACAATAATACTTTTTGTGCATAAAGAAAACAAAAAAAACAAATTCAACAATTTTATCTCTTTCGTGTCAGTCTTCAACGTGCGTTCACAAAGTACCACAACAAATACGTGCGATGCTGCTCAAAGTCGTTATTTTTGTTTTCTTTGTGCACAAAAAGTATTCTTGTAGCTTCATAACATTACGGTTGAACCACTGATGTCACATGGACTATTTATGTCCTTACTACCTTTCTTAGGCCTTGAACGTGTCAGTTGCGTTGCTGTCTATGCAGGGTCAGAAAGCTCTCGGATTTCATCAAAAATACCTTAATTTGTGTTTTGAATATGAATGAAGGTCTTATGGGTTTGGGACGACATGATGGTGAGTAAATAATGACAGAATTTTCATTTCTGGGTGAAATATCCCTTTAAATATACTATCCTCAAGTTAAAGCTCAAGTTAAGCAATTAATCAGATTTTTTTAGAACCAGGGGAGGTTCTAATTTTAGACAGTTATACATTGTTATCGGCATATGTTGAAGTAGATTCGTCTCTTGTTGTCTCTGAGAGAATATGCGCCGTTAATGCGGCATTCCAAAATTTTACTTTCGCTTTCTGCATAGTGGATTGACTGAAGTTAAGACGTTCACCGGCATAACTAATGCGCAAAGTTTTCACGTTTCTTGTGTGATATCCATTGACTCGCCTTCGTGGTTTAAAACAGAAATATTTCCAATATTGTGACGTAACCGCAAACCCCCATGCGTATGTATCTTAAATGCGGGGAGACATGAAAGAGGAACTTGGTATGCCGCGCTGTCCAAAACACGTCTCTATACTTGTGCGCGCTTTGGGTGTGTGCAAGAACAGAGTGTAAGTAATGAATTGAGTTCTGTTTTGTTTCTTCTTCTTGTGATTTTAAATAGCTTAAACGTGTAAATTGCTAAATTAATCTAAAAATCACATGCTGAACGGTGGGGTCTGGACCTGGTTGGTACTATCACAAATCAACTGCGATCCGTTTAAGCCCTAATAGATTATATGACAGATCAGAGCAATCTTTTATTTACTAATTTAACATGAAACCATCAAATTGTTACTCCATATTAAATCACATTCAACGAAAGTACAGAATAATTAGAACAATCATGTACGCAGAATAAATAACAGAGCATCATATCTATACAAATTTTCCCCAGAACGTTCTCGTGACCCGGTAGAAATTCTTCCATGACCTGGTAGTGGGTCGTGACCCGGTGGTTGGGGACCTCTGATCTAGAGCACCCCACAGCAAACACCACAACCACCTCACAGCAACTCTACCTCTCTCTGTTATCCAGATATAAAAAAGACTAAAAAGCCTATAAATAAAATAAACAAAACTGTCCCTATGCAACCTTTATTTTAAAATAAATGAATAGAAAAATACATCAACACAGATGTATTCTTTAGAAAAGAATGCAATGAGCCATCTGATCTCACTCTTTTACATTGAACTCCACTGAAGATTCCCAGAACATGATCAGGCAGCGGCCACAAAATAGCGGCCAGGGGCATATTACTGCACTGCAAAAGTCACAGGCAGCGGATCATGAAAGCCTCTACGAACTAAATCTTTAATGGCCACCATCCGCCATCAGTGCTACACGCTGGAGACACTGATGCCTGGGCCGCTGTCAAAGCAGGCACCTTGAGGCGCTAGATTTAAGATATGAACTTTGAAACTTGAAGCCTGCTGCAGAGTGAATCATCATTTAGTGAACACAAAAATCAATGGCCCTCATTCCGTTCGGTCCATGTAGAGCAGGGATCACGGGGAGCCACACCCGTCCCATTGATCAGCGCTACTGTACTGCCCTCATTGACTGATCAGTAATTTAAGAGCTGCTCACCAGACTGTATGAAAATTTGCACATCTGCACGTGTTTTGGTGTTAAATAAGAGTCCTTGGTCAGCATGCGCTGGCTTTATCCTCACTGTCACTGATAATGCAAATGCAGACAAGTCATTTGCTGTACTACACCTTGTTATGACTTTTGAAATTAAAAAAGCACATGGAAACACTGTTGCATTTACATCCCGCATCTGTAAATCCATTCCTCACTCGATATTACAACTGATTCTCCTTATATCCAAATTAATTCATTAGGTTACTGGAAGCAGCTCTCTATTTTATTGGATAGACAAATGTGTCTCTAAAACAGATCAATAAATAAGTATCCTGTATGATAATCAATGAAATACTTGAGGCTGCTGATGGGCAATCATTTTAGCCTAGTTCTTTAGTTACATCACAGTTTCATCACTTATGACTATTTGTGGAATTACATGACTTCATTTTATGAACTAATAAAACTGCCCTTGAGAGTCAGTGAATCAATGCATCTGCTTTTAAAGGGACAGTTCAGTTCTAAAGCATTACAATAGTCCTTAGGAAAGGATTTAAAGAGATATTCCATGTTATATCTGTGGTTCAACCAGAATTTTTACAATATATTTAGTGCTGTCACTAACGATCATTTTGGTAATCAAGTAATTTGTCGATAATTCTAACGATTAGTCGAGTAATCGTATAATTATAGGTCCCTATGATTTCTGTGATGCGGAAAACGCGGACAGAATCACAGAATCCACTCATAAGAATGGAATTTGCTGTATATTTTTGGATGGATAAATCAAAAGAAGGTAAGTACACTTAAATCAAAACATGATATGGACTAGTGTAAATATTAAGGTGCAAAAATACTATTTAAACATGAATTCTGCATGTTCTGTATGTCTCTGTATGAGTGAATGGCGCAGACACACAGTTTTGTTTACTACTCACATACTGAAGCGCACATGACGCTCGCAGTGTTTTCAGCCTCAGCTGCCTCAATATACGAGTATGTAAACAAATAAACTCTCTTTAGAGCAAAAAAAATAATCTGTTATGTCATATTGGCTACAAACAGAAACTTCAAGGTTTTCACAGCAACTTGTCAAAATAAAAGCTTGGGTTAACTTAAAGAAACTGCAACAGAAATCAGAAATATGTTACTTAATGTAATGATACTACTACTACTACTACTAATAATAATAAAATTATAATCAAAACATTATTTTTTAAGGAGTATTTACCAGAGATATTATTTACCAGAACTTATTTAGTAGAAAAATGTAAATACACAGTATAAATAAATAAATCAATAAATCAATCAATCAAATAGTAATACATTAACCCCGGTTTCACAGACGAGGCTTAAGCCTAGTCCTTGACTAAAATGCAAGTCTGAGCTGTTTCAACTAAAAGAAACTTGCACTGACTGATCCTAAAATATATCAGTGTCTTTATTTTGTCTCAAGATGCACACCAATAATGTTTTTTTCTAAGCATGTTTATAAAAATGACTTAAATGTCCTAATTGCACTATGGCCTAATCCTGGTTTAGTCTAATCCCTGTCTGTAATATAAATTAATTGGAAATGCTTTCGATTATTAAAATTTTAAATGGAATCCAGAAAAGTAATGGAAAACACAGAGGTTGGTAAAAAATAAAACTGTAAAACTCAATTAATTAGACAGGCTTTTTGATTAATAAAATGTAATTTAACCATTAAAACAGAGTATAGAAAAATGTATACAAACAAACAAAAAAACCTCAATTTGGAAATAATACCGATTTTATAGGGCCCTATAATTATAATAATTTTTTGTGGTAATAAAAATAGATACAAGTGAACAATAGCCTTTAAAATGACTTAAAATACATATATAATAGCAATGAGGCAATAATAATTAGTTTTAATAAAGTATCAACAGCAAGTAATCATATGGTTTTATTGAACAAAACTGATCAAATGCGTAATGTACATTATAAACAACAGAGCTAATGTAGATTACGTATTATAACAAATGACTGCAAAGGGCGCCAACAGCCTGACGATTGTTTTACACTTTACTGCGCAATCTAGTCCTTGTTTAATATTGACAAGTCTCAGCCTTTCATTTAATTGAATACTCAAATAGAATCGACAAATTGCGATAGCCCTAGTTATTTTTGTTTTCTTTGCACATAAAAATTACAATACGGTTACCCACTCATGTCACATGGACTATTTTAATGATGTCCTCACTACCTTTCTGGGCCTTGAATGTGTCAGTTGTGTTGCTGTCTATGCAGGCTCTTGGATTTCATCAAAAATATCTTAATTTGTGTTCCAAAGATGAACAAAGGTCTTTTTGGTTTGGAACGACAAGAGGGTGAGTAATTAATGACAGAATTTTCATTTTTGGGTGAACTATCGCTTTAACTGATTTTTCACAGAAAATCTTTCCCTCTATTCAAATTCATGTTCAAGTTCAAATACGATACCAGGTTTAACGTCATCTGTCTTTTGATAAGAGCTTTAAGTCTTTTTTTTTTGGAGCCTGAAAGCAAAATGCAAATGCAGTATATTAATCAGCACAACTGTTTTCAACATTTATAATACTAAGATATGTTCTTAAACAGCAAATCAGCATATTAAAATGAGTTCTGAAGGATCATGTGACACTGAAGAGTAATGGCTTCTAAAAAATTCAGCTTTGTCATCACAGGAATAAATTACATTTTAAAATATATTAAAATAGCAATATCGAGACGGAATATCCCAAACTGAACTTCAATTGCATTTCTTGCTTGAATTACTCCTTTAAGGTGCAATCTGACTGGTAAAGCATTCAGTACCTCTAGGAAGTGCTCTGCTTGTTGCTCTCTGTCCAGTTTCCTCGACGTGGTGGTGATGAGTCCTGAAAAACATTTAGAAAAAATTATAAAATCAGATGAGCCACAAACTTCCATGACAATTGTGCAAGGAAAGCGCTGCGACAATCAGCACAGAAAGCCGCTTCACTCGACAGTGATTAATAACATGTCAGCAAGGATGCATAAATTTACAACACTGTTTGTTTATCGCAGAAAAAAAGAGCAGCTCGCGACATAAGGGCCTTTGGCGTAAACCCACAGATGGCAGAACGCATAGGGTTATTTTTCAAACCCCTGGTGGCTTTAAAAAAAACTTCAGTGCAGACAGAACAGCAGAGATTGAGAACAGGAAGACAATCCTGAATATGAATGCTTCCTTAAGGCACAAGGCATCTGGATGCCGGAGTCGGAAGGTAAATAATTTTAAGTAGGTCTATGGGTTTGACAACAAATTCCTGCTGTGGACATATTGACAAGCTGTAGAGAAGAAGGCTTGAGAAACTCTTAAAAAAAAAATGGAGAAAAAATATATTCACCCATCCTCATCTCATCGATCATGAAAAGAAAAGTTTGAAGGATGTATAACTTATATTTGAGTCAGTTTCTCATCCAGAGCTCGGACTACAGTGCACATCTGTAATACGGATGACTTTTATAATACTTTTATGCAGTTTTTGCATCCTTTTTGAAGCTTCAGAGAACATTTCTCCTCCTCCGTTTCACAGAACAAAGAGCTACGTGAGATTTTCTGAAAACCTGCTTTTAAAAAAAAATATATACGCCATGTACAAATGTACTGCAAATTTCATCATTTTGAAGAACACTGCGACCGTTTTAGCGCAAGTTCCCATTATTTACCTAACATAAATCTATTGTACGTGCTTTCTGAGCTAGTGATTCTCTGTGAAATATAACCATGGCAACAAAAGAACTCCTGATGGCACAGGTTGAATTGCACTGCTGGAATCCACAGTATTCCCTAATGTGTGTCATCCAAAGAGACTCAATTAGAGAAATTAGAAGAGCTATGAACTCACAGAGCCGACGAGGGAGCGAAGCACACCGAGGAAAGTGTACGAAACGGATTTTCACTCATTGAAGTATAAAGATGTTGTTGTAGCGAAAAGAAATCGCATAAGATATGACTCTATTAGAGGCAAGCGCTCTAAACTAATAATCAAACATGCACTCTCTATTTTCAGGGTGCAGTAATTGGTTGCCGGCTTAGTCACAGCACATTTGTTTTGGTAAAAGAGCTCACAATGCAATTTATCTGAACACTTAGGCTGAGTTCAACAGACAATCACAAAAAGAGAGCTAGATAAGTGGGGAGCAATTACAACGGCTTTTTCCCAGCAGTGGCTGAAGCTAAAGTAGAATCTGTGACTGCAGTCCAGGGTCAAACTCTGAAGCATTCAAGGTTTGATATTTTTGGGTTGATTTGACTATAATTTTATTTCCCTTCACATTTTGTTTTTTATATACTTCATCCTTGAACACTTCATAGGCTTTTGTATAGAGTGCAAATCAGTATTATTACCTCTCTGCTCACTAGATATCAATGCATGCACACACTCGCTCACATCTTATTATATATATTGAGTTAGATTTATTGAGCTTAAACCTCTGTATTCCAGTGTAAATATGTGGTGGCACATGCTGCCTTGGAGGGATTTGCCGATAGTAGAACGAAAAGCTTTCCTGCTGGCAGCCAAACCTTGTTTAATTAATTCACTGACTACAGCTGCATACATAAGCTCCCATGACTCACTTCTCAAATGACAAGGAAAGCAGCACCTCGGTGTAATCAGCAGTGCAGCATGCACCCAGCATGCCATGGGATCAGAACTCTGCATGTGTGTTAACACTTCACACTAGAATGTCCTGACACCGAGCAGATTACAGCCTGTGCTGCTCAGTTTGTTTAGTAGTACTTGTGAAAGCATTTGTGAACGTGATTGCACTGGGGGACCGTGCACTGAAATTACAAACGAAAATATAATCAAAGATTATTTGTTTACAAGTCAGAGGGAAATAAATTATGATGTATTATTTATTTCCTGAAAATGATAGTGAAAGTGAAAGTGATATAAATTTATGCAGTATAATCTCATGTATTACAACTTTTTATATTAATGTAAATGACAAAAAGCAAATGACAAATTCATGCAATACAATCCCATACGTAAATACATCACATTTTTATTTTATACATTATTATTTATTTTACATATACACTAAATGTTTGTTTTTTTTTTATCAAAACTACAAATGCATGCAGTATAATCTCATATATGTGACCCTGGACCACAAAACCAGTCTTAAGTTGCTGGGGTATATTTGTAGCAATAACCAAAAATATAGTGTATGGGTCAAAATTATAGATTTTTCTTTAATGGCAAAAATCATTAGGAAATTAAGCAAAGATCATGTTCCATGAACATATTTTGTAAAATTCCTACTGTAAATATATGAAAACTTAATTTTTAATTAATAATATACATTGTTAAGAACTTTATTTGGACAACTTTAAGGCAATTTTCTCAATATTTAGATTTTTTTGCACCCTCAGATTCCAGATTTTCCTAACCTATCCTAACAAACCATACATCTTATTTATTCAATTTACCCTTATGACTGGTTTTGTGATCCAGGGTCACATATATGACTTAATGTTTGTTTTTATATTAAAAATGTAAATTACAAACATATTCAGTATAATCACATATCTAATACTAAATTTGCATTTTTATATCCAAAATATAAATGTAAAAATGTTAATGACACAAATTCATGCGGTATAACCTCACATATTGCTAAATCTATTTTTATACTAAAAATGTAAATGACAAATTTGTGCAGCATAATCTCATATGTATAACTAAACGTTTGTTTTCATATTAAAAATGTCAATTACAAATGCATGCTGTATTATCACATATTAGTACATTTGTATTTTTATATTAAAAATGTAAACGGTAAAATGTTAATGACACATTCATGGTATAATCTCATATCTATTACTAATTTTTTATTTGAACAGTTGAGGTCAAAAGTTTACATACACCTTGCAGAATCTGCAAGTATTTTACCAAAATAAGAGGGATCATACAAAATGCATGTTATTTTTTATTTAGTACAGACCTGAACAAGATATTTCACATAAAAGACATTTACATATAGTCCACAAGAGAAAATAATAGCTGAATTTATAAAAATGACCCGGTTCAAAAGTTTACATACACTTGATTCTTAATACTGTGCTGTCACCTGAATGATCCACAGCTGTGTTTTTTGTTTAGTGATAGTTGTTCATGAGTCCCTTGTTTGTCCTAAACAGTTAAACTGTCCGCTGTTCTTCAGGAAAATTCTTCAGGATCCACAAATTCTTTGGTTTTTCAGCATTTTTGTGCATTTGAACCCTCCAACAATGACTGTACGATTTTGAGATCCATCTTTTCACATTGAGGACAACTGAGGGACTCATATGCAACTATTACAGAAGGTTCAAACGCTCACTGATGCTCCAGAAGGAAACAGGATGCATTAAGAGCCGGGGGGTGAAAACTCTTTTAATTAATCTTTAAAGATCAAGATTAACTTGTTTTGTCTGCTGGAAAACATGTAAGTGTAGCTTCTGAAGGGCAGTACTAAATAAAAAAAATGATTTTCAGGCAAAATAAGAAAAATGTACAGATCTTCATTCTGTTCAAAAGTTTACACCTCCCTTAATGCATCGTTTTTCTTTCTGGAGCATCAGTGGGTATTTGAAGCTTCTGTAATAGTTACATATGACTCCCTCAGTTGTCCTCAGTGTGAAAAGATGGATATTAAAATCATACAGTCATTGCTGAAAAGGGTTCAAATACACAAAAATGCTGAAAAACCAAAGAATCCATGGGACCTGAAGAATTTTTCTGAAGAACAGCAGGCAGTTTAACTGTTCAGGACAAACAAGGGACTCATTAACAACTATTACTAAACAAACAAACAAACAAACAAAAAACACAACTGTGGATCATTCAGGTAACAACACCGTATTAAGATTGAAGTGTATGTAAACTTTTGAACAGGGTCATTTTCATAAATTCAACTATTATTTTCTCTTGTGGACTATATGTAAACATCTTTTATGTGAAATATCTTATTCAGGTCAGTACTAAATAAAAAGAAACAACATGCATTTTATATGATCCCTCTTATTTTGGTAAAATAATTAACATTTTGCAGATTCTACAAGGTGTATTGTATGTAAACTTTTGACCTCAACTGTATATTAAAAAAGTAAGGTGCATAAAATGTAAATTGCATACATTTATTAGCATAATCTTATACAGATCACTTATTAATTCCCAAGCAAATATATTATGTTAATTTTGTGATTACATCAAAGAAATAAATGTGATAAATTCATCAAACATTTAATTAAGACTATAATTTAAAAAATTGTCTTTCATCTTTAAATTATCTTCATAATTTAAATCCTTATAATTTCCAGCAAATATTGATATATGCAACTTAATTAGATTTAATTAAACTGTAATTAACTGAAATAAAATTTTAAATCAATTTGCAGCCTCAGTAATGAAAAAGTAATGAATGAAATATATAATTTAAGATTGAGTTTTCTTGTTTTTTAATAGAGAAAACAAATATTCAGACAGTTTTTTATTACCTGTGTTGGAATCAATGGAAAAGAAGTTCTGAGGATTCCCAGCAGTGATGCGATACATGAGACGGCTATCTGAGGCGGTAACGTCCGGGTCCTGGGCTTGGATACGGACCACAGATACATCTTTGGGAGAGTTCTCCATCACGTACGGGTGGTAGACGGGTTCAGAGGTCAAAGGTGCATTATCATTGACATCCTCCACCTGGATAAACACCTCAATAGAGGCAGAGAGCGGCACCACGCCACGGTCCGTTGCATACACCGTTAGCCAGTATGATTCCTGAGTCTCGCAATCCAGGCTGCCAGTGGTGTAAATCATTCCTGTAAGAACAGAGAAAAACATATTTAATATCGATCACCTGTTTGATGAATTCAACAAGAAGTGCTTCACACATTTTGTGAGCTTTTATGACATTTTTTTATGACACATCAACCGCTATCAGCACTCTGGCCTGAGTGAGCTGGGAACATTCACTCACTTTTCAGGCCATCAATAACTTGGTTTGTGATTCAACTACACATCAAAAGCGTCCAACCCTACCATGAGTCAAACTCTGGTGTCAAACTTTATTAAACTGTAATGTGCCTAACATTTTGAGGAGATTAGAGTCAGGCTGAAAGATTAATGTTTTTAGACACGCACTCCCAGAAACCTGAGTCAGTTCAGCAGAGTGTTTCAAAACCGGAGTTGGTGTGGTCCGCCTAAAAGTGTAATTTTTCTTCAGATTTTCTCCGGGGAAATTTACTCAACTGTCAACGATACCTGAGACCAACCTAAAGCAATTCAGAGAAAATGCTTTTTTTTTTTCCCGACGTTTGTTCGGTGACTCAATTGTGAAACGATTAGATGCATATAAAAGCATCTGCAATAAATGATTTAATGCCCCAATGATATAGAGGTCAAAGGGGCAAGTTGTCCCAAAAGTTTTTCTACAATTTACACTAAAGTCTTTCTACATCCGCATTTCCTGTAGATTTGCTTGTGTAGCTCAAAAATATAAATTACATACATTTATGCATTATAATAAATATGGCTGTCAATTTAAAATGTTAACTTAGTGATCAATTCTAATATATACATACAGTCAAACCAAAATTGATTCAGACACCTTCAACATTTCTCACATTATCACAGTTTATTCACTATAGTTTAAAAAATGGTAATAAAATATGACAAGAGCTCGCTGTGTCAGAACAAATTCATCTTGATAATGTCTGATAACTTTGATAGAAGCGCATGTAATAGTATGAAGAATTTTTGGGTATAATATGTCACAGTTTACTTTATTTTGCTATCCTCACTTACATAAATGAATTATAGTGTCCTGCAACCACTAGCAAAAAAAAAACATCAAAAATTATATCTGGTGTCTAAATAATTTGGTGGGTTGACTGTATATATGATAAATTAACCAAATGTTTAGGTCTATAATCAGTGCCTCTGGTTTTTTTTTTTGGTTTTTTTTAATTACTATAATAAAATAAATCCTCATAATTTCTTTAGCAAATATTGATATATGAACAATGTGATTCATTAATCTTATTTAGCTGTAAGTAATTTCAATATAATTTTAAATCAATTCACAGCCCTGGTTTATAAAATGTAACATGTTTTTTGTTTCTTCATTCCGAGAAATAAAAAAAAAAAAAAAAAAACTGTTGTAATGTAATTAGAACTCTATGATTTCTGTGATGTGGAAAACGTGGACGGAATCACAGAATCCAGTCACAAAAATGGAATTTACTGTATGGTATTTTCACGACGTGTCATCAATCGGCCATATTGGCACTGAACGTAAACATGAACGTAACTGAACGTAAGCTGATTATTGCTGCTAAAAATGGTTGATTATTGTCATGTTTTGGGGCTGTACTAATTGGTTGGACCGGGAAAAACATTTGGAGTACTGCAGAATGCCAAAAGTTATAACAAATCAAGGAGAAGAGTGCAAAAAACTGTCTGAGGAACAAAAGGCATTTGTGGTTGGCCAAACTGAACCAGGATTTCCAGAGCAAGAATCTTGACAACATCTGTGTTTGTTCTTATCATTTTTGGTTAAGTAGGTGAAATATTAGGCTAATATCTTAATTAATACTTAATTAGTACGTATCTTAACCACATATTAACTGTAGTTTGTCAAAAAATTGCTCCCTTTCCTGCTTACCAAGTCCTTCTCTATATGATTTAGCAACTCCCACACATTTTTTTCCGTGGAGAAAAAATGACAGCATAATTTAGCAAAACAACATATTCAGTAGTACATTAACCGTGCAATCCATGCTGTTGTTTACATCCGAGTATTGCCAATATGGCCGTGTATCCGGGTAACTGACCAAATCGTGTTGTAAGTGCAAATCCTCTATGTCAGGGAATTTGTCAAGTTTGGGATGAATAAATCTGCGTGTGTTTGTAACTAGTGTTTGTGAATACGAGCCACAAAAAGACTATTTAAATATGTCTCTGTGTGAATGGCGCAGACGTGCAGTTTCGTTTACTACACACATACTGAAGCGTGTGTGATGCTTGCAGTGTTTTCAGCCTCTGCCGCTTCAATATATGAGTACATTACCACATGAACAATCTCTAATAATAATCCCTAATGCTCTGAGATTCACTTCATGAGCATTTTACCCTTTCTTTTGAGAAAAACTCATCATAAAGTCCATAAAGAAACCTGTTAAAATAAAGGTTCAGTTTAACGTGAAGACACTGTGACAGAAATATATACTTAACATAATGACTGTAGTACTACTAATAATAAAATTATTATTTTTAAGGAATATTTACCATAGAAATGATTTACTAAAATCTGTATACCAGAAAATTTGAAATACACTATTTCTGGAAGAAAAAAAAAAAAAAAAAAAAGAATAAAATTCATGGGAAAAAAAGATCAAAATTTCATAAAATTCCATTATAATGGAATCCATACAATTAATGGAAAACATCATTTCAAAATGAAAACAATCCTTGTCTACACTGGCATTTTCACTGTGTTTCAGAAACAATCTCCTTCTACACTACACAACTGAAAACGCATGTCACATGACCATTCATGCAGGTACAATCATAGATAAGTAAAGGTAGATTCCCTATTATTTAGATGGCGGACGCATCTATGTGCTTGAAACGGTCGAATGGGGTATCTACCTATACAGATCTATGGGTAAAACAAGGAGCACGATGTTATTGTTTACACAGTCATCAAGGATACACAGAGCAAATGCAACTCCGGAGTTTTGAAACTAAAACAAGTCTGCAGCATTTTCGAAAGTCTCCGTTTTCGAGAGTAGAGGAAAAAAATAAAATAAACATGGGAAAAAATAAAACTGATTTCATAGGGCCCGATGTAATACATGAGATATGTGACAACATGAAACAAAAATTCACTGCAGTGAAAAGTTTGACAGCTTGCCCTGGTCTCCTCTATATAACATTGTGTCAAACAGGCTGTTTGCACTTTAGGTGTAACACAGTTACACTTTGCAGGGGACATGTTTGCTGAGCTGACAGATTTTTAGCTGGTGGTGTCCAATCCGAACTGACATCTTGGACATACCACTAACTTTAGATGGGCTGGGAATCCCTCCGCAGGGTACGAGCGCTCCACTCAGAGACCGTATGACCTTCAGGTCTTCAGCACAGCACATCTAATCATTCCTGACCAAAGTGCTGGCTCTGCCATTCTGTGATTAGGAGCACTTCGACATTGCATCACGGACACATGTAAATACGATCACTGATAGGAAGGGGCGTCGCTGACAGAATGACCCATTTCGCGGCCGTGCAATGCAATGCAATGAGTCGATCGGTCAACCATGGCACAGAACAAAACCACCCGGCCGTGAAGTGATTCAGCCGAGGGGATTCCGACCCTCACAGCCAGCAGAAGCTGGGAAAAAAAGAGGAGTACACACACAGCATGCAGGGCCCTGATTCTTACTAAAACCTTAAAAGCATTGAGAAGTAGGACACCCGAGGGGACAAAGACACAAAGGATATGGGTGAAAACTAAACAGGGACATCTGAAGCCGACTGAATGGTTGCTCAGTGAACTAACGCAGTGTGACAGGTCAGTTTGCCTGAAGGAAATCTGCTATATTCACAATACACACCTTCAAAGAAAAACAAAACCAGTTCACCTTATTTTACTTTTTAATCAACCTGTTAAACAGAGAACGAGACCACAAAACATACAGATGAAACGCTGTGGTAAAAAAGTACTTTGGCCTTGTTCACTAATGTATTATACTTTCTATACGTTCTTATGCAAAATTTCAAATGGATTCACAGCAGGTGTATGTGCATATAAACCTGCATTCTAATATTGAATCTGGATTATAATGAGGGAGCGTTTGCCCACAGCTAGTTATTTGCATAAAATATGCCCAAACTATGATCTATGACCCAAACTATGTCAGTGTGCCATAAAAACTCACAAGGGGTATTACTAATGTATTTTAAGCCATAGGATAGAATGTGAAAATATCTTAAGCTTGTGTTAACCACAGACTTTATTTCTGGCATTTAACCGAAAACCTGTTCAAAAATCCCTTCAGGGCTTCGGGACAATGGAATTGGAAGTGCTAAAATGCTTACTCATTTCTGGGTTTTGGCCTACAAAAATGTCACCCCTGCAGCACTCTATTATAAAACCAGTTTAAAACACAATAAACAGCTCCTTTTGTGTTTTACATGATCGTGTTGCTGACCTGACACTCGCCAGCTGCTCATGTGCCAATACAATCTCATTTTGACTTTATTTACAGCTGCATATTAAAGTTTGGGAACCCCTTGCAGAATCTGTAAAAAAAAAATTGAATAATTTTAACAAAATAAGAGAGATCATACAAAATGCATTTTATTTATTTATTTATTTTTTAGTACTGTCCTGAGTAAGATATTTTACATAAAACATGTTTACATATAGTCCACAAGCCCAAAAAATAGCTGGAATTATTAAAATAACCCCCTTCCAAAGTTTTGGAACCCTTGGTTCTTAATACTGTGTGTGTACTTACCTGGATGATCTACGAATGTTTTTTGTTTTGTGATGGTTGTTCATGAGTTCCTTATTTGTTCTGAACAGTTAAACTGCATTATATAGTTTCCAGCATATTTTGCATATTTGAAGCTTTTCCAGCAGTGACCGTATGATTTTTGAGATCCATCTTTTCACACTGAGGACAATTGAGGGACTCAAACAAAACTATTAAAAAAAAGGTTCAAACATTTACTGATGCTCCAGAAGGAAACAAGACGCACAGGGGGTGAAAACTTTTTGAATTTGAAGATCAAGGTAAATTGTACTTAATTTGTCTTCCGGAATGCATGGAAGTATCTTCCGAAGGGCAGTACTGAATAGGAAAAATTATATTTCAAACAAAATAAGAAAACATACTCGGTTACTATCGTAACCTCGGTTCCCTGAGATACGGGAACAAGTACTGCGAGTACTGTAAAGGGAAATTTGGACATCTTCATTCTGTTCAAAAGTTTTCACCCCCGGCTCTTAATGCATCATGTTTCCTTCTGAAGCATCAGTAAATGTTTGAACTTTTTTAAAAGTTGTGTTTGAGTCCCTCAGTTATCTTCAGTGTGAAAAGATGGATCTCAAAATCATACAGTCACTGCTGGAACAGCTTCAAATATGCAAAAGATGCTGGAAAACTGAAGAATCTGCAGAACCTGGAATAATGATTTCCAATAATTTCAGCTATTTTTTGGGCTTGTGGACTATATGTAAATATCTTTTACATAAAATATCTAACTTAGGACAGTACTAAATAAAAAATAACATGCATTTTTTATGATCTCTCTTATTTTGTTAAAATTATGCACATTTTCACAGATTCTGCAAGGGGTTCCCAAACTTTTGCACGCAACTGTATTATACTAAATTACAAAAAAAGTGATATTACCAAAGTTCTTACATTATTAAAAATGTATTGTTAAAAAATTAAATATTGAGAAAATCACCTTTCCAAAATGTCCAAATGAAGTTCTCAGCAATACATATTACAAATCAAAAATTAAGTTCTGATACATTCACAGTAAACAAGTTTTACAAAATATCTTCATGGAACATGATCTTTACTTAATATCCTAATGGTTTTTGGCATAAAAGAAAAATTAATCATCTGGACCCATACAATGTATTTTTGGCTACTGATACAAATATACACATGCAACTTACGGCTTGTTTAGTGGTCCATATATAAATAGCATATAAAAGTAATAGTAAGAGCAGTAAGTCAATTTGCAACTCTAAATTCTAACCCAGCATTACTGTATGTCTGAAGTCCCAGAGATCCTAAATGTGCATGTGTAAAAATAATAAACTGAAATGAAATTAACCTCTCCTCTTTACCCTTCAGTCTTCCTTTGACTAATCAAATCCCAGTGGAAAGAAATGATTAAACCTTTAATTTAGGACATAAATAACATTAAGACATAAAGACTTTCAGATCGGCACTAAATAAGATTGGTCCATTTGAAGCAGGTTATCAAGCTGAAAGGTTTCTTTATGATCAGTTCTCATAAGATTAGCAAAAGTCAAGACGTATCAATCAGGCACTTAATTGATAAGCATTTGGAGCTAAAAATAGAAGTCTTTCAGACCCAAACAGAAATGAGGGTTAAATGAAAAGTGTACCAATTAATCTAGATAGTTTCAGTTAAAGCGAATTTGATGGATGGAAAGAAGGTTCACTAATGAGCCGTTTCTTCTGCTTTTACACATGCTTGATTTTTTTTTTTTTAAATACTGCAATAGGAGTAAATTGGGGTGCAATTCAGCCTGGAATCCAACCAAAAGTACTCTTATTACATCCACGTCTTGCAACTCAGGGAATATGGGAAACGTAGCATGTCCTAACATAGAGCTTTCCAGGAGTAAACACCCTTTGAAATTCGCAAAGACGTTAAAAATGTATGAAGTGTGCTTTTTAAACTCTTTAATGAGATAACTATATAACCTCAGTGCAGAAACAAAAAGTTAATCGTATTAAAAAAATACAAAAAAAAAAAAAACCTTGCCGCAGATTTATAGGTCACACAAGCAATTAGTGATCGCATTGAAAACAAAGTGCTCTGCTTCTATACATTCACACACTGAGAAACTACGTCAGTCGTGTTGAAAATATGACAGATGGCATAAAAAAGTGACACAAGGTTTCAGTGCTGTCTGGAACAGGACTCTACAGACATGTTTTCCACAGTTTTGATTCAAAGATTCTAGCTTTGAAGCCGAGGTTGTTTTGATGGAGTCCCACAGGTTCTGATGCTGAGGATCAGAAATTCTACAAAACACGAGGCCTGTCCCAGCTCAAATTAAAGAGACACGGATTTACACTAAGTGCCTGATTTTGTAAAGCATTTGAAACTAATTTGCTGTCGCAAAAGCGACTAGAGCAATGCAAATGATCTGACACGCTGCAATTGGCTTTCAGCTGATTGTGAATCTCAAAGCACTGATCATGTCAATGAAAACAACACTAAATCCATCTGCGTCTTTAGCTTTACAAGCCATTGCTTTTAGCATTTAGCATTATTCATGGAAGTCAACCAACAGGTGTGTATTATAAACATCAAGGACCGCTTATAGAGCCAGAAGGCAGGAAATCGGTGCCGTGTCCTTCAACTACAACACACTTAAAAGGATGATTATGTGTTTTGTGGTTAGCAATATCACAAAGAGGCCCCAATTATCCTCTAAGAACTTGCAAATTACATAAAATAGCCATTTCAAATGCAAGTCACATTGAGGCATGTGCTATTTAGTTTAATAGCAGATGTTTTGCTGCAAGTAAAACGGTCACCATAATGCAATTTCACAATATTCATAGCATCTGATGTCACCATTTTAATTTCAAATTCCCTGAGAAAAATTGTAGTTCATATTTTAAGATGTAAACAATCAAATATTCATGGTTTGTCCTGAATTTAGAACATAATCAAGCAGAACTAAGCCATCAACTCATCCTTCATGTCTACAAACAAGATCAAGGGCAGTTCTTTTTATGCCAGGCATCTTGAATTATCAGGGGTTCACAAGCATTGCGGCTAAACATGCTGAAGAGGCATTTTTCTCTTTCAACATAAATCTTTTGCCTGTCTCTTTCATTCTACTCCAAATCTGCATCTTTGTTACGGTCTGAGAGAAGTTTCCTCTGTATGCCACGCAGGCATCAAAAGGAAAACCCTTGATATCTCCCCTGAATTACAATCAAAGTTCAAGAAGTCTGCGAGAGGAAGTGGGCTTGTGGTAAAGATCCTTGACTCCCATATGCTCCAAAAATATGTTATCTTTCAAAAAGCAAAACAGAATACATCAGTCTTGTGCAGCGTGTGGGGATGTGCAGCACAAGCAGCCCTTTGCGCAGGTGTCTGAGAGATTTTGACATAAAGGACTTAACCTGACTCTGGAGAAAAAGAGGCCAAATCTCAGAGGCAAATTAGAGCTGAACTTGTTTCTCAACAGGCGTCTGAGTGAGAGTGCACTCTGATTTATTTCCCAAAGTGTGGGCAGGAATACCAATGCCTGCTCAAAGCAGCAGAGCGCTCTGCCGATAAGGCCTTCATAAATCCCACCAGCCTTTTTAGTTCACTCTTGCATCTGAGCAATGAGACTTTGTATATGGGGATCACTTTACATACATGCAACTTCAACCCAGCACGTCTCAACTCGTGGCTGAGATCAAGTGGCTTTGATTTCTGCGTGTTTGGAAGTCTATCGCATGAACTGCCCACTTTCAATCATCTCAAAAGTCTATCGACAACGACAAGGACTAATAACACACCATGCAACATGGCCACTAAATGGATCTCGGTAGTGGGTGTGCTCAGCCAATGCCACTGTCCTTACTTGTCCCAGAGGTTTTACTTTGAAGATGAAAGACAGCTCTTGGTCTCATGTATCCGCTTCCCCTACAACTTGTCTTTTGCTGCTGGTAGGGCATTCAATTCTCTGTGGAAAATCCATGCTCATTTGAGGTTCTGGCACAAGCATGCACCACTTGCTTACTTTAAACAGGGGCCTGATTAACAGGCTCAGCCTAATTAGCTGACATGTGAATGGAGGACCACAGTTACATCCTACTGCTCGTTGTAGTTCTCTAATCAATAGTCATTAGTTGTAATTAATAGTGAAGCTGGCACCACACAACAAGTCGTAACTAAGCAACTAAGCATTTTTCCCTTCTCCAGTGTTGCAAATATCAGATCTCACAGCAAATGCCAGATCTCACAGATTTTGAAACTCACAGACTGTGAAAAATCACACTGTTTCAAACCACACAGAGGTCAAGTCCTACCTTTCTAGGCCAATGGTCTTCTCCAGTGGTGGCAATTTCAGAGGCAATTGTAGACTCAGAGCACAAATTCATTGCCAAGAGAAATAACGTCACTGTGACCTTTTAATACCATTCAGTCAGCACACTGCAGTAAAATGTAAGGGCATAAATTCACAACCATTTTCACAGGTTTTGTTTTAGTGCACAAGCATCGACTCAGGACTGGTTAGTTTTCGAAAAAGACAAAGAATAGCAGACAGCGCGACCAAAAGGCAAACAAAGAATCAAACTACAGATACCTGTTTCTTCATCAATCAAGAACTTTCCGAGACCACTTCTAGCTTTGATAGAGTATCTGATCACTCCATCTCTGCCCTTGTCATCATCTTGAGCAGTCACCTGGAGGACACTTGTTCCATGCCTAGAGTTTTCCTTTACAGTGCCCCTCACTGCAAATTCTGAGAAATATGGCTCGTTGAGGTTCTCATTGACATCAATGACTTCCACTTCAAGATAAGACTCAGAGCGAAGCCTGACTGGAAAACCCAAGTCCTCTGCAACCACCGAGAGATTGTAAAATTGCTGCTTCTCATAGTCCAAGTCTTTTGCCACCTTAATGGCACCACTTTCAGGATGGATCTTAAATGTTCCATTGAAATCACTGGGCAGGGAGTATCTCACCCATCCCCCAGATCCAAGGTCAGGGTCTTGCGTTTGCATCCAAGATATAACCGCACCTATAGGAAGGTCCTCCAACACACGGCAACTGTAGCTCCTGGGAATAAACACAGGGGCACAGTCATTTACATCCTCAAGGTAAACTCTCAGAGTTGTCTCTGAAAACATCTGATTCCCTCTTTCTGCCTTATCCTTGGCCTGAATTTTGAGGGTGAAATCCGAGGTGGACTCCCTGTCCAACTGACCAGACACATAAACAGAGCCAGTCTCGCTGTTAATGCCAAACAAAGGGGTGTTTGTTAACAAGGCGTATGAGATTTCACCATTCTGACCGAGATCTTCATCTGAGGCTGTGACCTGGATGACTTCTGTGCCGATAGCTGCGTTCTCTGGTATAACGGCAGTATAGCTCCGGAGGGAGAATTCTGGGCTGTTATCATTCACATCATCAATGTTAACTGTCAGCAATCTCCAGCTGGATCTCTGTGGAAGGCCCAAGTCATATACAGTTATGTTGAGGAGGTACCGATCTGATCGTTCACGGTCCAGTGGCTGATAGATGTATATGAGGCCACTTTCCATGTTAATATTGAAGCAGCTGTCAACGTTCCCATCTGATATGGCATGCAGAACGCGACCATTGAAGCCCGTGTCACCATCATTTGTGTTCACTTGAAGGACACTGGCTCCCATGGGCATGTCCTCACGAACTACAATGTCTGACGGAAAGGATTCAAACTGAGGCGTCTGTCTGTTGACAGAAAATAGATCTGTGTAGCCTTCCTCCACTTTGGATTTGCTAATGGCAGTGGCTCTTTTCAGAAGCTTCTCAGCTAACTTCTGCGCAACTTTTGTGTCTCGACAATTGAAACTTCTTGCTGGCATTCTGCCTCTGACCAGTGATATATTTACAAAGGTGGGTTCGGAGAGCAGCTCGCCATCTGACGCAGCTATTTTCAGGTTGAACTGTTCATTCTTTACACTCATTGCAGAGAGTGATCTTTTTAATGACAACATCCCCGAGTCTGGGTTAAGAGTGAAGACATCTTGCTCATTTCCAGACAGAATCGTATATTTAACCAACCCAAGCTCATCAATATCAATGGCAGACATTATGATGATCGTCTGGCCCACAGGAAAATCACGTCCTATCGTACCTTTACATGACACGCGCTCAAAAAGAGGTCGGTTGTCATTAATGTTCAACACTTGTACTGTAACATTGACTTCACTTTCTCGTCTGTAAGGCGATCCCCAGTCAGAGGCTCGGACGGCGAACACGTACGTCTCCAAAGACGATTCAAAATCCAGTTCTTTGGATGTCGTCAGCTCTCCTGTATTTTGATTGATGATGAACGGAAGGGACTGAAGGCTGGCTATGCTGTATGTTATGCATCCATTATCACCTTTATCATCATCCACCGCTGATACAGTGAGAATGACAGTGCCAATTGGGACGCTCTCGTTGATAGAGGCTTCGTAAGATGTTCTGGTAAACACTGGGTAGTTGTTGTTAGCATCCTCAACTGTGATTTGCACATTTGTTGTCATGCCACTTACTGTCTCCATCACCTCTAAATCGAAAAGCTCCTGGTTTAATGTGGTAAACTGTTGCACTGTTGAGATGACACCAGTGAGTGGATTAATGATAAAATAAATTGAATCTAAGGTCAGGCTTAGAGCATAGCTGACGACCGGCGGTCTTGGAGATATCCTCACAGTCTCTATTATTGTCCCTGGTGGTGCAATCTCAATAATTGAGGTTTTATAAATCTTCTTTTCGAAACTCACCTGCACAGACTTTGGTTTTTTCACCAAGAGCTGAACAGATTGAGTGTTGGAGAGTCTTGGTGGTGTTCCTCGGTCTCTGGCTTGAAAAGTGAGATTGCAACCGTAAGGAAACTTATCCCAGTTAACTGGTTCAGACATCTTCAGCTTGTACTCATTTCCAAGTGGAGCTCTGTCAAGGACAAACTGCTCCTGTGGGTCACCTGCGATTATGGCAACCCATTCAATTTCTCCATTGGGTCCCTCGTCCAAATCTTCAACAGTAACAATGGCGTAAACTGGCTCTTTGTCGGATATTAAAGGGTAACATGCGACTGCAGTCAGCGTTGGAGCAAACTCGTTGATACGAACAACACTCATCACTAGTTTGGCTGTACTGCTAATACCACTGTTCCCATAAACCTTCATTCCACGATCCACTGCTAAAACCTCAAGGTCAAATCTGCTTTTCTTATCTGCATTTAGCTTGGCTGTGAGCGATACCTCCCCACTGGTTGGGTGGACAGCAAACTCCTCTACGTCGTCTTTGAAGAAATAATAAAACTCGCCATTGGAACCGATGTCTGCGTCAGTGGCGGTCACCTGAGCCACGCTTGCTCCCAGAAAAGCACTTTCTGGAATATCAATGGCATATGAAGTGGGTGAGAACAAAGGTCGGAGGTCATTCATGTCCATAATTTGCACATTAACTGTCACATAAGCCTCCAGGCCTCCTTTGCCGGTAGCCCTCACCATTAATGTATAATTATTCTGCACTTCACGGTTCAGGATGGCAGCACTCCCACCATTAGTCCGTATGCGGAGAAAGCAAAAGTCCCCCAACACAAAATCCTCAGCCTGAAACAGCCCCTCGTCGTCTCCAGATTCAATGGAATATTTGATGTCCAAGGTACTCGACTTAGACAGAGGAATCCCCATTTTATCCTCAGTTCTAATGTATGTCCGAGCTGCAGAGTTCTCGTAAATGGTGGCATTGTAGATGGAGGCGGTAAATTGAAAGGAGGAGGACCCTGGCTCCTGCAGTTGCCCCAAACAAGGAAGCAGGTGGAGAAACAATACAGAGAGACAGATCCTCATACTCCTCCCAGGACAGCTGTTTATAGCCATGCCATCATCCAGTTACCCTGCAAATAAGAGATATAGATGCAGTAAACCAACTCAATCTAAGGCATTCATCTCAAAGACATATCCTATCATTCAAATAAACGTGAAGGCAGTTATTAATTCAGAAGCCCTTGGTTTGGATTAAATTGTCAAAAACTAAATAAATACCTGACCCTGTTCTCAATGGACTCCGTAATACCCTTTCACATAACACTGACAAGCCAGTTAGATGGCAATCTCACTGCAAGATTGATAACAGCAAGGAAGAGTAGGCTACAAATGATGGTTAATAGCCATATGTGACACACTCACAGCAAATAATACTGAATTAATATTTAAATGTTCTTGAAAGTAAAGAGCAACAAGAGAAATGTGATCTACAGTTTGACATTATATTGTTATTGCATTTGAAGTAAATAACTTTGATCCTGTCAAACAAAACCGAATCTCTCAAATGTACGGACCAGGTCCCATTAAAATGCGATTGCAATCAAATGAAACTTTCAACGCTGTGGAGTCTAGTAAAAGCTATTTGGTACTCAGACCGAGCAGTCACTTGTTCTCCGACAATTAGTGCATCAAAATATGTGAATGAGCTCTTACCTCTGGCTTAGGGAGAAAGAAATCTCTGCGCTGCAGACATCCAAGAGCCCGCTCAGTGAAACTACATCCTTCACTTCTTTGCCATACAGGACTCACTGCCACTCACACTTGACTGTAATCAGCGGAGCGCGCACCTCCTAAAGCGCGCTCACGAGTGCACGTTATCCCGTGAATGCGCAAACGAAACCGGTGTTGATGCTGCTGTCCCATAGCAACAAAATAATCTAAACCTTATCTCACACAAACATTAAACAATTCGATTAATGTGTTTACGCGCTTTAAAGCAATACGGGTGTTCTTAGAATATCGTTCAAAACGCATTTAGGTAGGATTCCTGCGATTTAAAAATAACACATTCATGATTTTTTTCGGGGGAAAAAAGCTAATTGTATGTGACGGCGTGAAACAGTATTGAACAAAGCTCATTTTCATGCACAGCCTTGTCTGTGTTTTTAATTCACAACTCCGTTAGGTGGTGCATCCCATTTCTCACTCTCTGATCCCATCAGTCCAACTAATTCCGAGACATTCCGAAAACAGACGGTTGGAGCCGAAGCGCTGCACGACCATTTACGGAAATTCACGAAAGATTCCGGAAGAGACCTCACGACGGGAAGCAGCAGCAAGCTAGTCAAGACTCCGGACCATTCCGTCTTGACCACGTTGTACAAAACGTTTTATTTCTGTCAAACATTATGTCTGTACTATGTTATAATAAAGGATGTGGACAACGTTTTGATCCTGACAAGAATTCAGATGGTAAGACTTAACAAACAAACGATAGCCGGATGGCTATGGTAGATAGCAGGGCAAATGCCGAAAGAAAACCTCATGTGTTTAAAAACGTTTAATGATATATATGTACTATTACCGAATATGGCCTCCTCCCAAGATTCACATATTAGCTTTATTTATATGTAATTTATCATTTTAATTTAGTGAGGCATCTACAATGTTGGTCATTAACGTTTGAATGATGCTTAATCAATAGCTCGGATTTCGTCAAATATTTTTTAGTTTACAGATGGCAGTTGTTGGTGTAGCAAACTTGATCTACACTGACATGTGACTATATTCTTCTGACGTCACATTTCACACTATCAATCTTTTCTCGTCCATAGACGCATGCACATACCACCCTGGAGTGCCAGTGTTTCATGATGCATTGAAGGTGTGGACATGCAAGAAGATCAGTTTACTTATTAATGTGAAATTTAAGCGTTCTGTTGTGTTACTAAGAGTTAAACTCATTATACTGTGTCTTCCATTACTTCCCAGGGTTGGTCTTGTTGTAAGAGACGAACAACTGACTTTTCGGATTTCCTCAGTATTGCTGTGAGTGTTTTTCTGAGTTGAGAATGAATGAGCGTTTTCGTTGATAGAGTTTTAAAACTGTTGTTTGTATTTATGAATCTCTTAGGGTTGTACAAAAGGCCCTCATAATCAAGAGAAGCCCTCTGAGCCTGTTAAACCAGAAGTGAAGTCCTCTGTGGAGAAGAATGTGAATGATGTGAAGCCAAAGTTTAATGAATGCATCACCCAAGCACCAAAACCTCTGGAGTCTATTCAGCGACCAAGGTAAAAGCACACTTGGAGAGGACAGGGTCTTCCCCATTTGTATTTTCTGGCTCATTAGTTCCGATGTTCAGCAGATAAAGTAATGCAGCATTAAATCTACTATAGGGAACAAGTTCTTCTCATTAACACTTCACCCAGCCAAAACCCACATTGATGTTACAAGCACTTAAGGATAAATGACTAAAAACAGCCGTTTTAATTGTCTTTGTAGTCCAGATGAGCCTTTCTCCATTCTACAACAGAAGATCTCTCCTTCACTCAAACAGGCTTTAGAAAAGCTTAAATTAACTGAGGAAAATGCACAGGAGATAAAGGGTAAGAACAGTCTGACCATCCATTTCCCCACCTTTTCTATATTTGTCTTTTATTCTGATGCATTTTATTCTCTTTCTTGTATTATAGAGGAGGATAGTGATGAAATTAAGATAGGAACGTCCTGTAAGAATGGAGGCTGCAGTAAGGTACTATTCTCTTTGCTGGCTTCTCTGATTAGAATCCATGGCACGTTGAGTCTCCTTAGTCTATTATGAACAATAGATTCTCATTATTCTGTTTTTCAGACGTTCAGCGGACCAGCCAGTGATGATGAGACATGTTTGTATCACGCTGGTGTACCTATCTTCCATGAAGGGTAAATTAGCACCCAATCAAAATTGAATACAACTGCTAGAAACTACTTGAAAAGTTTAAATGGAAATCTCAGATATATCCATGGACTCAGAAATTAAGCGCTCTTTTTATCCTTCCTAATAAAAGGATGAAATATTGGAGCTGCTGTAAGAGGAAAACCTCAGACTTCAACACGTTTCTGTCTCAGGAGGGCTGTACCCGAGGAAAGCATCAGTGGAAGAAAAAAGATACAGTAAGTCTCTGCCATGAGATTTAAAAGTCAAAGCACTATATTACTTTAATTGGATTTCTTTCTGTTTTTTCACATCCTGTCCAATAAAAAAATTTAGAGTAATCTGGCCTTTTGCAGGTCTATATCCAAGTTCCAAATGAACAAATAATTTGCTGAAGGCCATAATGTTGAATACATTTACATGTGAATCCTGTTTTAATGGAGCATGACATTTTTCTGTGTGCACAGGGAAAGAAGGTTGTGCCATGCAGGTTTGATTGGCATCAAACAGGAAGTCAGGTTATCATTTCCATTTATGCCAAAAATTCAGTACCGGAGCTGAGCTCAGTGGAGGGGAACAGCACTGTGGTAAGACACCAAGGTCACGTCTGTTGGATTTTATGCTGACATTACATGGAAAGTCTCATAGGTTTAATTTTAGTGTTTTTTTTTTTGTTTAACCACTAATTTCTGTGCTCAATATTTTACTGTATAATTTTACATTTATTTGCAAGATATTATATAGCGGTGATTTAAAATGTATAAAACAGTGTTTTTTTTTATTCTTGCAGCTCAAAATCCACATTATATTTGAAGGAGAGAAAGAGTTTGAACAGCAGATCAGTTTGTGGGGGGTGAGTATAGACTTGTAAAGTACTTTTATTAAAGCTGAAGTGAATAGGCAGTTTCCACTACAGATCATGCCTAACAACACCACTTAGCCATTTTAAAATCAGTGCTTTCTGAGGTTTTTTGCTTTTAACGCAAACTTTAGCACCATAATACAAAGGAAGCATCGAGTTATTTAATAATTCTAAGACTTTTGTCCATGTGCTTTTCTCTTTAGGTAATCGACGCGAGTAAAAGTTTGGTGAACATGATGGCTACCAAAATTGAGGTTGTGTTGAAGAAGGCAGAACCGATGTCATGGGCCCGACTAGATCTTCCACCTGTAGCTCCTCCAAAGGAAAAAGAAAAGGAAAAAGATGCTGACAGTGAGGATGAGTGTGATGATTAAATTAAGAGACTGTAAAAGAACCACTATTCTCTGAACAGAAGTGGGAATCATTTTCTTTGGTTCTCAGGTTTGATACATAATGAAGCATGAATGTGTTATGTAAATTCTGAAAGCTCTTCATGTTTGTCCAAGGTCGAAATTATAGATTTATTGTACAGGGCATGCTTAGAGGGTTTTTCTGAGAAAGCTCTCGCTCAAAGAACCAAGTTATTCTAATACAATATTTTGATTCAGACCAAAATGTGTGCCGTCCTAGTAAATGGAGCCTTTCACATTCCTTTGTTTTGTTCTTTGGCTGACACAAATAGTCATTAAAGCTGCCTTAATTAATATTGGTTTATCCAGTGCAGGAGTGCATTCATGCTGAGATGTCAAGGTAAAAATGCACATTTTCTTGTGAAAGATTACCAAAATGACAAGTGCTGTGAAAGTTAGTTTACCGATTTAAAAACACCTGTACAACCCAGGAATTTTTTTGTTGTTGAAAAAAAAAAGCATTGTAAAAGTCCTATGCGATGGCAGGGTGGTTCCATTATTTTATTTTTTTCCCAAAACCTCAAAAGCTTCTCCAGTATGAAAACCTAATTTATGTAAATCATTAGCTGTTAAATGAATTAAACAGATAGTTCACCCATAAGTAAAAATCCTATCATTTACTCACCAAGCTGTAAGGGGAAGAAGTGCTCTCATATTCAACAGAAACTAACTTGCATAGGGTTGTAACAACCTGAGTGTGAGTCAGTGACCATTTCCATTTTTGGGTGAACAATCCCTTTAAATGTCAATATATTTCACTACCCTGAAATGATCATAAAGTCCTTTCAATTTTGACCAGTCACGTACAACAATAGTCATCTTTAAACTCTAACAATGACAAAAAACTGTTACATGTATATACTCCTTCAGTTTCATATAGGACAAGGAGAATTAAAGGGATAGTTCACCCAAAACTGAAAATCCTATCATTAATTACTCCCCATTGTCATTCCAAACCTGCAATACCTTCGTTCATCTTCAGAACGCAATTAAGATGTTGGATGAAATTTGAAAGCGTGTCCCTGCCCAAACGTCAACACAATTACCACATTCAAGGCCCAGAAAAGTAGTAAGGAAATTGTTATAGTCCACATGAAATCGTTTAACCATAATTTTATGAAAATACTTTGTGCAAAGAAAACATAACTTTATCCAACTTCTCTTCCATGGCAGTTGAACCACTGATGAAGCTCTTAGATTTAAAAAAAAAAAAAAAAAAAAAAAAAAAAAAAAAAAAAAAAAAAGCAGTGTTTCGAAGGTATACAAAGGTCTCATGGGCTCAGAACAGGAGAGCAAGTAACTAATGACTGGACCTTCATTTTTGGGTGAGCTACCTCAAGTACTCATATACAGTAAACAAAACCATTTATGATGAAACTTATAAAGTTGACATAGCATCTACAATCCTCAAACTGTGCAACCTTGTGTTTACGTTAAGTCTTGTACAAATTTTAACATCTACCTTGCCCCAAGATCTGAAAGAAAAGGATAGGCCAGTACATACTGCAAAAGTCTCTTTATTTAGTTAAAGCTTTTTTTTATTTTTTTTTAAATTAGTAAAAGAAATCAAAAGTCAAATCTCTTTTGGACCTCAGATGCTCCAAAGACAAAGTTTGCATCTGTGGCTTCAGTTGTCAGGCACTGATCTTCACCATCCTGAGTGTGCAAAGGAGAGCATCATGGGGAGACACAGATGGGGGTACCACATGAATGCGTTAGCAAAAAAAAAAAAGCATCTTTACAGTTTTGCAGGTTCAAAGTGCATTTGCAAACAAAAGCATTACAACAGCATTTGACAAGAAACTTACCCATCCCAACAAAATCACTCAAGTACCCACCTCACTGAAATACTTTTCAATAAGCGCTTGAGCCGCCCGATAAACCGCATTGTTTTCATGGTTTTGAAGGAACTCAATTCGATCCAGCCCTCCCACTTCCTCCACCAACAAACAAAGCTTATCCACCTCCCCAAGTTTCTCAGCAGCCTGTAGAAGGCACACAGTTAATATTTAAGCATATCCCTCACAACACCAAGCACAGGGAGTTGCAGTAGGGTTTTACATATTCTCTTTGAAACCACACATAATGGACTCACCAAGAAAATGTTATTTATGGCATCTAGGATGACCAGGACAGTCTTTGTGTCTTTAACTTGAAGCAAGTTCAATATAGCCTCTAAAGCTCCACACTTGACCAGATGAACAACTTGGTCCACAGTCCCACCACTTGTGTAGTTGGTCACTGCCCATACTGCCTCTCGCTGGGTCTTGAAGTCACCCTGCAAAAATAATTTGAAGATGTGCAAAGAGAGCATCCCAAAGAGTCATAGATTCTGGCCAAATGGATACTAAAAAGTGGGTAGACTGCGAGGATGCATTGCCCAGTTCGTCTGCAAAGTAGATAACCATTTACGAATTTATGAACCCCAATAGTGAACAGATGCTAAAATCAAAGTCAAATTAAGATATAGCTGCAAACATTAGCAACAATCAGCAACTCTTGCATAAGACCGAATTTAGTATAAACTCATGTACTTCATGTAAATTACCTCAAAGATTTGACAAAGCACGTTACAATATACTTTTGCCAACTAGAAATGCAACTACATTTCAAGAAGCCCCAGGAGGGACTGCTTGTATAATTGGCCTCATTTTATGCCCAGCTTTAGTAGAAGCATGCAATCAAGTCGAAGCCAGAACATTTTATGGGCAACTCCGCGTGGGCAGAAGCCATTCAACATGCAAGCAAGGCATCGGTTACGACATACATTCCTTAGGAGATCCACTAGAGGAGCCAACAATCCACATGTGATTAGCTGTTGGATCTGTTGGCAGGGTCCAGCTGCAATGTTGGACACTGCCCAAGCTGCCTCCTTCTGAACACTGGATTTAGGGTGTCGCATCAGCTGGGGCAAGGCGTTCAACACGCCTGCATCAATGGCCGCTTGCGTCTGCAGGTCTGAGCCACTCACGATATTCCCAATTGAACGTAGGGCTGGTGTCTAGAGCATATTGGAGAAAGCCTTTTAAGCTGGGGTGCTGAAACTCGGTCCTGGAGGGCCAGTGTCTTGCCGAGTTTAGCTCAAACCCCAATGAGACACAGCTGAACCAGCTAATCAAGCTCTTACTAGGCATACTAGAAATTTCCGACGCTTGTATTCAGGCAAGTTGGAGCTAAACTCTGCAGGACACCGGCCCTCCAGGACCGACTTTGGGCACTCCCGTTTTAAGCAATTCCACTTCAACACCAAAAAGATCAAACCACTAAGGTACTTACCACCACAGCAAGTTCCTCAAACCCCAAGAGCTCAACCAACCGTGGAAGGATTCCAGTTGAGATGACCACGTCAATCCGCTCATTGGGTCCATCAGTGAGGTATGAAATGGCCCAGCATGCATCAGACAGGATGGATTTGTCACTATGGTGGAGCAGTTGGATTATGGAGGGGAGCATTTGTTGGACTGCACTGAAACGAGGGAAGGGATTCTTGTTCCTGCAAAGGTTTGACAGGGTCCATGTAAGGTTTCGAAGGTATCCCACCTGCAAAACATTTTGTGGGTTACATTATGCATTTACACTTGCAATTCCAGAGGTGTGGAGTGATCAGAAGAAACTCACCGGAGCATCTGGCGTGAGCCGTGCCAACAGAGCAGGGATGACGCCGCAGTCAATCAGGGCATCTCGATATGATGGACCGTCACCTGAAAGGGAGAAAGGACACCTTGGCAAATGGTTTTCAATCTTTAGAAGACTACAACTCACACCTTCATCCTTTGTTCCTCTCTGAACATTCTAGAACAGAGGTCTTTAACCCCGCTTCTGGGGGCCCCACTCTCCTGGAAAGAGTATTTCCAACCGCCTCAAGAACACCTGCGTGCAATTTTCAGGCAGTCTTGAGGAGCTTGATTGGCCACTTCAGGTGTGTTTGACTAGGGTTGTAGCTAAACTCTTCAGGATAGTAGGTCCCCAGGAACAGGGTTGAAGACCTCTGTTCTAGAACCTAAGTTTCACCACACAGGCCCCTTTCCACCAGCAGGAATCAGGTGCTTTTCCACAGGCAAGAGAGCCACCACAAAGCCACGTCTAGTGTCACTGAATATGGAGGAATATCCGACCGGTGCACAACACCAAAGCACAGCGAGAGCGATTGGAGAGCAGACCACTCTTTAAGCTTTTGAATTGCTCTTGTGGTACTTTGGCAAACGCCCACCAGTCCGTGCAGCGCTGACATCCCGAACAAGCCTAAAATATCAACAGTGGCTTTGCGAACCTATAGTCGTCAACATTTGAAGTGAATCATAAAAGTTCTAAGTTGTCCTAAGACAAGAACAGGTATTGTTTGGGTTTTAGGGCAACTTTGAGAAAAAGTTTTGATCCACTTCAAATGTTGACTACTGTACATAGGCATCAAAACACGGCAAATCAAACACATTTGCATTCACTGCTATTTCAAAGAAAGCCTGGTCAAAAGTTTGTCTGTCTTGTTCAGGGGTGCCCAAGCTCGGTCCTGGAAGGCCAGTGTCCTGCAGAGTTTAGCTCCAACTTGCCTCAACACACCTGTCTGGAAGTTTCTAGCACGCCTAGTAAGAGCTTGATTAGCTGGTTCAGGTGCGTCTAGTTGGGGTTGGAGTTAAACTCTGCAGGACACCGGCCCTCCTTTGGGCACCCCTGGTCTTGTTGGTCACAGTAAACCCACCCCCCAGCACCTAAAGCAAGTGGTTCTTATTAGACCAGCAATGTTATGGTGCTCCTAATGAACCACTTTTCCTGGTTTCAAACTGGCGCTTTGGGTGTCAAAAGACAAAGCGAATTGAATCTAGGCTCTGGCTCCAAACCAGCACTCAAACTGCCTTGGTGGAGAAGAGGTAACATTAAGGTGATGATACTTTGGGCAATTTTTGAACAACGTTGCCATCAACAGGCAACCAGGTCAGACACCGGGCCCATGACTGATCGGAGTATCCTGATAGAAAGTGCTTGGGCACTTTCCCCATGCTCAACATTGCTCGGCCACATTGCCCAACAATACTCCTCAAAAAGTTGTCCTGTGCATCATCAGCTTTAGAGTACAAGTGTTCTACTGCCACATTCTTTTATGACGTAGAAGCCCTATGAAGTTTAAAGTATCCTCACCTGCAATGTTGCCTAAAGCCCAGACAGCCTGTTCACTGATGTTCAGCATTGGTGAAGCCAGCAGGGCAATGAAGGCTGGCACTGCCCCGTGCTCGACCACCTGCTGTGTGTGCCAGGAGGTGCCAGATGCTACATTAGTGAGAGACCAGGCAGCCTCAAACTGCAGCGTGGGGTCATCGTGCCTTCCTAGAAACTCCACAAAGCGAGTCAGAAGTCCAGCTTCTACGATCTCCTTCAGGGGAGGGTTCCTCTCCCGAGAAAGCAGCTTCCTGTAGGCATCAATTTAAAGGTAATGCTGTATAAAATGATTTGAGATTACTGATGAGGTTAAGACTGGTGACTGTACCTAGCTGCTTGACAACCTTGTCTCTGCTTCTCTGGGCAGTCACTGTTCACATTTGCAACAATTTCTTGAATTGTTGCAGATATGACCTTAAAATGAAAACACAGGTGTATTATAAACAAAATGAACAGGGAGTACTATAAAAATTAGGTCTAATTAAGGGTTTAGCTAGCAAACAACCTGTGCGTTGTCAGTGTTATACTCTGGTGACAGAGGCTCCTCATCTCCCAAGGAAATATTCCTCTTCTTCAAAATACTTTCAACCCTGTGAGCTTTTCTAAGCTCAACGCATTCTGCAATTCTGCGGTCACGCATTTTCTGCAAGCACAGATAGGATGTGAAGCCATCAAAAGATTTTAAAAAGTAAACCACTGAAAGGGGGAAAAATAGCTAGTATGGTTGCACAGCTCACCGTTGGCTCCTTCCCCTTATTTTTGAACTTGGACATGCGTTTATCAGACAGATTTTCAGTAGGCATTTTGAAGTAGCAGTAGTTCAGTAGGCTCAATCCACTAGCCAAAGGCCAATCAATGCTAACAAACTTAAACAAGAGGTTTTAAGATCAAACGTTACAATAACGGGAAGAACAGGGAGCAGGAGTTAGTATACAAAACAGATCTCTCAATGTCAGGTTCAACTGCAATAACAAGCAATCAGCTGCAAAGAGCAATAAATAGACCAGCACAATTAGAATCAGGTGATATTAATTTGTAGCCTTGATGCAAGACCACATCAGAGGATTTACACTTTGTTTGGTGTGAATAAAATCGTGTTTGATGTTTTGGATCACACAACTACAGTATAATAATAAAGTCAAGTGATAACCAGCTAATGCCACAACCTGATCAAAATATGATTTTTATCTTTTTTTTTCAAATGTTTTCTGTAAAATAAAAAGTATGTTATTGCCATCTAGAGGCCAATAGTGATATAGTAAGATGTAGAGGAGCTATATATATATGCCTGTATTGCTGTCCTTTTTAATGTATATACTGTATGACCTTACAGATTAATTGTTGTATACAGTTAATTTCGAATCACTTTTATATATACATTTATAGTATAACATTTATATAAAAAAGTACATTTTAAAACAGTTCATAAAAAGTACACAAAACATGCAAAATGTTTATATAAAATGTACTACAAAATAAATCTAAATAAAAAAAACAGTCAAAAGTGTTTGAACAGTAAGATTTTTAATGTTTTTTTTAAGAATTATCTTCTGCTTACAAAGCATGCATTTATTTGATCCAAAATACAGCAAAAGCAGTAATATTGTGAAATATTTTTACCCTTTAAAATGACTGCTTTCTATTTGAATATATTTAAAATGTCATTTATTCCTGTGATTAAAATCAAAATTTTCAGCATCATTACTCTAGTCTTCAGTGTTACATGACCATTCAGAAATCATTCTAATATGCTGATTTGCTGATTATTTAAACAGTAGAGTACTTTTTTTGGATTCTTTAATGAAAAAATAGCTCCAAAAATCAACATTTATCTGAAATAAATAGTGTATAATTAAATTTTTTACAAAAGATAAATGCTGTTTTTCTGAACTTTCTATTCATCAAAGAAACCTGAAAAAATTCCACTCTGCTGTTTTCAACATAATAATAATAATAATAAATGTTTTTTTAGCAGCAAATAAAAATATTAAAATGATTTCTGAGAGATCGTCTGACTGGAATAATGATGCTAAAAATTCAGGTTTAAAATGAAAATTTTTAAAATATATTTAAATAACAGTTATTTTTAATAGTAAAAATATTTCAAAATTCTACTGATTTTGCTGTACTTTAGATGAAATAAATATTAAAAAAAATCTTACTGTTAAAAAACTTTTCACTGATAGTGAATCTTTTTTCATGAAGCTTTATATAAATTATTAATAATAAATGTTTGAAAGCACAACTATTCACAGCCTCACTTGGATTTGCTCCAGAAAAACATCTTTGCAAGTATTACATATTGTACTATTAAATATTTTATGTAGCCCTGTATAGTATTACTAGTTATCTGAAGGTGATCAATAACAGTAATTCCCAATAAGGTGTACAAACGAATATGTAAAATTGGGTTACACTTGTAGTAAAATACAGAGGTAGATGTTTAAGTTTCTTCTTTCTTCTTTGCAGCAAAACATTGTCAGATGGACTGGACTCAAACCTAGAACTGTCAAAACTTCCTCTTTAATGTTTGTAAGTCTGTTTTTCCACTACAGTTTCATCAATTGTTTTAGTTTTAAAGCGAATCACTTTAATAGTGGGCAAATTAGGGGTTGTAAAACAAGGTGACAATCTGTAATAGACAATCTAATATTTTTAGTTACCAGGTGATGGCGCTGTGGTTGTATGACTAAGTGATCAGAAATTCTGCATCTGAAAGCGGAAAGAAACCTATATATAAATCGTCGAACCTTTACAACTTTTTCATTCAGGCCTTTAATGTAAAAAAATTACCTTAACCAATCGGTTGAGATGTTCATGAAGAGGTAGGCTAAACCTTACAACACATAAGGCGGGTGCTCCAATAAAAATGAAATAGCCTTGTAGTTTTTAAAATATATCTTAGAGGTTTGTGGGTTTGCAGAAATAAATGATCAACTTCTACTGACTAAAATGTATTTAAAAATATGTTTAGAGTTTTCTTTTAGGCTACTTTTGCTTCAGACTAACAGATTACTTGTGTATGGTTTCATCTTCGTGATAGACTGCGAGAACGAGATGTAAATATTGAAAATAAATAAATAAAATAAAGTCACGTGACGCGCGCGAGAGTTGTCGCTGAAGTGAACGCGCACCGCACGCGCTCACTCCTCCCAAAGACACCCAAAGACACTTCGGTTGTGAGAACGCGAGCAATGGACCAAATGAACGACCGAACGGTAAGTTATATTACCACTGCTGCTTTTATTATTATTACAAACAATGGTATTTAACACTTTTTCAACAGAGGTCCAATACCTCACGCTTAAGTTCACGGTCACGTTTCTGTTCATTTGAACGGTCATATGCTGTATTTGTCTATGAAGTTCTTAAGTATGTGTTATGGCGATATATGAAATGGTGTTTTGCACATTTTTGCCATTCATATATTCAAAATCACTGGTTTATGGCTGATGCTTCGGACTGTATTTCAGCACCACGGAGAGCTCAGGCACCGAATGCTTCTTGGATCTTGTAACTTTTATGTTTACCACGTTTTTTCAGTTAATAAAGTACTTAATTTCTCTAACGTCTTGTTTAAATTAATCACATAGATAAAATAATGTACAGCAGCTACAAAAAAGAAAAGAAACACAGAGCAAGCTCTCTATGCAGTATGTATTTCTCTGTGCTGTTAACTGTTGGTGGTTTGTCACGAATCCAATTGAACAGAATGCACTTTATAAGTTTGTCCAACAATTTTGTGTGGATTCCAAGTCTGGAAACTGAAAACATACAGTCCTGCTGTTTAAAAATTCATCGTAGTTCCTTTGAAATCAAAGAACAACCTGTCAATAGGAAAACATGAATAGTACATCTGCTTTTTGAGCACAGGTGAGTATAAAGGATCAATCTTATTAAGTATACATGGGGTTCTGTGTACAACAGTGGTTCAGTCTATAGCAACAAAAATTACTATAAATTGTGGTTAGACATCCAAAGCAATCCCCAAATCCCTCTCCCATGTTTTCTTGACGTGATATACGGTATTATTTCCCCAAGTGATCTGTAAAAGTATGAGATATAGCCTTCAGACCCTGTAAACTGAAGGAAACAGCACAATGTTTTGTGATATGATGGCTCACTTGTAAGTAACCAAAAATCTTTCTGGGGAATTTTCTATTTATCTCTCTAAACTGTGTAACTTTTAAATAATTCATTTACAGTAATGAAAAGAGGTTAAAGAGGCAATATAAATATTCAGTGGCTGTAAATCTGCATAAGATCATTATGTTCTGGGTCTCAGTGTTGTGGAAAATCTCTGAGGTTTTGATTCTGAATGAATACATGAATCTGAATCGATACATATTTTAAAATTTACATGCTTTTCGTTTCTAACAGGTCATTGTTAATGATGCCCCTCATTACTGAGATCCACCAGAACTTCTTCATCTGCGTTTCAACTTTGTTTTCCTCCTGATCTCGAGATATTTAGAGGAAGGCAGAAAAATCCTCACACTTTAGAATAAGACGTTGCCCTGGCGACAGCTCATCCTTATCACGACTCTCACAAATATGCACCTCTGTGATTCAGTGGGAGGTTGATGATCTCCAGGGATATTGTTCTGAAGATTTCTGCTTCTTGTGACTTTTTCAGATGCCCTGAGGGACCTACCGGTATTCGACACTCTGATCTGAGAGGGCCGAGGAGATGGGGATTTTACATTTGCTGGTGTTTGTTCTGCTCGGAGACAGATTGGGTCCTACAGACATTTTAGCGAAGGCCCAAGCCAGCGAGCGACGGGTCTTGGCACACATTCCCGGAGACATCATCATCGGGGCTCTCTTCTCCGTCCATCATCAGCCGCCAGCCGACAAGGTTCACGAGCGCAAGTGCGGAGCAGTACGCGAGCAATATGGCATCCAGCGGGTGGAGGCCATGATGCACACCCTGGACCGCATCAACGCGGACCCGCACATCCTACCCAACATCACGCTGGGCTGCGAGATCAGAGACTCGTGCTGGCATTCGGCTGTGGCTCTGGAGCAGAGCATCGAGTTCATCCGTGACACTCTAGTCTCAGCCGAGGAGGAAGAGGGCATGTCTAAGTGTTCAACCGAAGGTGGAGGGACACCTATGCAAGGGAAGAAGCCCATTGTGGGGCTCATTGGGCCTGGATCTAGCTCTGTGGCCATCCAGGTTCAGAATCTCCTTCAGCTCTTCAACATTCCCCAGATTGCATATTCAGCAACCAGTATGGATCTCAGCGATAAGTCTTTGTACAAGTACTTTATGAGAGTGGTGCCCTCTGACGCCCAACAGGCCAGAGCGATGGTGGACATTGTCAAAAGATACAACTGGACCTACGTATCTGCCATTCACACTGAAGGTATGTGATCTTTTCCCTCTGGGGAAGCATTTTTCTTTATGGTTATAATGAGATTTTCCACAGTTCGAAGAAAGACGCTTCTTAAATCTGCCCTGAAACTCTTGAGCGTATTCATTTTTTAGTTCAGGAAGTTTAATTTCTTCCTCGCATTAGAATTTCACAAAAGTCTTCCGGTGAGAAAGCCAGATTTCCACTAGCACGTAACGCTATTATTTAAAGTGTTAAATCTTCCACGTTCTCAAAGTGAGAGATTTTCCTGAGGGATTTTATTAGGTGATAATGTATCACTCTGTCTGTTGCGGTTCACCTTTATCTTGGCCTAAACAGCGAAATCTCTTTATTATTCATAGAGGGAAATGTCACATCTTTTAAGGAGTCCTCATAAAAAGTTTATGTCTCTTATGCAGCATGTTCAGCGTGTAGTCAATTAATTTAATCCAGGCATCTGCTAATCATTTTTATGTACTTTTTAATTCAATTATACTTGGTTACAAGATTTAGCACCATTTGAACTGCATTAAGTCAAACTTCAGTAACGCTTTAATTTAAGGACTACGGCTGCATTTCCCAAAAGCATCGTAACCCTAAATTAATTGTAGAACCATTGCAACCAATGGTCTCTAGGATCAGCTTAAGCCTGGAATATTCTACATGATTTTTGCCCCAATTTTACCCCAATTTACAGTCTAAAGAAGTTGACGCCAGTTGGCAAAAGTCAGAGCCAGTCTGCAGATTAGAGTTGACAGATTTCACAGAAAATTGTGTAGTGTATGATGTTAACAGACTCTGGTTTTTAGCTTCAGACTATGATTCCATCCACTAGGAGGATATCAAACATGTTTGATATTTTCAGACGATTTTAGAACACATATGTGACCCTGCACCACAAAATCATTCATAAGGGTCAATTTTTTCAAAGTGAGATTTATACATCATCCATTTATCATCCATTGATGTATGGTTTGTTAGGATAGGACAATATTTGGCCAATATACAACCATTTGAAAATCTGGAATCTGAGGATGCAAAAAAAATCTAAAAATTGAAAAAAATCGCCTTTAAAGTTGTCCAAATGAAGTTCTTACCAATGCATATTACTAGGTTTTGATATATTTACAGTAGGAAATTTACAAAATATCTTCATGGAACATGATCTTTATTTAATATCCTAATGATTTTTGGCATAAAAGAAAAATCAATAATTTTGACCCACAGTGTATTGTTGGCTATTGCTATAAATATACCTGTGCTACTTATGACTGGTTTTGTGGTCCAGGGTCACATATTGTTTTCATTCCTCACACATCTCCTAGCAACAAGATGCACATTTCTGTGTGAGTTTGTTGTGATCCGAACATCTTTGCTAGTGTATGATCATCAGTCATGTAGTGTATGATGACAAGTTTTGCTCTGTCACTATTTACAAAGTCAGTAAGTGTATGATGCCTAGCGTTTTAAAAATCTATTCAGATTTTAAATGTCTTGTAGTATGTTCCAGCCTTTAGCTTACGATGCTTTTGAGATGCACAGCGCAGGTCTCACTATTAACTAGCATGCATATTATTAGCATATTAGCTGGCTATTAGTACTTGAAAAGCACATATTAATGTGCTTATTCTGCATGACCACATTATTGTAGTTTGTAGTTAATAGTTAGTTATTAGTGAGAATTGTACTGTTAAAATAAAATGTGACCCAAACTTTGTTCTGAATGTGCATAGCAGTGTTTGTACGGCTGACTGAGATTATATTATAGTTCTTATTGTGAATTAGTTTGTATTTTCTCTTTTTTTCTTTTAAGTTTTAGTAATTGTGTTGTGTTTTTGTCATTTTTATTATTATTTTTTTTTAAATATTTAATTAATTTATTTTTTAATAATAAATATTTTATTAATTCAATTTTTATTAATTTAATTTATCATTAATTTTGAACTTTCTATATATATATATATATAATAGTTTTTACTTTTTTAGTTAGCATTTATTTTATATCAAGTGAAAAATATGCTTTTTTATGGTTTTAGGTGTAGTTAACTATTGACTATGAAGTATTAACACAGGTGAGTAGTTTAGTGTATATTACAATGTCAGGTAGTATAAATACTTTTTTGTATATTGGATTTCAAATAATGAAAAATGTTATTTATGGTTTTAGTTTATTAGCTAAATCTATTAACGATTAAATATTAACCCTAATGCATAGTTTACTGTATATTACAAACTCAAACAGTTTGGCTATAGTTTTAATTTTATTTAACTATTAACTATTAAATATTAACCCTAATGCACAGTTTACTATATATTATATTATATAGGGGAACTATTAACTATTAAATATGAACCCTGTTGCATAGTTTACAAACTTAAGAGGTTTAGCTATAATTTTAGTTTTATTTAACTATTAACTATTAAATATTAACCCTGATGCATGGTTTACTGTATATTACAAACCCAAGCAGTTTGGCTATAGTTAATTGAAGAACTATTAAGTATTAAATATTAACCCTGATGCATAGTTTACTGTATATTACAAACTCAAGTGGTTTGGCTATAATTTTAGTTTTATTTAAATATTAACTATTAAATATTAACCCTGATGCATAGTTTACTGAATATTACAAACTCAAGCGGTTTGGCTTAATAAAGAACTATTAACTATTAAATATGAACCCTGATGCATAGTTTACAAACTTAAGTGGTTTAGCTATAATTTTAGCTTTATTTAACTATTAACTATTAAATATGAACCCTGATGCATAGTTTACAAACTTAAGCGGTTTAGCTAAAATTTTAGTTTTATTTAATTATTAACTATTGAACATTAACCCGATGCATAGTTTACTGTATATTACAAACTCAAGCGGTTTGGCTAGAAGACTGATGACTTCACAGACAGGTGTTAATTGCCAGCAGGTAGTTAAATATGGAGCCCACCCCAGTTTTCACCCACATACAGAACAAGGAGCTGTGAAATACTCCCTAATGTTGATTAATTTGCGTGCATATTCTGTAGCTCCATTAGTATTATATCATACTTTGACATTTGCAATTTGTGGGCTCATTTGTGAGCTCTATTGATAACATAGACCAAATGTTTGTAGTCACATTGGATTTGACTTGTGTTTAACAAGCTTGTCAATCAGCATGCTGAACACCAATGGAGAACAGGTGTTTGTGCCTAGTTTAATATGAAAATAGCCAGTGAAATTACTAAAGACATGTTAAGGAAAGCTGTGTATATAATAGAAGAGTTCAGATGCAAGACCAGCTAAATCCATCTAACGTCTTTCTTTAAAAAATGCATTTTTATCAGGCTCAGATGTATAGGTTTCTATGTAAGTACCGGTACTTTTGAAGTATTTGATGGGCGCATAATATGTGTCGAGAGCATTCACTCAGTATCATTATCTCATTTTTGACCAAGATGGCTTTTTGCTGGTTTTGCATCTGAACTCTTTGTATTTTATGGGAGGTATTGGAAAGCAAAAGTTTCCTTTCAAACTAAGGCCATTCAGACGATGTTAAGCAGCATCATACCTTTCTGCAGATTTGTCTATTGTCTATTGTTTCATCATGTTCAAATGTGTCTTTGATGTTTGAAAACACCCCCATAATGCTTTGCATTCAGCGCTAATACACGCTCATGTATTGTGTTGCTGTTGCGCTTTTGTTTTGGCCTTTTTTGGCCTCGTGACAGACCATAGAACAAACAGAAATCATTAGCTGAAAGGCGATCATGATGATCATTTACATCTTTAGCTCCGTTTTCAGCGTCTGTGGGCGTTTAATGAATTTTCCTGTTTGAGTGAACGCACTGTTTAAAGACTTGTCGCTTCAGCAGTGTCTGTCTCTCTGTAGGAGGGAAAGAGAACGTTGAGGTCATTAAAATATCTTTGTTATTGTGTGCAGAGGTCATTTTACCCACATTTGTTATTTCTTCTAGCAGCAATTTCTTTATCGATGGAAAGCCTGTGAAATATTATGTAACTCATTTTTTAATTATATATCCATTTTTATCTGAGACAGAAGGTTCTGGTGAAGTTTGAGTGCAGCGAGGGAATTAATTCACCGAACTGGCACAGAGGAATGGAGTGAAAGATTTGAAGAAGATCTTCCCTAAGGAGAGAGATTAGAAATGAAGTCATGCGCATTTGGAAGTACACTTCTCAAATCTAAGACTTCACAGAGATGAAGAATGAGATGCATTCGATAGTCAAGTCAAGTTATGCATAGGTTATGCTCTATGGTTTTACATTTTATTAATTATCCCTCGATTAATTACACAATGGCAATACAAAACAGGATGCTAAATATTGAAAATTTTGTTCAGTAAATGCATTTTGTTTCTTTTTCTCATTCGTTTTTTTTTTTTTTTTTTTTTTTTTAATTTTGATATAATCATACTGATTTCAGTCATTTTAGCAAACAGTTCAGGATGTTCTAGAGCAAGACAAAGCATAAAACATCACAGAATCTTTTGCTAATAGTTGATTCTTGGATTTTTGTTTTTCTATCAAAAGTGATCAGAAAAATGATCAGTGGTGATGATGTCATCGATTTGCATATGTTAGTTAAAGGGTAACAAAATAATATCTGAAGTTAGTTAAAGGGTTACAAGATGATATTTAAAATTCATTAAAGTGTTACAATAGTATTTAATATAAAATCTATTATTTGGACACTAGTTTGGGGTTTGCTAGTAAAAAAACATGCCAAATCGGCTGTGTGGATCACTCCGCTGTGGAGACCCCTGATAAAGGGAGCAAGCCAAAAGAGAGAGAGAGAGAGTTTGGGGTTTGCTAAGATTTCTTATACTTACCAAGGCTCCATTTGTTTGATTTAAAATATAGTAAACAGTGATAGTGTGACATTTTATTACAATTGAAAGTAAATGTTTTCTATTTGAATATATTTTAGGATGTAATTTATTCCTGTGATGGCAAAGCTGAATTTTTAGCACCATTACTTTACTTTTCAGTGTCACATGATCCTTTAGAAATCATTACAATATACTGATTTGCTTCTCAAAAAGCATTTCTTATTATTATGAATGTTAAAAAAATCTGTTGCTTAATTGTTTTGTGAAAACCATGATTCATTAATAAACAGAAAATGTAAAAACATATTTAACATTTTTTGTAGCATTATAATTGTGTTTACTGTCATTTTTGATCAATTTAATCCATAATTGCTAAATAAAAGTGTTCATTTCTTTTTAAAAAATCTTACTGACCCCAAGCTTTTGAACAGTAGTAGTATACATTATTAATTAGGGCTGACGATTGTCTAATCTGTCGTTTATTCTGACGGTTAATCAAGTAATCGGATAATTATAATTATTTTTTTTTTTAAGTAATCAACAGCCTTTAAAATGACTTAAAATGCATATAAAATAGCAATGAGGCAATAATAATTAGTTCAAATAAAGTATCAAAAGCAAGTAATCATATGGTTTTATTGTACAAAACTGTTAAAATAAATCATGTGTTATAAACAAAAGAGCTTGTGAACATTAGGCAGATCATATCAGATGCCTGAAGAGGGCGCCAACGACCTGGCGATTGTTTTTACACTTTACTGGCGATCCAATCCTTGTTTAAACAACATTTATTCAAAGGTTCACTTAATATTTAATATTTGGCCATTTCCTTATGATAGAAAAGCTACAGCCATTGTAATTTCTTGAATACGTGTGAACTCAGAGTGAGGGTTTAAACTTTTATTTTGAAATCGCGACGTATTCTCCTGTTTGTGGAGGTTTATAAATGATTTATCATACAAGTATGCTGGCATAGCGCACGTTGCGTTCCCATGAACGTTATAATAAACCCAAACTCACAACAACATGCAGAGACGCTTTGCTTGTAACGTAAATGATAACAGTTAGTGTAGCAGCTTTTTCTGTGACTTAACCTGCATGCATGTAAACGGTTATAAGACCGTATATTAAACCTGCAACGCATAAATTTATTTAATTGAATCGTAGCGTTTGTGAATTCACAATATTATTATGCTTTAATATGATTCTAAATGGGTTTAATATGTGGAATACGCCAATTCCGGTATTTTGCCGATTACTCGACGCAGGCAAAAATGCAATCGAGGATTTTTTAAAAAACCGAATACTCAAATAAAATCGAAGAATCGTTGCAGCCCTATTATTGATATATGAAAATATCTGCTGCATTTTAGCAAAGTCTCTCCATATTTTCTCCATACGGTTCCTCAAATCTCTCATGTCCTGATGAACAGCATTTCTCACCTTGCAGACACAGTTTACTCACTGGAATGCTAATAGCAACCTGGGGTTAAGTGTTTTCCTCTGGGACGTGATGGTGATCCTTATGGTTCACATATCGCCCCTAGATATGAACCTACAACCTTTGGGTTACCAGACTGCCGTTAACCACTACGCTCACTCCTAATTTTTTTTTTTTTAGCTCCTTTACTTGAATGATCTTGTGAATGTTGTTTTAAGCCTCATAATCTCCATTATCAGAACTCATAATCTTGGGTGTAATTAAGATGTTTGTGCATTGATTTGGCAGAAACTGTAAAAGTCGATTTATTCGGGTGAAATGAAGCTGTATGTTTGCTCTTTGTCAAGCCATCTTTATCAAGCAATTGTATCAAATTCGCACCTCATAAAATGTGTGAAGACTGGGAACATTCCTCACACAAAAGTAGGTGACCTGATTTTTATGTAAATTGAGGGAGTTTACCCCTGACGCTTTATGAAAGAGGGGCACCATGGCCTGTTTTTCATTAGTTTTTCTAAGCATGAAAAAGTGAACTCTATTTTTATTTTAGAGACTTTTCAGTAAATATGACATCTCAGTTGACATTGCTTTTGGTTCAACAGTACAGGGCCATTTTGTGAGAAATCTAAATTTTCTATGATTGCTGGAAATTAGTATTCAATCTACTCTACCGAACACTTCAATACTTCCTCCACTGGCCCACCCAGTCAAGTCATGGTAATTTTGAGGAAGTAGGATAGATTTTATATGTAAACACCAGAAGAACTAATGATGAGAATAAAATGTGGGAAAGTTGTGAAAAACTTGAAACTTGTGTGTAGCACCTACAGCTATTCAATAACTATGTTTCCACCCACTTTTTATGCGCATTTTAAAGTATCCATCAGAAACAAGTGATGGAAACGCCAGATTTCGAAAATAAATTCCCTTAAATCGTAAAAAAAAAATTTTTTTTACATTTGCCTGAGGTGGTTTTTGACAAGAACAGGTTTATGCGAACAATGGGATATTGAAATGCGTTTGCCGAATATATTCCTGCATGCGCGTCAAAAAAGTCATGTGACTTTGCACTATTTTGAACATGTTTCTGGCTTAAAAATCATTTAATCTCTCAATCTTCAGGGAACTATGGTGAGAGTGGAATGGAGGCCTTCAAAGACATGGCGGCAAAGGAGGGCATCTGTATCGCCCACTCTGACAAGATCTACAGCAATGCTGGAGAACAGAGTTTTGACCGTCTTCTCGATAAACTCAGGAGTCATCTGCCCAAAGCTCGCGTGGTGGCGTGTTTCTGCGAGGGCATGACCGTACGCGGCATCCTCATGGCCATGAGACGTCGCCGCCTAGTTGGAGAGTTTCTGTTGGTTGGCAGGTGAGTAACCCAAAACGTACTCCATGCACATGAATTTATATTTTTGGCAGACATTTCTTATCAAAGCAATGGCAAGAAAACACTCCTGAAATTGTGCCTGTGAGCTGTGGCAAGCACTCTTGGCAGGTTCAGAAAACAAATCTTGTTTTTCCTCAAAGTGTAGGTGGTGTATTAGAAAAGCTTACTGTACATCTATAACACTTACTGCTGCAGAAAAAAACAACAACTGAGCAGCATACTTGGGAAATATTGGAGAGGAGACTGAGGGCAGTTGCCACATGTTTTACTCATGTGACTCTTTCTCAAGAGTATGTTTGGTTTTAAGTATATTTGTTTTTTTAATTTCAGACTCTGTTTAGAGGCATACCAATATGGAAGCCTGTTTCTGCCACTGAATAAAGTAAAAAAGTTTATTGCGGCCTTTTTATCTCACAATTCTGACTTTTGTTCTTAGAATTTCATGATACAAACTCACAATGCAGACTTTCTTTTAGAATTGTGAAATATAAACTCACAATTGCGAGTTATGAAGTCAGAATTGCGAGATAAAAAAACTTTTCTCGCAAATGCAAGTTTATATCTCGCAATTCTGAATTGTGAGTTATAAAGTCCAGTTTTGAAGGGGAAAAAAGAATGATATGTTCTCACAATTCTGACTTAATAACTAACAATTGCGTGTCATAAAAAGTCAGAATTGTGTGATATAAACTCACAAACTTTCTTCTCGCAAATGGTAATTGCTACCAGATTGCATGGATGATTTCCAGCCCAAAAGCTGACAAAAACCCGCCCACTCCAACAAAAAAAACTCCCAAAACTTTAACTGTCAAAATAATGTGAAAGAATGTTATTACCATGTCAGTCAAGGTTGATAAGAACTCCTTAAAACAAAATAAAGATGACAAAATATTATAAATATAGATACATTTCCCAAGTGGGAAATGGGGATTGTAGTACAATGACCATATCCCATGTCAAAACTCAAAATATTCATTTCCATACATAAAATGTATATTTTACAGTCACCTTTATGTAGATTGATCATAAACACAGCTAAAAGGCTTCCTACCAGTGCTCATCACAAAACTTAACATCTTGCACAGTTTTATCACAGGCAGAATGCAAAATGTTTCAATACAAGCATTTCAGTCAATTCTAATTCATGCAATATTTCAAACATTTAACCCACAGGAGAAAGTCAACAAAACAGTCCAAATTTTCTCCACCTGCCCAAGACAATTTTTACCCACACAATCAAATTCAAAACCGCCCAATCTGGCAACACTTGTTGCTACTCTTTATCTCATAATTCTGACTTTTTTCTTGCAATTCTGAGTTTATATTTTGCAATTCTTTTTCTAAGAATTGCATGTTACAAATTTGAAATACTGGCTTTTTTCCTCAGAATTGCAATATGAACTCCCAATTTGACTTTTTTTTTGCAAATGTGAGTTTATATCTTACAATTCTGACGTATCTCACAATTCTACAGTTGCGTATTATAAAGAGAAAAAAATCAATCCCAATTTGACGAGTCTACATCTTGCAATTCAGATTTTTTTCTAAGAATTGCGTGATACAAACTCGCAATTCTGACTTTTTTTTTATTTTAACTTCTTTCTTGCACGTGCAAGTTTATATCTTGCAATTTTGACTTATCTCACAATTCTAATATCTCACAATTCTGCAATTGCGTGTTATAAAGTCAGAACTGCGAGATATAAACTTTTTTTCTCAGAATTGCAAGTTTATATCTCGCAGTTCTGACTTTAGTTTATATCTCACAATTCTGTGAAAAAAAAAAGCAATTGCGAGAAAAAAAAGTCAAAATTGTGAGATAAAAAGTAGAAATTACCTTTTAATTTTCTATCCAGTGGCGGAAATGGGCTTCCATATACCAAAGAGTCATGAATATCCAGTTCAAAAATTTCACTGTAATTGCTGAGGAAGAAGTTTCCCACTATTGGGACATGTTATCATATATCTCATTACTGCATGTTGTCTTGTCTTCATTTAGTGCTTTTTCCAGAGATAGGGTCACACCATCAGCCAATTGTAGGTATTTCAAAGATATCTTTTGAATGTCCACCCATGCCTGTTGATCATCATCTGCAACTCTTTGCTTGTGTGTATGTGTGTGTGAGAGAAACTAAATCAAGATGGATCAAAACATGGAAGCAAGGCTCATCTTTCTGTCTGTTATCACCACAAATGTTGCCATCACCATCATCACCATCATCTTCACAGTCATCCACTGCTGAAGCAAGGTATGTGATTTACTGTATGTTCATTTCAGTGACAGGCACTGAAGTCATGTTATGTTAATGTCTCATCTTTAAGTAAGCCTGTTGATTCTGTAATGAAGACTTGAGAGGTTCTAATTGTGTAATGCTGGATCTGATTTTACAAGTACAGATGGTCTCTTAAACACTATTACACACGTCAACATTACCTAATAGGTTCTCTTCCCATTTAAGAAAGACATCAAAGACGCTTCAGCTATTTGCTAAAGATAATTGTTTATGACAGATTCTGTGAGAAGAATATTTTAAGAATTTGACTTGGCATCGACATGTTGAAAAATGTGCACGTGCTATTCATAGTGTCAAATGAAGTAAGAAATGATTCTTCCCATTTTTAATCTCCTGGAGTGTGACATCTAAATTACCTATTTTTAGCTTCACCCCCAATTCAGTTCTGGCTGTTCCATTAATAAATCGCTTATGGATATTACGGACTGAAATAATGTATTATGTCTTTGAGATACTAAACTAAGAATAATCCCTCCAATTTCTGCTTCTGTTCAGGAGCTCTTCGGTTGGATAATTAGGCGTTCGCTCATTGGTGGACGCGATGACTGTTGTATAAACCCTTAGAGGTGAAGCATGTCACTTTTTCAAAGTTAAAATACTTTCTCCTATCCCAGTTTTATTTACAGAGCTATTGGGAGTGTTTGGGAGAAGTGCACACCTCACCTTTATGGATGAGCTTACAATAAACTGACTGGATAAGAAAAAAAATAATAAAAATATCCGTCCTTCAATAATAACCTAAAAATGGTAACATGTAAATTAACTGGTTTTATTCAACAAAACATTGTGAAACATATGCCAAATAAATAGCCTTTGTTGGCGTAAATCTGATATTATTTTCTGTCCTTAATACAGCAGCTTCCCACATAAACGTGTATGTGTCATTCCTCCGTGGGCTAATTGTTAACAGATTAAAACTGTAATTTATACAGATTCCAAAACGTGAAACACCCACAGATATTTATTGTGCAACACTGATGGATAAAGCATATAAACTTTTAATTATTATTAGTTTTACATTTTATAATTGAATAAAAATCACTAATGGAGTTTCAAAAGGTTTGAGAGAAAACATTTGTTTTTTTTTTTAAAGAATGAGCTGTGAGCATTTCTCTCTTCTTCTCTAAAGAAATATTTTTGTGAGATTTTAAATTTTGATGTTATCCGTTCAAATATCCAACATCAATTTATAAAGTGCACTCTTTAAATGATTTTTTAAAGGGAAATATTTCTAATGCCCACTGTATTTTAAATCAAACTCCATTATTTTGAGATCAGCTCTTTTAAAGGGATAGTTCACCCAAAATATGAAAATTTTCTCATTAATTACTCACCCTCACATCATTCCAAACCTGTAAGACCTTTGTTCATCTTTGGAACAAAAATTAAGATGTTTTTGATGAAATCTGAGAGCTTTCTGACCCTGCATAGACAGCAACGTAACTGAAATGTTCAAGGTCCAGAAAGGTAGTAAGGACATTGTTAAAATAGTCCATGTGACATCAGTGGTTCAACCTTAATTTTAAGAAGCTACAAGAATATTTTTTGTGTGCACAGAAAACAAAAATAACAACTTTTTTTAAACAAAGGACTGTTTTAATGATGTCCTTACTATCTTTCTGGGCCTTGAATGTGTCAGCTGCATTGCTGTGTTTTGAGGGTCAGAAAGCTCTCGGATTTCATCAAAAATATTTTCATTTGTGTTGAAGATGAATGAAGGTCTTACAGGTTTGGGACGATATGAGGATGAGTAATTAATGACAGAGTTTTCATTTCTGAGCGAATTATCATTTTAAATCATTTTATAACCAGATGACGTGAAACTGAATGGATCTGGAAAATCATTGTTTTGGTGAAGTTTAACAGGCTGGTTGATTTGCTCTGTGGTAGGGGCCTATATTTTGATTATTTATGTAGTTTCTGAATATTTGAAGAGGATCTATTTCAGAAAATGGTGTCATGGTCTTTATTCTGGGCCTCTGGGCATTCCACACAGCTTGGATGTGCTGAAAGAAGATGCCATGTTTATGGGGGTGCCAGTGTGTTTGTGTGTGTGTGCTTGGGTGAGGTGTGTTTGCATGTGCATGAGTGGATGACCGAGTTTGTGTGTGTGTGTTTGTTTGATGAGGTGTCAGACACCACCTCCAGGGAAGGTAGCCGAATGTTGAGTTTTTTGGGGTTTTTTTTTTCTTTGGTTCAGTGAGAATGTGGCCACTGTGTCTCTGTTCTAGTTTCTTGATCTCTGTGTGGCTACAAAAGCGATAAATTGTCTCAAGACATTAAAAAACTATATGTGGTTTCTTTGGTATATTGGTTGCTTCCTGATTCATTCAAATGTGTAATACACCACGTATGCATGTTTGCTTTATTTAGCATTAATTCACTGAAAAAATTGTTCAAATTACCAATGTATTATGACAAAAATATTTGTAAAATATATACTAAATGTGTTTTACATTTCTTTTTACGTTTTTTAAATTTAGTTTTGAATGCCAAAATATATTACAAAATATACTTCAAGGGGCAGATATATAATATTAAAATTAATTTACATTAAATATTAAACATTTTAAATATGAATATTAATTTACCAGTATTAAAACATTTATGGTAAATGCATTTTTTAAGATATAATTTGAACAATATAAATAAAAATAATAATAAAAATATATTTAAACATTTAAACATAGTCAACAAATATAGGAGTAAATAATATAGCTGCAAGCAGCAATTAAGGGGCGAAGTACAACAGAGGTAAAATGAAGAACTAAGCTGCTGTCTTTAATTACTCAGTAAAGACCAGGGTTCTTCAATCCTGCTCCAACACACCTGTCTGTAATTAAGTAGCCCTGAGCACCCTGATTAGCTGGTCCAGGTGTGTTGAATTAGGGTTGAAGCTGAACTCTGCAGTATAGTAGCTCTCCAGGAGCAGTGTTGGAGACCACTGTTAAAGACTGTTGATACAGAATTTTACTACAAAACTTAAAATGGCTAACGCCTAAAAAGCCAACATAGGATAATTTAGATACTGTTCGGTTTGGCATGCCGTTCCGAATCTAACGAGACCAATCTCATTATTTTTGCCCATACTAGTCAGAAGTTATAAGCAGAAATGTCAATATTTTATATCTTTTGACCAGTAGGTGGTGCTGTCCTGAAACTACTTATGTGCCCTCAGGTCATGCTTGTTATAACACGTAGCAGGTTTAGTCAGAATCCACTAAAGCACTGCAGAGATTTAGCTCATGTCCTTTTTGCACAAACTTCGTCAAATTCATTACCACGGTTTACGAAATTGGTTTGGTATATCAAAAAGTTTTTGATAACTTTTTACCAGAATGCTCTGAAGATGATCTTGGTACAAATTAGGCAAACTGTCTAGGACAAGTTTTAAAAAAAATAGATGTTTTGATGTTTAAAACTTATTAGCAGAAACATGAGAGTGAATTTGGCCTGTTGGTGGTACTATAGAGTTTGAGATAGAGACTTCAAATTTGCTGTGGTTCATTATGAGACTGTCCTCTATCCATGTGAACTTTCTCACAAGCTATTCTAAAATATTCATAAGATTCATAACAGTACATTAAAGCATTTGGAAAATACAGCATTTTACTCCAAATTTGAAATAGTCCATGCTTAAAATGGCTGACACAGGAAAATTTGGTATGCTACTCCGAATCTAACAAGATCACTTTTATGATTTTTGGTCAAACTGTTCAATATAAAATATAAACAAAAATGTCAATTTTTTATATCTTTTGACCAGTAGGCGGTGCTGTGCCAAAACTACTCATGTGGCCTCAGGTCATGTTTTGTATAATATGTAAAAAGTTCAATTTCGTCAAATCCATTAACATGCTTTACGGAAACGTTTAGGTATGTGAAAAAGCTTTTGATAACTTTTTGCCAGCATTGTCTGAAGATGATCTGAGGCAATTTTGGTGAAAATTGGACAAACCGTTTAGGACAAGTTCAAAAAAGTTGTTTTTTTTTTTTTTTTTTGCAAAATTCAAAATTGCAAAATATCTTGACCTGTAGAAATGTCAATTTGGTATGCAATTGACTGCATGACTAAGGAATCAGAGGGGGGAAAAAAAGAATTTTGCTTCTAGACATCATGGTTCCAAAGTTATTATCAGAAATATGAGTGCAAATTTGGCCTACTGGTGGCACTAGAAAGTTTTAATTAGAGACTGCATTTGCTATGGTTAATATTGAGACTGTCATCTATTTGTGTGCCAAATTTTACAACTTTCCCACAAGTGGTTCTATGGGCTGCCATAGACTCCCAGAGCAAAAGAAGAAGGAAGAAGAATAATAAGAAAATTAACAGATACAATAGGTGCTGAAGCACCTTTGGTGCTTGGCCCCTAATAAGTAACCAAAACATATGGAAAATATATATTTATGTAAAATATACATTAGCAAAAAAAGGCCATCTTTATATAATTTTGGAACATTTAAACATATAAATGGTGTTTATTCCGGTATATATGACTGCAATACCAGTTGATCCTTACAAAAACAATTGTTACCAAAAGCTGTTTGTCAACATCGACTCTCAGCAGCCTATTGACAGCCATGGAAACAGTGATGTCCAGGCTCCTCCGTTTCACAACTGAATGACTTTCAATTATTTACTAATGAGCAGTTTGCAGACTGTGCCCAGCCATCTGTCTCTAGTAAGTGTGTGGACACGATTGTATTCTGTTGTATTGTCTGTCAAAATGTTCATCAGTGAAGTGTGCACAAGAGCTGATCCATTGCTGATGAGGGCTGATCTGACTCCCGCCGCCGGGGATGGATAAAAATGTAACCTAATTTAATCACCAGTTTCACTTTGCAGCGTCTTTGCAGAATTTGCTGGTGTAAATCTGATATTTTCTGTCCTTAATACAGCAGCTTCCCACATAAACGTGTTTATGTCATTCCTCTGTGGGCTAATTGTTAACAGATTAAAACTGTGATTCGTTTAGATTCCAAAACGTGAAACGCCCACAGACATTTTTTATTTATTTATTTATTTTTTGTAAAACACTGGCGTATAAAGTACAGAAACTTTTTTTTTTTTAAATTCGCACTAAATCGAGAAAAGCAGAGTACATCTGGTTGAATTACAAAAGGTTTTTTTTAATAAGGTACCATTATTTAACATTAGTTACTGCTTTGACTACCACTAACTACTACTCTGCTGAGGTTTAAATAAGATGTACTGTTAAAATATATCTCTTTTAGTGCTCTCATAACACAAAGAATAAGCAAGAAATGTCCTACTTGCTGGTATATCAAATGCATATAGCAGATATTCGCCCAGCCATAATTTTGCAGTATGTTTTAATGTGCTGTAAAATGCCGTCAGACATCTTCGTAAAGGCAGTACCGCCTTTTCTTTGGCATTTTTTTTTAAGTTTTCCTGCAGCAGCAGTGGGCAGAGGGAGGCTGACCTTCTGGGGTCAGTGTGTGGGTTTACTGAGCTGTTCAGCTCTTTTCCATGAGATGATTCAAGCTGCTACTAACATGCTCCTCTATGCTTTCCCTCCCATTGCTTTTGCCTCCAAGGACAAGTTATGAAAGCCTCTCCTTACCTACCATGAGAACAAAAATGATACCTCCCACACACTGCTGGGTTGTGTAACATTTAACGCTGTAAGTTTAGGAAGTGTTCAAGAACATATAGATGGAGTGGATCCTGAAAAGTGTGGATTATTTTTTTTGTGTGTTTGTATGAATAAGGTAAGATTCATCTGTTGTCATCCAAAAATCCATTTGATGCTTAATGGCCAAGCTTTGGAGCACATATAACTCATAGAGAGGTTTATTATGAGTCTGTCACAGTGCTGTCGCTATGAAATACTGGCCGGCTGTGTCCTCAAGACCTAATTCATAGAGTAACCTGGTCATAACTACTGGGCTTTGCCTGTTATGTGGGTCAGTTTGGACCGGGAGGCTCCCTGACTGTCTCTGGGGGTTTATTCTATAAAAAAGCCATTCATTACTCACTTGTCTCTTGTACACTTTGTAGCGATGGTTGGGCGGACCGCTATGATGTCACTGACGGCTTCCAGAGGGAGGCAGCTGGGGGAATCACTATCAAGCTGCAGTCTGCTTACGTCACATGGTTTGATGATTACTACCTGAACCTGCAGCCGGACACGAACCTCCGCAACCCCTGGTTCCTTGAGTTCTGGCAGCACCGCTTCCAATGCCGGCTGAAGGGACATCCTCAAGAGAGCACCAAATACAACAAGACCTGCACCAGTGAGTGGATCATGATCTGTGACTACGTCACAACCACAGCTTACACGAGTTTGGGAAAACTTTTTTGGAAGTCTGTTTTTTATTAATTCATCCATCACTTCATCTGTCCATCAATCCATCTTTTCATCTATTTATCTATCTTCATCCATCCAACCATACATCTATCTGTCCTTTTTTCAGTTCATCCATCCATCCATCCATCAATCCATTTTTCTCTCTAATATATATGTGAAGAGTTCAGATGCAAAAGCAGCTAAAAGCCATCTCGGTCAAAAATGAGATAATGATACTGAGTGAATGCTCCTGACACATAGTACACGTCCATCAAATACTTTTACTTCAAACTCGCTAAATTCCAGCCTCAGCCCAATCAGAAGTACCAGTACTTACATAGAAACCTATACAAAGTTGCCAGAAAGAAATGCTCATTTTAAAGAAATACGTCAAATGGATTTAGCTGGTTTTGCGTCTGAACTCTTCATGTCGATCCTTTTGTCTGTTCATCCATCCATCCATTAATTTACACATCTATACTTTTTTTTGTGTGTTCATCTCTCCATCCATCCATCCATCAGCTCATCTATATATTCAACTGTTCTTCATTCATTCAGTCATCTATCCATACATGTACTTGTCCTTCCACTGTTTTATTTACTCATTCATTCATCCATCATCTATCCATCCATCCATCCAAATATGCATCCATCTATCCATTAATCCATAATTTCATCAGTTAAGATGTTCTGTTGATTTATCTATACATCATCCATCCATCAATCTGTTGTTCTGTTCATCTTTATATACATTTGTCCTTCCAATACTTTGTCTCTTGTTCATCCATCCATCCATCATCAATCTTTCATTGCATTATTTCATCTATTCATTCATGTATACATCACCTATTAAGCTGTCAATATATTCATTTATCTGTACATCCATTTGTCTTTCCAATACTTCATCTGTCCATCAATCCATACTTTCAAATATCTATACATCAATCTTTCATTCCATCAATTCATCTATTCATTCATCTATTCATCATCCATCCATCCATCCATCTCTCCCTTCATCCATCCATATATTCATTTGTTCTTCCTCTACTTCATCTATTCTTCCCTTCATCCATCATTCCATAATTTGATCTATTAATTTATGTATACATCATCAATCTTTCAATCTATTCATCCATCATACAACCATTTGTCCTTTCAGTGCTTTATCGTCCACCCATCCATCCATCTGTTTGTCCTTCCACTACTTCATCTATTTTTCCATCCATCCATCATTTCATAATCTTCATAATTCATTCATGTATACATCATCCTTCTGTCAATCTGTTCATCTATCATACATGCATTTGTCCTTTCACTGCTTTATTTGCCCATCCATCCATCCGTCTTTCATTCCATCCATTCATTCCTTCATTCCATCCATCCGTCCATACATCCATTTTTCATTTCATTTCATCCATCCATCTGACTTTCATTCCATCTTTCATTCCATCCATCCATCTTTCCGTCATTCATTCCATCCATAATTATCCATCCATCCGTCCATCCATCTATCATTCCATGCGTCTTTCATTCCATCCACCCATCCCATCCATCCATCCATCTCTGATGCCGTCCATCCGTCCATCCATCTCTTACATTCCATCTATCCGTCTTTCATTCTTTCCATTTATTTCCATCCATCCATCCATCCATCCAGTTGTCTGTCTTTTATTCTATCTGTCTTTCATTTCATCCAAGATGGATGGATGGATGGAATGGAGAGATGGAATGAAAGACGGATGGTCTTTCAATCCATCCATCCATTCATCCATCTATCCATCTTTTATTTATTCCATCCATCAATTCCCCATCTTTCATTACATCTATCCATCCATCCATCCATCTATCTGTCTGTCTTTCATTCATTCCATACATCTCTCCATCTTTCATTCCATCCATCCATCCATCCGTCTTTCATTCAATAAATTCCATCCATCTTTTATTCATTCCATCCATCTATCCCCCATTTTTAGTTCCATCCATTTATCCATCCATCCATCCTTCCGTCTGTCTTCCATTCCATCAATTCATCTGTTCATTCATGTATTTATAATTCATTCATCTAGCCATCCATTTGTCCTTCCACTGCTTTATCTATTCGTCTGTCCATTTATTCTTCTATCTAATGATAAATCCATCAATGAAAATGTCATCAAAAGAATTGCATAATATCAGTATATGCTGAGAAAAGCTCTCAAATAAAGATGCACTACACATTACTAAGGCAGATAAAAGCACTGAATAGAACAATACAAAAAGTGTCTTTAGAACTCAATATATTATTATTTCATTGTTTGTTTTCACTACACCCTCTCATAGAGAAAGAGTCACTCCGACACCAGTACGCCCAGGACACGAAGATGGGCTTTGTGATCAATGCCATCTACTCAATGGCTTACGGCCTGCACGCCATGCAGAAGTCTCTGTGTCCCGGCTACGCAGGTCTGTGTGAAGCCATGCGGCCGATTGATGGAGGTAAACTCTTAGAATTCCTCATGAGGACAAACTTCACTGGCGTCTCAGGAGAAGTGGTGCTGTTTGATGAAAACGGAGACTCCCCGGGGAGGTAGGAATCGTTCATATTCTGTTCCACACACAAGTCAGAATGTGTTTCTGTTCTCCTTTCAGAGAGAATGAAAACAATCTCTCGTTGATGTTATTGTGATTTTCAAAAATATGTTCTTTCAGACTGAATTGTGAGGAAAAAATGAATGAAGCTGTGTTAACCATTTCACGCCCATAACAGTGTATTTGCATGTGTTTTCCTAGGTATGAAATCATGAACTTTAAACAGATGAGTGAGGAGGACTATAGCTACATCCACGTGGGCAGCTGGGATAGCAGTGGGCTGAAGATGGATGATGAGGAGATTTGGGCCAACAGCAGTGCCATCATCAGATCAGTGTGCAGTGATCCCTGTGAAAAAGCTCAAATAAAGGTGAAAAAGGCAGTAAAGGAATCTTTTGAGGAGAAAGTGTATACGTGTTTTGGTTTGAAATGTGTTTCATTTAAGTATATGTGCTTATTGATGGAAGCCCGTTTCCGCCACTGAATAAGAAATTTAAAAAGGTAATTGCGACTTTTTTTCTTGCAATTCTAAGTTTAATTTCTCAGAATTGTTTGATACAAATTTGCAATTTTGACTTTTTTCACAGAATTGTGAGATTTAAACTCATGAGAGAAAAACTGAAACTCATGAGAAAAACTGATTTAAACTCACAATTCTGAGGAAAAAGTCAGACTTGATTTCTATCTCATAATTCATTTTTTTCCTCAGAATTGCGAGTTTAAAAATTAAAGGTTTTTTTCTCGCAATTGCAAGTTGGTCTCACAATTCCGACTTAATACTGTACATGCAGTTGCGAGTTTATATCTCGCAATTCTGACTTTTTTCTTAGAACTGTAAGTTTATATCTCTCAATTTTGACTGTACACATAATTCTGAAGTTAGAAATTTTGAACAGTTTTGAAGATATAAATTCTCAATTCTGAGTTTTTTTTTTGAAGAGTTTATATTCTGCAATTCTGACTTTATAACTTGTGAATAAAAAGAACTGTGAAATAGAACTGTGAAATAAAAAGTCACAATTACCTTTTTTATTTTTTATTCAAAAAAATATTAATTTATACTAATAAATTAGTACTAATTTATACTTCCATACTAATTTATTATACACTACTATTCAAAAGTTTTCAGACGGTAAGATTTTTTTTGTGTGTTTTTGAAAGATGCAACTTATGATCACCAAGGCTGCATTTCTTTGACCAAAATACAAAAAAAACTGTATTATTGTAAAATGATTTTTCACTTTCTTTTGTATTTAAAAATGTAGTTTATTCCTGTAATGCAAAGCTGAATTTTCAGCAGCCATTACTTCAGTGTCACATGATCCTTCAGAAATCATTCTATTATGCTTTTCTATTGTCCATTTTTTATTATTATCAAAGTGGAAAACAGTTGTGCTGGTTAATATTTTTGTGGAAACAATGATACATTTTTTTAGAATTCTTGAATGAATAGAAAGTTTATTTATTTGAAATATAAATCTACGTAAATGTTTTTACTCACTTTTGAACAATTTAATGCATCCTTACTGAAAAATAGTATTAATTTCTTTAAAAATATATATATAATATATACATTTTTGAAAAAATGTTAAACCATTAATTATAAAATGGTTATTTCCGGTCCTTGATTCTGATTGTTTGAGCCGCATCAAAGTTGTTGTAAATTACTCTATAAACATACACCTTTGTTTATGTCTTTGTTGCAGCTGTTTCTGAGGAACTACACTGTTTGGCAGAAGAATAATGTTTTCATTAGCATCATTACACTTTATTAGCTCTGTTTCATTTTGTGAAACCTTACTGTGTATATGGAATAACCATTTTATAAAAAGCAATAAGCCAAGTGAAACCATGGTTTACAGTGAATTTATAACAGCTAAAGGGCCCTATAAACACTATAAACTTATACTGATACAGGATCCTGGGCATATTCACAAAGCAAATTTTCATATAAACTTGGAGGTGGAAATTTAGGCACCCACAGCACCTTAGCAACCACATGGCAACTACTCAAAACACGCTGGCAGCCACATAGCAATGCACTAAAAACCACTTCGAACACTGTAGCAACCGCATAGCAGTGCACCACAACCACCCACAACACTTTAACACTGTGGTGGCGGTTTGGAGAGCAAACATTTTCTTCACAGAAATCTATAACTTATATAACATGACCTCTCTGTTCTGACCATTTCAGGTTATCCGTAAGGGTGAGGTGAGCTGCTGCTGGACCTGCACTCCTTGTAAAGAAAACGAGTTTGTGTTCGATGAATACACATGTCGTATGTGTGAGCTTGGATCCTGGCCTAGAGATGACCTCACAGGTGATTCTACATCCACCTTCAGGGCAAAATGTAGTTCTTCTTGTAGTTCATCCAGAAGACACAACCCATGATTCTAAACTTCTCAGACCAGCTACATAAGCTTATCATCACGTATAACAGTGTGTGATATAAGTATCTGGGTCACAGGATAACATAGGAGACCCATTTATCTCTTAGAGCGTTATTTGAGAATCTGGACCATGGCAACTTAATGCCAAAAACAGAGATTTGGTCTTGGCGGGGGTCCCCGTCAGAATGTTCCAGAATTGCTGTCAAGCGTAAGCCCTGAAGCGGCAGTCTCTCAGCATGTAGTACATTACTGAGAGCCGAGGCCGCTCTGCTGTTCATGCACGAGCCTTAATGCCAATTTTCAACATTTAGTAGCAGGTGGTTTTGATTTTGAGTACCTGCAATTCTTTTTTTTAATTTAGCAGTATTTGGATTTTATATCAGTGTTTACAGAATTAATGCACTGTACAAAGACTCAGCAATGGTGTTTGTGTTAATATATCAATAGGAGAAATTAAAATTTTCACTGTGGCAGCTGAATTTCTGACAGTTAAAACATCCAAATTTAAAAGGATAGTTCACCCAAAAATGAATATTCCGTCATTAACTACTCACCCTCATGTTGTTCCAAACCTGTAAGACCTTTGTTCATTTTCAGAACACAAATTAAGATATTTTTAATGAAATCCAAGAGCTTTCTGACCCTGCATAGACAGCAACGCAAAAAAATGCTGTTTTTAGTGCTTAAGAAGCACAGCTTATGATGCAGCTTGTATCATATTTTATTCCTGATTGAAACATGTTATTGGAGTGTAATTTGGACAAACATTTACAGAGATTTCAAAGCATGACTAAAAATAGCTGCCCAGGGGCATTACAAATATGGCTGCTGAGTACGCCCACTTGCCCTAAAGGCACTTTCACAAAAGCCTTTGATAATCATGGCCATCACTTTTCAGAGAGTTGGTGTTGCTAGTTTGTGAATCTGACCTGTAAAAACAAAACAATCCTCTAGTGTCATCTGACCAACCTCATTAAAAGCTATCCAAATCAAAATCCTCATTCACTGTCTGATGCAAATCGCACATGCTAAATATATCAGCGCTTGTTGTCAGCCTCTAATGCATAATGCATGGCACTTGGTTGAACGGATGGTTTTATTTGTTTTTGCACATTTTCTTTTTTTCATATGGTAGTTTAGCCGCCAGTTTTACTGTGTTATCTGCATGATGGATGTTCTCCATATGATTTCTAATGTCACACATCAGTGATTCTAAATAATCATAGACACAGGCGCTATACCAACTAGCTACATTATGATAAATAATGTTTGCACTGCACATAGATATACCTTATGCGGTTCAATTGCAATCACTGAAGTGCAAACATTTTATTTGAAGTTCCAGGGACAACTCACAGTAATGTCTAATTTCTAGAGCTGTCAAGTTATTGAAAGTGACAAGTGACTTTAATCTAATTAATTGCAAATTAATATTTGCTGATAGTTGTTCATGAGGCCATTGTTTGTCCTAAACAGTTAAACCTTCCACTGTTCTTTAGAAAAATCCTTCAGGTCCCACAAATTCTTTGGTTTTTCAGCATTTTTGTGTGTTTGAACCCTTTCCAACAATGACTGCATGATTTTGAGATCCATCTTGTCACACTGAGGACAACTGAGGGACTCATATGCAGCTATTACAGAAGGTTCTCACTGATGCTTCAGAAGAAAAAACAATGCATTAAGAGCCAGGGGGTGAAAACTTTTTGAATTTGAAAATGAGGATAAATGTAACATTTTGTCTTCTGAGAAACATGTAAGTATCTTCTGTAGCTTCTGAAGGGCAGTACTAAATTTAAAAAATATGATATTTAGGCAAAATAAGAAAAACGTACACATCATCATTCCTTTCAAAAGTTTTCACCCCCAGCTCTTAATGCATTGTTTTTCCTTCTGAAGCATTAGTGAGCGTTTAAACTTTCTATAATAGTTGCATACGAGTCCCTCATTTGCCCTCAGTGTGAAAAGATGGATCTCAAAATCATAGTCATTGTTGGAAATGGTTCAAACACAAAAAAATGCTGAAAAACCAAAGAATTTGTGGGACCTGAAGGACTTTTCTGAAGAACAGCAGGCAGTTTAACTATTCAGGACAAACAAGGGACTCATGAACAATGATCAATAAACAAAAACAAAAAAAAAACAGTTGTGGATCATTCAGGTAACAACACAGTATTAAGAATCAAGTGTAAACTTTTTTATAAATTTAACTATTATTTTCTTTTGTGGACTATGTGTAAACTTCTTTTATGTGAAATATCTTATTCAGGTCAGTACTAAATAAAAAATAACATGCATTTTGTATGATCCCTCTTATTTTGACAGTTATTAGTATTTTGCAGATTCTGGAAGGTGTATGTAAACTTTTGACATCAACCTATACATTGGTATTTTTTGCCCTCATATCTTCTATTTTAGGGGCATATAACTGCATTCTAATAGGCTGTATCACACAGTTAGCCATTGTCCACCATCATGTTCGTCACATGATCAACTGCATGCAATGTACGATGACATACAGGTCTGGGATGGGGTGTTATTTTAAATCAGCCCTACTAATTACATTAACATCTTTTTAAATTCATATCCCACAGGCTGTGAGCCAATCCCAGTGCAGTACCTTCAATGGGGAGATCCTGAGCCAATCGCCGCCGTGGTCTTCGCCTGCCTCGGTCTGCTCGCCACCATCTTCGTCACTTTAGTTTTCATCAGGTTTCACGATACGCCAGTGGTGAAGTCCTCCAGCAGAGAGCTGTGCTTCATCATCCTGGCTGGCATCTGTTTGGGGTACCTGTGTACGTTCTGCCTCATCGCCAAACCACACGTGGCCTACTGTTACCTTCAGAGGTTGGGAATCGGGCTCTCGCCCGCCATGAGCTACTCAGCCCTAGTCACCAAGACCAACCGTATCGCTCGCATCCTTGCGGGCAGCAAAAAGAAGATCTGCACCAAGAAGCCTCGTTTCATGAGCGCCTGCGCCCAGCTGGTCATCGCCTTCATCCTGATCCTGATTCAGCTGGGTATCATCGTGGCCCTCTTCATCATGGAACCTCCACAAGTGATCTACGACTATCCGTCCATACGCGAGGTGCATCTCATCTGCAACACAACCACGCTCGGAGTGGTGGCGCCGTTGGGCTACAACGGGCTGCTCATCCTCAGCTGCACCTTCTACGCCTTTAAGACCCGCAACGTCCCCGCCAATTTTAACGAGGCCAAATACATCGCGTTCACCATGTACACCACCTGCATTATCTGGCTGGCTTTCGTGCCAATTTATTTCGGTTCAAACTACAAGATAATCACCATGTGTTTCTCCGTTAGTCTCAGCGCCACCACTGCGCTGTGCTGCATGTTTGTGCCCAAAGTCTACATCATGTTGGCCAAACCTGAGAGGAACGTACGCAGTGCTTTTACCACGTCGACTGTTGTGAGGATGCACGTGGGTGACGGGAAAGCTGCCTCGGCCGCTAGCCGGTCTAGCAGCTTGGCTAACCTGTTCAGACGACGAGGCTCTGCCACAGACACAGTCAGGTCAGTATGACGCCAGTGATAATTTATTAGTATTTATATTTTAGTATTTTAATACTACTAATTAATTAATTTTTTTTTTTTTAATTTTCAGTTTTAAATTGAATCATCATTTTTAGTTATTTTGTTGTGCGCATTTGTCACTGTTATTTGTTTTTCTTTCATTTTTAATTTAGCTAATTTTTATTTATTTATAGTTAGTAATGTACATTTTTTTTCATCTAAATTTTACATTTTTCATGTTTTTTTTATACACTGCCAGTCAAAAGAGATTTTTAATGTTTTTTAAAGACGTCTCTTCTGCTCACCAAGCCTGCATTTATTTAATGTCAAGTACAGCAAAAACAGTAACATTTTAAAATATTTAAAATAACTGTTTTCTGTTTGAATATATTTTAAAATGTAATTTATTCCTGTGATCAAAGCTACATTTTCAGCATCATTACTCCAGTCTTCAGTGTCACATGATCCTTCAGAAATAATTTTAATATTCTGATTGTTGTTTATTATTTATTTGTTTATTTAAGTGTGTATTTATTCATTTATTGGGAAAGAAATTATAGAAACTAATACTTTTATTTAGCAAGAATGCATTAAATTGATCAAAAGTGATAATAAAGACATTTATAATGTTTTAAAAGATTTCTGTTTTAGATAAATGCTGTTCGTCTGAACTTATTCGTCAAAGAAACCTGAAAAAATTCTACTCTGTTTTCAACATAATAATAATAAATCAGAATATTAGAATGATTTCTGAATGATCATGTGACTGAAGTAATGCTAAAAACTCAGCTTTGAAATCACAGGAATAAATTACATTTTAAAATAGAAAAAAGTTATTTTAAATAATAAAAATATTTCAAAATTGTACTGTTTTTGCTGTACTTTGGATCAAATAAATTCAGGCCTGGTGAGCAGAAAAGACTTCTTTAAAAAACATTAAACATCTTACTGTTCAAAAACTTTTGAATGGTAGTGTATTTATTTAATAATATTTTAATATGTATAATATTTAATTTTGTATGTATTTATTTATTACTGTGTAATATTTATTTAGAATATTTCTCACTTTTTTATATTTTATTACCAAAAATATTAGAGTTTTAGTTAATGATAACCCTGTATGAGAGGCTACAATAAATGCTTAGTCACATTTTCAGAATTGAGATTATGTTATTCAGCTCTCTAAAGTAAAGGAATTTTTTCCTACTTTTTCCTTTTTGCTTTTTTTAAGCTCTTTGGTTCAGTTGGATTCACGCTGAATGAATTTAAGGATAATGAGGTGTGACGTGTCAATTATTTTTCATGTCAGTTTAGAAAATCCCTATTTTTATCTCTTTATAATAAGATGATGTGAAGTCACTGCGCTCAATTGCAGAAGAAGCCGCTTCTGACAAAATAAATATATAAATAAATAAAGCTCGCATTAAATCTGTTTATCTCTCAGTAATGCCTGCCAAAGGTTTGCTTTTGAGGATGAAAATGAGTTTAGACTGAAAATGAATCAACTCCCCAACTGAGCATATTTCAGAGCACATAAAAAAAAAGCCAATATTCCCCTCGAAAGAGAAAAAAAAAGAGCCCCAACCAATTACCCTGTATGCCTGTGAATCATTCCTGGAGCAACTCCGGAGTTACGCACATTTGGGTCGATGCATCCCCAGGTGCATTAGGAGAACTGAAGTTAGAGATTTCCTGTCTGACGTGCTGGATTGGATAAGGGGGGTCATTTGGAATGGGTGGATTGGGATGGCTAATGGCAGGGTCTATTCTCTCTTGCCTTTAATATGTAGTGTTACAAATTAGCAAGGGCGTAACTGTCATGTCTTTCTAACGTTTCTGGAAAAAATGGTTCTGTGCCTTGCATAAATCAGCACTAAAGTCCACAGATTTAGGGCCAAATTTACTAAACAGGGCAAATTAGCATTAAAGCGCAATTCCATAAAAGCACTGATGGGAGAGCAAAATTCTATGTGTGATTTACTAGACGCAGCCAGATCATTTTCATAATGACCAGCGCAATCTACCATGAGCAGTGCAAATTACCGCCTGCTTTAAGACATTTTTTGGGCATTAAACAATGGCGCAAATACCATTAATTTGTTAGTAAATCACATTGTGGGATTCAATTTAATACTCTCTTTTCATTCATTTTTAGTCTGAAAGGGAAACTCCTAGGTATTCAATAAGGTCAGGTGCAAAACCAACTGTACACGCCCTTTCAACGCTAATTCTTCACTGCGTGTCTTTAGTAAATCCTGATGGTAGCTTTTTTTTTTTTTTTTTTTTAAAGATTTATCTTTGGCGTTTTTGCCTTTTATTAATAGGACAGTAGTGAGACAGGAAATGAAGTGGGAGAGAGAGGGGGGATGAGATCGGGAAAGGTCCGCGAGCCGGGACTCGAACACAAGACGCCCAAAGCGCAACAATGCTGCATTCCGTTGCACTCCCCATGAGGCTCATGGCGCAGACGACAGTAGCTTTTTAAAACCAAATGAGGGTTTGCATTGGTGCAAGCTAATAGTTAATCTGGCCCCAAGTCTACATTTTTGTGTTGGAAGCCAGATAGTTGCTCAATTGATATATGCCAGCATTTTCTGTAGCGTCAAAACCGCCTGTTAATTCTTATTGTTACATAAAAGACACTGCGTTGTTATGTGGATTTCTAAATTGTGTTTTGCAATAGATTAACATTTTGCTATTCATTTTTTTGTTGTTGGTGAAGTCCCATGTTATGAATAACAGTACTGATTGTTAAAAGGATCATTCACCCAAAAATGAAAATTCTGTCATTGATTACCCTCATGTCGTTCCAAATGCGCCGTCGTTCATCTTCAGAGCACAAATTAAGATATTTTTTGATGAAATCTGAGAGCTTTCTGACCCTGCATAGACAGCAACGTAAGTGACATGTTCAAGGCCCAGAAAGGTAGTAAGGACATTGTTTAAATAGTCCAATAGTGACATCAGGGGTTTAACCATAATGTTGACGAGAATACTTTTTGTGCTCAAAGAAAACATAATGACTCTGACCTCTATGTCGCTGACATAGAACCCAGATGTGCTGTGCCTTGTTTACAAACAGAGGAATGCATACGTATGTGTCGTGTACTGTCATGAATGCCCGTCAAAGACTAACACGAAAGAGAAGAATTTGTTGAATAAAATCATTATTTTTGTTTTCTTCACACACAGAAAGTATTCTTGTAGCTTCATAAAATTACTGTTGAACCACTGATGTCACATGGTCTATTTTATCGATGTCCTTACTACCTTACTGGGCCTTGATCATGTTAGTTGTGTTGCTGTCTATGCAGGGTCAGAAAGCTCTTGGATTTCATTAAAAAATTATCGTAATTTGTGTTCCGAAGATGAACGAAGATCTGGAACGCCATTGAGGTGAGTAAATAAAGGGTCAGTTAACCCAAAAATGAAAAGTAGTACATTATTTACTCACCCTCCAGGCATCCTAGATGTATATGACTTCCTTTTTTCAGATGAATGCAATCGGAGTTACAGTAAAAATTATCCTGGCACTTCCAAACTTTAGAACAGCATAGGCAGGTGTTTCTCTTATCAGTCCAAAACAAGTCTAATAAAGTGCATCTATCCATAATAAAAAGTGCTTCACATGGCTCTGGGGGGTAAACAAAGGCCTCCTGTAGTGAATCGATGTGTTTTTGCAAGAAAAATATCCATATTTAAAACGTACGTTTCACTTTAATCTAGCTTGCGCCAACTAGTCATACACGGAAGTCACTCCGGACGGATGACATATGATGTCAGCATTGTGCATGCGTTGCTCAGATGTGACAAATGTGACAAGAAACCAAAACAAAACAACGCTCATGAAGTACAAAGCTGGATCTGTCAAAAAAAAAATGTTGGAGGATTTCGATTTAAACCAAGAGGAGACTGGTTTTCCTTTGCTAAAGTAAGGAAACTTTGCTTCCTTTGCTCCTGTAAACAAAGTTGGTTTTCACGAAACTCATCAGCTTACGTCATCCACCCAGAGCTGCTTCCGTGTACGACTGTTAGCGCAAGCTAGATTATAGTGATTATTATGTTTTAGATATGGATATCTTTCGTACAAAAACGCATCGATTCACTACAGGAGGCCTCCCCCCCCCGGAACCGTGTGAGGCTTTTTATTATGGATGAGGCAGTTTATTGGACTTGTTTTGAACTGATGAAGAGAAACGCGTGTCCATTGCCATGATAAAGCTTAGAAATGCCTGGATAATTTTTAATATAATTTTAAAATATTTCCAACTGCATTGCAGAAGGAAGTCATATACACCTAGGATGAAAAATTCTGTCAATGGTGGGGAAAGATTGGGGAGTGCTTGGGATTTGTTTAACATGCATTTATGTATATATGAATTTTTTATGAATGTTTATGAATTAATCACATACACATTGCTGTTTTCTTTCCACAGTTCCAACGGCAAAACGGTGACCTGGGCACAGAACGAGAGAAGTTACAGGCCAAACCTGTGGAAGCGGATCTCGATCCATATTAAGAAAAAGGAAGAGGCCAACCAGACGGCCATTATTAAGCCCTTCTCAAAAGGCTGTGATCGGCCGCCAGACACCAGTGTGAAGCTGGCATACGACGGCTCTCAGAAAAACCAGCGCTACCCTGTAACCTACCACCCCCGGACACCCTCGCCACTGCCGACTGTTTGCCAGCGACCTTCAATGCAGAGGCGCGAAATGGAAGAGCGTGACGAAGAGCGGGCGCAAGTGGTGGCTATACCCTCCTACCTGACGGAGCGCTTGCAGCACGGCGCCCCGGCCCAGACCTCCATCATGGATCAGATCAGCTGCGTAGTCAGTCGATTCACGGCCAACATTAGTGAGCTCAACAGCATGATGCTGCCCGGTTCACCACCGGGAACAGGCGTAAACACAACCGCCCCCGTCCCCAGACCCTGCTCCCCTACTTTCTGTCTCCACCCGCAAGAAAGGCCGCATCCGACCACCGTCACCACGTATGCAGATGTGGTGGCCGCAGCGAACACCAACCCCCGCTCCGCGGTTGGCATCGCCGGAGGCATTATCGCCGGTGGGAGTAGCAGGGCTTCACCCGCCAGCCTTTTTGACAGCACCTACGACTCTTCATGTGCGGTCAGGACCACTGATTTTGAGGACCTGGGCGTCTTGACACCACCTTCGCCATTTAGAGACTCCTCCGTGGACTCGATCAGTGAATCTCCCACGTCGCCAGCCTCGGAGCTGCCGTTGTGTGAGCCCTGCTCCCCGATATACGACCAGCTGGTGCTTCGGCACTACAGCCAAAGCTCCTCTTCACTCTGAGAGATTATTCGGAGCGCAGGAAGGAGACCGAGAGGCAGCTACTGAGATCCTGCATCTGCTTAGATTGCAGAACCCAGCTGTAAATGTCAAGGAGTGTAAACTCTTAATATAGAAGCACTCGCCGAGGACGTTTTATGGTGCTTGGAACCCAGCCCGTCCTCAAATTCCCGATTTGCGTAGGGGAAGGCACTTCACCAAACTACTTTTCAGATAATTAAGGATGTACTCGATATGCTCTCATGCACTAGAGCGCTCTGACAAGTTTATGGTCCTTCTTGGCAAGAAGTTCCTAATGTCGGTCAGTTTGTGTACTGCAAGTTTAATAACATTCCAACGACGTCAATCTACACAGGTGTGAAAAATTACCAAACTCCTGCTCCAGGCGATGTCATTTTTATCACTCTTGTTGCCTGTCAGCAAGATGCCTGAACGTCTTGCACGGTTCTTCACTACAGCGGATGCGCAAATGGTTGAATGTAGGACCAAATTAAGCCTTTGAGTGCAAAGTAGTTTGTTTAAATATTGGTCATTTTGCTATTTCCCTAGTTTAGAGGTTGCATGTTCTGCCACTTCATATAACTTCATATAAAATAATACTTTATTATTATATTTTTCATAATAAATCAAATAGAAGGGATGTAAGGGCAGGTTTATTTAGATACTGAACAAATCTGACACTTTAATACAGACAATATGTCTTTCAGATGACTGGATTTATTAACTTATATGAGCATGTCCCAGTATTACTTGAAGTATTTTAATAATGAATCATTTTAATTTGAAACAACGAATTTGAAATTTGAGAAAAATCAACTATCTACACAACCATTTAAAGGTTTGGGTTCAGTAGGATTAAAAAAAAAAAAAAAACCCCTTTTATCCAGCAAGGATACATTAAATTGATCAATAGGAGAGTAAAGATAAATGCTGGTCTTTGAATTTTCACTCAATCTTGAAAATAATATGTTTTCACAAAAATATTAACTGTTTTCAACATTGAAAATAATATGAAATGTTTCTTGAGCATCAAATTAGCACATTAGAATGATTTTTGAAGGATCATGTGACACTGAAGACTGGAGTAATTCAGCTTTGCCGTCTCAGAAATAAATAACATTTTAAAATATATTAAAATAGAAACAGTTTTTTTAATAATATTAAGAATATTACTGCTTTTACTGGTCAGCATAAGAAGCTTCTTTCTAAAACATTTAAAAAAACAAATCTTACTGACCCCAGACTTTTGAATAGTTATGTAAGTCAACAGATTATTTATACATAAAGCAATATTTATATATCAATGCAGGGCGTATTACAGTAACATAATTATCCATTCGCGAATCATTTCCTTTTTTAATCCACTCAGGCTTTTGTTCCAAATGCATACATACAGTAGATGAGCCAAAAACTAAATTCAAACATTATTATTACACTGTGGACATGATTTTTACACACACAGGGCATTACAGTTTTCGTTGAAAAAAACTGAGTTTCCCATTAAAGGTAGGACTTTTGTATGAACTTTATGAAGTAATTTAAGTTGAAATGTTTAGACTTAGTAGGAACGCACATTGTATACCAACAGACATCTATTCTTTTAATCAATGTGCAATATTCTTCTTGAATAGGTGTAATGTACTAAGGTCACATGTTTGCATGCGGAGCAGTGCCATTAGCTAAAATAAGTGCTTAATGTTCTTTTGAGAACTTTTGTACATTTTCTAAAAGTCTTTTGCATTTTTTGCTCTATGCCTTTTCTGACAAGATGTTCATAGAATGTAGATTTCAGCCGTGTGTGTGTGATGTATTTTTCTACTAACTATTTGTGCTAATTCAATATGATGGTCATAGTGGATTAAGCTTTGTGACAGTGGGAAGAATGTAGCTTGCAATATTTCTGTTACTTCGAGGTTTTATTTATGGTGTGGATAAGTCATTTTTTTTTTATTTCTCTTCAAAGCGTGTAAAATTATTGGTTTTACCTGAGTGTTATTAAAGGGGACTCAATCACGAATGTTTTTCTTTTTTTTTTTTGAGCGTATATATATATATATATATATATATATATATATATATATATATATACATACATACATACATACACACACACACACACACGTTTGTTTTTGTGAATTGTGGGGACTTTCCATAGACTTCTATAGTTTTTTTTACTGACAAAACAATATTGTCTATCCCCTAACCCAACCCTAACTCTAAACCTACCCCTTACAGGAAACATGTTTGCATCGTTACATTTTCAGATAAACATCATTTACCATTTTTAATCATTTTAATAATTTTACTAAATTTCAGGTTTTACTATCCTTGTGGGGACATTTGGTCCCCACGATGTAGCAAAAACAAGTACACAAACACACACACACATGGATATAATCACAAAATGAGGTCTTTGCAGATGCTGTGTTCCAAGACTGGAGTTTGCGTGGTTGTGTTATTTTCACAGTTTCCATGATTAAGTGTGGAATGCAGTTCCACCCCCTCTTTCGTCTCTTCCTTCATGTACTTCTCTCTCTCTCTCTCTCTTTATGTTACGGTATATACACATAACAGACAGACAAAGAGATAGAGATAGATAGATAGATAGATAGATAGATAAATAGATGATAAACAGGCAGACAGATAGATGGATGGATGGACAGAGGGACATACAGACAGACAGATGATAGGTAGATAAATAGACAGACAGACAGATAGATAGATAGACAGATAAAGACATAAGGATGGACAGTTAGACAGAGATAGAGAGACAGACAGATGATAGATAAACTGGCAGATGGATGGACAGGCAGAGGGACGTACAGACAGATGATGGGTAAATAGATGGACGAATGGACAGATAGACAGATAGATAAATGGCAGGCAGACAGATGGATGATAGATAAATAGACATAGGTTTGGACAGATAGATGTATACAGACAGAGATATACAAACAGACAGATAGATAGATAGACAGACAGATAGATGGATGGACGGACAGAGGGACGTACAGACAGACAAACGGATGATAGGTAGATAAATAGACAGATAGATAGACAGATAAAGACATAAGCATGGACAGTTAGACAGAGATAGATGATAGATAAACGGGCAGACGGATGGACGGACAGAGGTACGTACAGACAGATAAACAAACAGACAGATGATAGGTAAATAGATGGACGAATGGACAGATAGACAGACAGACAGAGATAGATAAACGGCAGGCAGACGGATGGATAGACGGACAGACAGATGATAGATAAATAGACATATGTTTGGACAGATAGACGTATACAGACAGAGATATACAAACAGATGACAGATAGATAGATAGACAGACAGATGATAAACAGGCAGACAGATGGATGGATGGACAGAGAGATGTACAGACAGACAGATGATAGGTAGATAGACAGACATATAAGGACATAAGGATGGACAGTTAGACATAGAGATAGACAGACAGATGATAGATAGATGATAGATAAACAGGCAGACAGATGGAAAGACAGAGGGACATACAGACAGATAAACAAAGAGATGATAGGTAAATAGATGGACGAATGGACAGATAAACAGACAAACAGAGATATACAAACAGACATATAATAGATAGATAGATAGATAGATAGATAGATAGATAGATTTGTTTGTCATCATGAGTAAACAAACTCTATATGTCAGGAAATTTAGTGCACATGAGCAAACAGAGTTTGTCTGACAGATGGTCACAAGTTTCCCCACGCCCTGGGCGGTGCCAGTTTAAGTTCAATGACAGATTACTAGTTAGTGTGATAAACTCTGGACACACACATGTCCACAGCGATGCATAGCAATCGGAAAGAGCATTTATACAAAATCCTTGTCATCGGTGATTTAGGAGTAGGGAAGACCAGCATCATCAAACGGTATGTGCATCAGACGTACTCCAGTAACTACAGAGCGACCATCGGGGTGGATTTTGCGCTCAAAGTTCTCAACTGGGACTCAGAGACGGTCCGGCTGCAGCTGTGGGACATCGCAGGTATGAGAAAGTAGGCTACAGCAGTGTGTCAAAACTAAGACATATCCGTGTCAGCATTTATTAAAAATATGCTGAAAAGCAAAAAAGTACTTTGTTTTTAAGTACCACATAACTTAACTTGCGTGATGAAATTTATTCCGTTTAGTCACATCAATGTATTATGTTCCTTTAAAACATTATCTTATCTTATTACCACAGAAACAATATTTCAGCCAAAATGTAATAGTGTTACTACGATAAAACTGAGAGATTAGTCACAAGTGTCTTTAAATAACTCTTTAAATATTGGTAATTTGAATGGAAAATACTATAGGTTACCATGTAGGTTAAATATATAGGCCTTTTTATGTAACTTAATTGCATTGGTTTTATTATTTAATAGTTTACGGTAAAATATTAACATATTGTTAACATTAGAATTGCTATGACCCTCCCATTTGTTTAAATTTTATCTAAAACTTTCAACTATTTTTAGTATTAATGATTATATATTTTGTAAACATAGTGAAAGAGAGAAAGAAAATAAAAACAGGGTAACCACAAACCATGGTTTGACCATTGTATTTGAAGTAAAACTGTGGTTACGCTTCCACTATAGTAAAATCATGGTTAATTTTCGTAAGAGTTGTTTTGTAAGGTGGAGATCCGTGGAACTTTAGAAAGTAATTCTGTCAGTATCAAATTAGCCCATTACAGCTTAACGTTGTTAAATTTAATGTCAGTGGGTCTTGTTCTGTTACAAAATTCCAAACCAGAAGGCTTTGCTCGTCCCTGTTGTCGTCACTCCTCACGTGTCAGGCACGCGCCGCTAAGAACTCGTTTGCTCGTTTGAAAATGTCTCATGATGTGAGAGCGATTGAGAGATAAAGCGCACGGATGAAACTGGGAAAATCTCTGTGAACAAATCACGGGTAAGTGTATTTCCAACACTTACTGTTCTCAGTCCTCATCTACGGTAATTTTCACTTTCAAACAGCACACCTGCTTAAAACAACAACGCATTTTAAAACAAAAAGACTTAGATGAGAAACATAAACATGGAAAACCAATGTAGTGTTAGGTCTTAAGATGTTTACTTACAGTTGAGGTAAAAAGTTTACATACACCTTACAGAATCTGTAATATGTTAATCATGTTTATCAAACAAAATGCACTTTTTATATAGCACTGACCTAAAAAAAGATATTTTACATAAAAGACGTTTACTTATAGACCACGAGAGAAAATAATAGTTGAATTTATAAAAATGGCCCTGTTCAAAAGTTTACATGAAACTTTGTAAACTTTGTGAAAACTTTTTGAATTTGAAGATCAGGGTAAATTTAACTTATTTTGTCTTCTGGGTAACGTAACTATTTTCTGTAGCTTCTGAAGGGCAGTACTAAATGAAAAAAAAAAAAATATATATATATATATATATTTTAGGCAAAAATAAGAAAAATGTACACCCCCGGCTCTTAATGCATCGGTTGTTCTTCTGAAGCATCAGTGAGCGTTTAAACCTACTGTAATAGTTGCATATGAGTCCCTCAGTTGTTGTCAGTGTGAAAAGGTGTGTCTCAAATGGTACTATAATGGTACTTTAGTGTTTGGTAAATTTTAATGAATGAAACGGCATACTTAGCAAAAACAAACACTTTTTTTTGATGAAGTCTACTGCTTTTCCTTGGGTGTATGAGGCCTAATGCTGTTATACAGTAGTTAGGCAATACACCAATCATTTTCTAAATGGGAATAAGGAATGTAAGGGTTTGTTCTACGTCATTACTATACAGTCCTTGTTAGGACTGCCATTAAGTTAAACTCTCATCCTGACATGGCTCAGCTGTCATGCTTACACAGTCATAAACTCCTCGTGGGCTTCATAAACTCCACATTGCTGCCCAGGAAGTCATCTGACATGCAGTTTCATGAAGTGAAACATGCTGAGTTCATTTTCCTTGTGTGACTAATAGTTTTCTCCAAAAGCATGCACATTTTGCCAAGTTGTCAAGTTAGGTAATTGTAACAAATTCTGTAACAGGCATTCCCCACTGCCTCATCAAATTTCAGTCAGCGATAGCAACAGAAACTCTTATTTAAACCTGAACCTTGCATTTTGTTAATAAACGCATTAAAGGATTAGTTTACCCATAAATGAAAACTCTGTCAGTAATTACTCAACCTCACGTTATTCCAAACCTGTAAGACCTTTGTTCATCTTTGGAACAAAAATTAAGATATTTTTGATGAAATTCAAGAGCTTTCTGACCCTGCATAGACAGCAACACAACTACCATGTTCAAGGCCCAGAAAGGTACCAAGAACATCAACAAAATAGTCCATGTGAAATCAGTGGTTCAACTGTAATTTTATGTCAATGTTCTGTGTACCTTTCTGGACCTTGACAAGTGGTATGAACTTTGCTGTCTATGGAGCGTCAGAAAGCTCTCAGATTTCATCAAAAATATCTTAATATGCGTTCCGAAGACGAAAGAAGGTCTTACAGGTTTGGAACGACATGAGGGTGAATAATAAATGACAAATTTAATTTTTGGGTGAACTAACCCTTTAAGCAAAGGCAAGATTTATTTAGACTTGACTGATGATTTACATAGTAATTCATTGTTCATATTTCTTTACACAACACCTGTGCTGCAATTTCTCAAAAGCCCATATGGATAAACAAAACCAATACAGCATTTCTTGTTTTCGTGGTCCATCAAGTGCGAAGCAGACTGCTGTCAGACCCACGGAGATCAACACGCACCTCCTGATTCTAATTTTGAACAAATACCAGAACAAACTGAGAGAAACAGCTGTCCTAGGGAATGTTGTGTAATGCTGGCAGCCCAGATGAGTGGCTGGAATCAGAGTCAGACAAGAGAAAGGCTCACAGATGGAATGTGCCATTAGCTAGAAAAAAAAAAATCTGTAGTAACAAGCATTTTTGACTGAAGAACAACAGGAAAGTTTGCTGTGGATACTGGTCAGATCGATGCGCATTGTAGAACAGTCCATGCACGAGGAATTGTAAAGAGTCATGTGTTCTTCACTAGTAGATTCATTATACTAAATGTAATCATGCCAGATTTATCCTGGCACAGGGTTTTTATTAGAGTTGAGACCATGAGTCGCTACTTAAAATGTCTTACTATGTATAAGCAATTTATGCATGCAATATACACTAGTGTTTAAAAGTTTGAGGCCTTTTTTAATACTTTAAAAAGATTCTGTCATTAATTACTCACCCTCATGTTGTTCCAAACATACTGTAATACCTTCGTTCATCTTCAGAACACAAATGAAGGTTTTTCTGATGAAATCCAAAAGCTTTTTGACCCTGCATAGACAGCAACACAACCACATTCAAGGCCCAGAAAAGTAGTATGGATAGTCCATGTGACATCAGTGGTTAAACCGTAATTTTATGAAGCTAGTTACTGGCTTGTTGTGTTGTGCTTTTCCCAGTTGTTTTATACCTTTTTTTTCCTCCCTCTCCACTTTCCCATCTCTGCTCTGGAAGGTCAGGAGCGGTTCGGGAACATGACGCGGGTTTATTACCGGGAGGCCGTGGGGGCGTTGATTGTTTTTGATGTTACCAGACCAACCACGTTTGAGGCTGTCTCCAAATGGAAGGAGGATCTGGACTCGAAATTAATACTTTCTAATGGCCAGAGTATTGCCACAGTGCTCCTGGCCAATAAGTGTGACCAAAATAGAGACTTTCTGACTAACAACAGCCTGAAGATGGACCAGTACTGCAAGGAGAATGGATTTGTGGGCTGGTTTGAGACGTCTGCTAAGGTAAGGCATAACATTTTGCTATGATTTTAGATGGAGCAACAGCAATGACAGAGAATTTTTGTTTCTGTCCGCGAAAAAAAACAAACAAAAAAACAATAGTACCATGGTGTAGTGATGGTTTCGGATGCTAATACCATGGTAATTTGATTTATATGCCAGTGTAGTATATTAACTAATTAGGGCATTCATGTACCATGGGAATTAAGCAATTAAAAAAGACATTTTTGGACATGGTATCAAGGTAATACTGTGTTTTGTTTGTTTGTTCTTTTATATGTACTTTAGTATTCTTTGGAGTGGCATGTAAATACCCTGGTATATAAATATTGTAATCATTTATAGTAAATTCTTTTTACTGACACAATGCAAGTTTGGAATTGTGAACTGACTGATTCAACAGAGATCTTAGATTTTATACTGACATATATTGGTGTGGATGGTGCTTTAAATCACCCCCAAAAAAATTACAATTCTCTCATTAATTGCTCGTTCCAAACTTGTAAGACAAATTAACACAAATTTAATATATTTTTGATGAAATCCTGCATAGACAGCAACGCAAGGCCCAGAAAGGTAGTAGGACATTGTTGATCAAAAATCTCTTAATTTGTGTTCTGAAGATGAACAAAGGTCTTACGGGTTTGTAACGACATGAGTGTGAGCGATTATTGACAGAATTTTCATTTTTGGGTGAACTATCCCTTTAAGCAAAAGCAGTTTTTTCCAAGTGTAGTACATTTATTCCACAGCTAAAAGTGTTTGACGAGTTACAAGTTTATTTTGTTAGTCATGTGATCTCAACATGGTAGCCACCGTTAGCAAGGACCACCTTTATGTACAATACAATAGTGTTTCTATCCCATTGACAGCGGTCTAACAAATATCTTTTGACAGAACTTGTATTGTCAGGGCCTTTAGTGCTTGATTAATGCTTCTGATTGAAGGTTATTAATATTTGCATGCTAATCAGACCTGCCTGTCACATGCAGAGCAGTTGCTGAGGGAAACAGGAGAACGGACTGTTGGAACATTGGGGCCGTCTCATTAAACCCAATAGAGATTATTCAAAGGGATTTATTTATTTATTTATTTCAGCACCTTGGTCCATTCATCCTTAATGAAGAGTCCAATCAGTCTTAAATTAACCTCCGTCTAGTAGCATTTTCGTGGGTTTTAATAATTCATTACTGTTCCCAGGTCAAGTTCAATGGAAGATACTATCAAACAGTCTGATGATCAAACCAAACAATCTGAAACCTGGTTGTCTAAAAAATGTTTCATGTATATTCTTTTTCTCTACATTTTAGGACAACATCAACATTAATGAAGCTGCCAACTTCCTTGTGAAACACATAATTGCCAGTGAAAATGATATCTTGAAATCAGTGGTTCCAGATACCATCTCTCCTCAACTTAACTCTGATAAAGAAATCCCTTGTTCTGCATGTTTCAAACCCTAAGAGAAGGTGGCAGCCATGTATGGCAGCAGTGTTGGTGGTTCTTGGACTGAAGAGGATGTGGATCTTCAATTCCAGCACTGAGTCGTAACCACCTCAGAGATCTGTCCATTAGTTACAGCATTGAACTACAGACACTTTAAGCTTGCACACATTGTAAATGTATTTATGTTTGAAGCTGCACTTTTTCGTTGTTTTGTCTTTTTGTGTTATTTATGTCTAACAAAACCCTGGGGAGTTCTGGACTGGCATGCTTGACTGAAAAAGGTGAGAGATTAGAACTTTCTGTCAGACACACAGACAGATGCCTGATTATGCTTAAGAAACAGGAATGTTTTATCAGGATGTACACCATAATATTGTTATTTCTGGTGGACTGAGTTTTAATAACCCCAGTCTTAAATGAAAAATAACATTACACTTGGTTTTTTTTTGACAGTTTTTAATGTGCTCTCCTGTCAAGACGTTTTTAATAGTGATTTGCGTCTGCATTTTAGCTATATTCTTGATCTAAAGACTAATAAAGATGCCATAAAGTTGCGTAAAGAGCAGTTTTCTGCGATCACATTATTACTTTTGAAACAGGTGTTTTCGTTTCAAAACGCTCTCCGTCCACATTTTCAAGCGCTTTCCAAAAGTTTCTCATCCATACTGAAACCGTCGGAAACCGTTAAATTCGCCTTATTGCGCATTTGTAAAACCTTATGAAAGCTCACTGAGATTATAGACGGAACAGGCATACGTTTTCATGCAATTCGTCTTGCAGGATCATTATTCACGGAAATACCTCATTAACTCATTAACGCGTCCAGGTCGTGCTCACTCACTACGGATTGAACGGCAACGGCATTCCGTCATATTGCGGAATGCGGAATGACTTTAACTGAAACATACAATAGCTGCCTTTCCATTACCATTTAAGATAAGCAAATTTAAATTGCGAATTGAAAATACTCCCAATGGAAACGCGTCAATTCGTAAAAACTCCCATATATTGCAAAAAAGTTTTTATGCTCGCATGAGGTGGTTTTTCAGACAATCGAAAAAGGAATATTTCGCAAAACTGCAATGGAAACGTCTTTTTCGCATTTATAGGTCACATGGCATATGTAAAAAAAATCCTATGATCCTTCTTCAATGTACTATAAACTCCAAGAAACACTAAATACCTAGCTGCTCTCACGTGTAAGGGGCTTTCCCTAATATTAATGCTAAGAGTATGTACGCTGCACGCATCTGCGGCGTGTAACGGCTCCGACACGGTCACCGGAGCTGATGTTATACTCAGCGTCGCACACGTTTCTAAAGCGGCTCTCCGCTTTAGCTGGTTCAGGTGTGTTTGGTCAGGGTTTAAGCTGAACTCTGCAGGAAAGTCGATCTCCAGGAACAGGGTTGAGCACCCCTGCTATAGAGCATTTGATTGGACAAAAATCAGTGTGATTCAGGATGAGTCATCAATATTTTGCTTTGGTTTTCTTGTAAGAGACAGTTGTTCAAGTTAATTTTGTAAAAGTTGCCATGAAATGAAAATTCACTTGTTTTCTAAATGTATGCTATTGATTTTATTATGATCTTATACATTCATGCATATGTTTCATTTAAAATTTGCCTTCATCCAGTCAACCACCAATGGCATGGCATTTAACGCTTAGAATTAAGACCAGTTCACTATGATGTTTTGTAGTATGCATATTTTACCATACTGACCGTGGAAACGGATCTTGCTAAGATAAATACTACTTTGTGGCATTTTAATAATTTCAATAATTTCTGAATAAATAAGCTTCCATTGATGTATAGTTTGTTAGGATAGGACAATATTTATCCGAGATTCATCTGAAAATCTGGAATCTGAGGGTGCAAAAAAATTAAAATATTAGGATGGGTAATTTACAAAATGTCTTTATGGAACATGATCTTTACTTAGTATCCTAATGATTTTTGGTATAAAAGAAAAATCAATAATTTTGACCCATACAACGTATTGTTGCCTATTGCTACAAATATACCCATGCTACTTATGACTGGTTTTGTGGTCCAGACTCACATATAAAGTATTTATAATAAAGTTAAACGTCAATTAATTGTTTGCACATACAAATTTCTAAAACTATATCTGTAAAAAGAGGGCTGCCAACCTTTTCCCTCATCCACTCTGTCTCCTTGGCCCTTCTTATCTACTGCCATCCTTCCATTTCATCCCTTTTTTTCACTCTCTGCATCTCCTTTGCAGTGATTCACTGTATGACTCATTGACATTATATAAATCTCCCATGTTTCCTACATCGCCATGTGCTTTATTCATATCCTTTAATGTGTATATTGATCTACTGCCTTTCCATATCCATCTGCACCTGCCGCAAACATCAAGTTTTTCTTCTCAGATATTATTTGTCTATGTGGGAGGTGTTGTATCATTAGAGATTGCATTGTGTCGTCAGATATGTTTTCGTGAGCTGTTTGATTGAGGTATAAAGACACGCTGAAATATGAAAATCTGTTTCGTTATGTAAGGTTTTGCAATATAATGTAAAAAAGAAACATTTTTATGCTATACGCCAGATGTGCAGTATAAAGTCTACATTTAGAGTAAAGTCTGAATGAATTAGAAACCCTTGTTTTGTTGACTGACTTCATTCTTACAGGATTAGCATTATTAACATAATAGCTATCATCACCAATTATATTTAAATGCCTGTATAACAACATAAACGTGATCTCTTGGGTGGAATAACTGGCTGTGGGGAGGTTAGACAAATTACAGCCTTCTAGTAGTTCTTTCCACCACTATATTCAACTCTAGTGTTATCACCATGACAACTGCATGCCACATTTTCGTGTTCTAGCCTCTGCAGGCTATACGTTTGTGTTTTGATTCCTTATAGAGCAAACAGAGGCACTTTAAACCAGTTTCCTGGAAATCCACTCTGCTATGGATGCCCAAAATTCAGAGAATTCACTTAGAACATATTGATTTAAATCAATAACATGCCTAGCGCTCACTTCTTCTAGCTTAAAAAGTTGCTCAGAATTAGGATTCTAGTGTTTTCCTTTATTTGTGCTGCACACAAGATGTTCATGAATGAGGACAAAAGTGCTATGAGAACCTCTGTGTCCTGCTAATGGACTGCATGACTGCATCTGTTTTTATCACAGGAACTGGATTTGTCTACCGCAGGTTGCTGGAAAACGCATAGGCCTGCTCATAGTCATATGAGTGCTATTACTCTGCACATGAGAGCTTGAGTAAGAAGAGAGAGGGAGTGGGAAGAAATATAAGGTACTATTATTTTCAAGGACTCTAGCCTGAGATATTCTAAACATGTCATTTTTCAAAGACCTTCCTAACTGGCGAGTTACTTGGTTGCTGTTATTTGGGCTGTTAGTCATGATGATGCAGTTATTCTGAAAGTAATGACAAACTCCTAAAAAAAAAAAAAAGGTGCTGGAACAAGGTGACCCTGACTGGCTGGGCATATTTAAAAAAAAAAAAAAAAGTAATTCACTGAATTGAGCTTTTTGAATTTACCAGACATGACCAACAAAATGACGATGTAAAATCATCTTTTGTGTCGATAGGAGTTCTATTAATAAATGTCCTGGCGCTTCCAAGTTTTATAATGCCAGTGAATGGGTGAGATTTTGAAGCCCAAAAAAGTGGTTTCATCCATCATAAAAAGTGCTCCACATGGCTCTGATGGGTTAATAAAGGCCTTCTGAAGTGATTCGATCAATTTGTATAAAAAAAAAAAATCCATATTTAAAACTTTATAAACCATAATCTCTAGCTTCTGTTAACTTTTGTACTGCGCTCACGAGAAAGTTGCGTTCCAGCAGATGACGTAGGAGTATCGTAAGCTCCGGTGAGAATATGCTAGTCTTGCGAAAAACAAGTTTTGTTTGCAGGAGCAAGGAAGCAAAGTTTCCTTTGTTAAGCAAAGGAAAACCACTATCTTCTTGGTTTATATCAAAATCCCCTGACATTTTTCTTTACAAATCCTCATTTTGTACTTCTAATTCATAGCCGGTGTTTTGTTTCACTCTCTCCACTGCACTTCTGCATTCATCACCGCATCTGCCTACATCATACGTCATCTGCTGGAATACCACTCTTTTGTGTCTGCGCGTACCACAGTTAGTGGAAGCTAGAGAATACGGTTTATGAAGTTTTAAAAAATAGATATTTTTCTTACACAAATGCATCGATTCGCTTTAGCACTGTAAAAAAACAAAAAACACAATTTGTTGAGTCAACTTAAATTAATTTGTTACCCTGTTGCCTTAAAATATGTTTAGTCAACTTGAAATGTTAAGTTGTACTAAGTGACAACTCCCTGATAGCACACATACATCATGGAGATGTCTGTTTGATGTCTGCATTTACATCTGGAAGACATATTTTTTTTAGAGCGTTTGCTCATCTGCAATACGTCTATTGGACGTTTCCTATCGGATGTCCAATAGACGTCTATTAGATGTTTATGATTTAGAATGTATGTAAAACTGACATCTTACAGATGTCTGTAAGATGTCAGTTTTACATACATTCTAAACCACAAAGATCTTAAAGATGTTCTATAGATGTGTCGCAGATGAGTAAACTCTCTAAATGTATTTGATCTGAAAAGCATCTGCTGTGTACAAACATCTGACAGACGTCTGTTGTACAAAGATGTTTGTACACAGCAGATGCTTTTCAGATCAAATGATCTTTAACAGACATCTTGCAGATGTACATGCTATGTGGGATGTCAAATAGACATTTATTAGATGTCTCTAAGATGTTTATGATTTAGAATGTATGTAAAACTGACATCTTAGAGACGTCTGTCAGATGTTTGTACACAGCAGATGCTTTCCAGATCAAGTGATCTGTACAGATCTTACAGATATACGTGTGCTATCTGGGCTCTTTCTCAAATCTTATTAAATTGAGTTGAGTAAATTTAAATACCTTTTTAAGGTAATGCTACTAAAGAAGTCATTTTCTTCTAAATAGGCAATTATGATGGCACAGTCATGACAGTGACATTTGAAGTCCATTCAAAACATTTAGGCTGCCTAAAATAGTTCCCTTCTTTTTTGCAGTGATTTCAACAGCAGAATATAAGCATTTTAAAATAATTTATGCGCAGGAACTAGCTTTGGAGGCAGACTGCTCGTTATAAGCCTTGGATTCCAGCGAGTGAGCGAATGAAGAGGCTTGTGGGTGAGAGAAAGCGAGTGAATGTGACGGAGGGAGTGAGGGTGTTACTCCTCTCTAACTGTGACAGATACCAGCTGCATCAGTAGCAGCAGATTCCTCCTCAGCGCTTCATCAAAAACAGTCTAATTAAACAGTTGAATTAATTTGCTGAAACATCCCCGTGCCTTTGTCCATTTCTGCAACTCCCGCAGATATGCAGAGATAAAGCCGAAAGCAGAAAATCGAGCTGGAAGAGTGAAATAGACGGGTGACCGGATTTTGCACATCCTGCACAGGACGTTTTTAGATCAAACAAGATGCTTAATGACATAATTGGCATTCGGGTGGTGTTACTGAAATAGCATAGAAGAGCTTTAAATGTGGCGTTTATGGGGGAGTGGACATTTGCATGGCTACCTATGTTTATTAAAAGCTCTATGCGCTTCTCTTGAGCTCTCTGAACACTTCACATTAGCTTCGCTGGAGAGAGCATCCCACACACAGACACCCACACAGCCTGACACACCGCCACTGATTCTCTCTCATATAGAGCAACATTCACTCTCACACACACACAGACACACACACCCAAACGGTTACATGGAGATGAGCACACATAAACATCCTCCCACTCACATACTTTGCATTGTTCAGACTTATAGAGATAGAAATCGCTCTTGCTTTCTCATTACTTTTCCCCATACTCTGGCAGAACAGGACATGATGTACTCAAAGGCAATTCATGGATTAGGATGGCACTGCCATGATACATCCAAAAAATAATGCAGTGCTACGGTTTGTCCTAAAAAAAAACATGGTATTATTATGATGCCAAAACAAAAAACATGATACCATGTCACTGGTGTTTTTTGTTTGTGGTTTGTCTCAGTTCTATGCATTCATGCACCGCTTCAGCCTGAAAATAAGATTTTGATGTATTTATATTACATAAGGAACAGTTTAGATTAAAGCAGATTACGGGATATCGGATCAGACTAAAAATCAAGCAAGATTTTCCAACAAAAAAAAAAATCAAGATTTAAAACATTTAAGCAAGGTATCTTGAAAATATATATATATATATATATATATATATAGGTTTTTACACAAAAATGTGTGTAAAAATAGAGATATCTTGCCTTTAAAAATGGCATGCATGGACACTAGTTTCTAAAATGTCTCTCACTTCTTGAAGTACATTTATATCTGGAAAGCCATCCATCTGGTAGTCAGTAGTGCAATTCAAACCCTGTAGGCACACAGCCAGACTCACACAGTGAGAGTAAAATGTTGACAGACAGAGAGATAAAGAGAGATAAAAGATTAAAACTAACAGAAAAAGAACACGTATCCAACTGTAGTTCATCCCGTGTCTTGATCTTATCAGTCAATGTCACACCAGATGTAAGAAAATAGACCGTTTTACAGGAAGTTTCATGGACAGAGAAACCTTGTGTGTGAGAAAATATAGAAAGATATCAGATGTGTTTAGAACAGTATTCCATCACACACTACTTTTGCAGTATGCACTACAGTATGTACTAAATTTTCCATATGCATGCAAAACTTGGATGACCTTGTATATTTGACTTCACAGCACTTTGCTATCCAGATGCCCATTCCCTTTTTTCTCAGACTGTTTCTCATGTCTGTAGCTGTAAGAGTTAATCACTCTGACTGGTATTAGCAAGAAAAACACATTGACCTAGTTAGTGGGTGGATGTGAGCAGGGCTGATGGCTTTAAAATGCTTTTTAAAGAGATTCATTCATTCAGCTAGTTAAACTGCCAATGTAAAGCCTTTATCAGGGTTATTAACAGCATTTTGTGATAAGTAAGGCCACTTTCATACTGTCGTTTTTTTGGGATTGACAACCGTATTTACTTACAGGTGTGAGTCTCGAAATGTCCCGTTCACACAACAGCTTACAGTCGCTTTTCGAATACTATCTGTAGGAATGTGCAATGGGAGTCAAGCCCACAGAGACCAAAGCAATATTAAAGATGGGGACGTCTGTATTACTACTTTCTGACACGACAATAGTCCATTCGTGCCGCGAGTTCATCCATCACATCGTCATTAACCGACAGCAGCTTTTAAATTTGAGTGGAGATCGGAGCATTTGAGCCATGCGCAGAACACACAGCTGACGTGTTCTGAGAATGTGGTTGTGAGTCCTAAAAATTTACGGGTGTGAGTTCGGTTATAGAATATGGTTGACACACCCGCAAATAACCTTACTGTGTGTGAACATAACCGTATTAAGGACTCAAATATGGTATTGACAACCGTATTCTGCTGCTGTGTGAATGTGGCCTAACATTATAAAAGTAGTTTATGTTATATAAATAATATATTTTAAAATTCATTGGTGCTAGCATCCAACAAGAACATGTTAGCAACTGTACAACAACCCTAGCAACCACTAGGAACACCCTAGATACTGCATAGTCACCCTGTAGCAACCCTAGCAACCACTCAGGGTTGCGTTTCCCAAAACCATCGTTAGCTAACTATGGTCGTTAGTTCCATTGAGTTCTATAGGTAACGATAGAACTTGCGACCACGGTTGCTTTTGGGAAACGCACCCCAGAACAGCAGCTGCATAGAAACACTAGCATCCGCCAAGAACACCCTAGCAATTGCATAGCAACCCTAACATTCACTGACAACACATTAGTAACCTCATAGCGACCATAGCACTGATTTAGAACACCCTAGCAACCGCATAACAACACTAGAACCCACTCAGAACACCCTAGCAACTGTATAACAACCCTAGCATTCGCCCAGAACACCTTCGCATTGATAGCCTAGCAACCATCCTAAACACCCGAGAAACTGCATAGCACCCTAGCATTCACTTACCACACATTAGCAACCACATAGCGACCACAGCATTTACTCAGAACTACCTATATAACAACCCTAGCATCTGCTCACACCTTGAAAATCTAGCAACCACCCAAAAACCCTAGAAACTGCATAGCAACCCTAGCAACCACTCAGAACAGCAGCTGCTTAGAAATACTAGCATCCACCAAGAACCCCCTGGCAACTCCACAGCAACCCTAGCATCCATTCAGAACACCCTAGCAACTGCATAGCAACCCTAGCATTCACTGACAAAACATTAGCAACCGATTCAGAACACCTGATTCAGAACAACTGCATAACAACCCTAGAACCCACTTAGAACACCCTAGCAACTGTATAACAACCCTAGCATCTGCCCACAACACGTTCACATTGAAACCCTAGCAACCACATAACAACCCTAGAAACCGCATACAAACCCTAGCACCCACAGACAAAACCTGGCAACTGCATGGCAACCCTAGTATCCACTCAGAACACCCTAGCAACTGCATAGCAACCCTAGCATTCACAGACTACACATTAGCAACCACACTGCAACCATGGCACTGACTCAGAACACCCTAGCAACTGCAAAGTAACCACTGAATCCACCCAGAACATTCTAGCAGCCACTGCAAAACCCTGGCAACCACCCACACACCATTACGGAATAGAGTTGGACTAAGGTCATTCGTATTTCCTTTAGAAAATCTATAAATCTCGTTGTACAATCGGCATATGAGTGAAAGTGTCAATCTTCTCACAAGGTCGGTGAGTCACCCCTATTGCGTAAAAGACTGTAGTTTAATTTCCTGTTTAAAGATGAGGAGGAAATGGATGGAGTCACGATGCAGGTTGTGTCTGTTATTGGATCAACTCTCAGGAGTATTTCAGGAAACAATGAACACATTTCCTGTGTGCTGTTTGAAGTGACAAGCATTTGACAGCCTTCTAAATGTATGTCAGTCAAAACACGCTGCTAACACTTAAAGTGCAGAGCTGGAGGATGTGTGGTGACATCAGTCAAGCGCTCAGAGCACAGAACTTGATTGAAGACTGCATTCTTTATTGCTCAAGTGTGTGACATGCTTCTGTTTTCCTGAATGAAATCTAACAGCGTTAGGTAAGCCCTTCAAAATATACTTCAAGGATTATAAATCCTTTGTTTGTTCAGAAAGAAAGACAGATTTGGTTTTGAAAATGATGCATTCATATTGTCGAGCTTCATGTTTGCCACCCCATTGATCATTTTCAGTCCACAAAGTTGCAGGGTTCTCTACTGCGTGCCATTTTGCTCAAACGACAGGTCTGTCAAGACTAGGCTTGCACACCTCCTTCCATCAATAAGTGGGACATTTGAAATAGACCCCGGAGTGGACTCTCAACGGACTAGAGTGAATCAAGAGCAGCCAGTGCTCAATATAGAATATAGATTCATGTTAAATGAGGTACAGACTGTACAGTATGCCTGCACATCCCATCAGAGCTCAGAGAGCACATCTGTCCAATACAGTCTGCCTGTTGAGAATTACAACAGCTCTGAGGCCAGTTTGCTCTGCATTTAGGACTAGATTAAGGGCAGAATGTCTTACAAAAAAAAAAAAAAAAAAAAAAGAAAACTCAACAATCTGGAAAAAATATATATAGAATAGAATATAAAATTATTTTCATTATAATATAATAATATATTATAATATAATATAATATAATATAATATAATATAATATAATAGTATAAAAGCATAACCGAAACTAGGCAAATAATCGAAAAACATAATGAATAAATGTTTACAACTGAAATAAAGGTTTAAAAATAAATAAAAAATTAAAAAGAATAAAAATGTTCAAACACATAAAAATATTAAAACAAAACAAATCAATATGAAAACTGGAAAAAATAAATACAAATAAAAATACAAATAAAAGCCCATTCAAAATATTAATAAGCATAAATAATACTAAAATAACACTGCCTGCTGAGTCACTGATCTGTTCTGGAAAACAATTCTTAATGAAAATAAAATAAAATAGATTATATATATAATCATATTTACATTTTTTACCAAAAATGAAGCCACATCAACAAATATCTAATCGATTTGCACAGGCTATGATAGCTTGTGCTTGGTTTTTACAAAAAGCATGGTTAAATAAAATGCCCATATTTCTGGACCCATATAAATTAATGTAATGTTAGATTTTAAGGATATTTTTGTTACCTTTTGTGTGATAAACAATTTTTGTGCTCGGTCGCCACCATTCAATGTCCAGAGTAAAAGCTAGGTCCTGAAACAAAACCAAAACAGCCCATGATTGTAAAACAGAGACAGTGAGACTACAGTCAGACCCAAGTGACCAAGAAAAGCCCAGTTTTTTTCCGCAAAACACAAGGACAGTGTCATTGCCAGAGATAATGCCCTATATTGGCTGCTCTAGTGACTCACTGGCTCCAATACGCTCATTCCTGTCTGCCTTGGCCTCTTCATCCACTCCATGGCACCAGACAAAGTCAGTGGGGGTGACATTCTGTCCTAGGTTTTATGGTTATGTTGCAGCTTTATGAGGTCCATACAGGTAATGTGTAATGTTTAACTGTGTTTAGGTTGCAGAGGAATCAGAAGACAGCTGAAATGTCTTGACTCAAGTCTGCGTCCACACGAATACGAGAGAAACAAGAACATCTGAGGTTTAGGTTTAATGGATTCTGCATATAGAGCAGAGGTATAGTAATCAGCTCTTTCCTGTAATTAGAAAGAACACCAGTGAATGAGAGAGGACATAATGTGTCCCGTTCTGTTCTGTTTGGCACTCTTGGGCCTTGCCCTCCAGACATGTCTAATAGGAAGAGAGTGTAATTAAAAGAGAGAAAGAATGAATTTGGAAGTCTCTGAGAGGAACGAGCTACAGAGGGCTGATCGAATATTTAGTAGTGATGAGGTGAGCAGTGATTGAAAGCGTTTGGCTTTCGATTCGTTCATGATATTTTTATCATGAAGGGGAAAAGTTTGCCGTTTCCAGTCTCATAAGAGATACTAAAACTAAAAAACGTAAATGATGTCTCCTAACAGAAAACCCATGGAAGATTTACGTTATTTAAAAAATCCACATCGTTTTATACATATTTTGGACTATGGGGGGCGCCATTATGATGTGAAATGGTTGCGCTCCTTTGCTCCTGTTGCTATTTTTACCACAACACAATTCCGAATACACAACTCGGAAAATAAAATACTGATATGATGACCACAGCTACTGAAAAAGCTTACAGGTGATGATGAATATAAGCGTATGCTTAAACCAAATGCCGTACCATCGATTTTTCCCCACAAAGAGTCTAAACACTTGAATATCGAGCGAAAAAAAAAGTCAGAATTGTGAGTTCATTTATCAGAATTACAAGTTTGTCTCACAATTCTGACTTCATAACTTACATAGTTCAGATCAAAAAAATCAGATGTAAGTTTATCTCACAATTCTGACTTAACTCACAATTGCATATTATAGAGTCAGAATTGTGAGATATAAACTCGCAATTCTGAGAAAAAAAAAAGTCAGAACTGCAACTTTATTTCTTAGAATTGACAATTCTGACTTTATTCCGCCACTGAATTTAAAAAAAAAAAGGTTATTACGTCTTTTTATCTCATAATTCTGTTTTTTTTTTCTCAGAAGATATAAACTCACAATTGTGAGTTATAAAGTCAGAATTGCAAGTTTGTATCTTGCAATTCTGTTTTTTTTTTCTCGCAAATGTGAGTTTGTATCTTGCAATTCTGATTTTTTTTTCTCACAGTTGCGAGTTATAAAGTCCAATTTTAAGGGGGGAATTGTTCTTAGAATTGCGAGTTTATACCTCACAATTCTGACTTAACTTGCAATTGTATGTTATAAAGTCAGAATTGTGAGATATAAACTAGCAATTCTGAGAAAAAAAGTCAGAATTGAAAGTTTATTTATCAGAATTACAAGTTTGTCTCACAATTCTGACTTCATAACTCACAAATAAGTTAACTTCAAGCAATTCTAAGAAAAAAATCAGATGTTTATATCTCACAATTCTGACTTTATAACTCACAACTGCAAGTTTATATCATGCAATTCTGACTTAATTTCTCAGAATTCTGAGAAAAAAGTCAGAATTGCAAGTTTGTATAATAAAAAAAATTTGTGAGATAAAAAGTCACAAATATCTTTATATATATATATATATATATATATATATATATATATATATATATATATATAATTTTTTTTTTTTTTTTTTTTTTTATTCAGTGGAGGAAACCGGCTTCCATAGTGACCCCAAGAATCTGCGTGAAGTGAACAAATGGCTCACTCTCTGTGACCTTTTTCCTACACTCTCTAGAGTCTGGCAGATTTGTACACATGAACATTTAAATAATGTACAAATTTGTATTTTACAAATCGGTTGAATGAATGATTCAATGAATTTTTCATAACACAAAAAAAGACATAACGATGTTCAACTATGTGCAAGTGTCACTAAACTACATATTTTGGTGAGCAGATTTAAACAATCTGTACTTGTGCCAGCTTTCTTTAAAGTTAATGCCATTTGGTCTGGTTCTTTTAAATTATATATATATACATATTAATGTCCAAATACTTCTAGGGGCCACTGTATAATAACATTGGCTTTCCTCCAAGTGTGATTTTAAAATCAAATAAGCTGCAATGCAAAATGTCCCATTACTTTTTACAAAACAGACTTTAGACGAGCAAGGGATTACGAGTTAATGAATGTGGTGAGTAGTATTAATCTTCTTAACAGTCTGCCTGGAGTATTCCTCACTCGATACCTGCCAGACTCATTAACATCTCGGGTCTCGTATAATAAATGTGTTAAAATAGGCTTAAGTAGATTAGATTTTATTATAGATTTTGTGTGGCGGTCCATATATTAAAATCCCTGCAGGTCGGCCAGCTCACTCGATATGGTTTTCTGCGACGGTAATAGCTGGTGAAATATTCTCAAGCCAAATCAATCAGAAGTGTAGCGACGGCACAAGACGACGTAACCGTCATCAATACAACAGCAAGCAGACATAACCGCATCACTTTGATCAGAGCGTTTGTGTGGCCTCATTCTGCCATGGATCCTGACAACCTGGAGGCAGAGGCAAGAAAGGACAAGCCATGATTAGGTGTGCATCTGAGGCTAACCGCACACACACGCACACCTCTCGCCGGTTTCTAACAAACATGACAGCTTGACATTGCACCTGGGTTCGATTCATCTGGATCAGGTCCCAGACAAGTGTGAAGAAGAGAGACGGCACGGAAACTGAGACAAAGAGAGTTTGCAGCTCTCCTAGTAACCTTGTAAGGTGAAACGTCGCAGATCCTGCACATTCTGAGTAATGCTCAGCTGCTGCACGTACAGTATGGAGATGATTTTCAATAAATAGGCACTCTGGCCGCACATATTCACACTCTTATCCTCGGAGGTACTTCACACTGTTTGATGAGATTCAGTTGCCATGGAGACAGCTGAAAATGATTGATTGGCCAGCACCTGAAAAGTGCTCACTGAAACTTCTAGATCAACCGGTTATTTTTAAAGGCCCTGTGGGAAATCACAGCATGAAGGACGTGGATCAAGAGAAAGTTTGCTACATCTACCACGTGATATAAGCTGAAGGTCATTGTAAAAATACTGGCACAATTAAAGACGGTTCTCTCATTAGATGAAATTAGAGCACAACAGACAATAGAGGGGGAGGAGTCCTTCCCAATAATTAGAAATGGCAAATTGTGCTCACTATATTTGATATTAATGCTGCTCTGTTTGTTGTTGGGATGACAAAACATTTTAAAAGTTAAATGTTTAGGCTACCCTTCAATAGCCCCTTTCACACATACAATCTTTACTGGCAATTTACCATTAAGAGATCATGTGTGAACAGGACCTTTTCAAAAATACGGGTAAATTCGCATGATAAGTTGTAACATTACCAGTGAATTAATAGTAATGTAATCTGTGTGAATGTGAAACGAGATTACAGGTATCCACCTTTTTCTTCAATGCAGAAGTAAGCCTTTGGGTGAGACTTTCAGTTCATTATCTGCTATGGGAAAATACAGAGAAGAGTAACAACGTGCAGTAATCTGTGAAACTATTTGCACTACAAACCAGTGTGTTCATAATTAAGATAATACATTAAAATAACATGCTAAGACACACCAATTTACAATATCAAGCAGCAAAACAAGCTGTTTTGTATGGCTAAAAATAGCTGGATGCATTTTCAACCGGAAGCCAGACCGTGTCCGTTCTTACGGGAAAAAAGGTGGATAAGCACTTACAAGTTTAGAACGCACTGACGTAAGAAGTCTACTCTGGCCCAATCATAACATTCTGATGCAGATGTCACATTTATTCCATGCTGTGTAGTTCAGTTTGAAGTCGATGTCTCTAGGCAAAAAGCAGCTGCACAAATGTGAACATTTGACAAAAAAAGTTAAACATCAACAAAAACACTGACCGCATATACTCATCCACGTTTACAACCACAACAATGGGACGCACAGCCGTTAAGAGGTCATTTCTGGTTAATGATGTCACAGAATTTTCTAGTATTTTGAAATGGATGTATTTTAGTCTACTTGTAAAAAGATGGAACATCGTTGTCTGTGTGAACAGCGCATTTTTGTATTTACCTGTAAAGTCGTTCTGGTAATTTTACAGCAATTTAGATGTATTATTGTGTGAAAGGACCTAAATGTCAAAATGACTGGGTTGGCTAATCAAATCAAAGATGGCGGGTTTTAGTTTTCGCAGATGCCAAATAGAGGGTTTGCACTTACTGTCATGATTTGGTCAGTTACCCTGCTGCGCGGCCGTATCGGCGATACTCGGATGTAAACAACAGCATGGATTGCACAGTTAATGTACTGAATAGGTTGTTCTGCTAATGTTTGCTGTCTCAACCACGGAAAAAAAAACATGTGGAAGCTGCTTAATCATACAGAGAAGGACTTAATAAGCAGGAAAGGGTGCAATATTTTGACAACTAAAGTTAATAAGTGGTAAAGATACGTACGAGCAGTATTAATTAAGATATTAGCGTAATATTTCACCTACCTGATGGGAAATGATAAAAACAAACATGAATGTTGTAAGATTCTTGCTCTGTAATTTCTTTAGTTTGGCCAACCATAAACACCTTTAAGGTTCTTTAGACAGTTTTTTTTTTGCACTCCTCTCCTTGATTTGTTATAACTTTTAGAAGTCTATATTACTCCAAATATTTTTCCAGGTCCGACCTATTAGTACAGCCAAAAACATAACAATAATTGACCATTTTCAGCAGCAACAATCAGCAAAACGCGCGTTTTATTCGGTTCAGTGGCATTATGTTCTGTGCCGCCAATATGGCCGATTGATGATGCGTGGTGAAAACACGCTATATTGGTTCAAGTCATGTCGGATAGATCATATTTACGCTGAATTTTATGTAGAAAAGTTAAATCGCCATCTTGTTCCGACCAAAGTGACGTGAACACACCTGACCTCCTTATTACAATTTGTCAAGTACGAATGTCTCAGGAAGACTTGAATGCAGCATATGAATGCGACGCTTCAGTTTCTAATGTGAAAGAATGTGAGGTGAGATCAAAGCAGCTAATATCTGAAAACTCTTCTATTATATAAATGTAAAACGACCAGCGGTAATATCCTGTGATAGAAACTGGAGAAACTACTGCCGTTTTGAATTGAAAATATAGGATCAAGAAACATTTTTCGTTTATTCTGGACACATTCACTCTCATATTTAAATTACAAATATTGTTTGCGACTAGTTAAATTGATTACACACATACACACACACACATATATATATCTTAATTAAACTTCTTAATTTATTTAACTTAAAACAATAAAAAACGAACATATGGATATCTGCCCTTCAAAAAAAGTCTGTTCTCACCAGCTGTTTCTAGTTAAAAAAAAAAAAAAAGAAAAACTGTGATCATCACGAGTTATCAGATATACAATTAATATTTCTCCATGGAGATGCGGTCTTAAAAGCATCTCACATTTAATTCTACTCCCTTTCCATCATGTGAACGGAGCTAGAAGTGTTATTCATTTCTCAACGCAATTTTATTTCTATATCTAAGCATGACGTCAGCAATGTCAAGGTCACAGGTTCGATTCCAAATCACATACTGATAAAATGTGCACTTTAAATGCACTGTGAGTTTCACTTTTGGATGAAAGTCTGGCGAACGAATAAATAGTTTAGAGGTCAAGTATCTTTTTTGGGCTTGTTCTGAGTTTTCACTTCTCTGCCAATTCGAATGAATCATTGTTCACTCCCTTGTACGCAGGCATGAGCAGATCCTCTCTCAGGACTAGACACGAGTCTATATCACACTGGATCTCTCAGAGGGACTGAGACGGGACAGAAAGGTAAAGTCTGAGAAACATTTCACACAAAGGCTTCTCTGTAGACGAAGACAATGAGAAAGTGAGGACACAAGACAAAGCCATTTGTAACTATTTCGCGGACAGTTTGTGCTGCGTCAGAATCATGTGAACTGAATACGAAGGGCAACAATGAGAAAAACGGTGTCGACTCGGTAGACAGTTACAGAATATAGTCCTCTAAGGTCATACATTAAGATGCAATTAAAATATATATTTTAAAAATAGGTTTGGATGCATATAAACATTCAGTATTAAGCATGCACGCAGGACACAAATGCAGGTGTACAACAAGAAATAAAAATATTGCTATTATAAGCTCTGTTTACAAAGAAATAAGCCCCTTTTTTAATGTTTGTAAACTATTAAGAGCATGGATTGAAATACTGAATGACCTGCGAATTAAACGCAGTATAACATCGCCCTCGTGTGGACGATTATATGTACTTTTGCAATGCATCACTCATATAAATGGCATTTGTCAAAATATCAATTCATTCCAAATCAAAATTTAGGAGACAAGTCAGAATAAAATGCCACTATAAAAAGTTTAGCTATAAATGTTAATAAAATTACATATTTGATTGTCATAATACAAGATGTAATTAAACACTCTTAGAGCCCCATTTTGTCAGAATGTTTTTTTAATATAAAGTGTTTGCTTTTATACAAACATTGAAGACATAAGGCTTTCTTTTTACATAAATTACATTTCAAATAAACTGCAATACTTCGATTATACAGTCAGATTTTATTTTATATTGTTATTGCTAATTAAAAAAAAGCTCTCCTACTGAAGGTGAATGTGAAGGTCCATTAAGATGAGTTTTAATCTGCTTTTTTCTCCTGGAAGAATATCTATGACTATTAAATCTGCAATAAAAGGTGGGCAATGAATGTTAAGTTCTGTACTAATAACTTTTCATAAAAGCCTGTACTTATGACTAGGTCTCAAAATATTCAGATCAGAACAAAAACGTAGAACACACTAAAGACAAAGAAGAGATCGTACACAACCCTGATGTCAGTAAGATCTTTTACATGGCTTAACCCGCATATCCTGACTATGGCAGACAGGTAATTACTGATTCGATCGTTTTGGTAGGATCTGAAATGACGATGACCAAAAATAATCCAGCACCACCTTCTGAGGTGCCCAACTGTGCTTTAAAAACTGTCTATGTACCTGAAAACAACAGATTAAAATTTTTTTAAAACATTTTATACTCTCAAAGCCGATTAGTTAATGCTGCAGACTATAAAACACAGAGGTCGCAGGTCAGATCCCGAGCAGTCCAGGAATTGCTGAGTTAGCGTGAACAAATACCTGCTCTGTCACTCTGTCCTTGAAAATCCAATATCGTATGAACTACAAATCATCTTCAGACAAACCGATGCTGATATTGTGCACACATAGAGGTCACATCTTGCCTGGGGTAATTACAATTCAAAATGTCTCAGATCCACATCAGCGTAAACATATAACTGCCTTCACACTTTCACTTCACATTTAATGACATACAGCGCCAGGGCGAGAGAATGTAAGAGAGATATTGTGTGCAAGAGCTTTCCGTGCCTTCGTGTCATTGTTGGTCTATGGGAAGACATCTCGCAGATACCCACGGGCCTGTCAGCCCAGCTGCACGTCCATGTTGAGGGGATACATCACATATCTGGGGTCAAGTTTAGGTGTAAAGTCGCCAAACTGTTTGGAAGCCTCGGTCCCGAAAACATCAAGCACTTTTCTGTTCATCAGAGCAAACCTGGACAGAGAAATCAATAGCTTGATGTGTTCAAGAACTTGTATGCATAATAAGACTTATTAATCGTATTTTCCACTAATACGCACCTGCCCTTTGTCAACCGCAGTAGAAACTTCCAGTACGATGGTCTCAGATTTTGCACTTCCATAACCGCCTGATCAGATCCACCCAGGACATATTAAACAAAATTATTTAAAAATAACATGCTCATAGTTAATGAGTTAACGTCTAATGTAATTTTGCACAGCAAATCCATTCCCTATGATTTAAAACGTGCTAAACTTATTTTTGTTGGGATTTTATGCTTGTGCTGCCTTAAAAGACATTTGGCGTGATTCTCATTCAGTACATGACTGAGTCATCAATAAGTCACAGTGGCACAAACAGCTTCTGCATTTTAATGTGGCTTGTATTTTCCCTTGGTGTAAAAGTGTCCTTGGTTATGCAGAAGGGGCTTTAGTGAGGTACATTTTAAAAACATTTAAACTTACCGCTTGAAAACAGATGGCAGTGGAGATGGCATAGATTACAGTGTCAGCCTCAGGGAAGTATGGGAACTTGCCTGCCTCAATGCCTTTGAAATACAATGTCTAGAAAGACAGTGAATAGATTATTAGTAGATTATATGTAGAAGGCAGGAATCTCCTCAAAATATTGGATGAGAAAAAAAAAAATTAAAACAAGGCCAATACTACAAAATCTAACATTCAAGTGTATAAAATTAGTCATTTTTCTAAAGAAACGTAGTCCAACAGTGACACCAGTAGGTAAAGTTACAATGGGAGTCTGCCTCTCTCTCATACAATGGTGTTTTAGTGCCACATAAAAAAAAAAAAAATTACAAAAAAATATATATATATATTCTAAGATTACAAAATTAAAGTATAAATATTACAAAAATAAAGTCTAAATATTACAAGAATAAACTCAAAATAAAGTCAAAATTATGAAAATAAAGTCAAAATGTTTGAGAAAAGAGTCAAAATTATGAGAAATAATTTGTAGCAATTCCAACAATTCGTCTCAGTTTAAGCGGCATGTGAATCAGTCATCTTTCCAATTACAATGAGATATTCGTTTCATTAAATTAGGCTATACTGTTTTTTTCATTCCTTCTGATGTTCCTTTACATTTATATTATGCAGCTTGAACAAAAGAGGAAAAAAACATTTATAATTTGTATTTTGTGATAAAACTGACAGAAAGCAACAAAGCACAAAATTTTTGCTAATCAAGACGTTAAATATTATTTCCAATCATTTACTGTATTATACCATGAATAAAACAGCTTGTGAATACCTCAGAAAAGACAACAATATAGCGCATGTTAACATTTTATTGTTGTTTTTAATTAAATACATGAATGAAAGATTGGACACCACGGACGTTTTTGCGGAGTAGGTGGTGGAATTTTCACAAAGAAAACAGTAATTTAATAAAACAAATGTCTCGTAATCAAAAAGACGATTGATACACATAAATGCAGCGATCTGCCACGCCACATTAAACACCGTGGAAAGCACATTATTGCAAGACACACTGTTTGTATTTTGGTATAAAATTGAGATTTTGTAAGCTAAGACTTTGTTTTATATTAAAAGTACCAAAAGCACAAAGCTTAATGCTATTATTGGGAGGCTGGCGCACTACAAATAGGCCTAACGAATGCAATCGAAGACGTGAAATATTATTTCCAAGCATAGTGTCCCTGCAAGTATCGCATGGTGTGATTTCTAATAATATATTATTTTATTCAATACCACATATACCACACATATTATACCACATATATTCAAATAAATTACAGTGGCCTGGCACTGTCTCCCGGTGCTCACAATCTGGGTCATTTGCGGGCACAGGCTTTACTCTCAAAATATCGTAACTTTAATTGCTACGATTTAATTCTCGAAATATTTCGACTTTATTTTCAATTTTATTCTCGAAACACATTTCGACTTAATTCACGAACACTCTGTCTGTGACCAATATTTACCAGGCTTTGATGACTGATGATGCGAAAAATTTAAAAATAGCCAAGTTAACCATTAAAAAGAATAGCTGAACATAAGTACACAAATAAAATATAATGTGTAAATTGTTACTGCTTTGAGTTATTATTTTGGAATAAATATAAAATGTTTAAAAACATTATTTGGTCTATTCACAATTCTCTGAGACACCAGAGAAATCACTGAGAAGCAACCCCTACTCATGTGAAATGACTAAAAATCCACAGAATCATTACCTCCACCAGTTTGGAGAAGAGGTACATGGAGATGGTGGTGCTCTTGTAAAAGAACATTGAGGTGCCAGCAAGAAAACCTGAAAAGATAAATGGAGAAAAAGGTGAGTTGAGAAACTCTAATGGCTGTGCAAAGGGAAAAGGGTTCAAAACACTCTTTACCTGCTATAAGAGCATGGAGCTCGTCGTCCAGGTTACGCATCCATCTCAGTAAACAGCTTGTGCCCTTTCATAAAATAGAAATGAGATGGAGAGAGAGAAATTCCACATCTGACAAAACATAACTGAGAAAGGTGAAGAAAAAAGCTACAGAGAAACCTGTCATCTTATAGAAAAAAACAGCACTGGATCTCAGTGGAGGTGAAGTACCTTGTATATACTGACAAAAGATCCCAAGAAAGCTCCTAGCTGGAAGTTCTCTTTGTTGTAGAGCACCCAGAGCAGTCGAGAGGGTTTCGTGAAGGCCTGTCTGAATGCTGATGGAACCTTCAAACAGCATTGAATGAGGTAACCCACGCTGAACATCCGGATGAAACCCTTCAAAAACACAAAGCCACCAAATAAAGCATCTCAGAAGCTGCTCTCCAACAACTTCACATCAGCTGTCAATTAGTGAGCAAAGGGCACTGCTATATCGACAGAGACTTTAACCCAGATCAACGCAAAACGTTTATGCATTCCCATTCCGTCTCTCTCCATTGCAAACACCAACGCTCAGAGCAAACAGATGAGTGGTTTGAAAGACAGCAGGTTAAGAGGTCTCAGACTCTTACTTTAACACAGTAGGAGATGCAGTTGTCTTGATAGTGTTTGCAACATCTATGCCTGGGTCCATGTTTGCATCTGAAGGGGACAACATACACCCAATGAATGACAAATGCAAAGTATGTTATGAGGCAGGGAACATTCATGCATGAAAATGAAGCTGAATGTCGAACAAGCAGGACCGAAAATTAACTCCAAGTGTAAATTGCAAGTCAAACACCATTTTTACCCACTATTGTTGTATATACACTACCAGTCAAAAGTTTTTGAACTGTAAGATTTTTAATGTTTTTAAATAAGTCTCTTCTGCACATCAAGCCTGCATTTATTTTACAGTACAATTTTGAAAAAAATTTACCATTTAAAATAACTGCTTTCTATTTAAAAACATTTTTAAAATGTATTTATTCCTGTGAACAAAGCTAAATTTTCAGCATCATTACTCCAGTTATCAGTGTGACATGATCCTTCAGAAATCATTCTATTATGCTGTTTGCCTTTCAAGAAACATTTTTTATTATATTTATTATTATTATCAATATTTGAAGCAGTTGAGTAAATTTTTTTAGGATTCGTTGATGAATAGAAAGATCCAAAGATCAGCATTTATCTGAAATCTGAAGCTTTTGTAACGTTATACACTACACCATTCAAAAGCCTGGAGTCAGTTTTTTTTTTTTTTTGGGAAAGAAATTATAGAAATGAATACTTTTATTTAGCAAGGATGCTTTAAATTGATCAAAAGTGATGATAGAGACATTTATGATGTTACAAAAGATTTATATTTCAGATAAATGCTGTTCTTTTGAACTTTCTATTCATCAAATAAACCTGAAAAAAATTGTTCATCTGTTTTTAACACAATAATAATAATAATAATAATAATAATAATAATAATAATAATAATAATAAATGTTTTTGAGCAGTAAATTAGAATATTAGAATGATTTCTTAAGGATCATGTGACTGGAGTAATGATGCTAAAAATTCAGCTTTGAAATCACAGGAATTAATAACATTTTAAAATATATTCAAAGAGAAAAGTTATTTTAAATAGCAAAAATATTTTTAAAATGTACAGTTTTGCTGTATTTTAAATAAAAAAAAAAAAAAAAATCTTACTGTTCAAAAACTTTTGACTGGTAGTGTTCATTTAGGGTCACAATTTTTTTTCAAGAAATTAATTCTTTTATTCAGCAAGGACACATTAAATTGATTACATATTTAAGTAAGAGACATCATTTACTTTATATTATATGAAGCCATACAAGTCTTAATACCTGGGGTTCTCTTTAAAAACCATTGTGCTGCTCAATATTTTTGAGTGTTCAAAACAACACCAATTATTTGAAATAGAAACCATTTGTCGTATTATAAATGTCTTTAGTGTCACTTTAATGTCAATGTAGTAGAAATCCCATGAAAGATTTGCGTTATTTAAAAAAAAAAAAAAAAAAAAAAACATTTTGGAAATGGTTGCACTCGGTGAGTTACTGACGTTACCTGTTGCTATTTTTACCACAGCACAACTTGGAAAATAACATACTGATACAATGACCACAGCTACTGAAAGACCTTACAGGAGGTGATGGACAGAAGCATAGACTCAAACCAAATGCCGTACCATCAGTTTTTCCAGACAAGGAGACAAAATGCCCCTGAATATGGAGTGAAATCCATGCTGAAAAATTCCTTCATTGGCTATGGCATTATGACAAACGTAAGCATGTTCACATCCTGCCAGGATGGCATCTAGCGTTTCTTGTCTCTGCCATTTGCAAGCTCTTTCAGTAGCTGTGGTCTACTATAACCTCAAAGGCATCAGGTCTAAAGTGAGAAGAACAAAGACGCAAGTCTTTGGAAAGTTTTATTTGTCCACAGGCATCTTCCCATTCTTTTCCCCTCTTCTTATTGCTAGGACAAGCAGTAAAGACTTACATCGCTTCTCTTGTTGTTCTTCAAGTGAAAATTACAACCAAAAGCCGCACAATGTCGCATCGTATCAGTGTTTTATTTTCCAAGCTGTGTTGTGGTAAAAATAGCAACAGGTAGCGCCAGTAGCTCACTGAGTGCAACCATTTCATGTTTGTTTTCTAGGTATATTTCTGTCACTCACATAGAGTCTAGGAGTTTGCGTGTAAATGCTCTGATGCAGCTCCCCCTGGAGGCAGGCGTGCGCTCCGGTGTCTCATCCGGCGGCTGCACGTCTCTCTCCGAACCTTGTCCGTACGTGTGCTCAGCCAGACAAGAGTGTGTTGGGATCTCCTCCTTGCCAACTATAAATCTGCCACAGCCAGACACATAATCTCCTTTAACAGTCTGACACGAGTTAGTTATGCTCTTAACAGGGTGTCTCCTAAGGCCTTAGGATTAATGGCAAATCCTTGGGAATTTAAGAACTACGTAAAGTCATGTAAATCAATATACAAACTTACTTTAAGGCAGAGAACGCGAAGCCATTCAGTCCATCTTTACACCTGAAGATAAAACCAGAAATTGGAAAGGGTCAATGTTTGCAATTGAACAACTAGGTTTGTATTTTGTTCTGAAGAATGTGCCTGTCCATCTCAATCCTGCTCCTGGAGGACCTTAGCAAGTCTTGGAGGAGCCTCTACTAATGAGAACTTGATGTGTTGAAGAAATGAGATAACCAGGGCTGGCGTCCTCCAGGACTAGGATTGAGAGGCAGTAACCTGACCAACTGACCTGAAGAAAAACATGTAGAGAGAAGCAGTCAAGCAGAACAGAAGAACCTGGGGGGAATAAAAAGTGGAAATTATGAGACAGACATCACATGAAACTTTACAATCAGGTCAAGGTTTGCTCACAGTCATAAAGCTTTTGCACATATGTAAAGTGCCGTTGCATCATTAGCACAAAATGATCTCAATGCATGATGTAATAAGGTCCAGATATGCCAATGTTAGTTTGGGGTCAGTACAAGTCTTTTATGCTCAGAAAGGCTGGATTAATCTGATATAAAAATACAATAAAAATTAGCAATATTGTGAAATGTTATTACCATTTTAAATGCATTAAAATAGAAACAATTGTTTTAAATGCAATTTATTCCTGTGATGGCAAAGCTGAATTTTCAGCATCATTAGTGTCACATGATCCTTTAGAAATCATTCTAATATACTGGTTTGGTCTCAAGAATCATTTCTTATTATTATCAATGTTGAAAACGGTTAACATTTTGAAATCTTTTTTTCCAGATGAACATAAAGTTCAAAAGAACAGCATTTATTTGAAAAAGAAATCTTTTTAACATTATACTGTAAATGTCTTTACTGTTGCAGAATAAAATAAAATTCTTACTAACTTTTTAATGCTAGCATGAACTGTAACATACCTCTCCATGTTTCATAGGCTTAACAAGACCCCTTGTGACAGCCATCCGGAAAATAGTCTCCGTTGCCTGGAAATGACACGGAGCACTTAAGATCAAAATCAGTCGAGGTTTCCTTGAAACAGACAGTTTTGATCACAGCTTTCCAGAAAAAGCAACATAAGTGACAGATAACAGATGTGATGTTGACTACTGCCAGGAAATGATAATGCAACTATGAAAGAAGTGTCAAAACATAACGCAGCGGAACTGAAAAGAAGCAGTGCTGAATCGTCTTACCAGGTTCGCCATGTAAATGGTTAGGAGTCCTCTCCTGAATAAGAAGACAGACAAATTATATAAGATCTCTTTATACACAACGAACTGAGTTTTTTCACCAAGAACGATAACTATAATAAATATAGCTGCAAGCAGTGATTGCCGGGGTTCAGACGCTTTAAGGCATTTAAACAGATATGAAAAAATATATTATTTAGCAAACTTGTAACCACCTAAATCAATGATTTAAAAAAGAATTTTTGGCAAATCCATGTAATTTACCATAGAAATAATATGTTTTTTTTATTGGTTATGACTGTTACAGTGCCAGGTGTGGTCGGATCTCCTTAAAACTTTGCATGCTTGTTTAGAATCGCTCATGAAGTTTTGAGTTTTCCTTTAGGCTTTATAGGATTTTGGGTAAACTTGGACAGGCCCCTTTTCTAAACAACCGCCGTTACAGCCTCCCAAAGGTTACATTTCAACATTTTTTTTTGATAATTATTGACCTAGAGAGTCCAGAGAATTCTACTGCAGTGTCTTTTCCAGATTGAGCGAAAAATTTAAGACTAGTTCGCAAAAGTAGGTTTTTGACATCTTCTCAATCATTTAACACACAATTTGATTGACAGCAGTGGTTCTAGAGGCAAAGTTGTCCAGAATGTGGAGTTCTATCGTATGATTCGAATATTACGTGTACTAGAAAAAAAACCATATGATGTACAATCATTTACACCTTTGAAAAATGCAATATGGCCCCCCCAGTGGCTGATTCTGTCAAATTTCTCTTAGACCTTTGGGGCCGTGAGTCAAACAGGCCCACTGAGTTTCATTTTGATCAGCCTCCATTAACCTTGTCTAACAGATTCTCAAACTTTGGCCATGTTTTTTGAGATGCGCAAATGTCCTTTTAGACACTTGTGGCACTTTGGACCAAGACCGTGCACACCCATTTTCATGTTGAAAGGACAAATGGTTACACAGTTATAGCTATTTTTATGTTTTTTTTCCCCTCTAATAGCACCACCAAATGGCCAAGCTCCACAGTTTTTTTCTTGTGACTTCAGATTGAGCTCTTACACAAGTGTTCTGAGTCTGGCAAAAATACCTCATTCTGTTCAGGAGTTTTACCGAAAGTGGCCCTGCGAAATACCCGAAAATTTCGTCAGGCTCACGATTGAATCTGAGGTGTGCATTTTGTCTGCCACGAGCCAAGGATTCCAACATCATAAGACACTTAAGACAACTGTTCACTGTAACGCCCCTGTTGATTGGGGCGAGCCTTGGTGTAGGCGGTGTGAGAACTACCATCCCTCTAAGTTACAACAAGGTTTCAGCTCTACACACTTGAACCTCTAATAAAATAAAAAAAAAAAAAAAAAATCACTCCAATTCTAGTGAATAAGTTAAAAGAATGGTTCACCCAAAAATGAAAATTCTGTCATTAATTACCCACCCTCGTGTCGTTCCAAACCAACAAGACCTTCAATTATATTCTGAGCACAAATTACTATATTTTTGATGAAATCAAAGAACTTTCTGGTCTTTCAGGTTTGGAATGGCATGAGGGTGAGTAACTAATGACAGAATTTTCATTTTTGGGTGAACAATCATTTAAGTCCACATAGCAACTATATCGATAACAACACTGAGGTACGATATCATCTGAATCACTTTCAGAGTGACTTTTCCTACAGATGAACAATTAAAAAAAAATAAAAATAAAAAAAATTCACAGCCAATAAGAATCCACCCGACTGAAGCGCTTGAGCATTTTAAGTTTTTAAGACGACAAAACTGCAGTGCATGCCTATTATAAACAAATTGTAACCTTCTGTTGATGAGGACACTAATAGTAATTATAGTTATCATTCTTGATGTGAATAGGCCTTTACTCTTTTCCATTAGAGTAATTTCCATATGCAAGTTCAGTGTACATTTGGTTTAAACTTTGGATAATTTGTATAAAATTTGTATAACAGAAAGGCTAAAGGAAATCTGTGAGAAAATGTCAGGGCTAACCTGCTTTTCCGCTCTATCAGTATGGCGATGTATGAAGCCGGCAGTGCCGCACCAAAGCCAGCTGACCAGGAGTAGAAACGTCCCAACAGCTTCCTGAATAATAGAGGAAAAAGAAAGGAAACAATGGAAATGATAGCTGGTCATTTACAATCATAATCAAATGGACGTGCTTTCAACTGAGGACAATATCACGGTTGAATATTTCTCTCATTTAGAAAGAATTTAAATAATTAATTCACAAATTAGGTGAGTGAAGCAGTCATGATGCCAGTCATAAATCTCATAATTACATAATTTATTTGATGTGTCAAAGTTCTTAATCCTATTTGAATGGATACGTGCGTACACTTGAAACGGCTGATAAGGACAGGGATTCAAAGGTTGTTCGTGTTCGACCGACCGCACACATGGGATGGCAGACGTTTCCAAGAATTGCTTGTAAGCAGAATTTTGTGAAGATTACCGAAGAATGCAGAAAAACGCAATGTAGAGGCCTCCATTTGCAGTCAGGAAGGATGTGGATTGCAGGATCTCGGGAAGCAGCCTTTTCTTGTAATAATCCTTTTTCCTTCTTCTTAAAATGGCTGCAATCTGAAACAGGAAAAAATTGAAATGCTTGTTAGGGAAATTTTCTGACCATTTATGACTTTACTCAAGCTCTCAGTGCATTATTATTATTTTTTTTTAAGAGCTCCAGGGGTGGCTGTAACTCAAGCAACACATTGGTTTCTGCAGATAATATGTTGGCGCTCTGTGGTTTGTCACCCAAATACCACTGACCTACTGTCTAATAACAGAATGAGCCACAGTTTCTGTGAAAAATTGAATGCCAACTCTGCAACCCTACAGTTTAGATGTTGCACAACTTTGAACTAGTTTTGCAATGGAAGCTAATGACACATCTAAAGTTGACACAACGATGATCCTTCTGTTAGATCTATAAATACTGACAGCCAGTTATAGTAAGTCCACACAGGAAAGTAAATACAAAATACCATTCTCTGATGAACACATTTACTAAAGCAGCATTTAGGCAACAACTTGGTTAAGTGGAACAGTAGTTAAAACTAAGGGTTCTTAACCAGAAGTTTGCTGGTTTGAGTCAATGAACCATTATTGTGTCCTTAAAACCAGTGCACTTAAATTTAAAAATAACTTTTCACCAATGTTTAATCAGAAGTTAAGATCAAATTTTCTTCTCTTAGGTCACTAATTGATTCTAGATGTGATAATTATGAATGAGATATGTATAAAAGAAATATAGATGATATATGATAATAGTTCAGACTGACATTAACAGTTCATTCAAGACTGAATAACTGCTAATGACCAGTTAATGAGGTCAAATCATTCAGACCGATTCGTGAACGAGTCGTTTAAACCGGTTCATTGAAAAGACCAGATTTGTTCACAAATCCGATATAATTATCAGGAAGTTTTAATGTGAGCCAGTGGAAATCCTGGTCAAATAAAGCTCAGTATTAATCTAAATCTGCTACCAAACAAGCTCTGGTATAGAGTAATGGTTTAATGAGAATGACTGTGCAAATCTAATAGAAAAAAACAGGCAGTTTACCACCAAATTAAGTGCGACACGCAAAATTTTAATTCACCACATAACTGAAAAGAACGAAAAAAAAGCAAAAGTGCTTAAGTTTTGCAGAAAGTTCCGCAGAGGATCGTATGACAGTCTTATCACTATCATCAACAGCTCCCTGTCGCGTTTTCTGAGCGTGTCATCAGTCCAACGACATTTTTCTACTTTGAATGCTATTGAATGTAAAACATGACGGGTTGAGACTCACGTCTTTGTTTTTATTTTTAAATAACTTTGCAAATGTTATGGGCCCTCGCATCGTCCTGCAGGACACTGATGATGTAGCTGCCAGGCTAACTGCGCCCTTGCCCCGGTGAATTAACGGATAGCCCCGCGCTGATACACTCACCAGATAAAGAGGAGCATATATCTTGAAGGAGACCTCCAGAGCGCCAGCTGTCACCTGCAGGGTGGAGGTCGTACATGAGGGATTCCAAGTGTGTCCTAACTCATAGCAGCTATGCGGTACGGACTTGCTGAGAGCAGCCATGTTTAGCACCGCACCGCGGGAGCGCGCGTCCACTGTTTCTTTCAAGAGCGCTCCCGATGGACGCGCGCTCCCGGGGAGGGCAGATAATGGATAATAGGAGCATTAACAAAGCAGATACAATAACTGCCAGTTATTGTTTCCACAGCAGACAGATTCCTTGATAGATTATATAATCATTAATAATTAATCTTCGGAACACGCACGCAAAATATATTTTTGATGAAATCAGACAGCTTTCTGACCCATAGACGGCAATATAATTACTACATTGAAGTGACAGAAAGGTAGTAAGGACATCAATAGAATAGTCAATGTGACATCAATAGTTCAACCGTAATTTTATGTGAATACATTTTGTGCACAAAGACAAAAAATAACGACATTATTCAATGTTTCTTCTCTTCCATGTCACTCTTCGACGCACATTCAGGAGAGTACCACAATGCATAGGGTTGCCAGGTTTTCACAACAAAATCGAGTTTTTGGTGGGGGTCCTCTGGTAAAAATTGCTTTCTGGGGTGTAAAATATGCATTTTTTGGCAAGGTTCCCCTGGTAAAATTTGCTTTCGAGGGGCTAAATATCATGTTATTAGGGTCGCTTAAAGCCGGTGCCTTTAGGAAAACAGCTAATGGTGAGCAATATGCATTTAAAGGCCCTTTCCCAAATGGAAATTTCATGTGCACTTGCGGTCTTACGGACTTACAATGGCTGCTGTATGCGTGTGTCCGTAAGTCCACAAAACCGTATGGTGTCCCATTCGTCATTTTAGCGTTCAAGGGCAATTTTAGAGTGCTCCCGAGCGCCCCCTTTGCGGCCGTTATGCGCCCTCGATACGCACTTCTGCCGAACCGCACTGGTGCGTGCTCCGTATCAGACTTCTACCCGACAGTCAAAGCGGCATTATGTCACGAAAGAGCGGACTCAGAGGAAAACTGTGAGGGTTTATGGTGCCATCTGAGAAAAGGCCAAAGTGGTTAATATAAGAGAAACATGTCAAAGTCATTTAGGAAAGGAAAAGGAAAAGGAAAGGACGTGACGTGTGGCCAAGTACGGTGACCCATACTCGGAATTTGTGCTCTGCATTTTACCCATCCAAGTGCGCACACACACAGTAGTGAGAAGTGATCACACACACACACACTGTGAACACACACCCAGAGCAGTGGGCAGCCATATTGCTATTGCTGTGGCACCCGGGGACCAGTTGGGGGAATGGTGCCTTGCTCAAGGGTCTCACCTCAGTCGTGGTATTGAGGGTGGAGAGAGCGCTGGTTATTCACTCCCTCCACCTTCAATCCCTGCCGGACCTGGGACTCAAACCCGCAACCTTTTGATTACAAGCCCGACTCCCTAGCCATTAGGCCACGGCTGCCCTCAAACTTCAAAATATGTGCCAAACTTCCTGCTGCCAGCTGGTGGGGCTATGAAAAACTTAATATTGGCATGTAGATGTCTTCAGTCCAGGATGTTGATCAAACATATGAAGTTTGGTGTAGACTGGACATTGCATGTTTTAAGTTAGTGTAAAACAAGTCATTTCCTGTTGCCAGCAGGTGGTGATATGATTATAACAGGATATTGGGCTTTAGTTGGTTTAGGGTCCTGGAACGGGTGAAGTTTGGACATTGATTGGAAGATTGGACATTGTATGGCTGAGTTATAACAACTTCCTTTTACATGGTGAAACATCGAACTTTGTCAGGCCACCACCGACACACCCTTCAACGCAAACTCAAGATCTTTACAATTTAACACTGCAAAGGCCTTTAGAGTAGACTGACCAAATATAATGTTGGTGTCTTTAAATCTCTATGAGGAGTTTGTTAGAGCGTAAAACATGTCACTTCCTGTTGCCAGCAGGTGGCATTATGGCTATAATTGAATATGGTCATAGGCATTTATTTAAGGACAGGAGTCTTATCAAACATTTAAATTTGGTGCAGATTGGACATTGTATGCCTAAATTACAACTTCCTGTTTCATGGGAAAACATGAAAGTTTGTCAGGCCGCCACAGACACGCCCTTCAACGAAAACTCAAGATCTTTGCAAAGGGCTTTAGATTACACTGACCAAATTTGGTGCTGATCTGTTTAAATCTCCAGGACAGGGGTGCCCAACCCTGTTCCTGGAGATCTACCTTCCTGCAGAGTTTAGTTCCAACCTTGATCAAACACACCTGTCTGTAATTATCAAGTGCTCCTTCAGATCCTAATTAGTTGGTTTAGGTGTGTTTGATCAGGGTTGAAGCTAAACTCTGCAGGGAGGTAGATCTCCAGGAACAGGGTTGGGCACCCCTGTCCTAGGAGGAGTTTGTTTAAACATGCCTGAAAATGGCAAAAACGGGAGAAAATTCAAAATAACAGACCCTTCTGGGTTTTGGACTTCATACCACGGTACTTTTTTGTAGGTATTGGTGTGTTACATGCATCTACCGAATTTCGTACGTGTATGTGAAACACAACTCCTGAACGCAAGGCAGAGACTGACATGGAAGAGAAGAAATTGTTGAATAAACTTGTTACTTTTGTTGTCTTTGTGTAAAAGTACTCTCATGGCGTACTAAAATAATGGTTGTGAACACTTGATCTCAGTGCTTTATTTTGGGAAAGAAGGGGTGAATGAACTCACCACAGCGATAACAAGGATTCCCATTATTACAATACACTACCATGCTGATGTAACTAGATGAATATAATAGCTGCAATTGTGCAAACTACTGTAATTACTGATTTTATGAAAGGGAAACTGCAGTTCCATTTCATAAAAGCCATTGTTTATGTGGCTTTGAGATAATCTGTCTTAGAATGTGTGCCTCAATTTTGTAACTTTAGTTTAATAAGCAGTTTAATACCTTTTCAAGAATTTTAAACTAACAATTACGCTGCACTTTGTTGCAAACCAAGCACTATTTAAAAGAAAAGACAAGGATGCTGACAGCTCAAGTGCCTTTATTGGGACCAGAATAACAGCTCAGAGCCACTCGTTGTTAACGTGAATGGCATCTCCTAAAAAAACAAACAAACAAAAAAAAAAATACAAAAGAATGGGGGCTAGATATTAAATACACAACACTTGAAAAGCTAAGACGGTGACAGGGAGACACACAGGCTAGTGACATCATTCATCCTCATCCCAGTCCTTCTTTCCTTGTGGAGCTTTGGGTCCACCAGCCGGCTTGGCCATTATAATCTATGGGGAAAAAGCAGACGCTGTCAGACTCTTGTAGAGTAAAAGACAAGTCAACTGTGCGCAGTGCAATATCCTGTGAGGAAAAAGTGCTTTTAGTGCATGCGGCATGCAAGTAAATTGTGCCAAAAACCCAGAGAGAATGACATAAGTTAGTGATGCTTGTAAAAAAACTAGATCTTAAACTTAGTTGGTTTAAAACAAATGGTTAAAAGGATCAAAACCATCTGAATATTTATCAGTGTTATATAGGATAGTTCTCCCAAAAATGAGAATTTTGTCATCATTCACTCACCCTCATGTTGATCCAAACCAAAATATGAACTTCTTTCTTCAGTTGAATACTAAAGAAGTTATTTTGAAGAATGTTGGCAGCTATTGACTTCCATAGTATTTGTTTTCATACTATGGAAGACAATGCCTACCAGCAGCTGTTTGGTATAAAACACATCCCACATTCTTCAAAACATCTTCTTTTGTGTTTAAGAGAAGAAAGAAACTTGTATAGGTTTGGAACATCTTCCAAGGGCAACTAAATGATAATTTTCACTTTTGGTTGAGCTATTACTTTAATGCAACAAACATTTTACTCAATTGAAACTATGAATATTTCATCGGTGGCGTAACAACAGGCTAGACTCATTTCGTCAACAAATCCATGGTGAATTTCCACACAGTGTTCATGCAACCCGGTTCACTCCAGTGGTTAGGCACTCCAAACAGTGGCGTGTTTTTGTGCACCTTTGCGATATTTTAGAATTTATCATCAATGATGTGTATCAAATTTGTCTGGCTCTTCGTCCCAACCGTCTTTGTCCCAGTGTCCTTGCTGTTTGGGGGCTTTGGGTCCCCCTGCTGGCTTTGCCATAATGATCTGGCATATACACATCACATTACAATCCAGAAACTGAATTGATAAACATCAACGGAATAAGAAACGTGATTTGAAAAGTAAAGAGCTAACCTGATCCACACGGAGGACGGTGATGGCCGCGTTTGTGGCCAATTTGATTCCCCAGTGCTTCACCAGATATGGTTCGAGGATACCAGCCTCCATCATGTCTCTCACTGCAGGCCCCTCTCCCTGAATAAAAATACAGAGTCAACATTTAAATCATAAAATACTTGATTTAAAGTGCTTCTTCCTATTTATAATCACATTTTCTGCTTCCAAATTAAAAATAGCTTCTTTTCGATTTACTGTTTACACTTGCAGTCCTTACAAAGCAAGTGCTGTAGACCCCTCACCTCAATATCAAATCCAGAGTTCTTGTTGCCCTCGTGGTGCGCGGCGTACAGTTTTGAGATCAGCTCGTTGCCCTTGACGCCAGAGTTTTCTGCCAGGGCACGGGGCAGTGCTTCAAACGCCTCTGAGAACTTCTTGATGGAGTACTGCTCCAGGCCTGGGCAAGTCTTTAGAGGACATGTTCAAATTATTTACACAGTTCAGGTTGTGCCAACAACAAGATGAAATGAGATTGATTTGCTTACTTCTCCATAGGAGGTGATGTGTTTCGCCAGCTCAATGTCAGTGGCACCGGCACCCGGACAAAGACGTGCATCCTGAGGGAAATGTTTTTGTTAGGGTCACATTTCGTCATGAGTTAAGTGTTTTATTGGGGGTGGAGTTTTAAAGTAGCTCACCCTGACAAGGACTTTGAAGGTGTTAACTCCATCATCGATGGCACGCTCAATGTCATCCATCAGGTTGTCTGTGGACCCACGGATTACTAAAGTAGAGATGGCGCCATCCTCTTTATCTGGAAATAAAATGAGTGAGATGACATGAACAGTCTGGATGCGTCACTGCCGGACTAAACAACAATATTTACAAAGCTCAGTTTGCTCAACAAGCTACAGAATCAAGAACATCAACAGTGCCTTGCAAAAGTATTCATACCCCTTCATTAGATTTTCATTAAGGCCATCTCAATATTTTGCAGTGTTGAGCTTTCCTTCTACTCTGACGAGTCCCTGCCACTGAAAACAGCTTCACAGCATCAGGCTGCTACCAGCACATGATGCTTGGAATTGAGGTTCATCAGGCCAGAGAATCTTGTTTCTCACAGTCTGAGGGTCCTTTTTTTTTAAAACTTTAATACTTTTATGTATTTGCGCTAAGAGGATTGAGTTTGGCCACACCTCTATAAAAATTGGATTGGTGGAGTGTTGCAGCGATGTCTGTCCTTCTGCAAGTTTCTTCCATCTGCATATAAGATCATGGAGCTCAACTAGAGTGATCATCAGTTTCCTGGTCACCCATCTAACCAACCCCCTTCTCAATCAATCGCTAAGTTTGGAATTTGCCACAGTTTAACTCCACTCAAAGTGTAGTAACATCTACAAGAGATCTGAATGCTCCTGAGCTAAATTTCAAGTGTACCAGAAAAGGGTATAAATACTTATGAAATGAAATCATTTCAGTTTATTATTTCTAACAAATTCACAAAGTTGTTACAAACATGTTTTGTGCTGTCATTATAGTGTATGGAGCATAGACTGGGGGGTAAATTTAAAGCAATTTAGCATAAGGCTATGAATATGAATACTTTCGCAAGGCACTGCATCTACATGGCATGTTAGTATGTGAGTGACGTAGCTTTGTAAAATTAGGGTTAAACCACTGATGTCACATGGACTATTTTAATGATGTTCTTACTACCTTTCTGGGCCTTGCTGTCTATGCAGGGTCAGAAAGCTCTCGGATTTCATAAAAAATATCTTAATTTGAGTTCCGAAGATGAACGAAGGTCTTACAAGTTTGGAACGACGTGAGGGCAAGTAATTAACAACAGAATTGTAATTTTTGGGTGAACTTATATACAAGTAAATATACAAGCATCAAGTGTTAGATTTTCCTTACCATGTTTGAAGACCACAACCTGCGTATCTCCAACCTCGGACAGGTATACACTGTCACAGTGTCCCATCTCTTCTGGGGTCGGGGGAGTCTGTTTTAAAAAAAAAAAAAAAAAAAAAAAAAATCAGCAATATTGAGACTGACAAAGAATGACCATAATGATGTGAACTAGCTTAACCACCATCACAAAAAAAATGCACAAGTGAAACAAAACTCAAAATAACTCACCAGTCTGGGCAGTGCTGTGGCTCCCACAGTTTTGCATAGCCTTCTGAGGTCCCATTTTGAATTAAGTCTGGGTAAAGTGCAAACAGGGTTCATAAATATCAGACATTTCATTTTCATTCTCATTCTTCATCAAATGGAGACTCAAGCACCCCAAAAAGAAGGGCTCTGCCTCTTTCTCACCTGACCACCATGAGCTTGTACTTGTTGGCGTAATGAAGAGCCATATCAGCAACTTTGCCTCCAGTCACAACCACATTGGCCCCTGAATCAGCGATAGACTTCACCTGGGCCTCCATCAGGTCCTCTTCTCCCTTACTGAAATTCATGAGCTCCTCTGCGTTCTTTATAAGTACTGTTCCCTAAGAATCATCAGAAAGTTAAAGTAAATATCAGAAATATTGAAGCAAAAAAAAAACATCATACTAAGGAAGTACTATATCAATCCATAGATACAAAAGGTAAAGACATTTAATCCAACTCAATAAGCATTTTCCTACCTTTGTTTCAGTAACCATGCAGTCAAACGGACAGGAAAACACTGCTATCTTTGCGTCTTTCACAGATGTGATGTCTCCTTCTGTCTCTTTCTTAAATACCATCCCGTGAAGCATCATAGAAGAGTTCAGTCCACAGCCCTACAGAGGGAAAAAAAAACAAAAAACAAAAAAATAATACAAATAACTGAAACTGACTCACAGACACTAATTAATTTAAAGCAGAGCCTAAATTCAATATTAATTGACACTTACCAATATTTTGCACACTCTGACATTATCGACATTGAAATTGCCAGACTCAGGGAAGATAGAGACTGTAAAATAAGTAATAATAAAATAAAATTACTCATAAAACATTATAACAAAATTAAACTGAGCTGTCCCCAGAGTACAAAGAAGCAATCATTTCTTACCACAGGCCTGCGCAATAAGGTTGGCCAGGAAGTCCTCATTGCCGTACTGTTTGCTCATGACAGCTGACCGGATCATGGCTGTGGCCTCATCCAGATCGTGCAGGTTCTTTGCAGACGAACAGACGCAATCGGGCAGAATCTCCAGAGCTTTCTTACATGCCATCTCGTAGCCCTCAATCACCTGCCATGAACAATCAACATTATCATCAGCTCAGGCCAATAAGCAATCTATAAAGCAAATGAATTGTATAGTAGCTCTTAACTTAACATGAATTTACAAGGATTAAACTGCAAGGGTTAAACTGTAAAGTTTAACCCTCATAATGCATTCAGGTCATAAAATACATACATTAAAAAAAAAAATTCTAGTAAATACACCTTCTAGTATGGAAACCAAACCTTTGCTCCAGACTCTAAAAACATCATTATTTTATTTATTTATTTATTTTTTTAAATAGTTTTTTAAAGAGATATAACCATTCAATGCAAACCTCTATCCTTACAGTGACATATTGCATTATTGTGATTGTATACGGACCTCTGAAACAGACAGGCCCATCCTCAGCAGCTCTTCTGCAAGCTCCAGCAGAGCACCAGCAAACACGAGCACAAAGTTTGTGCCATCGCCTACTTCCTGCTCTTGCATGTGGGATGCCATCACGATCATTTTGGCTGCCGGGTGCTGAACCTTGAAGGAAGAAGAAAAAAAAAAAAAAAAAAAAAAAAGTCAGACATACAATAATATTCTTCCAAATTTTAAGCATTAGTTCTTGGTTTTAATCACAATTACTAGACCAATTCTGTGTTTGTAAACAGTGATGATGTTTTTTTGGAGGCAGAAAATGTAAATTTTCATGAAGCAATCTATGGAAGCCATGAAATAAAAGATAAAAGAATAATATTTAAAAAAAGGATAAATCTGAGTTCAGATTTTAAAATTCTGGCTTAAAGGAGAAGTCCATTCCAGAACAATAATTTACAGATAATGTACTCACCCCCTTGTCATCTAAGACGTTCATATCTTTTTTCCTTCAGTCGATAAGAAATTATGTTTCTTGAGGAAAACATTCCCTAACTTTTCTCCATATAGTGGACTTCAATGGTGCCCCCAAAATTGAACTTCCAAAATGCAGTTTAAATGCAGCTTCAAAGGGCTCTAAATCAGTTATTTTCAAAACAAATTGACAATTTCTATACTTTTTAACCTCATCGTCCTCTATAGGTCTGCATAAACGGTTCTTTTCCGGTTCAATACGGTCAATACAGTTAGGGTATGTCGAAAAACTCCCATCTTGTTTTCTTTCCCAACTTCAAAATCATCCTGCATCACTGCAGAAGTACCGACCCAGTGTTTACAAAGTGAACATGCAGAGACGATCAAATGCCCTTTAAAAAAAAAAGGTCAAACAGCGATGTAGGACGATTTTGACGTTGAAGAAGAAAGCTAGACAGTTTTTCAACATACACCAACTGCACTGACCCGGATTACACAGACTATGCATGCACATCACAGGAACGAGACAAGACAAACGTTTGAGGTTAAAAAGTAAATAAATTGTGAATTTGTTTAAAAAATGACCGATTGTTTCGCTAGATAAGGCCCTTCTTCCTCGGCTGGGATCGTTTAAACTGCATTTTGGAAGTTCAAACTTCAAAAGGCCACTATATGGAGAAAAAATTGTGAATGTTTTCCTCAAGAAACATAATTTCTTATCGACTGAAGAAAGACAGACATGAACATCTTTGATGACAAGGGGGTAAGTAAATTTTTGTAAAAAATCAGTAAATTTTTGTTCTAGAAAGGGACGACTTTAATGCTCACAATTCCGAGATTATACCTCACAACTCTGATAAGAAAAAACAACTTGGCTTTCTCTCTTTTCCCCTCAGCTCAGAATCATGAATTTATATCCCACACTTCCGGCTTTTTTTCCTCAGAATTGACAAACTCGCAATTGTTAAGTTAAATTGAGTTATAAAGTCAGAACCAGGAGATATAAACTTGCATTTGTGAGAAAAAAGTCAGATAAAATAGGTATGTTACATAAAATGTTACAGGTTTAAATAGTATTTTATGTCCCCTATGAACTGCAAATGTGAATATTATGTAGACAAATTGTTTCAAAACTCTGCTTTAAAAGTAGTGTAATCACAGCAGGTTTTATCTATACTATGTCCGTTTAAAAATCTGCATTTAGTTTCAAATGGCGTTTTTTGACGACAGCATTCTATAAAAAGGATTTAGATTCCGATTCTAACATCCAAAGGCACAACAATACATTTTTCCACTTAATCCAAGGATTTTATTCCAATTTCCTCCACTTGTTACCAGTGTTTTTCTGCCACCACAATAGGCACACAGCCACAAGTGACGCAATTGTGACGTTTCCTCCAAATTGGTCTAATATTTACCTCCAGCTCTCTGAGAATGGTGGCAGCATCATTTGTGACAAAGAGTTTCTCCAAGTGGTTGATGACCATTTTGTTCATACCTGTAGAAAATGAAATGATCATATGAAATCCAGTGATATCAATAAAAAAAAAAATAAAAATAGACACCAAAGTGAACACATAAACCTCACCATTGGGTCCATATGCGGTTCTTGTGGTCTGTGCCAGTTCTTTGCATGCCTGGATGTTCCTGAAAACAGCCTCCTCAAGACCTGAATAGTGCTAATTGTGGAAAACAAATAGCAACCATAAGTCAAATGTTACTTCATATGTCAAAAATGTAAAACATCAGGGGCTGGTCTGTAGATTCAATATTCAAAAAACTGAGCAACATGACATTTCCATAATGTATAGCATAATATTATTCCAAGAAACTGAGGCAATTTTGCATATACATTATGCAGTAATTGCAGATTCACAGACCATTACTATCATAGAAAGAAAACATAAGAAATGTAAAAAGTAATGCTACACTGGTATAGCTCAACCAGAAAGAACCTGAAGCAGTAGTTATGATGTCTGCCCTTATAACGATGTTTATCAAAACTGCATTTGTCAGAGCAATGGGTGTAAATATATATTTTAAAAATATCAAATGCTTAATGTTTAAAAGCTTAACCGTTACAAAAGCAAATGATTTGGAAATTAAAAAAAAAAAAATTATCTTTGAAAACAAATTGTGATATCTGGTTAAATCCTATAATAAAACGATATGATTAGCATTTCAACAATCCAATCAAACTGCCCTTTTATGGGAAGCCGCATCCTTTATTGTTAAATTATTCGTTTAATTTTTATAGACGTTAAATAAAACAATACATTTAAATAGTGGTTTGATTCTACAGCTTACATCTTAAAATAAGTTTCCTTCCTAATATCACTCATTAGTCAGTTGGGTGAGGGATGGAGGTGGAGTGTCTGTCTGTCAGTGGCACATGTCTTCCGCTAACATGCTAACTTCATTCATCCGTTACTTTCTAATGTAACCCAGCTACTGTCAAACACTAAACATTTCTTTAAGACATAATGGTAATGACGGCCTCGTACAAAATATTATTCTTCAGCTGAAGTCTGAAGCGTGAGCTGCTTTTACCGGTAGTTGGACGCTATGAGGCCCATGTTCTAGAAATCTCTATGTGGAGTGACTGTGTGCGATATAAAAACATAACAACACAAACAAAACTCTGCTTCAATAGTCCTACCTTCGCACCATCTTTTAACATCTGAGCAAAGCCTGGGGCTTTGGGGACGTGAAGAGCCATTTTGACCGGATAAGATTGATATTAGATTGATGCTGGATGAGGCTGCAACACACGAGAAGCATGCAGCTAAGAAAGAACAGGCGCTGCTGTAGAACGCAGAAACACGGATTGCTGATCCAAACAGACGAGAGAGTGGAGCGCCGATTGAGTCGATTGATCCCCACCCAACACACAATTTCGATTAATATTCTGAATATATATTTACTTATTTATTTTTGAACATGCTTTTAATTTATTTTGAAATGTTTACGTTTAAAAATGATGTCAATTTCTCATTTTAAATAGCAAAATAATTTTAATATATATATGCGGATGCTCCTCAAACTAGTGTGTTCATACAGTAATTAAGATAATACATTAAAATAATATTGTAAGACACACCAATTTGCAATATCAAGCAGCAAAACAAGTTTTGTACAGCTAAAAATAGCTAGACATGGATGAGACTGGAAGCCAGAAACATAAAATTTACAAATGGCCGCACCCGCTCTTACGAAAGAAAAAGGTGGATATATAATGTTAATTATTCATATCACTTTGTAAGTTTTTCAAAGTCAAAATAATTTCTATTCTATTCTATTCTATTCTAATATTCTGTCATATTTTCATTACATTTGCATTTATCCATTTAGCCCATACTTTTATCCAAAGTGAATGAAGAGGAGGAACAAAGCAATTCATCAAAGAACTATTATTTATTACTCTATTATATTGATAGATTTTATTTTTATTCATTATATTTTTATTTCTAAGTTTAAATTTAAATTTACATTGCAAAATAATTTTTTTATATATATTGTTAATTATTCATATCACTTTGAATAATTAATAATCAAATGAATTGTTATAATCGTTTTTTCCTGAGCCAAATTAATCTATGAATTTATTCTACAATATTTTATTTTATTACACTTACATGTATCCATTTAGCCGATGCTTTTATCCGAAGTGACTAAAGAGCATGAACAAAGCAATTCATTAAAGAAGTATTATTTATGAATCTATTGTATTGATAGATTTTATTTATATTATATTATTTATATTTTTTATTTCTAATTTTAAATGTAAATATTAAAATGCAAAATAACTTTGTTAGATATTGTTAATTATTCATATCACTTTGAACAATTAATTGTCAAATTAATTGTTATAATTAGTTTTTCCTGAGCCAAATTAAACATTTTTGTTACATTTATTCATTTAGCCGATGGTTTTATCCAAAGTGACTTACAAAAGAGGAGGAAGAAAGCACTTTACATTTACATTTAACTTTACATTTAAAATTTTAAATTGCAAAATTTAATATACCTTGTATATATTGTTAATTATTCATATCACTTTGAATAATTAATAATCAAATTAGTTTTTCCTGAGCAAAATTATTTTATTTTATTATATTTTTATTAGTCACATTTATCCATTTAGCTGATGCTTTTATCCAAAGTGACTTACAAAAGAGGAAGCAATTCATTTATTAAACAACTATTATTTATTATATTAATCTATTTTGTTTTAAATATCTGTATATTTTTATTTCTAAATTCAAATTTAAATTTTAAATAATTTTAATATACCTCATACCTCAACTATATATATAGTTAATTATTCATATTATTTTGAATAATTAATAATCAAATTAAGTTTTATAATTAGTGTTTCCTAAGCCAATTCATCAAAGAACTATAATTTATTATTCTATTATATTGATCTATTTTATTTTTATTTCATATGTTTCTGTCTTTAAATATCTTAATTATAATAATTATAATATAATTAATAATGCAATAATTTTTAGAATTAGTTTGAGCCAAATTAATCTATAAATTTATTATACTGTTTTGATTTATTATTATTATTTATTAATCTGTTTTATCTAGTCTACTATATTTTACATATCTTTAATCAAATAACTATTATTTATTATTCTATTATATTGATCTATTTTATTTTCCTTTTTATTTTTATTTCATTTTTATGTTTCTTAATATACAGTTTTTTTTATTTCCTGCTTTTGCAATCAATTTGACTTTTGACTGAAAAGCAATTTCTAATTTTAAATTTAAATAAAATAATTTGAATGATTTAAATGTAAAATAATTTTGATAAACCCCTTTCTGTTAATTATTCATCACTTTAAATAAGTAATAATCAAAGTAATTGTTAAGCCAAATTAATATATGAATTTATTATACTGTATTGATTTATTATTATTATTTATGAATCTGTTTTATCTAGTCTACTTTATTTTAAATATCTTTTCATCAAAGAACTATTATTTATTATTCTATTATATTGAACTGTCTGCGAAATGAAGCTTTGTGCTCGCGTACCCTACCTCTCTCATTCGAAATCCAAATATTCCCTAATATTTCCATATTTGCGATGTATCTAAATGCTAAGCTATTATTTATTATGTAAATTATAGACTTTGTACTTCAGTCACGTTTTAACGGTGACACAGTGAGGCGGGGACGCTGATGTTGGGTTCACCGTGTTTTATTTTGATAAAGTAGCGACTGCGCTGTCAAGTTAGCAATGCTAGAAGCCTGGAACTGATATGTTTTGTGTTTGTTTGCGCCGGCGCCATTACCTCAACTTTCATCACACCAGCAAAATCAACTTAAACAAAAAACAAATAGAATGTCGCTTTCTGCCATTTGAGTTTCCTTTCTGTCACAAAACTGAACTGAAACTAGGGATGGGCGGATCGATCCTGAAGTATCGATACTTTCGATACTGACGTTGTATCGAAAGGATCGATCCTCACATAAAAATATCGATTCTAAAGTGCATTTTTAACCATTAATTTAATTTATTTAGCAAGAAATTAGGTGCATAAAATAAGCCTATAAGAGGAGCAATATACTATTAGCGAATTATTGTGTAGGATAGAATACTCCTGCTCATCGGAACACACGCAAATGCTGAAAGACAGAACTAATCAATCACAGATAGCGTTCGCTGCTGACGCTTCGCTTACAGTGCTTGTTCAAATAGGGCAATAGAAGCAGCACAACTATTTTCAACATCGATAATAATCAGAAATTATGTTTCTTGAGGAACAAATGATATTTAGAATGATTTCTGAAGGATCATGTGACACTGAAGACTGGAGTAATGATGCTGAAAATTCAGCTTTTACCACAGCTGCTTTTTAAATTACAATTTTCAAAATATTAAAATAGAACATAGTTATTATAATAGTTATATTTCCCAATATTGCCGTTTTTGCTGTATTTTTGTTACAATAAGTGCAGCCTTGGTTAGCATGGTTAAAGACACATTACAAAATCGTACTGACCTCAAACTTTTGAACAGTATAGTGTACATGAAGTATTTATTTAATTAGTTAACTATTTGTGCTAAAGTTTCACCTTTAGGGGTACAACAGCCTGGCAGCCTTTTACAAAAAAATAACCATGGTTTTACTACAGTAACCACATTTTCCACATATTTGTAGTAAAAATGCAGTAACAACAAATTTACCATGGTTAACACTTTCTCTCTCTCTCTTTCAGCTTGCTTCCTTTTACCATGGTTAACACTACAGGAACATTATTTCGCCTTAAAATTTGTAGCAAAAACCATTGTAATAATAATTAATAATGATAATAAGAATTTCATTAATTTTTATTTTAAGTAATTTTAGTACTTCTGTAACACTATGGTTGTTTTTGTACTATTTGTACACCTTTCTACCTTATCTACCCTTAATGTGTGTGTACTTGTATGGTATTAGTGTGCTTCCTGGCTTTTAGGGGTAGAGAAGGTGCACCTTTGAGGTTACTGCCCCAGTAAAGAGCTAAAATACAATTTTGGTACATTTCATTTATAGACTTTCAAATATAATGTTAAGTGAGTATAATTACTTGTTTTATTCTTTTAATAATTTAAAAGATCAGTTTAGTTTAGAGGTATCGGTATCGGTATTGATATCGACGATACTGGGCTTGAAAATATCGGTATCGGATCGAAAATAAAATAAGAGGTATCGCCCATCCCTAACTGAAACTCAGCAATTATAGGCTACGTTACGTGTCGCACAGTTTTAACTGCCTAGCAGTTAACTAAATTAAATATATTTCAAATATTTATTCCTTGTACGTATATATGCACTGCAGATTTGATAGCCTATATGTGACGTTAATTTGATATAATATTTAGTATTTTTGCATGTATAGTAGATTTAGTAGATTTGTTTTTCTTTTCTGTTGTAAGGAAATCGTATCAAACCGTGACCCGTAAACCGAGGTACGTACCGAACCGTGACATCTGTGTACCGTTACACCCCTATTATTTAGCAGCGAAAGAAACCTAAGAGTGCGATTTGAAACAAAAACTGTTACAAATCAGCCCAGATCTAAGGAAAAGACAAAACCGGTACAAAAATCAACCCTTTGCTTTGTTCTTGTGAATGTGTGAGTGACTCAAAGCTGATTGGAGAGATGGACATTGTTCTAGAGTAAAGTCATGCCATCCGAGCCATTTAATTGGAGTCTGGCTGGCACACACAAAATCACAGAGCCACTCTGACAGCCTCCTGCTGAAGAGCTGTGATTACTTTGGCTGTGTTTGCGAACCTGCTTTTGGCTTCTCAGTGTACACTACGAGGATTACTGCTAGTTTATTGTGACTTTTTACAGTGCAAATACAGTGAAGAAGATCTACAGGATTCTCAATGGAGTTTCTACAGATCTGTGTCTTCTGCTGAGCGACTCTTGAGGCTCTTTTAATAGAGAGTTTTCTGCAAATACGTTTCTGTTGTCAGGTAAGGGGTTTTATTATCTCTTGTAATCATATGTAACAAGCTGAACCTCTTGAAAATCTTATTTTATCTTTATAGTAGCCAACAAGTGATAGCCTTTTTAACAAGTTGTAGTTTTCCAGAACACTTACATTGGGCTTTGCATCTTCTGTAATGTTCAGTCATAAAAAGTAACATAGAATATAGTAAACACACATATAGTGTTACTGTAAACATGCACAAATAAGTCAATACTAAGAAACGCTGTGCAGCCAATACAGACGTATGATCTCATTTGCTGGCTGGAGGAGGATTTGTGTCCAATTATTTAATCCCTGAGTCAACTTTGGGCCCATGATGAAACCGTTTCATGACCCCTGAAAGGCTGCTGATCTCATACATCTGAAGCATAAGGTTTACATCCACCTGTTTAATCCAGATCTGCTCTTGTTCTAGGAATAAATGATCACCTCAACTAGACGAGTCTCTGCAGATAAACCTGAAGTACAAATCTCTTTCAGCCTCGACGAAACCTCAGGTAACGTGTCCGTTAAGATGATTATTTTCGATGTGTACATGCTCGTGACAAAGACACTGCGATTGAGAGACTAAAATAGAGTTGGTTCCTCCCGCTCTGCACGGTCCATACGATGCGTGACTTCTACCAAAATGGCAACAAGCAAAAGCCACCCCAAAGCCTCTCATGTGGGATCGATTCAACTTTTGCCATCCTTTGCAAAGAAACAGGTGCCCCCTCTATTTTAGTTGATCTCTGGCATCTTAAAAACAAAATATCTACCTAGCCACAAAGTCAACAGCGCTGTCAAAGTGTTTTACAGCTATTCAGGCAAATGCTTTGATGGCAGCTGCTGCCTGGGCATTGCAGCATCAGGTTTCTGTTTTAATACCTCACTGCTGCATGATTCACTCATTTGCTTTTAGAACACTGGCCTAAATTTAAAAGCATTTAATACTTCACGCTTCGCCGCTGCTTTGCCCTGCATGCGTCCTTTTCTTTCTTTCCCAAAAGTGGAACGCAAATAGAGCCCTGCAAACATGCTGCATTTAGCTTTCTTTCCCGTAATTCTCGACAAGTTTGTTTTAGTTGTTCCTTGTACCATTTTTTCCTTCCCTTTTGTGTGGGTGGGTGTGTGTGTGTGTGTGAGTAATCAACACATTAAAACTATTAAATGAAAAAAAAAAAGTTTAACTGAAATAAATAAATTAAAAATAACATAACTGGGGAAAACCAAAGCTAAACTTCATAATGAAGCTGCAAAATATAATAAAATAAAATATAAAACAAACAATACAACAATAATACAATACAACAAAAACAACAATAATACAATACAAAAATAACATAATTGGGGGAGAATAAAAGCTAAACTAAAATACATTTTCAAAACTACAAAATGAAAGTATAAAATAAATAATAATAAAATAACTATAAATAATAATAATAATAATAACTGGGGCAGAACAAAAGCTAACTAAAATACATTTTCATAACTACAAATTGAAACTAAATGAAACTAAACTAAACTAGAATAAAATAATAAAATAACAATAACAATAAAAAAAATAAAATAACTATGGGATATAAATAAATATACAAGCTAAATATAAATTAAAAAATGAAACTATAATAATAATAAAATAAACAAAACCTAACCTAATAACCCTAACCCCAAAATTAAAGTGTAAATAAAATAAACAACAACAATAACAATAATAATAATAATAACAAAATAATACAGTAAAAACATAACATAACTGGGGTAGAACAAAAGCTAATTTAAAATACATTTTCATAACTCCAAAATGAAAGTATAAATAAAATAAAATAAAATATAAAAAACAACAACAACAATAATAATAGTAATAATAAATAACATAACTGGGTGAGAGTGAGAAAAAAAGCTAAACTAACTTACATTTTCATAACTTATAAATAAAATAAAACAATTAAATAAACAAAAACAACAACAGCAACAACAATAATAAACATAACATTAAAAGCTAAACTAACTCCAAAATGACATTTAACATTTCTTAAAAAAAAATTGTGTGTTTGTTTTAAAATAAATTTAACAAATAAGCAACAAGTAACAGCTGGAGAAACAGTAGTTTAAAAAGTTTACTCCAAAAGTAAACTAAACTACATTAAACACTAAAATAAATAATAATATATTAATAACAAAACAAGAAATAATTGTTTAATATTGTTATTATTACAAATAAAATAATTATGATATGACATTCTATATCTATATATTATATATTTTAAACATTTCTAAAAATGCACAGCATGTATTTTTCTTATATTATTATATAAAACAATGAAAGACAGAATGTTCCTCCCCACCTTGCCACATTTTGCAGGAATCACGTGCATATCATATTTCATATAATACCCTTGCAAATTTGAATGTATATTTATCTTTTAATTGGCTGTCTGGCTGATGCATGACTGTAAACAGGCCTGTTTTTAGCCGGTTGCATCAGAGGATTCTCAGCGGGAGTGAGTGAGCCCCACTTGGACATAGCTGGCATGGCGGGAATCAGCGCAGACAAGCTGTCTGTCAGAGCGCTCGTTACAGACAAGTCATTGCAAAGAACCTGGGAGATAGTTACTTTCAATCTGTCCGTTCAGGATTTAGAGTCCATGGCCGAACAGGTGCTGCCCGAATTTGGCTTTTCGCACTGATCTGGAAGCAGTTTGTTGGTGAATGGCCGCATGTATGTTTATACTAGGGAAACCGGACCTAGATCAGTGTAAACAGCGAACTGGATATGCTGTAGTGTCGTGTGCAGTGTGGTCTGATTTAACTGATTAGATGGATGTAGATGTCACCGAGTAAAGATCTCAAACATTAGCATTCTCATACCAGACATGTTCCTCTGGCTTTCTATTTCTCCCAGAGTTGAAAGATGCAGAGGATCCTCTTCCATCATTCCCTGACCTTGAGCAACGTCTGCAGGTAAACGTTATTGATAATCTGTTTAAAACATGACAAGCAGACACTGTAATTGTGTTCTGCTTAGAATACAATTACAGTGTCTGCTGGAGAATTTACAGCTGTAGTAAGCCTCTAAAAGTAGTAGATATTATACATCTGACTATATCTCATGACTAAATATGTAATGTGTGTGTCATAATCACAGTTTGGGGTCATTGAGTGTGATGTATGTGCAGAAAAAAAACTGTAGAAAGGCTAAAGTCACTGTGCTAATATTAGTGGTGATTAATAAGGAGAGAAGCAAAATGAGATGAATAGTTTCGCATCCACCCAGACAACATTATCAACATCTGCAGATCATAGAAATAATTTATTGCTGCTTTAGTTTGTTGCTGTCTCTTCCCTGACTGAGGACATTTGTTCCTCCATTGACTATTTTCACTTACGTTTTTGCAAAACATATTAGTTGGTTTTGTTTAATAGGACTTACAAAGAATCAAACTTTTCTCAGTTAGGAAATGTTTCGGCAATGCTTCTGTAAGACCACAAGATGGCATCAGTTTTATTTACTTTTAAGTTACCAGTAGCCTACAGTCAACAGGAAATAAAAATTGAGTTATAATATATAAACCATAAGTTAGAAATAACAATACATTTATTAATTAAAATATTATTAAATATAGCCACTAGAAGCTTATAATTTATTATTATTATTAAAAAATAAATGTATTAAATACAAAATAATAATAATAATAATTACATTAAAAAAATTTTGCCATAAAAAGAAAAAAAACATTTAATCTTTGTCACTAGAAGCCCATCAATTTTTATTAGTAATAGTAGTATTAAAAATACATGTATTAAAGACAAAATAATAATTATAATTACATTTAATTTGTGCCTTTAGAAGCCCATACATGTATTATTATTATTATTATTATTATTATTATTATTATTATATAATAATGATATATTAATTTATTAAACACAACATAAAAATTTTAATAATACATTTAATTTTGCCATTAGAAGCCCATATATATGTTTGTATGTATGTATGTATGTATGTATGTTTTATATAAATACATAATATAAGATAAATATATTTATTAAATAAAAACTGACAATTCATAAAATAAAAACATTTAATCTTTGTCACTAGAAGCCCATCAATTTATTATTTTATTATTATTGTTGTTGTTGTATAATTATTATTAAATCAATCTTTATTACAAAATGTTTATTACATAAAAAAAAAGAATGCTAATGCTAAATAGAAGCTCATAAATGACACACTTTGTATCTAATATACCCTTTTTGGTCTTATTGTGAACAGTATAATTACAAATATTATTAAATAAAAACTTTTTTTTTTTGCCACTGGAAGCCCATAATTGTATTATTTTTATTATTATTATTATTATTATTATTATTACTGCAAATACATTTATTAAACGCAAAATAATAATTATAATAATAATAATTACTATTTAATATTTTAATATTTAATTTTTACCATTAGAAGCCCAGTTTTTATTATTTTATTATTATTGTTGTTGTTGTTTAATTATTATTAAATCAATCTTTATTACAAAATGTTTATTACATAAAAAAAAGAAATGCTAATGCTAAATAGAAGCTCATAAGTGACACACTTTGTATCTAATATACCATTTTTGGTCTTATTGTGAACAGTATAACTAAAAATATTATTAAATAAAAACTTTTTTTTTTTTTTTTGCCACTGGAAGCCCATAATTTTATTATTATTATTATTATTATTATTATTATTATTATTATTACTGCAAATACATTTATTAAACACAAAATAATAATTATAATAATAATTACTATTTAATATTTTAATATTTAATTTTTACCATTAGAAGCCCAGTTTTTATTATTATATATTTACTATTATTATTATTATTATTTTTAAATAAAAAAAAACATTTTATCTTTGTCACTAGAAGCTCATCAATGTATTACTATTTTTTTTTTATTATTATTGTTGTTGTTGTTGTTTGATTATTATTAAATAAAAATCTTTATTACAAAATCGTTAATACATAAACAAATATTAAATAAAAACATTTATTTCTAGACGCTCACTAGAAGCTCATAAATGACACATTTTGTATCTAATATACCCTTTTTGGTCTTATTGTGAACAGTATGAAAAACAAATATTTGTCTTCATAATCCATTCATCAAAATGTAATAACTTGCTTCTGTTTTTCGGGTGACATCCTCCCACTTTTCACAATCCAGTCAATTCCTGAAAGGCAAAAAGACTCTGCCTACTATTTTTTCCCACTATGAATATGCTGTTTCACTCAAAAATACGTTACATTGTGAAATGGAGAGTGAATGCTGTTTCATGCTGACATGTAGAGTCGGTTTTGCTCGTTGACAACAAGACCAGTTCAGTGCTTTTTCCCCATACAGTTTCCTCATAACTGATACAAAAAAGGCTTTGTCACTAACGTCAAATACTGTCAGACTGTTTTTTAGGTAAAAGGGAGATAACATGTGTCTCTTTGCAGCAGAAGCATGTAATGCGCTCACTATAGTCGTCTGTCGTCTTTATCTATATTTAAAGACGTATATGAAATTATTTTGTTTTTATGATAATAGGCTATACCAAGATTATTAATTATCAATACCATATGGTGTTTAGAAGAACATTGCTGTTAGCATTTAAAGGAAGATTCCCCATAAAAGTGTCCCTCTTTGAAATGCTGAAATCGTCTTGCATCAAAAATCATAGGTTGGACTTAACATGCACACCCACACATTAGGGGAAAAACTGGGAGAAGTTGAAGCGTTTTGTCGTGTGGATGATATTCTGTAGGACTGTGCTGTGAGTCATTGCGAAAGAAGAAGTTCCTGACACAAAAGGAATAAAGTCAAGCAGCTCACCAACTGTTTCCACATATTATGTTTGATCTATTGATTGAAACTCTCTTGTCAGGCTGTATGACGATTCTGTGTATATTCCAGGATGTAGCAGGCGATCCAAATATAGCATCATAAAAAAAAAAAGTTCCTGAATTCATTTCCAGTCACTCTAGTAGCTCAAGTATATAGACTGACTATAACATACTGTATATGATGTGTCAACTGTGGTTTGTGCTGAAGTATTAAGAAAAATAAAAATAAAACAGTTTTATTAATAAAAATGTGATGTAATATTGCCGTCACCTTCCTCACTAGCCGGTGCTGCCGTGTCGCTCTCTAAAGGAGTCCATTGAAGTGTACAAAAACCACTGCAAGATGGCCAATGAGTTCAACCAGGTCAAACATGAAATCGCCAGGCTGGAAGACAGAAAGTAAGCTTTCAAAATAACTCAAAACACAAACATGCATTTATGATATTACTGAGATTGAATTCACATTCGGAGTTGTCAGATATCCTGTTAATATTCTATTGTGTTTGCAAATATACTCTAATACACTATGTTGTAAGTACAAACAGACAGACATTTGATCAAAGCCTTTGTCTGCCTTCATGGGGTTTCCTTAAAAGTTATGCTGCTCGACTGGTTAAAATAGGCCTGTGTAATCATGACAAGACCTGGCATACTGTATTGTGGTATGCAGGACTTTTTGTTTTTTTAACATTTACATTGCAAAACCACACATTGATGAAATTGAAAGTGCACTGTAAAACCTAACAATACCCCACATTTAGGATTCCAGACAACTTTTTTTTTTTTTTTTTTAAATGTGCATTTGTATTTTCAAATCAAACACTATACTAGTATATAATAGTCATGACATGTATGTAAAAATAAGTGACGTTAAATACATAGTTGCACAACTTATTTAAGAATTTCTCTCCTTTCTCTCTCTCTCTCTCTCTGTATATATATTCGAAAATTTCATATAAATTCATTAATTCACGGATCATGTTTTCATGGCATTTTAAGTCTTATTTTAACTTAACGTGGTTATATCTAAGTGTGTGAGTTGTTTACTTGCTTTTTAAAATTAGTCTTCCCAATTAACGCCATTACATTGTTCATTCAGACTGATTCACGAATGTGGAACGTGCACGATTACAAGAGGTGGGATTTATCGCATGAACCAATTACATCCGAACATAACCCGTCATATCCAATCATATCGCGTGGAGGCATTGCCTCCTCTCACGTGGCTTTCGCCTATTCATTCTCATTTACCCCTCCACCAAACATACGTCGTTCACAAGTCGTTCGTTTTAAGCATTAGTCGACTATTAGTTGCACGTTTAATAAACCATATGAATCGTAGTAATGAGACTTTAATTGCCTACATAGCTAATAAGCGCTCAAGCGCATGCAAAAAAAAAAAAAAAAGTTTGCCCCAGCGCGACGGCAGATATAATTATGAATGTTTCAGTGTAAGGAGACTGCATTAATGCTTTAATTAATGATAAACTATTGCTTTCTTTCTTTGTTTTTTGGCTTAAGAGATGAAGTCGGTTACATTAACTCGTCATCTCCACAGTAATGGATGCGCCTACATGTTTCATATGGATTATGTAATCTGAGATTATTTGTTTTCTATTTGAATTTGTTTATTTAAATGTAGACATGTTACTCTATATTTTTCATGTTTGTAAGACAAATATACACGGAGTTTAGAAGTTTTACACTCAAGTTCACAGAGACCGAGACTATGCATACAAATAAACAGTCTTTACATTTAGTATTACTTTTATCTGTATGACCAAAAATGATTCTTGCTCTTAAAATTAGTATTTTAAGAGCAAGTGACCGCACCGGCGCCTCCATCTGTCATGCAGTGAGCGAGCTACTGTTCGCACAGCTTCCACATTCCGCACAGACACTTCAACAGGACACATTTTTCTTGGCTATCATTAGATTGAGCAGCCATGTAAAGTTGCTACTACATACATCTTTCAGATGTAAAGCCATATTTGAGGTCGATGGATGATAGGTGACCGTTTGGATGTCCTGCCCGATTTACTATATTACCACGTAGACCAACTGTTAAAAGATTAGTTCACTTCCAGAACAAAAATTTACAGATAATTTACTCACCCCCTTGTCAGCCAAGATCATGTTTTTCATTCTTTAGTCGTAAAGAAATTATGTTTTTTGTAACTGACTTCTGTGGTGCCCCCAAATTTGAACTTCCAAAATGCAGTTTAAATGCAGCTTCAAGGGTCTCTAAAGGATCCCAGCCTAGTATTAATGGTCTTATCTAGCGAAACGGTTATTTCCTAAAAAGAAATGACAATTTATATACTTTTTAACCTCAAATTTTTTTAACCTTGTCTTGTCTAGCTCTGTGTGAACTGTTTTCATCAATTTAACACATCCTTGGTGAATAAAAGTAGTGTTTTCTTTTTTAAAAAAAGAAAGAACAAACTTTTAAATGGTAGTTTATATTGTTGAAAGATTTCTATTTTAAATAAATGCTGTTCTTTTTAACTTTTTGTTTATTAAAGAATCTTGGGGGGAAAGTATCACAGGTTCCAACAAAATATTAAGCAGCACAACTGTTTCCAACATTGACAATAAATTAGCATATTGGAATGATTTCTTAAGGATCATGTGACACTGAAGACTGGAGCAATGATGCTGAAAATTCAGCTTTGCATCACAGGCATAAATTACATTTTGAAATATATTCACATAGAAAAGAGTTATTTTACATTAAAATAATATTTAACAATGTTGCTGTTTTTTCTGGATTTTTTAAAAACGTCTTTAAATATATATATATATATATTTATATATATATATATAAAAAATCTTACTTTTTTAATATATATATATATATGTATGTGTGTGTGTGTGAGGGTTTTGGTTTATTTATAGAGGGAAACACAATAACTTTCTTTTCATCTAAATGCCACTGTGAATTTCCAGTGTTCTCTTTCTCGTTTTCTTTTTTTTTTTTTCCTAAGGAGGAAAACACATTAACTTTTTATTCAGATACACTGAGATCCAGCAGATCCAGCACCATCTTTGTCCAGTTATAGACACAATAGACAACAAACACCTGTCACCACCCTACCACCCTGCTCAAACGGTTAACGACAGTCCAAAGGCCATGTGTAGAAGAGATCAGTGGCTCAGTGCTTTTGTGAAGTAGTGAAACATTACAAACCACAGACAAGTTTCTACATCTAGACATGTCTACTGTCTACAATATATATATATATATTTTTTTTCCGATTGAGATCATTGGATCAACCCAGGTACCCAAAGCTATGGTGTAGACAGTTCCACTTCCTATAAAATTGTTTTGGGCACAGAACCACTGCCTGCAGTCACCTGTCTGTCACCCAGCCCACATAACATGTTATTTTGGCACACACCTTTTGTATCATCATTACATTAGAAACAGTCATTAAAAGAAGTGATGTAACTAATAATTAGAACATGTTATTTATTTGTGTATGTCACACTCAGGAGGGAGCTCATGGCGGAGCTGCTAGAGGACGAAAAGGGGTCGATGGAGTTTGCACGACTTGAGGAGGAATACAGGATACTCACGGAAGAGAACCGGAATCTGACAACAGTCCATAGTCAACGCGCACAGCAGTTAGAAACGCTCCGAGTGATCAGTCAAAAGAGGCAGGGCTCCTCGTGACCTTTGACACAAATGCGAAAGAGCTTTCACCTCTGGGTCTTTACTACTTCTTATAAACATCTCAGCATTCCTTCAGTGCTTGTGTAATGTACTGAAGCGGAAAACTGATCTTGAATCGGTGTGCCTAGACTGAGACACTTAAACATAACATATTTTATGCTAATATGGGTCTTTTTCAGAGCGGATGGTCTTGTGGCCCAAACTGCCTGATGCCTGATATCGCATTCTGAATATATACAATTTCTTCTTCTTTGTGTGTTTTAAGGGCGTGTTTGTTGACAAATGTGCTTCACACAGTTGCCTATGCCTGTGCTGTACAGTTGAAATGTTCTGCTCTGCTGTGAAAGCGTATCTGTTACTCTCAGTAAAAGTTTTTACTGCTTACTGTCTGCCAGTTGCATAAAAAAAGGAATTAAGGAATTACATTTCTGTTCAGCTATTTGAGTTCAAGCTAGGTGACGCTAAACGTATGACTACACGCCATTGTTTAGTCACTCAGCAATAGGGAACTTGGGTTTCGAAATGTGATCTGCTCATTTTAGGATTGTGAAACCCTGCAAAAATATCAATGGCTGACAACCCCATCCCACACAGCTGAAATACCAGAAGTAAACTGTCCACAAACCAGTTTAGCAGCATGAAATGTTTACTTCCTCCGGATTGAGGGTGTATTTAGTCTAGAGCTTTGTTTAGTTAGTGTAAGTTTACATTTCTTTATCAGAATTATGATTGTAAATGGTAAAAATGTAGTGGCATATGGTTATTTCAACATTTAGACTCAGTGAGTAGCATTTTACACTACAGTGTTTACACACATCACATGTCCATGTAATTACTAACCTTAAGTAAACTGTACTAGAAAAAACACTACGCTCTTAAAAATAAAGGTGCTTTAAAAAGTTTTGGTTCCACAAAAAAACATTCAGTCAAAGGTTCTTTAAAGAACCATCTCTTCCTTACCTTTTTATAATCTGCAGAACCTTCTTTCGCCACAAAGAACCTCTCGTGAAACAGAGAGGTTCTTCAGATGTTAAAGGTTCTTTATGGAACCATTTAAACAAAAAAGGTTCTTCTATGACATCGTGAAGCACCTTTATTTTTAAGAGTGAACCAGTCAAAAAATTTTACGATTTTTAATGTTTTTTTTTTAAGGAAGTGTCTTCTGCTCACTAAGCCTGCATTTATTTGCTCCAAAGTACCAAACAAAAACAGTAATATTGTAAAATATTTTTACTATTTAAAATAACTGCTTTCTATTTTAATATATTATAAAATGTAATTTATTCCTGTGATTAAACCTACATTTTTAGCATCATTACTCCAGTCACATGATCCTTCAGAAATCATTCTAAAATTCTGATTAGCTGTTCAACAAACATTTATTATTATCATTAATAATATTATCAATATTTGTATTATATATATATATATATATATATATATATATATATATATATATATATATATATATATTATATTTATTTATTTATTTATTTATATTGAATAAATTATTCAATATATGATTTTTGTTTTAGAAATAAATTATAGAAATTAATACTTTTATTTAGCAAAGATGCTTTAAATTGGTGATAAGTGATGATAAAGACATTTATAATTTTACAAAACATTTATATTTCAGATAAATTCTGTTCTTTTGACCTTTTCATTCATCAAAGAAACCTGAACAATTCTACTCAGCTGTTTTCAACATAATAATAATAATAATAACAATAACAATAATAACAATACATGTTTTTGAGCAGCAAATCATAGTATTAGAATGATTTCTAAAGGATTATGTGACTGGAGAAATGATGCTAAAACGTCACCTTTGAAATCACAGGAATAAATTACATTTTAAAATATATTCAAATCGAAAACAGTTATTTTAAATAGTAAAAATATTTCAAAATTGGACCGTTTTTGCTGTACTTTCGATCAAATAAATGCAGGCGTTGTGAGCAAATGACACTTCTTAAAAAAAAAAAAAAACATTAAAAATCTTACTGCTGACTCTACATAAAAAAAAGACTATTATAATATTAAATTAACGATTTTAAGCGTGATTTCATGCCCTCAAGTCTAAATATTAAATATAGTGAATATTTCATTTCGTTACTGTTTGTAAGTTTTCCAACTCGGGACTAATAACTATGTATCTGTCAGCCAACAGCGGACTGTGGGTGAAAACCAAAGAGGTCTGGCGGTGAAAAGTAAGGAAGTAGTGACGTCAATGAATGACAGCACAGCGGGCCAATGAAAGGAGGGCTGTGTTTGAGAAGGCGGGACAAAAACAATTTTTTGGCAGAAGTCACATGACACCAGAGTGAAACACAAGCGCCTCCTTGTTTTCATAGTTACAAGTGAGCGCTTTAAGCAAGCCAGTTAGTATGTAGTTTCAAATCCAACTTTTCCTCTCACTCTTCGATGATATGACAGGTGAGTGTATACGATCTCTTGTGGTTTTGTCAGTTTTGTGTGTCAAGACAGACAGAAAGATCGGTTAAGTTTGTTTAAAGTTTAAAAATGTAAAACGTATTAAATGGTTTAGTTTAGATATTGTTCTGTTTCACGCCATACGACTGTATGTTTTACTATGATCACGACTGTATTCTCTTATACAGATGTTATTTTTTTTTTTTAAACGGAGGTAGGTTGTGTGTCAAAACATAATGAGCTCCCTACCTAGACAGCATTTTGACCGTTGTATCCGCGTTCCGAAGATACCATTCGTGCATTTAAAGCGCGCCTGGGAAGCTGTCTAGGTAGGCGGCTCACTAGGTTTTGTGACACAAGCGTAATCTTCGGTTTTTTATTACACCCGAGGCGCGTCTGTTGTTTTTACTCGACACAGTGTTAGGGAAATGACTTCAAATATTCGTTTAACAACATAAAATGCTCCAGCAGAACTGTATGAGGCAACCAGTCCACAAGTTCCTCGTAAAGTGGAGGAGTTTAAAGGAAAGGGACAGACGGGGAAAACGCTTGCTCATCCTTTATCAGCAAAACCCAATGAGTCAGCAGTGAGCGCGCACACTCTTGCGCCACACACGCACGCGCGCATACACACACTTAGGACTTGACTAGGTCAAATTCTCAGTACTTTATTGAGATAAGGAGCTCCCGTGGGCAAGTGACACGTACGTATTGAGTGTTTCAAGCATTTTCCCCTAGGCGTTTTTGGTTTTACCCTTACTTACCACAGAACAAGAGTTTTTATAGTATCACGCAAACAAGAGCGCCTTGTAATTTGGCCGTCAGCAAGACGGTTGCAAACGCCATAGTTGTCATTCAAGTTCAGTGAGCAAGGAGTTTAGACTGAGTTACTTACGTTTGAGACACAAATTGGTCAGTTAATGAGTAAATAATTCCAAAACAATCCAAAACTCGCCAAGCAAAGCACAAAACTGTAACAGAGTCCTGAATAAAGTGGCATAAATTTACCCTCCAACACACAAAGTGTCACTTCGTTCCGGGTTTTCCATTTCCTATTCCTTGTTTACTAGTGAAATAAATAAGAGTGCAGCAGGCAGGTTCTAGAAGTAAAATCATTTTCTTCACAGAGGAGAAATATCTTATAAACAATATCTTATAGATCCATAACGAGTTTGTAGTGGACTGGTATATGATATGCATATATACACTGCCATTCAAAAGTTTGGGATCAGTAAGAATTGAAATGTTTTGTAAAGAAGTCTCTTATGCTCATCAAGGCTGCATTTATTTGATCAAAAATACAGAAAAAAAACTGTAATATTGCAAAATGTTATTACAGTATAAAATAATGGTTTTGATCCTTACGAAATCATTCTAATATGCTGATTTATTATTAGAATGATCAATGTTGGCAACAGTTGTGCTGCTTTTTTTGGAACCTGTGATTAAAAAAGTAAAAAAGAACAGCATTTATTCGAAATATGTCTTTGCTATCACTTTTTATCAATTAATGTTTTAATATTAATGTTTTTCAAAAAAAGAATAAAAATGTTTACTTCACCATATTACAAATAAATCCTAATCTAATCATGACAAACTATACATCACTGAAAATGGTCTAGGACTCCTAAATAGATATTTTACCATATTTTTGTGTCACAAATTATGTAGGAAAAGTAATAGATTAATATATGTCAAGAGTGCAACTTAAAAAAATCTACATCATAACATGAGTTCTGACCTTTGTCAGACTTTCTTCGTTTCCCTTTTCCCTTTCACGCTTTAGATATCATAAGAAATGATATATCAGTTCAAAACTTAAAATCTCAAAATTCATCATTTGAAAGGCATTTTAAAATCAGACATTGCATTACCACGGAAAATGTTCATCATAATCATATTACAAAATGTTTTCATTCATGAATTATAAAAATTTAAGTCTGGATAGTGCATTTTTATGTCTGTGTTCAAAAATGGGAGTGACAGTTAAAGGGTTAAATAAATGCTGTTCTTTTTAATGTTTTATTCATTAAATAATCTTGAAAAAAGTATCACAGGTTTCAAAAAAATAGTCAGCAGCACAACTGTTTCCAAAATTGATAATAAATCAGCATATTAGAATGATTTCTGAAGGATCATGTGACACTGAATACTGATCACAGCAATAAATTAGATATAAATGTATATTAAAAAATAGAAAAACTTTATTTTACATCGTAATAATGTTTCACAATTTTAATTTTTTTTAAAAGTATTTTTGATTAAATAAACACAGCCTTGATGAGCATAAGGAAACTTCTTTAAAAAACATCAAAAACCTTACTGATCCCAAACTTTTGAACGGCAGTGAATATATGCACAATTCTTGCATATTCTTGATATATAATAAACAATAAGAAAATGTTCTAATTCACCTCTTTCACTTGATTCACAGGTTATAACTCTATAGCAAAAATCTTTATGGGAAAAATGAATGAAAAAAAAAAATGCTTCTGGAACCAATGCTGCTGAAAAAGTTGGCAAGCACTGTTGTAATTTGTAAAAATTGTGTTAAAATCATAGATTTTAAAACTGTGTTTATCTTTATAGTGCGTATGTACTTTACAAGTTATGCTGAGCTCTAAAATATTTAATTGATTAGAAATTGCTCTTTAAAATCGCCACATGCAACATCCATAATATGATTGAAACATCTCTATCCACTAAAACAAAAAGTCTCTGAAATTCAATGGTCAAACTGTGTAGGAACTGTGATGCCCACCTTATATGTCTAATGAATGAGTTTTATAACCAAATCTTCGCAGTCAGGATTAGTACACATGAGGGTTTTCTTGAATTAAGCATGTAAACAGGGTTGCCAGGTTTTCACAACAAACCCCCTTCCAATTGCTACTCAAAACCAGCTCACAACTAGTCCAATCGCATTAAAAATCGCATTCTGGGGAATAAAATATGCATTTTTTGTTGGGGTTCCCCTGGTAAATTAGCATTTTAGGGGCTAAATATGACATTACTAGGGTCGACTCAACCCGCGGACATCAAAAACAACCCGCGGCAACAGTCTTGAAGTAGCCCAATTCCAAGGGGAAAACCGCAGACTTGGCAACACTGCCTGTAACTCTATTGTTTATGTTTTCACCATACAGATGAAATTCTCAGCATGTCGGTGGAAAACCCCAAGTCGTTTAAGTTCACCTTCCAGTCGTCTGTGCACAGTTCCCATGTCCTGCAATGTCTCAACGAGCAGAGGAAGAAAGATCTTCTGTGTGATGTGACGATTGTAGCAGAGACCCAGAGTTTTCGGGCCCACCGGGCAGTTCTGGCGTCCTGCAGTGATTATTTCAGCACTCGCTTGTCCAGCCATACACCTGAAGGGATAGTCATCAACCTTCCTGATGAGGTAACAACATAATTAAAAGTCTGAACATTTATGTGAGATATGATGCATTTTTATGCCCTTGACTTAAAATACATAGTTTTTTCCTTTTAAAGGTTACCTCAGAGGGATTTGAACCCTTGCTGGAATTTGCCTACACCTCAAAACTCCTCTTCACCAAAGAAAACGTGCTGGAAATCCGTAACTGTGCCTCTGCTCTTGGTTTCAAGAACTTGGACAAAGCCTGCTTTGACTTCCTTCTCCCCAAGTTCTTTGACAGCAGCAAAAGTGAATCAAAAGTCCAGAGGAAGTGCTGCAAAACCAAATGTTGCAAATCACAAGGGGCTGAATCGAGCTCGGATAACAAGGATGATGTTATCGATGAAAACAAATCATTACTTCAGCCCGCACAGCTTCAGCTTAAAGTCAAAGAGCCAGCTTGTCCTCCTTCGGTGGTTATTGAGGACGTAGGAGAAAGCTGTCAAAGCCAGAAAGACACAGATTACTCCCTCCTGTGCCCGAAGTACCGAAAGTTTCAAATAGCTTGTGGGAAGGAGCGATCCTGTTTGGATGCTTGTAGCTCGACACCCATGTCCCTTGACAAGCCAGAAGACGACTGTGCTTTAAGCTGCCTACCTTGCTCAAGCAATGAGGACTTACCATGTGATAAGACACCTCTCATTGGCGATGAAGTTTCTCTTCTACCTGAATGTTGTTCTCTGAATCCTGGTCCTTGCACAGGCCAGCCATCATTTCCAACCTGTAACGAGTCGGCACAATCAATCTGCGACTCTGCAAAATGGGGAATATCCCCTCGCTCAGGACCGGAGGATATTATGAGGTCATACGTGGCGCTCGGAGATGACCGATGCAATGAACAGAGAAGCACGGAGGAAATAGAGGTGGCCAAACAGCTCACGTTCTGGCCAGATTCTTGTCAGGCGGCTCCCTCTAGCCTGGGCTTGGTGGCGAAACCCCCGAATCTCAACTGTCTGAAAAGCTGCCAACCGGATCCCAGAGCAGTGGAGTGTCCATTTCTGCAGGACTTCGGCGCAGTGGGCGCTCATCTGCAAGATGGAGATGGGGGACCCATGTCACAGGGTAGTCCATACATGCCCTCCAATCAGTCAGGGGAGGACTCGGATAGTTTCGACACAGAGGGGGACAGTGAGTCTTACAGCAGTGAACGAGTGCGTGAGGTGAGAGCTGCCTGTATTTATTAGCGGTGCTTCAATGGTGTGAACAAACACTTATCCCTAAGCTTTTGTGCTTGAATGATGCATGAAATTGTGTGGTTTGTTGAGGAAAGATATGCATTACATTTTTAAGTGATCAAACTTCCAGTTGTCCTGATGGACAAAAAATAGGCAATCATTCAATCACAGACTAACTTTATAGACTGAACCTAAGTAGAGATTGATGGAAATTGCTTTATTATGACTAATACAATAAAGATAATAAATATTTTATACAAATACAAAAATATTCTTAATAATGATAATAATACAAAAACATGATGATAAAAAAAATATATATATATATAACAGCAAAAATATTAAAAATAATCATAACATATTTGTATAAATCATTAATAATCTGTAAATTTAAAACAACTTAAAATACAATCAGTAAATTTAAAACAAGTTAAAAAACTTTTTTTTACATTTACAGATTATGAATCATTTATACAAATATAATAATAAAAATAATAATAATTATTATTATTATTAAAAGTTATAATAACAACAGCAAAATAATAATACATATTATATTTGTATATAATATGTATATAATAATAATAATAATTTATTATATTAATAGATAGAATTATATTCATATTACAGTAGTAGTAGTAATTATTCTTACTATTATTATTATTATTATGTAAAGTTGTTTTGCAATCTAAATTTACAGATTATGAATAATGTATACAAAAATAATAGGTATTATTATTATTTTGCTGTTGTTATAACAGCAATTCAGTAATAATAATAATAATAAATATTAGTATTGTTATATTATAATTTATAAATATAATTATTCAATAAATATAATTATACTCATTATAGTGGTAATAATAATAATAATAATAATTGTTCTTATTACTATTATTACTATTATTATTATTACTATGTATATTATGAATATACAACTTATTATAAGTTGTTTTGCAGTCTAAATGGTCGCAAATTTACAGATTATGAATAAGTTATACAAATATAATATATATTATTATTATTTTCCTGTTGTTATTATAGCAGCATTTTAACAATAATAATAATAATAAATAGTATTATAACATTTCAATAAATATTAGTATTGCTAGAATATAATTACTTGTATTACTAAATATGATTATAATCATATTACAGTAATAATAATAATAATCTTAACACTAAAGTTGTTTTGTGACCTAAATGATCACAAATGTATTTTAACTTGTTTTAAATTTACAGATTATTAATGTTTTATACAAATATGTTATGATTAATTTTAATATTTTTGCTGTTGTCATTATTGACAGCAATTTGTTTTTATGTATTGTATAATATATTATTATTAGTATTAGTATTATTATTATTATTATTATTATTATTATTATCCAAAGTTGTTTTGGAATAAGTTGAAATGATTGTGAATTTATTTAAATGTTTGTTTTCTAATTGTCTAGCAACACATTTCTTATCTAAGAAGTTGTTCTTACATAAGAGTTGCTGTTATTTCAGAAAATATAGAAAATATTTACATGCAAGTTTATTTCTATATATTCATATAACTATATTAGTATTTTTATATATAAACATTATTCTTAAATATTTACATGCATGTGTGTGTATTTATATATACATAATAAATATACAAAGTACACACACATATATTATGTAAACAAAAATGTTTATTTTGGATGTGATTAATCGCAATTAATTCTTTGACAGCACTAGTTACTTTACCTGTTAATAGCATTGTCGGGTGATTTTCTTTAGATACTCACCGTTTATCAGCAGACCTGCTATTAAGTCAATGTTAATAAAGAAATATTAGTCAAACCAACAATTGGTGTATCTCGAGACCCACATCTCATCTAGTCACTAGAATTTCATACAGCTGGCAGTTGTTTAGCCAGCAAAAACCTGGCACCTCTGGTAACCATTTTTAGATTTGTTAACGTTTGCTGGACTTTGCACTGTTCTGTGCCTTTTGAGCAGGCTGGAATCATACCTGTTTTGCACACCTAAGAATGACTTGTCAAACTTGTAATGAGATCAAAGTCCACATGATTGCTGAATGAGCATCTTAATAGAAAAATTAACCTATAAATCTTTTACTCACTGAATGTGGAGCAAAGCTGACATTATAATGTGGCAAATAGAAACAGATCTGCTTCCTTGACTAAAGCAGAAAGAATCTGACATATTTCTTTAGGTGATGACAGACATGTTGATTGTTTCCCTTCAGATGGCGCTGCCACTCTCTGTGGATCAGATCGTGTCTCTGAGCAGGAACGACTTCCAGCAGATGCTGAAGCAGCAGTGCTTGACACGGGAGCAGCTCGACGTCGTGCATGACATCCGCAGACGGAGCAAAAACCGGATTGCGGCCCGCCGCTGCCGCAAGCGGAAACTTGACTGCATACACAACCTGGAGTGTGAAATCGAGAAACTGGTGAGTATATAGTCTGAGTGATCCCTAAAGACTCAGAGTTTTATAGCTGTACACTCATCCAGCACTTCACATACCTCATTAAGTTGGCTTGAAAAAGACAACTTACTGAAATCTTCTTCTTCTTCTGGGACCAAATTTTAAAGTTTATCTCTTCGTCTTTTAAAGCTACAATCACCAAACTCGGTCCAGACCTTTAGACTGGTCTGACTCTGGTTGCTATGTCTTTTCTAACTGATCCGGCTTACAGTTTTGCAAACCAGACAATCAAAACCACCAAAAATCCCATAGACTTTCACTGAGAACTTTTATACAAAGAAACCTATGGTGTATTTAAGCTTTTTATTGCTATAGCAAAGCCTAACAACTACCTACCAAAAAAAAACAAAAAAACAGCAAAACCAGCCTAAGCTGGTTGGTTGCTTTGGCTGGTCTCCCAGGCTGGTTTTAAAGTGGTTTTGGCCACTTTTTAGCTGGTCAGTCTTACCTGGTCAAGCTGGGAGACCTGCTAAAAGACCAACCATCTTAACATGCAACATGCTAATCATGCTAATGGCATGCTAATGGCATGCTAGAAACATGCTAGTAACGTGCTAATCTTGCTAGCAACATGCTAGTAACATGCTAATCATGCTAATGGCATGCTAATGGCATGCTAGAAACATGCTAGTAATATGCTAATCATGCTAATGGCATGCTAATGGCATGCTAGAAACATGCTAGTAACGTGCTAATCTTGCTAGCAACATGCTAGTAACATGCTTATCATGCTAACAACATTGTTAATCTTGTTACCAACATGCTAGTAAGTTGCTAATCATGCTAGTAACTTGCTAATCGTGTTAGAAACATGTTAAACAACATGCTAGTAACTTGACAATCAGGCTAGAAACATGCTAATAACTTGCTAATTGTGCTAAAAACATGCTAGTAACTTGCCACTCATGTTAGCAACAGGCTAATAACTTGTTAATTGTGCTAACAACATGCTAGTAACTTGCTAATCATGCTAGCCACATGCTAGTAACTTGCTAATCATGCCAGTAACCTACTAATCATACTAGAAAATGCTAGCAATATGCTAATCATGCTAACATCATGCTAGTAACTTGCTAATCATGTTAGAAACATGTTAAACAACATGTTAGTAACTTGACAATCAGGCTAGAAACATGCTAATAACTTGCTAATTGTGCTAAAAACATGCTAGTAACTTGCCTATCATGCTAGCAACATGCTAATTATGCTATCAACATGCTAGTAACACCCTAGGAACCAGCCTGAGTACCCTAGCAACCGCATGGCAATACCTTAGCAACCGCCCTGGGTACCATAGCAACCACATAACCGCATAGCTATGGTAATAGACTGTATTGCCTTCAAAACATTTAGACTTTAATCTTTCAAACTATTTCAACCTGAAAACCGTCAAACTTTTACACCTTTCCGGCTAGGCTTTTTCTGGCTCTTCCAAGCTTTATAATGGCAGTGAATGGGTGTTGAGATTTTGAAGTCCAATAAAGTGCATCCATCTATCATAAATAGTGCGCCACACGGCTCCAGGGGGTTTACAACAACCTTGTAAAGCGAATCGATGCGCTTGTGTAAAGAAAGAATGCAGAAATATGTTTTTAAAGTGTATATATGTTGTTTCTTTGTGCTCTGCAGAGGAGTGAGCACGAGAAGCTGACGGCTGAAAGGATAAAGCTAAATCAGATGAAGATGAAGGCCTGGCAGAATTACTCAGGCCTGTATGAGAGGGTCTGTACTGAAGCCGCCCTCAGACCCGAGCAGCTTCAGGTGCTGGCCAAATATTCCTCTCCAGACTGCCCGCTGACTGCCTTCCTTTGCCCCTCCCCAGACCCTTCTCAGAGTCCAGACGTACAGCGGCCGCAGACTTCAGACCTCTCCACACACACCTGTTGCTCTGGAGCCAAACCATCAGTTAGTTCCTCAGTGAAAAATATTGTTGCACAATCAAGCTCACAGAACCTGTTACCTCTTGGGGTCGTAGAAGCTCAGTCACGCACCTGTCCTCCTGACGCCTTGGCTTTTGAGAACAGTGAGTGTAGTTCGATGGTGAAACTCGCCACTGATCTTCTCATGAGCAACCATGAAACAGACAAATTGTAAAAGTGAATGTGTTGGTTGAAGGAAGGACCACGGAAAATCACTGAAGGACTTTAATCACTCACTAAAGGTGCATTTAACAAACGTGACATCACTACTGTCCTCGTCTGATCGTAGGTTGTATATTTTATTTTATTTTTCTACTCAGACTCTATAAGCATTAGCATTCAGTTTGTATTGGTCAGTGTTCAATGAAGTATTCCTTTACTTAAAACAATCATTTATAGTTTAACACTCATGTCCCCAAACATCCGCACATCCTTACGGAATCAGTCAACCTCACAGGATCATTTTTCGACTCACAACACAACAAACCTCATCTTACAGCTCAACAATAAAACCTTATTTCTTCTCAGGGGACATAAAGCTATTGGACTACACTGTGCTGAAATCTGTTTTTGCTGAAACTGTGACACTCAAATGTCTCGACGACTTTCGAAGAGACCAGTGAATCTGGGAATCAAACTCTCAGGTGTTGAGAACTGCACTTACTGTAGTTTCACTAATGTTTATTTTATGTAATGAAAAAAAAAAAGTGTTTTTTTCTCCATCAGTTGTGGCAGCAGGGAAATCCATTTGTAAGCAAAAACGGTTTCATTGTATATGTTGCCTTAAATAAAAAGTCATGATCATGATCATTTTTATTTTTAAAAGTAATATGATAACATTTTGATTATCCTGCTCTAACAAGTTGCTTGGGACCAAATTATCCTCTCTTTAGAAAGCTTGTTAATAAATGATTTATGATATAAAAAATTGTATATTTGAAAGACTTGTTCTCCTTTAAATTAGTTATTTTTTTATATACATATTTTATTTAGATTTTTGTAATAAAATAAATCCATTGTTCTTAACTAAAACGATTACAAGTTGTGATGAAATTAAACTTTCATTACGCATATATATTTATATATAGCTATAATATATATATATATATATATATATATATATATATATGTATATAAACAGACTAACAAGAACAAGCACAAAAAAGCACCAAATTAACTAAAATTAAAATGAATACTAAACATTAAAATAAAAGCTAATTTTAAATGACAACAAATACTGTAATATTTGTACACTGTCAGACAAAAGTTTTTGAACAGCAAGATTTTCAATGTTTTTTAAAGAAGTCTCTTCTGCTCACCAAGCCTGCATTTATTTCTGCATTTATTTGATCCAAGGTACAGCAAAAACAGTAAAAAAAATTTAAATATTTTTTTTTTTTACTATTTAAAATAACTTTCTATTTGAATATATTTTAAAATGTATTTATTTCTATGATTTCAAAGCTGAATTTTTAGCATCGTTACTCCTGTCACTTGATCCTTTAGAAATAATTATAATATTCTGATTTACTGCTCAACAAACATTTATTATTATGCTGAAAACAGCAGAGTAGAAAAAAAATTACTCGACTGTTTTAAGTATTGATGATGATAATAATAAATGTTTCTTGAACAGCAAATCAGCATATTAGAATGATTTTTGAAGGAAACTGAAGACTGGAGTAATGATGCTGAAAATGTTGCTTTGATCACAGGAATAAATTACGTTTTTTAAATATTCTAATAGAAAGCAGTTATTTTAAATAGTAAAAAATATTTCACAATATTACAGCTTTTGCTGTATTTTGGATCAAATAAATGCAGGCTTGCTGAGCAGAAGAGACTTCTTTAAAAGGCATTAAAAATATTACTGTTCAAAAACTTTTTACTGGTAGTGTGTGTGTAAATATTATAGGTCGACCCTGACGAAAATTAAGCATTGTTGTACTACAAATAAAAAAACAAAAAAAACATGGTAACCACAAATTAGCCATGGTTTTGATACACTAACTATAGTTTAACCATGGTATTTGCAGTAAAACTGTTGTTGTACAAATGGTAATCAATACGCCAAAAGACTATGGTCACACTTTTACTACAATCCACCTTATTCTGAGCGGCCTGACTGACGGTACTTTACACTTCCGGTCTATGGTGTTTTTAGTCAAATTAACATGTTTTCCGAGCCGATAATATAATGTTAAACCTGCGCACATTTTTATATTTAGTTGTATTGAAAAAGTTTAAATTCAGTCGATCTTATTTACCCCGTTTTAACATGGATTTCTATGGAGACCGGAACACGAGAGGACCCAAATGGAAGTTAGAATCCATCATGGCGCCTCTCATCGGTTAACGTTACTCAGGAAAAAGGTGGATAAAACCATGGTTAATTTCTGAAAGGGAAAGCAGTAAAATTGACAAAAAGTCAAGTTTGTGAAAAACTTGTCAAGACAAGCTGTGAATACCTGAGTGGCACGAAGGTTTTCGTTATTTGCAGTGATATAGTTGTACCAACAGATGGCAGCACCCACCCAGACAAAATATCGTATTTGCTCTGTCTCCTCGTGCTTGATAAACTATCATAATTACAGGACCTGTAGATGCGTCTGTAATGTGTAAACACGCTCCAGTCTAAACAAAGACAGCTTGAGGACAAATTCGTGAAATTATTTCATATTACAATCTGTGTTGTCGCAGAACTAAGAATGAGCGCTGGGATAATGACAGGCTGTGAGGCATTTTTCATCATTTCAATCACTTTGATGGATACGTTCTGTCCGGCTGTCAGCTACAGAACAGTATGTTCATGTTTGTGTGTTCTATTCCCCTGGGTTAATTTGGCACCATCATCAGTTTCTGTACAGAGACAGCCATCGGTTATAATTGATCTTCATATGACAAAAGACGATAAGAAAACACATTCTTTTTGAGTACCTCAGTATGCAAAGTACTGGAGTATTCATTTTACTGTAAACATCATAAAATGTTTACATTTTAGTTAGAAAAGCATACCCTGATAATGAAACAATAAAATTTGTGAGTGAAAAATATTCTCTTTCTTTAAGCGACAGTTCATCCTCAAAAACGGATAAATATTCCAAACCCATATGACTTCTGATGTGGAACACAAAAGGAGAAGTTCAGCAGAATGTCCAAGCTGCTCTTTTCCATATATGAAAGTGGATGGGGACTACTGTAGGTACAGTCATTCTTTGTATTCTTGTTCGAAAAGGCATGAGAGCGAGTAAATTGTGAAGGGCAAAAATGCATGCTTTTGGTCTGTTTCAAAAAGATAACTGGTGTTTTGTGCCAGGGTTGCAGTCATGAAGCTTGTGATAAGACATCCGAGAAAGAAGAGGTCTTTCAGAGAAGAACACAGATGCATCCTGCTGTGAGACAAACTGATTTGGTGGATCATCACTGTATGTGGCTTTCCATCAGATCCAGGTGCAATGGTTTTATTTTAACGTGCCACGGGAACACAAAGTCCTGTTTTGAGAGGCGATTCAGGTAAGATGACCATCACATGTCACATGCACGTAATCTGTGACCTCATTCATTCAAGATTACAATGTTGAAGACAAAAAAAAAAAAAAAAAAAAAAGAGAGGGACGGCTTGGGGGTTTTGATTAAGAGTTATGAGGTTAGCAGATTAGGGACAGGGAAAACAGTATTACGGCGGTCTAAACCGAATCCCAGAATTAATCAAAATACTAAAAAGGAAAAAAAAAAAACCTTAAGCTGGCAGTAAACATCATCACATTCAGCAGCACAGTAATATTATGCCATCTGTGTGGATTTGAATAAAAGCTCTTATTTACTGATGCACTACACAAGTGCAGAGATACGATGATATTCACTTGGTACGAGTCATTAATCGCTTAATTTCCATGTTTTTGCAGAACATCACCTCGGCTCCATACAAGTTCACCCCCACAGTCCCTGCGTTATCCTGAACTTGATCTTCTCAAAGACCTTGTTCAACAGTAAGCGAATAATTCTCCAGTGCTGGGCATAAAGGTTGGTTAGATAACAGCACCCACTACACACCTTCTCGCTTTCCTCTCTTGACCTCACAAGCTGGGTGACTTGAGGCCTATTTTTGCAAAAGATCATCATAAAGATCATCCCCTCACCTTCCTTGAGTAAAATGTCTAAGCTGCTCTTTTCTATTAAATGAAAGTTGACGAGGATTTTTTCCCCCATGTACTATGTGTATTGTATCTGATGTCTTGATTATCCTAACAGGACTAGCAAGATTGCGTCAATAAGCTGATTTGAACAAATATCAAAAAGTCGTAGGGGCTGTGCTTTCTCTGTGTTTTGTCCGTTTTGGCGGTTGACAGCTTCTTTTATGTATAAAAGAAGGAAGAAGAAGGACAACAACAAAACCCACGCGACGGAACACCGTAAAATACTGCAATTTGCCACAACACCTCAGCTGAATTAAAGCTCTAGCACAAACCCGGATGTTCGACGTTTGGAACAAATGATTCCGAGTCAATTATTTATTTATTTTCAAAAACTTACAGTGCAACCCCTGTCCGATTCCCGAACGAATTAATCTAATGAATCTGTTGTTTTAGTGAATCAAAAATATGCAAATAATAAAAGAATGGCTCTAATGAACCGATTCTTTTTAGTGAATCAAACACATATGCAGATAAGGCAGCTGTTACTAACGGCAGTTCATTTTACAACGTGTAGTTTAAGATACACATTTTGTCAGTAATACTTTATGAATATTGATGAATAAAAAAATATGCTTAGTAATAGTAGTGGCATTAAAGAGATAGTTCACTCAAAAATGAAAATTCTGCCAAAAATTCTGCTTAATTAACGTTACTCACCCTCAGGTCGTTCCAAACCCTAAGACCTTCGTTCATCTTAACACAAATAAAGATATTTTTGATGAAACCGCTTTCAGACGTTCAAGGGCCAGAAAGGTAGTAAGAACATTAAAATGTGACATCAGTGGTTCAACCTTAATTTTATGAAGCTGCGAGAATTCTTTTTGTGCACAAAAAATAACGACTTTATTAAACAATTTCTTTTCTTCCGCGTCAGTCTTCCATGCATGTTCAGGAGAGTACTTATGGACAGTTAAAGCACTTATGTCACATGGATTATTTTAACAATGTACTTAATACCTTTCTAAGGCTACATTTACACTAGTGTGTTTTCGTTTTAAAATGCATAACTTTTGCTACGGTTGCACCTGTTGTTTACACTACTCCAGAGACTTTCGAAAATCCTGCTCACCCCGTTTTAGGGGTCATTTACCCGACAACGTTTTCAGCCAAAAACAGTAAAAACAGTTTTGCCTGTTCGTTTAAACAACAACTGCATTTTGGGGACTGAAAACTGAAGTTTTTAAAAACGCCACCGTTATCATTTCTGTGTTAACACCCAATATGGGAATCTTTGAAAATGGTGACGACATGTGCAGTACATTTTTTAAATGTACTGAATTTAAAGGCAAGCACGAACAAACAGCACGTCAACTACTGGCCTGGCGTACTTAATAGCGTTTTTGGCAGTTTTCGTGTATATGTGCAACTTTTTAAAGGGAAAAACTTTACCTTTTTTGGCGTTTTAGTGTAAACGTAGCCTGAGTTTAAAAACCCCGGGGTTGAGTTTCAGTGCAGGGTTACCTGGTTTTTACCACAAAACTCAAAACTAGCCCAATCGCATTTTGAGGAGGGTTCCCCCATTAAAAACCACTTTCCATGGGATAAAAACGTTTTTGGCAAGGTTCCCCTGGTAAAATTTGCTTTCCAAGGGAATAAATATCAGGTTACTGGGGTTGCTTCAACCCGCGGACATGTAAAACAACCAGGTGTTGACTTGGCAACACTGTTTCAGTGTAAGTGGACCAAAATGGAGATTTGGCGTAGCTCCCCACATTCGCTCTGCATATCCTTGACCACCGTGTAAACAATAACATCATGCTCATTTGTTGTATCTCATTGCAACATAAAATGTCATTTTAAAACGAAAACGCAGTAGTGTAAACAGGACCTAAGCCTTGAATGTGTTGTTTATGCAGGGTCAGAAAGCTCCCGGATTTCATCAAAAATATCTTAATTTCTGTTCTAAAGATGAACAAAGGTCTTGTGGGTATGGAACAACAAGAGGGTGAGTAATTAAAGGAGAACTCCACTTCCAGAACAACAATTCACAAATAATTTACTCACCCCCTTGTCATTCAAGATCTTCATGTCTTTCTGTCTTCAGTCGTGAAGAAAATATGTTTTTTGAGGAAAGCATTTCAGGATTTTTCTCCATATAATGGACTTAATTGGTGCCCTGATTTTGAACTTCCAAAATGTAGTTTAAACGCAGCTTCAAATGGCTCTAAACGATCCCAGCCGAGGAAGAAGGGTCTTATGTGCGTTCACGACACTACATCGCATCGAAAGGTCACACGGAACGAAGGCGGAACTACAGACCCAGTGTTTACAAAGCGAACGCACAAAGACTAAGAAAGTGCAAGTAAGTCAAACGCTGTTTACAAAAAAAAGGTACAACGATGTCGGAAGATTCTGAAGTTGTAGGAGAAAATACGATGGAGTTTTTCACCATTCTCTAACTTTTTGAGTCGGAGTACACAGACGATGAACTTAGACGTGATTTGTAGTAGTGATGGGAAATTTGGATCATTTTACCGACTCGGACCTTTGAGTCTCGTTCAGTGAAATGAACGAATCTTTTTTCGAGTCATTTCGTTCATTTTAGCAAAATATCATTAAAATGTTAAATGTTACTTCCCTAACACATCTACTGCTTACACAAACGTTGATCACACTACAGACAAGACAAAACTATAATGCTTAAAGAAACAGAAAAGATTAATTCATTGTTTACCTGGGTCTTTAGTCTACGATTAGCTCACCTCACCTCTTATCTGACAAGTTTTCGGGTTTGAGTCTTTTGTTCATCATGTGACAGCCACATAAGCTCAACCAAAGCAGTTTGAGCCAGAAAAAGAATTGATTAGTTCATCTCTCGAGTCAAAGACTCGAAACAGGTGAACTAATTCCAGTACAGAACCTAATAGGATGTTGCGCATGTGCAACTGAACGAATCACTCCCCGAGACGACTCGTTCTTCCCGAGTCACATTAAGGATTCGTTCAAATGACCCATCACTAATTCGTAGCATCGTGGACGCGCATCCCAGAGCCTGTGCTACACAAGCTTTTGTGCTTAAAAAGTATAAAAAATTTTATTTTTCGAAAAAAGTGACAGATTGTTTAGCTAGATAAGACCCTTCTTCCTTGGCTGGGATCGTTTAGAGCCCTTTGAAGCTGCATTAAGGAACTGCAGAACTGAAACCAGAACTTTACAGGTTTGGAACAGCATGAGGGTAAGTAGGCTAAATTATGACCGAAAAGAACAAAACATTCAATTTTGGGTAAACTATTCTTTTAATAGCAAATTAGTTACATTGGCTTCACCTAATTACAAGCCAATAGAACAAGAGCAAGACGTCTGTTTGTATCTAAACTAACTGCTCCTCAGCCACACAGTGTGAATCTTTGTGGTTGATGTCCCATAATACAAAGACCTCTGCAATAACACCACTGTCTAATCAGTGCACAGGCTTGTCTCCTAGACAAAGTTCACTGCTATTTGGCATAAATGGACAGTCATTAGCTCTAATAGAGCGCTTGGACTGGTGCATGTCATCTCCTATGGCTTAATGTGCATTTGAGTGTTCTCCTGAGAGCATTTCAGAAACTCTGCACCTGCAGCCCTCATTCAAAATCTTTGTCCCACCCATAGACAGGATGGCTTTATCACAGCCAAATGGTTTAGAGAGTGTATGTGTGTGCTGAGTTCTGGTTAACAGGGACAGTGTATTAGAAAGGCCTGAATGGACATCTCATGCTGAGATAAAATAACCCAGCATGCTGCATGCATCTGGCGTAATGTCGGACAGCAGGTGTATGCCTTTAACTTTGGTAGTTAAATGCACTTCCTGTGTGAATTGCTGTGGGGGAATCTGTTATTATAAGGTTTCCAGCTGAAAAAAAAGACATTTTCCATGCTGGTATAGATACAAAAAAATAAAATATAATTTGAACCAACAATAATTGAGCCATTTCCTTATGTCTTTCCAAACCCATAGACTATCTTCTGGAGAAGGAGAAATTTAATGAATATCCAGATGGGTGAATTCAATTAAATGGCAGCACATCTTGACTGTCTTCAGCTCCAATTGATTTTTGTTAAAAACAACTCGATATTTAATTAGCTGAACAGTAAAATCATAGGAGCTGCCATTCAGCAATTCATGCTTCAGTCCAGTAGGTGGTGGTATTAGAGTCATACAGGTCTGAAACAACATGAGGGTGAGTAAATCATGACAGAATTCATATTTTTGAATGAATTATCCATTTAAAGTCGATTAATGTCAGGCCTGATTTAGTAAATTTGCATCATTATCTGAAAAACATACTGACTTTGAATTAGAGTTCAGCCTTTATAGTTTACGCATGACACTGGGGAACAACCTGATGTCTTTTTCTCTTTATATATATCTCTCTCTCTTCACTGCTTCCTCTCAGCCTCGCTTGAAAAAAAAAAAACATGTTCAATGTGTTTGCTTTGACATACACCGTCCCATAGGTCCTACCGAGCTGTTCAGCAGACAGAGTCGGAGCAGACCTGTCTGTGAAGTAACAGGTGAATGTGAAACAGAAGAGTAATTTCCTCCTGTTTCAAACTAAAGCTTTCAAAATGAATCAAGGTGTTTGTCAGATTATATGCTTCCAAATGCAGGCTTTACATCATGGAAAAAAAAAAAAGAAAAACAGCTTAAAAGTCGTTGTCCCAAACGGCATCCATTAGCATAAAAATTTAAAGCAGAAGACTGATCTTTCATTAGTGTGAAAGTGACACCGTACTCTGACAGACAGATTGTCTCTGTTCTCATGTGATGCTGCTATTAATCTTCACAGAGGCACTTACTAGCACACGAATCAGATCTGCAAGGTTTGTTTACTAAAGCTGATCGCATTTGTTATCAGGGGACATCGATCTGACCCTCAGCTGTGACTGATATGTTGTTACGCTGTACTGATATTATACACTTGATCTAAATCGAGCAAACAAGTTATTTATGGGGTTAAGGTGATTCTCTTTGTGATCGTGATTTTTGGGAGGAGGAAAACATTTACGTAACATTAACAATGCAAATCTTGAAAATATGTGTGTTTGTGTGTATGGAATTTTATTTATTCATTTGAATTAAGTTATTTTTTTAATATAAACTAATGACTGGATAAGTCTGGAATATGTCACCAGAAAGAAGACTGTTGTTTACAAAAGGTCCAGTTGTCACATTCTGAGGAAAAATTATTGAAAAACAAAAAACAAATCTCACAATATTATACAATTAAAAAATAATTAATTTTCTAGGGTGAATTTTCATTTCATGTCAGTTTTAACATTTTGGGATGGTACAGCTGATCAAAATCAAAATTTGATCAAAAACAGTAAAACAGTAATATTGTTGCAATTTAATGTAACATTATTACAATTTAAATAACTTTAATTTATTTTAATTAATTTTATGGAATTTATTTGTTATAGCAAAGCTGAATTTTCAATAGCTATCGAGAAACCGACAGTCAGTCAGACAGACAGACAGACAGACAGACAGACAGGTAGATAGATAGATAGATAGATAGATAGATAGATAGATAGATAGATAGATAGATAGATAGAGAATGACAGACAGACAAAGATAGATAGATAGATAGATAGATAGATAGACAGATAGATAGACATTGGACAGACGGACAGACAGACAGATAGACAGATAGATAGATAGATAGATAGATAGATAGATAAACAATGACAGACAGACAGATAGATATAGAACAGAGAGACATACAGATAGATAGATAGATAGATAGATAGATAGATATAGATTGACAGACAGACAAAGATATACAGGTGCATCTCAAAAAATTAGAATATTGTGAAAAAGTTCATTTTTTGTTTGTAACTTATTTCAAAAGCTGAAACATGTTAAGTAAAGTACATGTAAAGTAAAACATTTCTAAAGGTTTTTTTTGTTTGTTTTAATTTTGATGATTAGAGCTTACAGCTCATGAAAGTCAAAAATCCAGTATCTCAAAATCTTAGAATATTTACATTTGAGTTTCATTGAATTTCCATCCCTACAGTATAAATTCAGGGTATCTCTTGTTCTTTGAAACCACAATAATGGGGAAGACTGCTGACATGATAATGTTCCAGAAGACAATCACTGACACTCTCCACAAAGAGGGTAAGTCACAGAAGGTCATTACTGAAAGGGGTGGCTGTTTACATAGTGCGGTATCAAAGCATATTAAATGCAAAGTTGACTGGAAGGAAGAAATTGGGTAGGAAAAGGTGCACAAGCAACAAGGATGACCGCAAGCTTGAGAAAACTGTCAAGCAAAGCTGATTCAAACACTTGGGAGAGCTTCACAAGGAGTGGAATCAAGCTGGAGTTAGCGGATCAAGTGTCACCACGCTCAGACATCTTCAGAAAAAGGGCTACCAAGCCACTTCTGAAACAGAAACAATGTCAGAAGCATCTTACCTGGGCTAAGGAGAAAATGAACTGGACTGTTGTTCAGTGGTCCAAAGTTCTCTTTTTAGATAAAAGTAAATTTTGCATTTCATGTTGAAATCATGATTCCAGAGTCTGGAGGAAGACTGGAGAGGCAGAATCCAAGCTGCTTGAAGTCCAGCGTGAAGTTCCTTAAGTCAGTGATGATTTGGGGTGCCGTGACGTCTTCTGGTGTTGGTCTACTGTGCTTTATCAAGTCCAAAGTCAATGCAGCTGTCTACTGGGAAATTTTGAAACACTTTATGCTTCCATCTGCTGACAAGCTTTATGGAGATGCTGATTTCCTTTTCCAGCAGGACTTTTGCACCTGTCCACAGTGCAAAAACCGCTTCCAAGTGGTTTGCTGACCATGATATTACTGTGCTTTACGTGCCAGCCAACATGCCTGACCTAAACCACATAGAGAATCTATAGGATATTTTTATAAGAGAAAGATGAGAAACAGTCGATCCAACAATACACAGACGATCTGAAGGCTCAATAGTGCCTCAGCAGTGTCACAGGCTGATCGCTTACATGTCACACTTTACTGATGCTGTAATTTATGCTAGGAGCAAGGAATTTGCTGTAATATGTGCTGCCGACCAAGTATTGAGTGCATAAATGAACATACTTTAAAGATCTTGAACTTTTCTGTATTGCAAATCCGTTTTTTGATTGATTTTAGAAAATATTCTAATATTTTGAGATTTTGACTTTTATGAGCTGTAAAATGTAATCATCAAAATTAAAACGAAAAAACTTTAGAAATGTTTTACTTTACATGTAATGAATCTAGAAAATATGAAAGTTTCAGTTTTTGAAATAAGTTACAAACAAAAAACTAACTTTTTCACGATATTCTAATTTTTTGAGATGCACCTGTAGAATGACGGACAGACTGATAGAGATATAGAATGATGGACAGACAGACGGACAGATGGACAGATAGATAGATAGATAGATAGATAGATAGATAGATAGATAGATAGATAGAATGACAGACAGAGATACAGAATGAAGGACGGACAGACAGACAGACAGATAGATAGATAGATAGATAGATAGATAGATAGATAGAATGACAATAGATAGAATGACAGACAGACAGATAGATAGAGATATAGAATGAAAGACGATAGATAGATAGATAGAATGACAGAGATATAGAATGAAGGACGGACAGACAGATAGATAGATAGATAGATAGATAGAATGACAGACAGATAGAGATATAGAATGACGGATGGATGGACGACAGATAGATAGATAGATAGATAGAATGACAGATAGAGATATAGAATGAAGGATAGACAGATAGATAGATAGATAGATCGATAGATAGATAGATAGAATGATGGACAGACGGATAGATAGATAGATAGAATGATGGACAGATGGATAGATAGATAGATAGATAGAATGACAGACAGACAGATAGATAGAGATATAGAATGATGGACATATAGATAGATAGATAGACAGAATGACAGATAGATAGATAGATAGATAGATAGATAGATAGATAGATAGATAGATCGATAGAATGATAGATAGATAGATAGATAGATAGATAGATAGATAGATAGATAGAGAGATAGATAGAGAGATAGATAGAATGACAGACAGATAGACAGAGATATAGAATGACGGATGGACGGACAGATAGATAGATAGAATGACAGATAGAGATATAGAATGAAGGACATATAGATAGATAGATAGACAGAATGACAGATAGATAGATAGATAGATAGATAGATCGATAGAATGATAGATAGATAGATAGATAGATAGATAGATAGATAGATAGAGAGATAGATAGAGAGATAGATAGAATGACAGACAGATAGACAGAGATATAGAATGACGGATGGACGGACAGATAGATAGATAGAATGACAGATAGAGATATAGAATGAAGGACGGACAGACAGATAGATAGAGATATAGAATGAAGGAAATATAGATAGATAGATAGACAGAATGACAGACAGATAGATAGATATATAGAATGATGGACGGACAGATAGATAGATAGATAGATAGATAGATAGATAGATAGATAGAATGACAGATAGATAGATAGATAGAATGATGGACAGACGGATAGATAGATAGATAGATAGATAGATAGATAGAATGACAGACAGACAGATAGATAGAGATATAGAATGGACATAGATAGATAGATAGATAGATAGATAGATAGATAGAATGACAGACAGATAGATAGAGATATAGAATGATGGACGGACAGACGGACAGATAGACAGATAGATAGATAGAATGACAGTACAATAGATAGATAGATAGATAGAATGACAGACAGACAGATAGATAGAGATATAGAATGGACATATAGATAGATAGATAGATAGATAGATAGATAGATAGATAGATAGATAGATAGACAGATAGATAGAATGACAGACAGATAGAGATATAGAATGATGGACGGACAGACGGACAGATAGATAGATAGATAGATAGATAGATAGATAGATAGATAGAATGACAGACAGATAGATAGAGATATAGAATGACGGATGGACAGACGGACAGATAGATAGATAGATAGATAGAATGACAGACAGATAGATAGATAATAGGCCACTAATTGGTAAGTTTGTGACAAACCAAATACTAAGAAATTCTGAAATAAAAAAATTTAAATAAAATCAGTTATCTGAACCCCACTTCTACATGATAATAGCTCCTGCTTTTAAAGCAAGGACTCCATGAAAGTCGTTTTCAATGGCTCTCACATGTGTTCAGTGAAGTCTGAGGGCTTTGAAACCAACAGCCAGGCCCAAACAGCCCCGAGCAGTCCTTATCTTCTTAAGTGTGAATGGCCCTCAGTCTCTCTGAAGCGCTATCATTTCTATATGTTTGCCAATAGCCCATGAGCCTCCCCTCACATGTACACAGACTCACAAACACCACAAAACATCTTTCATGTCAAAATTTCCCAGAGGCCAAAACTGAGCTAGAAAATGCATTGTCTTTCTGGTCTGGACATGGCTGACCTATATATGTATAACAGGGACACCAGCATGTCTAGATGTGTGTGTGCGTGTATATATATATATATATATATATATATATATATATATATATATATATATATATATATATATATATATATATATATATATATATAGACACACTTGATCAAATTCATCTGGAGTTCAAAAATCTAATCAAGCAGATCGTCCTCATCTTGGAACGTCTTATCTTTTTTGATATGCATTAAAACACATCTGATGTATTTTTGGCGAAAAGGCGTTTCATCTTCAGAGAGTAATTTGTCTGGGTCATGGAGCAGGTAGCTCTTGAAGCAGAGGTTGACCTTTGAACTTTATTTGATTGTGCCTCAGTTTGAGGGAGAATATTTCGGTCAGTCCCTCGAGGCATGCGCTTTGTGTGTAGCAGGGAGAACATCTTGAATTGTTAGGGTCAAAATGGGAAAAAAGTAATGGAGAAACGGTCATGCCTTACATTCCCTTTGGAACAGTCACGGATTAGAAGCATCTTCTCTATTATTTTCCGTTGTTATATAATGCTGCAATTAATAGAACCTACGTCACTGATAAAAGAATGGCTGGAACAAAATGTCCAAGTGTGTGTAAAAAATGTACGCTTTTATTTATTACATTAAGGACAGCACAAGAAAATGCTACCGTATAATGCAATGTGCTTGTAATTTAATAAATATCTCAAAATAAATTATTCCCTTCATTTTCAGTTCAGATATTACCTGTGCACTTAACACAATACCAACACAATCCACATAATACTGATATAAAAACCTGCAAATTTATGAATAAAAAGCACATAATTGATTGAAAAAACAAACAGCCTCAGAATTTGATTTCACCGGCAGGTACGTCAAAAGCAGAGCTGCTCCTTGCTGGAGGTGGATCTAGGCCATTGTCTCTTTCCTCTGGATGCGTTTGGGGTTACATAAGACTCCAGACAGGCCGGCTCTTCCTCTGTGTCTGCTTCTCTTCCTCAACGCCTTGTGGCACCTGAGGGACATGCCCAGGTCTTCCATCACAGCACTGAAAGAGACACACTGTCAAAAAAGAACACGAGGGCTTGTGTGAGTCTCTACACGCACGCACACACGCACACAGAAACACTTACAATACATACACACACGTACACACAATCTAACTGCGTCCAGTTTGGTTATTCAAATGAATTTGATGCTTAGAGTGTGACTGCACTGCAAAACACTTATGTGTTATGACATAAAAAAAAACAAACAGGAAAAAAAAGCTTCTGCTTGGATTTTTTGCTGCATTCCATCTGTTTGTTTTTGATTCTATTTTTAGGCCTCTTTGCCACTTTTAGTTATAAGACTAGAATAGAAAAAGCATAAAATGATGTAAAGCACCAATTCTTAAATGAAAAAGCCATATCTTTTGTTCAAAAATGATGTTCATATCTCATACAACCTTGGTATTCAGCTGTCCGATTTTGTAAAGCTGCTCATTCTACTCTGCATTTAAGCATGAAAATGACCTCATATATAACTTCATTTCATAGTTTTGCCTTCAGTTCGATTAGGTTATCAAGACATTTGCGTGTGCGCTTCGAAAATAGGAAGTGTTTACTGTGATATAACGTGTTATTTGTGTCCAAAAAACCATTGTCAACTAAGTTACCCACTAGAAACCCCCCCTCTCAAAAAGGAATGGTTTGTCCCATTCTCGCATAATTCGCACAGTATGATGATATTTCCACTAGACGCACACGGATGAAACACTAGAAGTTATGTTCTCTCTCTTTTCCTTAATATTGGTTAAACTAGCAAACCTGTCAAGAGTGGATTAACTGACTCTCATCAGTGTTACACAAGTATTATTGCTGCAAAGAAAATTTAACTAAAACTTATGTTTTGTTTATGAAAATATATTTCTAAACATACCATATGCTCAGTAGTTCTAGGCTTCCATGTTGAGGCCCAAAACACTGAAAATGTCAACTAAGTTACCTGTCAACTGTGTTACCCAGTAAAGGTAACATGGTGGACAGTAGCAAACATAGATGGTATTTTATGCACAAATTCTAACAGATCACCCTTTTTTATAGCACCTATTTTATTTTTTTATACAATATAGATTGTTTCAAAGCAGCTATGTAAGGTCATGTTTGGGTTTTTGGGAAACAGGAAAACTTTTTTCTTCACATTGTCAAATTTTAAATGTAGGCTACCCCTAATTATAGAATGACCCACATGTTAAAACGGGGCAAAAATCTTCATTAAACGTTTTCAATATAGGGTTAAGTTGTGCTGTCGTTGGCTGCCACAGCAATAAACTTATTAAGGAATTCCTGTGACGTACTTGTTTTGCGTACTAGCAAATCTGTCCGAGTCCGGCGGTAAAAGAAAACGAGCATGGCTTAAAGCGCTTAAGTTAAAATACCGTGTGTGAAATAATCAAATAATGTGTTAAAATAATGTGTGCCCTTATTATTTTGTGGACAAAATAATCCCGCAAACTTCGTCCCAACCGGGAGCTCTATATAGGATATTTGCGCTCATCTGTTTTCAATGCAGCTAACCTTTCATCGCTTTATGTCATCTTCCCACTTATTAAACTATGACAGGTGAGTTACTGCGAAAAGACGGTCATTGCGACACTGTAAAGTGCTTTTCAAATCATTTTCATAGGTTAAACGTTATTATATAGGTTTATAAAATATGTTAATTGGACTAGAAACACCAGAGAGCGGAAATGTAAACCATATCGTTCCCATTCGGTGAGACTTCCGTGTTCAGAACAAAGGTGGATTGTGATAACGCAGATTTCTTTGTTCAGGGTGAATCTACCCGTCCTGGTTTTGTCTGTCTTGAGATGTTCAAGGCATGAAGGCCACAGCTCTAGACACAGCTTTGTGCCGCTGGGGACGTGGGAGGCAGATAAAGCCTCTGTGTGAGCGGTGGATTCGCTCCCGGCTGACTACGGTTATCCTGTGGGCTAATTTCAGCCACCGTAATCTTAGACTTTTTAATTGTTCTTTCCTTTTGAGTACATCAATATTTAATCAAGTCATTATGAAGACTCTTCACTCGATGTCTTTTCTCTGCCAAATACAGCTAAAGTTAATTACATTTCAGACAATGATATCGGGGTTTCATGACTGTACGCTCAATGTCAGGTGTTTATGGAACAAAGAAGAAGTGAATGAGTGGAGTTCATTGTTTTTGACACAGGACGAAAACATTTATCACAACTTTACATGACATTGGTTTCATAAGGAAAACTGACATTGACCTTTACTTTCCTAAAACCCTTTTTAATGATATTTCTAATATAATTATTAAATAGCGCTGTTAAATCGATTAATCACGATTAATCGCATCCAAAATAAACGTTTATTTACATTATGTGTGTGTCTACATATATATATATATATATATATATATATATATATATATATATATCAAATAGATGTCTCAGTACGTGTGCTATCAGGGTATACACAGTCAATATACAGTCATGACCAAAAATATCGGCACCCTTGCAATTCTGTCAGAATATGCAACCCTTCTCTCAGAAAATTGTTGCAGTTGCAAATGTTTTGGTACTCACATGTTTGTTTGTTTTTTTGTTTGCATTGGAACAACAGAAAAACAGAGAAGAAAAGTCAAATCTGATACAGTTCCACACAAAACCCAAACAATGCACTGGACAAAATTATTGGCACCCTTAACTTAATATTTGGTAGCACCCCCTTTGGAAAAAATAACTGAAATCAATCGCTTCCTGTTACCATGAATGAAGTTTTTTTACACCTCTCTAATGGAATTTTGCACCACTCTTCTTTTGCATACTGCTCCAGGTCATTCAGATTTGAAATCTCAAAACTGCTGTTTTGAGATCTCTCCACAGGTGTTCTCTATGGGATTCAGATCTGGACTCATTGTTGGCCATTTCAGAACTCTCCAGCACTTTGTTTGTAACCATTTCTGAGTGCTTTTTGAAGTGTGTTTCGGGTCATTGTCCTGCTGGAAGACCCATGACCTCTGGTGGAGACACAGCTTTCTGATACTGGCCACTATGTTGTGCCCCAGAATTCTTTGGTAATCATCAAAATTCATGATACCGTCAAGGCATTAATTCACACAGTCAAGGCATCCAATGCCAGAAGCACCAAAGCAACCCCAAAATATCTTTGAACCTCCACCATGTTTGACTGTAGGGACTGTTTTTTTTTTTTCTTCGAAGGTCATACTTCTTTTTCTGTAAACAGTGCCACGATGTCCTTTACCAAAAAGCTCTACTTTTGTCTCATCTGTCCACAGTACGTTCTCCCAGAAGGATTGTGGTTTTATCACATAGGTTTTGGCAAACTCCAGTCTTGCTTTTTTGTGCCTTTGTGTCAGCAGTGGTGTCCTCCTACCTTAGCGTTCATTTTCATTCAGATGGCGACGGACAGTGTGTGCTGACACTGTTGTACCCTGTGTCTGCAGATCAGCTTGAATTTGTTTGGAAGTTAGTCTGGGTTCTTTATCCACCATTCGAACAATCCTTCATTGTAATTTTTCATTAATTTTGCTCTTCCGTCCACGTCCAGGGAGGTTAGCTACAGTGCCATGGGCTGTACACCTCTTGATGATATTGTGCACAGTGGACACAGGAAAATTAAGATCTCTGGAGATGGACGTGCAGCCTTGAGATTGTCCATGTTTTTCCACAATTTTTTCTCTCAAATCCACAGACAACTCTTTACACTTCTTTCTTTTCTCCATTCTCAGTGTGACACACAACACAGAGGTTGAGTCAACTTTTCTTCATTTTAACTGGTTGCAAGTGTGATTACTATATTGTCCACACCTGTTACTTGCCACAGGTGTGTCTAAATACAAATTACAGGAGCATCACATGCTTGAAAAGCAATTATTTCTTACAATTTTGACAAGGTGCCAATAATTTTGTCCAGTCCATTATTGAGTTCTGTGTAAAATTTTATCAAGTTTGACTTTTCTTCTCTGTTTTTTGTGTTGTTGCAAACAAAAACAATAAGCACGTTAATACCAAAACATTTGCAATTGGAACAATTTTCTAAGTGTTGCATTTTCTGACAGAATCGCAAGGGTGTCGATATTTTTGTCCATGACTGTATATGTGTGTATATATATGTATGTGTGTGTATATACACACACACACACATACATATATATACACACACATATACAGTCATATATATATACAGTGTTGGGCATGTTACTTTAAAAAAGTAATTAGTTATAGTTACTAGTTACTTCTCACAAATAGTAACTGCGTTAGTAACTGAGTTACGTCATTATAAAAGTAACTAATTACAAGGGAAAGTAACTATTGTGTTACTTTTTTTTAAAAAATGCTCAAATATGTTAAATAACTTGGATGTCCCCAAGATTAAATATGTTAAATGAATGAAAGGGACACTAAATAGAATAAATTTTATTACAAAACATTGCACACTAATCTACTATAATGTATTTTAATGCTGCTGTGGGACAATGTGAGAGACACCTATCAAATAAAAAAAAATTATTATTAATATTATCTACCTTCTACAGACACCTTGGCAATAGAGCTGCCATTAGCTAGTAATTAATTTTATTTTTTTGTTTATTCACCAGAGTAATATTAAATATCTACAGTTTTAGTTAAATATCTGAAAGTACATATAACATCAGTCTGTCAAGCATTATTATATGATATTATAATAATTTACCATTAAACTTTAGTAATTAGAACTTTAGTAATTGGAATAACCATGTATGAATGCATATTTGTCATGCTGACTGAACTTAGGAGTGGTGGTGGTGGTGCTTAAGATATTGTTTGTCATTTAGTGTTTTTATAAAAAAAAGGGGGAAAAAAAACTAAAAATAATACTAAGATAACAAAACTACTACGAATTCTACTTCCAATAACAATATAAAATGCACCAAGGATTAATGAGCTGCTGGGTTCATGAATATTAATCACGTTGTCTGCGTTCGCTCGAACTGATTTGCTGAAATCAAAAAAGGGATGATAATAGGTGAGCGCCAGCTAATGAGGCTTCCATTTGCGCATTAGTTCTGCCTACTACTGGAGAAACCGGCAGTTCTTAAAAGCTGAAGAATTCCAAAGGAACTCCGTTATTTTGGCAGGAAAACACAACAAAGAATATTGTTTACATACAGCGCGTCAATTCTGCATGGTATAAAAGACTCTCTCGCTCTGTATCTTTCTTTGACACGCAAAGAAATCTAACTAATCACGATTAATCGTTTGACATGTTCTAATTTATTAAAATGAATGCTAGATTTGTCAATGATTTTAATAAATATTTCTCATATTACTTTGTATCTGACAGTGTTGACCAACGAGTAAATGGCAAGGAAAAGCACATATATTGTAAGGACACCAGTATGTTATAGATTCATTTAAAATCATAATTCCTTTAGACAAACTTTTTTTCTGTTTTGTAGCCTCTTTCGCCTCTGTACTCAAGAATCAGTGGGCTATAGCAGAACAGATTATTATCAAAACCTTCATTATAATTATCATTACCCTCACTGTGTGTGTGGGCCGATCTTTTGAGGGAGAAATGAGAACATGAAAGGAAGAATTTATGCCATCAAATCTAGACGGTCCACACTTAAAAGTTTGGCCATAATTGAACAGCTTCTACCAGTAAATAAAAGTTTGAGAGAGCACTCCATTTCTTATCTGTCTGCAGACAGGGTGTGCGATGAGAAATGAAAGTGTTCTTCATCTCCTTGAAAACCGTACTAAATTTCTGAGCCGCACGGGCGCTGGATTGAGGTCAAGGGTTTGGGCAGATGGTTTGGAAGTAACCAGTGGATGGGCGAATGAGGGAAAGGAGTTTATATTTTTTTAAATAACGCACAGCCCTTACAGATATGAGAGTGTGTGGCTAACACGAAGAACATATGTCATCCCTGAGGAGCCGCCCGCTCTCTAAATCTGTTGATAAGGACGTGCCAGAGGAGGAGATGGAATCGCTTCTTTGCAGCTGCCGGGATTGGACTCCGTAAAAGAAACAGAAGGCCTTGTGCATGCAGATCAATGATAAAAATAGAACAGAAAGACAAAAAGCAGGACAAGATCAGTAACATGCAAATGATCACAGTGATGATAAAATATAAGCAACATTCACATGCAACAAAAATGAAAATGATTCTAAAATATGCATTTGGATAACGTACATTGGTGTTGAATCAGTACCAAAACTTTTGACTGTTAATACTCAAATAATACTTTAAGCAACACGTAAATACTCTCAGGCAACTGAGAAAATTAAACTAGGATTGTTAATAATTTGTGATTTTTGTATTTCAAGTAATGCTGTCAAACGATTAATTGTGATTAATTACATCCAAAATAAATTAAATACATAATATATGTGTGTGTACTGTGCATATTTATTATGTATGTATAAAAACAGACATACAGTATATATTTTTAATATTTACATGCATTTACATGTATATATATATTTAGGGCTGGCAAGCCAAAATAAAAGTCTGAGTTTGCCTAATATATGTGTGTGTACTGTGTGTAATTATTATGTATATATAAACACACACAAATTCATGTATATATTTAAGATAAATATGTTATGTACAAAATATTTTCATTTATATATAATATAAATGCTAGAAAAATTATAATAAATACATTACTTTTAAATATTTCTACATGAATGTGCTTGTATTTATATATACATAATAATTACGCACAGTACACAAACATATACTAGGCAAACTCAAACTTTTATTTTGGATGCGATTAATCGGTTGCCAGCCCTAATATATTTATATTCATATGTTTTATATTATATATAAATATATTTAATATGTAAACAAAACATTTTTCTTAAATATATACATGCATGTGTGTATTTATATACACAAAATAAACATACACAGTACACACACATATATTATGTAAACAAAACCTTTTATTTTGGATGCGATTAATCGTGATTAATCCTTTGACAACACTAATAATTTCAAGTAGAATGTGCATATATGTACACATTATACATACTGTATATATTCAAGTCAATGCAATAAAATTTTAATTTGTGTATTTTTTTAATAGTTATTATATAACTTTGAATAGGCTGTAAAATTATTAAAAGCACAAAATAAAAGTGTTTACATAATATATATGTGTGTAGTGTGTATATTATGTATATAGAAATACACATGCATGTATATATTTAAGAAAAATAAGTTGTTTATTTATAAAATTTGTATATTTATATATATATATATATATATAAATGTGTATATAAAACAATTTATATATATATATATATATATATAAAACAAGACATTATTTTTTTTTATATTAATATTTCTATGTTTACATTTTTAGATATTATATATAGAACTAAAGTTTCTTTTGGAATAATTAATAATCTTTCACAAATCTTTACTTATGTTAAAAAGTTATCATAAGCATCCTGATGGCTTTATAATTAAGGTCTGATGCCTTCTTAAAAGAGATTAAATTTTACACTTTGAATTTAAAAATCTAAATTCTGCTATTCAAAGACTGTAAATAACTTTACTTTTGTTAAACATCCCATCTGGATTTGATCTATAGATCAAACAAAGCGATTAAAATGTCAAATGTGGTGAATACATTAAAGGCGTATTTAATGACTTACTGTGCATCAACACATTAAATTTTACACGTCACATCACACTGCTTAAACTGTCAAACTGTGCTGAAAGCAGCACTTTGTCATCCATATCAGGTAATAAAATTAGCAAGATGCTGATATTGTACTACAGTAAAGTTTTGGCACTCTGGTACATTTGCAACCCCATGTATATCATGCAAAACAAGCAAGCTAATCGAAATAGTTTCAGAAATCTATAAGTAGAACACCTGCGTGATAAACAGCGTGTGCTTTAAGTCTGCGACAGGTTCCTGTCCAGTGGGCTGCTGCAAAAACATCCCGCAAGTGTCTCATTTGTGTTTACATGGCTCATTTCGGCTGTGACTGCGGTGAGGTAATTAGCTCCTGTAAGATTCAGACCCCGCGGGGCCGTTCCGCCAGCCTCCCACTCACCTCTTCAATATCGCTGTTTTTGCGCGACTTGTAGACAAACTCTCCGATGGCCACAAACACAGACAGCACGAGACCGGCGGCCAGCACGATGAAGATGCCTCCGATGTTCTCCACACCCAGGGCATTGGCCTCTTTGTTGTCCTCCTCAGGGCATCCGTTTCCTCGCCACCATTTTTCCTTCATCATGTGCAACTTTCCCTCTTCCTGGAGCTGCAGGATGGCGATGGTCACCTTGTCCCGGTAGGGTGAGCCTGCAAATAACCGTTAAAATACACAGGAGAGTTTAGAGAAGAGTGCTACACATCTTGAAGTTGAACTCACATATTTTGCTGATTATTGCTGCTGAAAATGGTCAATTATTCTCATGTTTTGGGCTGTACTAATTGGTCGGACTGGGAAAAACATTTGGAGTACTATAGACTGCCAAAAGTTATAACAAATCAATATAACAAATGTCTGAGAAACAAAAGGCGTTTGTGGCTGGCCAAACTGAACCAGGATTTCCAGGGCAAGTATATTGAGACACTCCTAATTAACACAATAATGACATTTAATGGTTTAATTATCAAAATTATTGTCAATACCGGTATATCGCGACACCCCTAATTAACGCAGTAACGATATTTAATTATTTAATCATCAAAATTATCATCAATACTGCTATATCACGACACCCCTAATCAAGGGCGTAAATTTAATTAGGGGGGGGACAATAAACTTTCTTAAGAGCTATTTTTGAAGGGAACACAAATAATACAGCCAAAACTCTACTTGTAAGGAATGATATGTGTACACAGCATGTGCACATCATTAAGAATTGGTGCCCCCTCAGTTTTCTTAACGAACTTATTTATTTAAACCGTAAATGGATAATTAATTGGAGGAGCATAGGCGCACCTTCTGCAGAGTGCATAAAGGTTTGTTCGATTTGAGCAGATCAGCGTCTGACTTGAAACAATGTAGCTAGCCTATGCCATCAAAGTAGGATACCGGCCGCAAGAGCGAGCAGACGCGGGTTACGGTCAAGGATGGGCATTCGTGGACCGTGCCCCCCTTTCCATCCTCTCCCTTCCTTGTTGAATGTGTTCCAAAGTTAAAGTAAAATCGGAAAAAGCCATTGCAGAGCGTCAGCAACTGCATGCGATCACAAACCCCCCCCCAAAAACTCAAAACCACTCATAACATTTCTGAAAATAAAACATTTTTTGTATTTATATGCTTTACTACTTACACAATTATTTTAAATATATTTCCATTATATTATTTAGAACACTGTAATGATATTTTTAGGGGGGATAACCCTCAGATGTGGGGGGTCCTGACCCGCTTATGCCCCTAATCAACGTGGTAACGATATTCAAAATTATCATCAATACCAGTATATTACAACACCCCTAATTAACATGGTAACGATATTTAATTATTTAATTATCAAAATTATTATCAATACCGGTATATTGCAACACCCCTAATTAACATGGTAACGATATTTAATTATTAAATATCACAATTATTATCAATACCGGTATACTGCAACACCCATATTTTAATGTAAAGATGCACAATATATCAGTTTTGTTATACATTTTAGATTTATTTTTTGTGTTTTGCGATATTGGATATTAAAAAAAAAAAAAAAAAGAAAAAAAAACACAAAGAACAGCAAATCTCAAACTGAATATTCAATTTTCATACTGTACATTATAATATTTTGATGCCTAAAATGACAGTCTCTAATGTGTCAGTTGCGCTGCTGTCTATGCAGGGTCAGAATGTTCTCAGACTTCATCAAAAATATCTTTTGATGATAACAAATATATCAACAAAATATATTTGTGTTCCGAAGATAAACGAAGGTCTTACAGGTTTGGAACGACAGAATTTTCTTTTTTGGGTGAGTTATCCCTTTAAGAAGAAAACCTGTTTAGAAAACAGACTGGTGTGTACATTTCCCTTGTTGATAATCGCACACTTACAACTCACAAGTTTTACTTTTTCTTTAAATAGTAATCATTTGCATTTTTTTTTTTTATATATATATATATAATTTTCAAAATTATAATTTTCAAATTCGAAGTTGACTTTGGATGGAATGCAGCAAATGAGCAGGACAAAACTAAATCAAGAAAGGTTCAATAGGTAGTGTATGCTTTCATCATAAATTCCCAAAAGCGCATATTGAAAAAAGACACCACGTTTTTTGCCTAAGGCTAGTAAGGGTAGGGTTGGGGGCTCAACAGCTTGTCTGGCAATATGTAGGGCACCATTACCTATTGGTGTGCCAACTCCATAGCCCTTAGAGTCGATCAGGCCTCCAACCTGGGTGAGGTTGCAGTTTCTCTGGGTGATGTACTCTATGCTGGTGGACTCCATGAGGAGGGCGTAGTCGGTGGTCAGGACTCTGGTAATCCCTTCCTTGTTGTTCTTCACCAGGGCTGTGTTCTTCCTGCTGCTCATGAACGCCCACATCTTCTCATATGTTGAGATTTTTGATTTCTAAAAGCAAATAAAGAGTTTCAAAGAGTTGATTCCATCTTCAAAAAGCACAACATTAAAGACGTGAGTCAAGAGGATCGATACTTCTTTTCATTCATTTCAAAGTTCTTCTCTTCGGATCTTGTTCTTTCATCAGCTAGTGGTATAGGCTTTTCAAGTCTGATAAGTTCTCCCTGATCTTTCATTAGGCTGTGTCAAAAGGGGACAAGTTGTAAAATTTTGTGTCTGAGCGTGTCAGCGGACAGCGGGGGAAATGGGACAGCTGTGTGCTAAATCTCTCACAGCTGATTCGATTTGTCTCGGTCTTCCACAGGCCTGTATTTTTTCTAGATATATGCAGATGTAATCACAATCTCAGTAGATAAAGCTCACGCTGGCCTCTGTACAAACTTCTGTGCTTTATCTGTGTCATTTGTTTGTCTTTCTCTCTCTCTAAATGATGAATGGTGCATATGTGTGGCTCACGCTCATAAGATAGATCACTGGATTATTGGAATTACTGGAATTTGAGATGGCTGGATTGGTGGCGGTAAGTAGAGTTCAGGAGGATTTCAGGCGGATTTGTGAACGTGTACGGTTGAGGTATTAGCAAGGACTCTGTGATGTCTTCCTAGAAAATGAAAAGAGTCAGACCTTTGTCAATTTTGAATTAACGAATTTCACATGACTGAAGGATTCATTTATCGGTTAAATGTACATGTACATAGTACTTTTAGATTACATCTGGTGTCATCGAGTAGTTATGTAAATTTTATTTTTAAAAACAATTGTAATTTAATAGTTATATTGCAAATCTTAAAATGAATATTCTGTTTACACTACCAGTCAAAAGTTTTTGAACAGTAATATTTTTAATGTTTTTTAAAGACCAAGCCTGCATTTATTTGATCCAAAATAAAGCAAAAGCAGTAATATTGTGAAATATTTTTACCATTTAAAATAACTGCTTTCTATTTTCATATATTTTAAAATGTAATTTATTCCTGTGATCCAAGTTAAATTTTCAGCATCATTACTCCAGTCTTCTTTGTCACATGATCCTTCAGAAATTGTTCTAATATGCTGATTTGCTATCCAAGAAACATTTATTATTATAATAGCTTGGAGTCAGTGTAATTATTTTTTTTTTTTCCCAGAAGCAAATTATATAAATTAATACTTTTATTTAGCAGGGATGTTTTAAATTTATCAAAAGTGATGATAAAGACATGAATAATATTACAAACTGTTCTTCTGAACTTTCTATTTATCAAAGAAACCTGAAAAATAAATAATAATAATAAATGTTTTATTTGTCTTTTTTTTTTTTAGCAGAAAATCAGAATATTAGAATGATTTCTAAAGGATCATGTGACGAGTAATAATACTAAAAACTCAGCTTTGAAATCACAGGAACAAATTACATTTTAAAATATTTTCAAATAGAAAACAGTTATTTGAAATAGTAAAAATCTTTCAAAATTTGACTGTTTTTGCTGTACTTTGGATCAAATAAATGCAGGCTTGCTGAGCAGAAGAGACTTCTTTTAAAAGAAAAACATTAAAATCTTACTGTTCAAAAACTTTTGACTGGTAGTGCACATAGAATGGTTTCCACAGAAATATTACACAGCATAAATGTTTTCAAAATTGATAATAAAACGAAATGTTTATTGAGCAGCAAATCAGTATATTAGAATGATTTCTGAAGGATCATGTGAAACTAAAAACTGGAGTAATGATGCTGAAATTCATCTTTTCCATCGCAGGATTAAAATACTTTTTAAAACGTATTAAAATATAATAGATTTCACAGTATTTTTGACTGAATAAATGCAGCCTTTTTTTTTTTCTTTCCGGGCCTTTTTTCATTTTTCTTTGACAGGACAGTGGAGATGAGACAAGAAGTAGTCTTTTATGCAGCCTTTTAAACACATACACAATATATACACACTTTTTGGAAACAATACTATAAAATTATATTATTAGTTATTGTAAAAATGCATAATTATCAGCATATCACTACACAATATTGAGCGTAATTTACTCGTAGAATTCCCCTCGCAATATGATCATTTCTTGGATGTAATGTTTTTTTTGGTTAACACAACTCAAAACTCATCTGTGTGTGACTCTGCATCCATTTTATTAGCTTATATTTTATCTTGAGACAGATGCATAAGATTGATCTTCTTATTTTACTTCCTAGCAGAAATCCAATAAACTTACTCCTAAAAGCTCCAGCTCCTTCTGTGCAGGCGGCCTCTTGTAAAATTGATAATTTGCTGAGTGTTTGGATTGTGGCTGACTGTTCCTTCTGTATTTCAATAGCTTTCATGTGAGGAATGTGTTGGGGCGCATCGATCCTGCATGGAAGACCACAACATGTTACCTTAAAGAAAGTCATCGTGGAGCCATCTCTCACTGCTCCATATTCAATTCTGGTCTGCTTGGCCAAATCGTCAGCTGAATCGATTGGGGAGTCCATTCTCTCCACTGTGAGGAAAGCAGCCAGGTTGGCCGTGTAGGAAGATATGATGATTAAAGTGAAGAACCACCAAATCCCTCCCACGATTCTGGTGGACAAAGCTTTGGGCATCAGCTCAGATCCTGAAATAACATGAAAGTGCTTAGGAAAACACAGACACTGACCCATAAAGTATTTGGACTCTTAAGCCATGCTGAAAAATGTTTCAATGTTATTGCAATAGATAAGAAAATATAATTCCAAGTGACAAAACAGCCACAATCAATACACACAATTTTTCAAGTTTAAGTCCACCAAGGTTAATCTACTCTTCTGTCTTATTTGTTTGTCAGACAAGATGAAGGATTTGGTGTTGTGATTGGTCAGACTGCCTGTCAATCAAGCTCTTTGCAAATGGTCAATTGCAAGGAAAAAAGTCTGAATTGTGAGATAAAGTCAGTATTGTAAGATAAATTGTGAGATAAAATTGTGAGATGAAGTCTGTATTGCCTTATAAACTCCAAATTCTGAGAAATTAATTCAGAATTGCGAGATAAAAACTCAATTCAGATTTTTTCCTTAGAATTGCGAGTTTATATCTCGCAATTGTGACTTCTTTTCTCATAATTTAGTTTAAATCTTGCTATTCTGACTTCATAACATGCAATTGCAATTTATTAAGTCAGAATTGTGAGATAAAATAATAATTTGAGAACATAATTTGAGAACAATAATTTTGAGAACATCAGTATCTTTTTCCCCTTAGAGAATTGGACTTCATAACTCACAATTCTGACTTAATTTTTTGCAATTCTAGGTTTATATCCCACTATTCTGTCTTGAGTTTATATCACGCAATTCTGAGAAAAAAGGTTAGAATTGCAAGCTATCTTGGAATTCTGACTTCATTTCTCAGAACTGCAAATTAATCTTACAATTCTGAGAAAAAAGTCAGAAGTGTTGAGAAAAAAAGTCAGGATTGTGAGTTTTTATCTTACAATTCTGACTTTATTTCTCGCAGTTGTGAGTTCCTTTCATGCGATTCTGAGAAAAAAGTCAGAATTGCAAATTTATATCTCACAATTATAATGTGATTTCTTGCAATTCTGACTTTATTTCTCGCAATGCGAGTTTATATCCTGCTATTCTGGCTTTATAACTTGCAATTGTGAGTTTATATCATGCGATTCTGAGAAAAAAGTCAGAATTGGAAGTTTATATCTTGCAATTATGATATAATTTCTTGCAATTCTGACTTTTTTGCAAGTTTTTATCTTGCAATTTTGACTTTATTATATCAAAAATCTGAATTTCTGAGAAAAGATCAGAATTGCGAGTATTTATCTTGCAGTTCTGACTGTATTTCTCAGAATCCCAATAGTGAGTTTATATTGCGCAATTTAGAGAAAAGAATTTCAAGTATATATCTTGCAAATTTGACTACATTTTTTCAGAATTGTGGGTTTATATCTTGCAATTCTGAGTTAATAACTCGCAGGAAAAAGTCAGAATTGTAAGATGTAAACTCTCAATCACCTTTTTTTTTTTTTACATTTTATTCAGTGGTGGAAGGTGGCTTTCATAGTTTTTGTGATTCTGAAGAGAAAAAAAACAAACAAACAAAAAAACATGAAATCTGAAACCTGAGGTCGGATTCACAAAACATTCTTAAGAATAAAAATCTTCTTAACTGCTATTTCTTCACATTTTCTTTCTTTAAGAAAAAAAGTACTTATTTTTTTCATAATGTTAAGACAAAACCTTCTGAAAAAATCTTAAGAACAATCGTTGTAAATTTACTTTAGAAAGGGTGCAAATAAATGCAACAGACTACAACATCCTGAAAAAAGGTAAGATAATTAAAATGCTAATATACTAAAAGATAATAAGATACTATTTTACCTTGACAGTGTGCATTACAAAAAACAATGCTGAGTGCTAAACTCAGGTCTTAAGAACTTTCCTATTTTTTTTTTAAAATCGATTGTCATAAATCCAGCCCCTGATGTAAACGACATTTATAAAAACTCTATTAAAATCAGGTTTCGAACAGTCAGATTAGATGTCAGACATTATTTTTTTCATTACTCTTTTCCAGAATGTGAACAGAAAAAGAAACGCTTTAGGAAAAGAGATGCTGCCTTCCTCTGAACCGTTATCTGCTCATGTTTCTGTTACTTTAGAAAGTGGTTTACACACCATTTCATCAACTATTTCACAATATTTGTTTTGTTTTACTATTGTTTTTTACTCGTGAATACACTCTCTTCTTTTTTTTTTTTTTTTAACACACACACACACATACATCCCCAAACAATCCCACACAAAGGACTGAGAATCTCCCAGGACACCAGCAGTGTGAAGCCCGCTGTGACAGCCTAAATGGTTTATTTATTTATTTATTTATTTATTTATTTATTTATTATCAAGGCCTCATATTATTTTAGCTCTCATCACACTCACAGCAGATTTTAACCTTCAATTTAATGATAAATCTAATGTGTGTTATTCTAACTGGGGATTTTTACTATGGCTGGATGGCTCAAGGCATTGATAGATGGCTAGAAAATGAAACTGTCAGGGGAACTGTACTTCATCTTTGCACAATGCCAGGAAAAACAGAGAATCCTTATCTTGGATGAACTTTATTGAACCGGTCTTTACAAGCAAAGTCACCATTCTGATTAACAAGGTGTGTTATTAAGATGTATGGCAGGAGAACGTCTTATAAACTGATTAATATGTGCCCATTTTTTTGTAGCTACAAAGACAGACCACTGAGTCTAAGTCTGATATATGATACTAAAGCTGCAGTGATTGTCTTTCATGCACGGATACCCAGGTGAGGTAGCTGGAAGTTGAAATGACAGCACAAATTCACTGTGTGTGTGTGTGTACTGTATGTGCATTTGTATGCCTTGAGCATCATGTTGAGCATGTGGATTGCCAGCTAAATTATTAGCTTTGATTTAAGCGATACATCACAACAGTGATTACCCACCAAATCAGTCAGCATACAAAACCTCAAAAAAAAAAACAAAAAAAAAACCGCCATACATGCTGTTTTCCTTTATAGTAGTCAGTCATGAGAAAAATAATGGATAATGATTGTGTATTATGTTACATATTTCTTTAAATGACAAGAAGAGTTAAAAGACAAGCTCTGTTAGCATTAGCGTAACTGGAAAGTCAAGACTACAGAAAAAACCTGCTGAAAAGTAAAAGGAAAAACTGTTTCATGTGTTTAAGATGGTCAAACTGTCTGTTTTGATAGTTTTAAATGGGTTCGGGGCTGGTCGGCTACTCTGGTTAGCTAAAATGGCTAACAACCAGCTTAACCTGGTTAGAAGATCACTTTAAACTAGCTACCCTACTGAAAAAAACTAGCTAAAACCAGCCTCAACTGCCCAGATAGCACACATACGTCTGCAAGATGTCTGTTAAAGTTTACATACATTTGAAATCATAAACATCTTAAAGACATCTAATAGACGTCTATTTGACATCTGATAGGAAAGGTCCTATAGATGTATTGCAAATACACGTCTTCCAGATGTAAATGCAGACGTCAAATAGACGTCTCCAAGACGTACGTGGGCTATCAGGGTAAACTGGTGTTCAGCTGGTTTTAGCTGGTTGGCCAGGTTGCCTCCTGGCCAACTGACCAGCTAAAGAAGTGTTCAAAACCCCTCTAAAACCAGCCTGAAAGCCAGTTATGACTAGCCAACCAGGCTGGTTTCAGCTGTTTTTCAGCAAGGTAAAGCCAGCAAAAGCTACTCAAGGCTAGTTTATTTTTTTTTAAGCAGGGCTAATCCATGATTCTGACCTTTCAGTAATGCTTATGCTAATAATTCCCTTTGAAAGGTGCCAAACCCTTTTATATTAGCCACCTGGGGTGCCAGAGCTCAGACAGACACCATGAGGTGTGTTTGTTCCTTTGGAAATGCTGTCTGTGTTGCAACTCTCAGATAATTAAAATGACTAAATGCTAACTACTGACCTATGTCTCCTTCTTAAATGGCATGGGGAGGACACAACTGTCAGTCATAGTTCTGATTTTATCACAGTGTGAGACATCAATCTATTAAAGCAAAAAAGAGGAAAATTATTTGGATGGTTGATGAAACAGCAGCGGCTGAACTTTGAGTAATCCTCTTAAATATTGCTCTGTCAACTTTAGGATGAAAACAAACAGTAACAAGTTACTGTATGCTCTTTCTGCTTTTCTGCTGTTGGCTAATTGGTACAACCCTGCATGCTTTAATTGATGAGATGTTTCAAAAAGATGACAAGGTTATTTCCGTAACCTCATGTAGGAGGTTTAGCCGTGGTAGGTAATAATGCTAACACACACACACACACACACACACACACACACACACACACACACACACACACACACACACACACACATACAAATAAACATGCACACAAGATAAATGCTAAACTAAATCAGCCCAATTAACACTATGAATGTGTGTGGGTTTCAGAACACTTGCTGATTCTATTTAGGGGTCCATGTCATAAATATCATTTTTTTTTTTTTTTTTTTTGATAATGTTAGCCAAGGTTTCTTATACCAACAAATCTAATCTAGTTTTAAATTTTTCCCTCTTTGACCTTTAGAAATGAATTGGAATTAACCTGTTATAACCTGTCTATTTTCTATTCATTCATTCATTTATTCATTATTTAGAAAGCACATTTAAAAACAATCCAAGGTTGACCAAAGTGCTGTACAGATCAGGAATCTCAAATAAAAAACAAAATCTATAACAACATATATAAATTGGAATAATACATTAAAGACCCACACTGAGAAAATGAGCTTTAAGTTTTGATTTAAAAGAGAAGAGTGATGACACCATTCAAATCGTTACCGGCAGGCTATTCCAGAGTTTAGGGCCCACTATTGCGAAAGCACGGTCTCCACGATGTTTTCACCTCGATCTACGAACAGAAAGCATTACAAGGTTGCCGGATCTAAGTGCTCTGGATGGATTATGACAACCTAAAAGATCAGATAAATACGTTGTAACTAGGGTGTGTAATGCTTTAAAAACTAAAATTCTAAATTCTATTCTCCATTTGACTGGTAGCCAGTGCAGAGAAGTTAAAATGGGAGAAATGCGATCAAATTTATGACTACCAGTTAGCAGCCTAGCGGCAACATTTTGTGCCATTTGAGGGCATCCAATTGATGATTTATTTGCTCCATAATAAGAGTGAACTGCAGAAGTCGAGGTGTGAAGTAATAAATGCACGAATGACTATTTCAAATTTCTTTAAAGAAAGAAAAGATTTAACTTTTGTGAGACGTCGTAAATAAAAAAAATGACATAACAACAGAATTAATCTGTTTATTGAACTTGAGACCTGAATCAAACAAAACACCTAGATTTTTTACACATTGGGAAACATAAGAACTTAAGTCGCCAAGGTCAAGATCACCTAAGTAATAAAACGCCCTCTTCTACATCACTGTTAGTTATTTCACACAGAAATTTTTAGATGTTCTTCTTATATTATTAAAGGGATAGTATCCCCCAGAAATGAAAATTAGCCCATTATTTTCTCACTCCCCAGGCATCCTAGGTGTATATGACTTCCTTCTCTCTGACGAATCCAATAAGAGTTATATTAAATATTACCCTGGCTATTCCAAGCTTTAGAATGGGAATGGGTGGGTGTTTCTCTTCATCAGTCCAAAACAAGTCCAATAAAGGGCATCCATAAAGTGTGAAACGCCAAAAAACGTAAGAATCATTTTAATCAAGTTTGCACCGACTGGTCGTACACGGAAGCGGCTCCGGGCAGATTACATAAGACATCAGCGTTGCGCATGCAAGAGACTTTGTTTGGGAGAGACCAAAACAAAACAATGGTCGCAAATTAGAAGCACAAAGTGAGGATTTGTAAAGAAGAATGTCGGAGGAATATGATATAAACCAAGAGGAGGCTGGTTTTCCTTTACTAAAGCAAGCAAACTTTGCTTCCTTTGCTCCTGTAAACAAACATTGGTTTGTGCGAGACTCACGTCATCTTACGACATCCACCTGGAGCTGCTTCTGTGTACGACCAGTCAGTGCAAGATAGATTAAAGTGATTCTTCTGTTTTAAATATGGATATTTTTCTTACAGGAGGCCTTTTATTCACCCCCTGGAGCCGTGTGAGGCACTTTTTTTATTATGGATGGATGCACTTTATTGGACTTGTTTTGGACTAATGAAAAGAAACACCTGTCTATGCCATTCTAAAGCTTGGAAGTGCCAGGATAGTTTTTAATATAATTCCGATTGGATTCCTTCTAAAAGAAGGAAGTCGTATACACCTAGGATGCCTGGAGGGTGAGTAAATAATGGGCTAATTCTCATTTTTGGGTGAACTATCCCTTTAAGAGAAATAGGTTTAACATTATTTTCTTTACATTCACATTCATAAAATTTTAATAAAGTTAATAACTAAAATCAGGTGTAAAATATGTTTTATCAGATATAAGATATAATCTCAAATACATATAATCTGCAATTTAATAACAAGCAATTATTTAATTTTGTCTTTTTATTTTAAGTTGTAGAGAAACAGAAGCAGTGATAAATGCTGAATGAATCCAGCATATGTCACCAGAGGGGGGAGAAGAAAAAAAGAAAAAAAAAAAAATTCCTTTTCATTTCTCTTTCATGCCACCTTTAATATTTTCTCTCAAAATATAAATTGATTTTTATACTTGAAAGCGAATCATCACATTTGGAGAGTCTTGTTATCATCAAGTTTGAGAAACTTGTTAATATCTGTTTGACAAAAAACTGTACTATATGTTTGCACAATACATTTAAAGGGATAGTTCACCCAAAAATGAAAGTTACCCCATGATTTACTCACCCTCAAGCTATACTAGGTGTATATGATTTTCTTCTTTCAGATGAATGTAATCGAAGTTATATTTAAAAATGTCCTGGCTTTTCCAAGCTTTATAATGGCAGTGAATGGGTGTTGAGATTTTGAAGTCCAGTAAAGTGTATCCATCCATCATAAAAGTACTCCTCACTGCTTCAGGGGGTTAATAAAGACCTTCTGAAGTGAACTGATGCATTTGTGTAAGAAAAACATACATATTTAAAACTTTATAAACCACAATCTCCAGCTTTGCTAACTGTCATATGCGCATCCACGAGAAAGTGACGTACCAGCGGATGATGTAGGAAATAGCGCAAGCTCCAGTGAGAATATGCTAGTCTCACGAGAACCAAGTTTTGTTTACAGCAAAGGAAAACCAAAGGAAATCCTCCAACGTTTTCCTTTACTAATTTGTGACCGGTGTTTTGTTTTGCTCTCTCCACTGTGCTTCCGCATTTGTCACTGTATTCGCTTACTTCCTACATCCTCCGCTGGAACACCACTCTCCCGTGAACGCAGAACGACAGTTAGCGGAAGCTATAGATTTTGGTTTATAAAGTTTTAAATCATTTTTTTTTACACAAACGCACTGATTCACCTCAGAAGGCCTTTATTAACTCCCCAGAGCTGTGTGGAGGACTTTTAATGATAGATGAATCCACTTTATTGGACTTCAAAATCTCAACACCCATTCACTGCCATTATAAAGCTTGAAAGAGCCAGGACATTTTCTAATATAACTCCGACTGCATTTGTCTGAAAGAAGAAAGACATATACACCTAGAATTCACAAACAAATGCAAATTTGAATGTTTTTTCATGATATGACCTGCTTTAAGTATAATAAAATACCCTAACATCCACCAGTGACACAAAATACCCAAAACAGCATTCCACCACTTTTCTCTAAAATTCCTGTTGGCGGTCCTTCTTCATGGTTGAGCAGCTGTTCTGATGTAAATAAGATTTATCTAATATTTCAGAAGAAAACTCTTTGTAACGTGAGGTCAGACTATGCAGCATAATGATTTGTCTGGTTCTCCCGTGCTCATTAAAGCCGCTTTTGGCGTTTCACACTTTTCTGCACACCTGACAGGTCATCCATTTTGTTTCATACCTTCTGTAGCGGAACCTACAAACCTCTCCTCACTAGCATCAGATCCATTACACCAGAGGAAACCCAACTAAAAGTTTGCAAGCCAGAACACAAATCAATTTTCTAACTGGATGTGACTTATAACTGTGCCAGAGGTGTGTTGTCATCTTTATACCACTACAATTCCCTACTGTATGAATGTCATTGCATAAAAACTTTTACTTTGCTGATTTTTTTTTTCTATTCATTTCAACCAGCTGGTCTCAAGGTGATTTTTTTGAATGAATGTATAAAGTCAGTTCTCCTCAAGCTCACCTCACACAGATGTAGCAAAGCAACCACAGTGCTTGTGCCGTTTTTCTTGATCTAAATAAATGCCACTCGGTTCAGTGTTTTTGTCAGCTTGAAGTGTTTCGTGTGACATACCTTGACGCATTAGAGCAGCAACACCAAACCATAAACTATTCAACAGTGTGAAGTTGTTCTCAACCACTTCAGACGAGGGGTTGCAGGGGTGAGGGTTGTACCATTCATACGGCGTAAACCTGCCAAGAGTAAAGAAAAAAAAAAAGGTTTACACAGAAAAACAAAAATGCAGACAACACAGAAGACCAACTATTAATACTGCGCTTGAGTGGCTGCAAGTTTGGCAATTTCTAAATTGCTTTTGCATAACAGCTCAATTTTTTCCTTTTGCTACAGGCTATCAATAACTGCTCCAACCGAAGATTAATAAAAATCTTGTTTTATGGGAAAACTTTCCAGTGTAACAATCTCTCCGGTTACTAAAACGAAATGAGAGCTGGAAAACAAATTTATTTTAAGTTAAACTGCAGTGTGCTTTTAGATTAACCGATTTAAATGTTAATGAACTTCTTGTAAAAAAAATAATAAATAAAATTAATTCTTAAAATAAAATAATAATAAAAAAAAAAAACATACAAACTTGAAATAGTTACAAAGCTTTTTGTAGTGTTTATTTATTCACTGTGAAAAAAAGGGAAAAAAAAAAAAATTACCAGTGTTTTGCCTGTATTTTGAATGTTGGACTTCATAGCATTTTATGGTTAACAGATAAGTCTGTAAAATTAATAGATAATGTCCTTTACCAGTATATTTTCCTTTTTCCCCATTTGTCTAAAACTAATTTAATGTTAATTACCTGTAAAAATTCACAACATATTACTTAATAAAGCTGTCTATTTAATATGTAAATTTAGTGTGAATAATTCTAAAAGATGATAAAATATTCATATTTAATATTAATAAACAATATTAATACATAATAAATAAGCTTTTTGTACACAACTTCTTGTAATATATACATACATATATATATATATATATATATATATATACAAAATATTTTTACTATTAAAAATAACAGTTTAATATATTTTAAAATGCAATTTATTCCTGTGATTTTAAAGCTGAATTTTTAGCATCATTACTCCAGTCACATGATCCTTCAGAAATCATTCTAATATTCTGATTTGCTGCTCAAAAATCATTTATTATTATTATTATGTTGAAAACAGCTGAGTATAATTTTTTCAGGTTTCTTTGATGAATATAAAGTTCAGAAGAACAGCATTTATCTGAAATAGAAATCTTCTGTAACATTACAAATGTCTTTATCATCATTTTTAATCAATTTAAAGCATCTTCGCTAAATAAAAGTATTAATTTCTATAATTCTATAATAAAAAAAATTATACTTCAAGCTTTTGAATAGTATAGTGTATAATGTTTTAAAGATTGATAATAATAATAATAATAATAATAATAATAATAATAATAATAATAATAATAATAGTAATAAATATTTCTTGAACTGCAATTCAGCATATTAGAATGATTTCTGAAGGATCCCGTGACACTGAAGACTGGAGTAATGATGCTGAAAATTCAGCTTTGATCATAGGAATAAATTACATTTTAAAATATATTCAGATAGAAAGCAGTTATTTTAAATAGTAAAAATATTTCACAATATTTCAGCTTTTGCTGTATTTTGGATCAAATAAATGCAGGCTTGTTGAGCAGAAGAAATTTCTTTAAAAAGCATTGAAAATCTTACTGTTCAAAAACTTTTGACTGGTAGTGAATATATATATAATTAGCAAATGAATCTTAAACTTCTGTAATCTTTATTCATTGCTCTTGTCTGCTTCTAGATTAGCAGATATAATGTCAATTAGCTGTTTTTATTCCTGTAAAAATGTAAATTCAATATGTAAATTTAGTGTGACTAATTCTAAAAGATGGATAAATATTAACATTTTATATTAATAAACAAAAGAATAAAAATAAATAAAAATAACAAGCTTTTTGTACACAACTTCTCGTAATGTTTATTCACTGCACTTATCTGCCTTGGTTAATTATTATTAAATAAATTATGCATTGCTGCATCACTTGACAATCCTTATTATTTAATATATCCATATCAACCTGACTGTATTGGATTATAATACAAACGTCTACCAAGAGAATACAAATAAAAGTCACTATGGTAAAAATTTGACATTTTTTATACTTTCCCCTCTTTTTTTTAATACAGTGCTAGAAGGCAAAATAAGAAAAGGCGGAAATTTCATTTTGAAAGCGATTACAGTTACACAAGAACATCTGAAAGACACATCCTCCATTCTACCACTCAATAATTGGGTCATTTATAAAACCCTCATGGAGAATCGATGCCTGATCAGAACGTGTCACAAGACTCATTTGTCACGCCTCACGGTGTGCAGAAGCTCACTCTATAAACCGCTACTATCAAAGCTGCCAAATTTCAAGATCACAGTTTAAAAGCCCCCCAGCAGACTATATCAGTGAACAAATGGGTCATCCAGTGCACACAAACCCACACTAACACTAAGACCCCACCAGATGTCCATTAAAAGAGTCTGACTGGACGGTGTTTTCATTGCTCATTTGCATTTTCATTAAAGTAACCAATCATCTGGCTCTGATGGTGTTGTAGCAAGGCACGCTTGATATTCTCTTTAGGTAGACGTGGATATCCGCCCAATGCTTATAAACTGGGCTTCAATGCAGACCTTGTACTCCCTCGTACAAAATACAAAACATTGCCGACTGAGAAATCGCATTATGCATTTATTGAGGAAAAAGTGCATCTGGACAGCCATGACTGAAATTTTTACATCATTAATCTATAATCCGACAGCAATATAATAAAGTCTGGGCGCTGTGCTTATTACTTATTGATCTGTTTCCAGATCAAATCAGCATTTTGATTCTGGCGTCTCATAAGCGCACTGATATAATATGAGAGAAATACACTGCTTTAAATGCACTTCCACAAAGAAACATGATTTCTATTGGCACACTCTGCTTTAAAATTTAAATCAGAGGACGCAAAAACTTCTTGACAGCTTCAAAGAGAGATATACGATGTTCCCTTAAGCAGCAGATAACAGCAATATTCTTCAAATGACAGCCTGATAATGTGTCTTCACATGTTATGTCAAACTATAAAACATCTGAAGACATTTCTGAACAACTGGGTCAATGTTCCTAGATCTGAAACCCAATTTGCACATTCGTTTTGCTATATTTCCAAGATGCAGATGTTAAACCAAGATGTTTATCCATACCTGGCAATCACAAAGAGCACACAGCTCACTCCGAGACAGGCCAGCAGCACGTACATCCAGATATCCGGGGTGAGGGGGTTGAGGAAGGAGAAGACACCTGGATTGGTGCCGTTTGGTTTACGGTACAGTATGCTGATGCCCAGGGTCATAAAGGGTTTGGAGAAGTCAATAACTTTCTCTCTGACATAAGTGATGGTCAGCGGAGCCACAGCCAGGTCGGCTATCTGTTTAAAGGGACAAAAAGAGGTTTACAAGATGACAGGAACTTATTTTGACTGCTGGGAAGAAAATGCAGATAGATGCAGCTAATGCTGGAGTTCAATCAGTGAGATATACATAAGTGATGCCTTTGGGGATGGATGCCACAACGGGGCTTTGATAAAAAATTATATCTGTTTGAAGCTTCCTATTGTTTTATGAAGCTCATTTAAACAAAAGATGTGAAAAAAGGCTCTTTTATAGACTGTCAGATTTGTATTCCTAACATACTGATAAAAATTGCAAAGACTCTAGGGGTCAACAAAGGTACTTAGCAAAATCTGTGTAGAAGTACAAAGGTAGTTATAATCAGTTAAAATCAGCCAGATTAAAGTACAAATGGTGTGTTATATTGAAAAATACCTCATTAATTTTATGAAGTAAAAGAACTTGATGTATTGCATACCTAAATCTAGTCTTCCTACCAAAGCTTTGAACTACTTAGATTTGCAGTAAACAAACATAATCAAGCAAATTAAACCAAATAGGAAACAAAACATTATTCTTAGCTCTTCCAAATTGCCTCTGAGATGCCAAGTTACAAAAACAGTTGCTGTTTTGGATTTCATCAAAAATTCGTGTTTCAAAGATAAACAAAGGTCTAATGGGTTTGAAACGACATGATGGTGAATAATTAATGGCAGTATTTTCATTTTTGGATAAAAAAGCCCTTTAAAAACTGAAACATCTTGGTTAATGAGAGTGTTTACAGTTTGCTTGTAGTCTTTAAATAGTGAGATCGAAACTGAAATATAATGGAGTGAAAGGCAAAAGGTCATCTACAGAGACTGCATTTAGATGGTATGATTGAAAGACCTTGAACATCTTTGTGTAGCATCATGGGAGATCACTCACATGATCGATTAGTTCCCGCACCATGCCGTTCCATTCGCCTTTGTCATTCTGAGCACCGTATTTCCCATCAGAAACCAGCCTGACTTCATAAGTGAATCCAAGGATGTTGGAGAGCTCTTTTAGCAGGTCTAAACAGTAGCCCTCAAAGCGATCGTTCCCATATAGCACCTTGTCAGACTTCTTATACATGACATAGGGGTTTTCCTGTACACAAGATAAATTCAAATGTAATGCAGTTGGTAAAATGTATAATATTTGATTTAAAGTGCCCGTATTATGCCATTTTTTAAAATTGCTAATATTGTTTTGGGAGTCTCCTACAACAGATTTACATGCATTTAAAATATGCATTTAATATCACCATCTTCCAGTGATTCTTAAACAATTCATTCAAAGCAGTTCTAAGATTCAGTCTCTCTAAATCCCTCCTTTCTGTTAGCCAACTCTGGTCAGATGGCCCAGTCTTTTGTGACTGCTCTACCGGATACAGTGCGTGTCCAAAAGGATAGGCTCATTGTAGTGGCTCTGTATTTTGAACGCTTTATAGAAAATATAAACATTGTTTACAGTTGAGGTCAAAAGTTTACATACACCTTGCGGAATCTGCAAAATGTTAATTATTTTACCAAAATAAGAGGGATCATCCAAAATGCATGATATTTTTTATTTAGTACTGACCTGAATAAGATATTTCACATAAAAGACGTTTACATATAGTTCACAAGAGAAAATAATAGTTGAATTTTAAAAAATGACCCTGTTCAGAGGTTTACATGCACTTGATTCTTAAAACTGTGCTGTTACATGAATGATCCACAGCTGTTTTTTCTTGCGATAGTTGTTCATGAGTCCTTTATTTTAACCCGTTCCAACAATGACTCTATGATTTCGAGATCCATCTTTTCACACTGAGGACAACTGAGGGACTCATACGCAACTATTACAGATGGTTCAAACGCTCACTGATGTTCCAGAAGGAAACACAATGCATTAAGAGCTGAGGGTTGAAAACTTTTGGAATTTGAATATGAGGGTAAACTTAAATTATTTTGTATTCTGGGAAACATGTAAGTATCTTTTGTAGCTTCTGAAGGCCAGTACTAAATGAAAAAATATGATATTTAGGCAAAATAAGAATTCATTCTGTTCAAAAGTTTTCACCCCCCAGCTCTTAAAGGAGAAGTCCACTTCCAGAACAAAAATTTACAGATAATGTACTGACCTCGTGTTATCCACGATGTTCATGTCTTTCTTTCCTCAGCCTTAAAGAAATTATGTTTTTTGAGGGAAACATTTCAGGATTTTTCTCCATATAACGGACTGCTGTGGTGCCCCGATTTTGAACTTCCAAAATGCAGTTTAAATGCGGCTTCAAACGATCCCAAATGTGATTGTAAACGATCTCAGCCAAGGAAGAAGGGTCTTATCTAGTGAAACGATCGGTTATTTTCATAAAATGAATACAATTTATATACTTTTTAATGTCAAATGCTCGTCTTGTCTTACTCTGCCGGAACTGTTTTTTTTCGGTTCATGACAGTTAGGGTATGTCGAAAAACTCCCATCTCATGTTCTCCCTCAACTTAAAAATCATCTTATATCACTGTTTTACCTTTTTTGTTAAGGGTGTTTGATCTTCTTTGCATGTTCACTTTGCAAAGACTGGGTCAGTACTTCTGCAGTGATGTAGGATGATTTTGAAATTATTTTTGAAGTTGATGGAGAAAATACGATTGGAATTTTTCCACATACCTTAACTGTCTTGAACCAGAATACACAGAGTTCAGGGAGAGCAAGGCAAGATGAGCGTTTGAGATTAAAAAGTATTTAAATTGAATTTTTTTAATGAAAATGTCCGATCGTTTTGCTAGACAAGACCCTTCTTCCTTGGCTGGGATCATTTACAACCACATTTGGGATAGTTTGAAGCCGCATTTAAACTGCATTTTCGAAGTTCAAACTCGGGGCACCATATCAGTACATTATATGGAGAAAAATCCTGAAATGTTTAATTTAAAAAAAATTATTTCTTTACAGCTAAAGAAAAAAAGAAATGATCAAGGGGGTGAGTACATTATCTGTAAATTTTTGTTCTGGAAGTGGACTTCTCCTTTAATGCATCGGTTTTCCTTCTGAAGCATCAGTGAGTGTTTGAACCTTCTGTAGTAGTTGCATATGAGTCCCTCAGTTGTCCTCAGTGTGAAAAGATGGATCTCAAAATCATACAGTGTTTAAAAATACACAAAAAGTACTGAAAAACCAAAGACTTGAAAAAATTCTCTGAAGGACAAGAGGGAGTTTAACTGTTCAGGACAAAAAAGGGACTCATGAACAACTATCACTAAACAAAAAAACACAGCTGTGGATCATTCATGTAACAACACAGTATTAAGAATCAAACTTAAAACTTTTGAAAAGGGTCGTTTTTAAAATTCAACTAATATTTTCTCTTGTGGACTATATGTAAACATCTTTTATGTAAAATATCTAATTCAGGTCAGTACTAAATAAAAAATAACATGCATTTTGTATGATCCCTCTTATTTTTGCCAAAAATTAACATTTTACAGCTACATGAAAGGTGGCATATTAGGGGCATTTTAAATGTCACAAAAGCAATGTTAGCTGGGCAGATGAGATTTTGAGATGAACTGCTCAAAATTACACATGCAGTCTTTGAGTGCTTTATGAATTCATAGAGATCATACCTGCAATTTTTACCTGTTATTGTAAGATAAAAACCAATAATAAAATAAAATAAATGTGTTTTCTTTTTGTACAGACCAAACTATATTTGGCAGGCCAGTAAAACTATTCACAGGACAAGACAAATCTAAACTACTGAGAAAGTTTTTTAAAGTTTACATATCTTCATAAATGTGGGGAGTGAAATTGTCAGTTTACCAGGATTGTGGTGACGATAAGCGTTCTGTTAGCCAGCGAGTCTGTGATGTTTTTGTTGTCTTTTATCTCAGTCAGGTTGAGGCCGGTGTAAGAGTTCCACACTCCAATCTAACAATACAGTATAAAAATGACAGGGCGTGAAGAACACGAGTCTCTGTTTCTGAGATGACAATAAAAGAGGGACAGAATTTATCAGTGAAGTATCATAAAATAGGTCAGGAACGGAAAGGGAAAAACTAAAATGAAAATGAAATAATCTAGGTCTAATCCGTTTGATAGTAAAACACTCCTTTACTGCCTAATAAAACCCAGTAAAGCACTCAGCTACCTTATTTAATGCATGGTCTATAAATTCTGAAGGATTCTGATGCATTAATTATTAAATCACAAAGGAAAAAAAGTGTACTTTTACCTGAGCTATAACTATAATGACTATAATCATTCACAATTTTTACACATCTGTCCACTAAAATAGAAGATCATAGTAAATATTCTTAATGCATCACCCTTCACTTTTGATAACCACGTTGAATTGATAATGTCATAAAAAGGAAACACAGTGACATAAAGATGGCAGTCTAAAAAGATTCTCAGAAATGGCCAGTGGATGCAGCATCACACCCTAAATGTTTATAAAGATCTGTCCACTGTATCAGAAAGTCAAGTAGTTCTCTAGAAATAAAAGTGTGAGACTTTACCAATCTACCTGCTAGCCAAATATACTACCAGTCAAATGATTTCTGATGAATCGTGTGAAACTGAAGGCTGCTTAATGAAGCAGGAAAAGTTCTTTCCAACATTTCTGGAACCGATAAAGCTTTTCTGTCATCTCCACTGGATGCCATCATAATAATGGGCTTCAAATGTGAATATGAAATATGAACACAAAAAGCATAAGAAGAAGATGATGAAAAATGTGTGAAGATGTGAAGATTTGGGAGCAGGTCTCAAAGAGGTTTAAACTTTCGAGGCGCCACAGCCTCTATAAAAACAAAACGTCATTGGGATATTTTAAATGAAACTTTTTTTGTACAATAAATCAAGAGAATTTTATTGTTTGACAATCTTGAGGAGTTAAAAAAAAGATCTTAAAAAATATCACAAAACAAGATATTACCTGATACAGCATCTCTTTTATTTAAACTAGAAACTGCATTGGAGGAAACAAATTATTCTTCATCTTGAGAAAAAAGTTTCTGAAATATATGGAAGCTTATTCACGAAATAAAAAAATAAAAATTTTTTATCTCACAATTCTGACTTTTCTCACAACTGCGAGTTTATATTTTTCAATTCTGACATTTTTAAGTCCAAATTGTGAAATACACTACCAGTCAAAAGTTTTTGAACAGTGAGACTTGATGTTTTTTAAAGAAGTCTCTGCTCACCAAGCCTGCATTTATGTGATCTGAAGTAAATCAAAAACATTACAATTTTAAAATATTTTTACTATTTAAAATAACAGTTTTCTATTTGAATATATTTTAAAATAGAATTTATTCATTTGATTTCAAAGCTGAATTTTTAGCATCATTATTCCAGTCACATGATCCTTCAGTAACCATTCTAATATTTAGATTTACTGCTCAAAAAAACATGTATTATTATTACTATTATTATTATTATTATTATGTTGAAAACAGCTGAGTAGAATTTTTTCAGGCTTCTTTGATGAATAGAAAGTTCAGAAGAACAGCATTTATCTGAAATGAAAATTGTTTGTAACAAATAAAAGTATTAATTTCTATAATTTCCTTCAAAAAAAAAAAAATTAAAATGACTCCATATTTTTGAATGGTATAGTGTAAAATGTTACAAAAGCCTTTATTTCAGATAAATGCTGTTCTTCTGAACTTTCTATTCATCAAAGAATCCTGAAATAATGTACTAAACTGTTTTAAATGCTGATAATAATAATAATTAAAAATATATGAACAGCAAATCAGCATATTATAATTATTTCTGAAGGATCATGTGACACTGAAGACTGGAGTAATGATGCTGAAAATTTAGCTTTGATCACAGGGATAAATTACATTTTAAAATATTCAAATAGAAAACAGTTATTTTAAATAGTAAACATATTTCACAATTTTACTGCTGTACTTTGGATCAAACAAATGCAGGTTTGGTGAGCATAAGAGACGTCTTTAAAAACATTAAAGATCTTACTGTTCAAAAACTTTTGACTGGTAGTGTATAAACATGCGTTTAAAATACATAAGATTTACCTTATTTTAATGCTTTTTTAAAATTCTGTAATGGAAATTATTTTCCATAGAATTCAACACTTTGCACACTTTTATAAAACCTGTTGCCAAATTCAATTCAATTCAATAAAAGGAGAATTTTTTATTCTAAAGATCTGAAAGGGTTTACAGTGGTGTAAAAAACTAAATTAGAATCAATTTGACTAACATTATAAAGGATCTTAAAATAAAATAATAAGTAAGATAGTATGATATGATCCCTTTAAAACAGGACGCCACCGGTAAAGGAATTAAACCAAGCTTGCTTTCTCTGTTTAATAAACCCTTTGTTAACACAAGCCTAATCTAGTCTATGTTTATGTATGGCGCTTGTCATACAGCTCATATGAGTCTGAAATGAGCGACTTATTCAAATGAATTTTAAAAGTAGATTAGAGCTGCTCTCTCAATATCTGCCCATGGATTAATGCAGGTTTTTCTGCACGCCTGAGCTGGCTTTTGTGGAGATGTGTTACTCACTGAGGCGCGAAGCATTGCGGAAAAAAAAGCGCCCATTTTACAGTGCTGGATATCGAGTATGGTGATTTAACTGTCATAACTATAACTGGCACACATTATGCATCTCAGCAAGACATCCTGGCAGAAGCGACTGGCAGCGATCTCCTTCCATAAGGAAGCGAAGGGATTTCTGCAGGGAGAGGGAAGCCGATGAAAGGGCACCGGGTTTACTGAAGTGAAATTCACACAGGGGAGGAAATCCAAGCTCTCCACAGGTCTTAATCACGAACTCAGGGAATGAAACCAAGAATGGAACAAACCTTTGTCCATAATTTAGTAGGTCGTGATGCAGCATCAGCCGCTCGCTTTTAGGAAGAATCGAAGAGTTGCGTAGTCAGCACAGGAGCAACAATGTCAATACAAATGATCTGGCTAATTAAAAGGTCTGCTTTGAGCAAAACATATTCAAGAGTACACTTACAGGGAATTCATTTAATACATATTTGAAATACTCGATTCAAGGTTTCCTGTCATTGCTGCTACTGCGGAAATCATATCATCGAACGTCTCTAATCGGCGTCCAACTAAGCTGACTCACCTTCGCTGTGCCGTCCTCCTTGAGGCTGATGAGGTCCAAGTTGAACTCTTTCCGCAGACCATCAGTCTTGTTAAGGACTATCCGTCCTGTCAAACCATCCCATTGGGCCTGAGGCACAAAAACAGTATACAATGAAAATGATGCACAACATCAGTTTTACTGCTGTGTCTTTCACTCATAGCGGTAATGGAATATTATGCAGCCTCGAGGCATGCGTGTCTGTTAAAAACAAGAGTTTCAACTAAACATTCTGCTGGTCAGTTACATTTTAGTTAAATGGATTGTTGTGAAGATAAAGAGAGCCTGAACATAAACACTTGGATCATCAGGTTTGCCTAATGATAAATAAATTACTGTATTATATCTTAAGTTATACCATGTTTTTACCATCGGGAAAAAGCAGCACTTGCTTTAATATAAGTGAAAACAACGTTTAAAGGTAACATCAGTAATGCAGTAGCTTAATGCAAGCGGCCACATCTATTCAAGTAAAAAAATGTCTTCCATTTGCAAAAATGTCTTTCCATTACAGGAAATGTCTTTCCCGTAAGACCTTCGTTCATCTTCTGAACTCAAATTAAGATATTTTTGATGAAATCCAAGAGCTTTCTGTGAACAAAAAGTATTCTTGTAGATTCTTAACATTACGGTTGAACCACTGATGTCACACAAACTGTTTTAACACTGTCCTTAAATTGCACCAAATTGAAAATTCTTGTCCGAAGCCGAATTTGAACAAAATGAAACACTGGGCTGAAGGCAGATTACTGAACATTGTTTTTTGTGTTTTTTCCCCCATGTATTTTGCTAATTTTTTTTCACCATTGCATAAATTAAATAGCCAAAATGTGCTTTTTACAGTTTTGTCTTGCTTTTCAGAGAAAAAAATAAATTATAAAACAACAATTTAAAAATATCTACTTAAAGGAGAAGTCCACAATTAACAGATGATGTGCTCACCCCCTTGTCATCCAAGATGTTCATGTCTTTCATTCTTCAGTCGTAAAGAAATTATGTTTTTTGAGGAAAAATTTTTCAGGATTTTTCCTCCATATGATATGGTGCCCCGAGTTTGAACTTCCAAAATGCAGTTTAAATGCGGCTTCAAACGATCCTAAATGGCATTGTAAACAGTCCCATCCAAGGAAGAAGGGTGAAACAATCGGTTATTTTCATAAAAATAATACAATTTATATACTTTTTAATCTCAAACGCTCGTCTCGTCTTGTCTCTGTTTTAACGGTTCATGAAAGTTTGGGTATGTCAAAAAAAACTCCCATCTCATGTTGACATACCCTAACTGTCTTGAACCAGAATACACTGAGTTCAGGCAGAGCAAGACAAGACGAGCGTTTGAGATTTAAAAAGTATTTAAATTGTATTTTTTTAATGAAAATAACCGATCGTTTCACTAGATAAGACACTTCTTCCTCGGCTGGGATTGTTTACAACCACAGCTGGGATCGTTTGAAGCCGCATTTAAACTGAATTTTGGAAGTTTAATCTTGGGGCACTATATCAGTCCATTATATGGAGAAAAATCCTGAAATTTATTTACGACTGAAGAAAGAAAGACATGAACATCTTGGATGACAAGGGGGTGAGTACATTATCTGTAAACTGTTGTTCTGGAAGTGAACTTCTCCTTTAACACTGAACATTTCTAACATTCTATTAGACATTTTAGCCTACCAACAAAGCACAATTTAACTTAATTAATAAGTTAGTAAAATAATATTCTTTGGCCATTTTTAAGACCCCCTTCTTGAATCAGGCATGTGTTTTTTATTTACATATAAATACAGCCTTGCTGAGCAGAAGAGACTTCTTTGAAAACATTACAAAATATTACAGATCCCAATTTGAATTCATGTGTGAATGTTATTATAAATGTATAACTAAAGTTGTTGTAATTATTGTTATCATTATCTTTGTCTTTTTTATTTTATTTTACAGAACAACTGTAAAATTACAATACTAACATTTATGAATGTTGACTTATATCTTGGCAGAAACTGGAAGCCCATTTCCGCTACTGAATAAAATTTTTTAAAAAAGGTTATTGCGACTTATCTCACAATTCTGACTTTTTTTTCTCAGAATTGCGTGATACAAACCCGCAATTCTGAGAAATAAAGGTGCAATAGCGTGACATGAAACAGATACTTGCGATATAACTCACAATTCTGATTTTTTTTCTCGCAATTGCGAGTTTGTGTCTCGCAATTCTGATTTTTTTCTCAGAATTGTGAGATATAAACTTGCAACTGCGAGTTAGAAAGTCCAGTTCTGAGGAGAAAAAAAGACTGATATGTTCACAGAATTGCGAGTTTATATCACACAATTCTGACTTTATTTCTGAGAATTTCAAGTTTATATCACACAATTCTGACTTTATTTCTGAGAATTTCAAGTTTATATCACACAATTCTGACTTTATTTCTGAGAATTTCAAGTTTATATCACACAATTCTGACTTTATTTCTGGAATTTCAAGTTTATATCACACAATTCTGACTTTATTTCTGAGAATTTCAAGATTTTATCACAATTCTGACTTTATTTCTGGAATTTCAAGTTTATATCACACAATTCTGACTTTATTTCTGAAAATTTCAAGTTAATACCACACAATTCTGACTTTATTTCTGGAATTTCAAGTTTATATCACACAATTCTGACTTTATTTCTGGAATTTCAAGTTTATATCACACAATTCTGACTTTATTTCTGAGAATTTCAAGATTTTATCACACAATTCTGACTTTATTTCTGAGAATTTCAAGTTTATATCACACAATTCCGACTTTATTTCTGAGAATTGCGAGTTTATATCACAATTCTGACTTTATTTCTCAGAATTGCGAGTTTATATCACACAATTCTGACTTTATTTCTGAGAATTTCAAGTTTATATCACACAATTCTGACTTTATTTCTGAGAATTTCAAGTTTATATCACACAATTCTGACTTTATTTCTGAGAATTTCAAGTTTAGATCACACAATTCTGACTTTATTTCTGGAATTTCAAGTTTATATCACACAATTCTGACTTTATTTCTGGAATTTCAAGTTTATATCACACAATTCTGACTTTATTTCTGGAATCAAGTTTATATCACACAATTCTGACTTTATTTCTGAGAATTTCAAGATTTTATCACACAGTTCTGACTTTATTTCTGAGAATTTCAAGTTTATATCACACAATTCTGACTTTATTTCTGAGAATTTCAAGATTTTATCACACAATTCTGACTTTATTTCTGAGAATTTCAAGTTTATATCACACAATTCTGACTTTATTTCTCAGAATTGCGAGTTCATATCACACAATTCTGACTTTATTTCTAGAATTGCGAGTTTATATCACACAATTCTTATTTTATTTCTAGAATTTCAAGTTTATATCACACAATTCTGACTTTATTTCTGAGAATTGCGAGTTTATATCACACAATTCTGACTTTATTTCTCAGAATTGCGAGTTTATATCACACAATTCTGACTTTATTTCTGAGAATTTCAAGTTTATATCACACAATTCTGACTTTATTTCTGAGAATTTCAAGTTTATATCACACAATTCTGACTTTATTTCTGAGAATTTCAAGTTTATATCACACAATTCTGACTTTATTTCTGGAATTTCAAGTTTATATCACACAATTCTGACTTTATTTCTGAGAATTTCAAGATTTTATCACAATTCTGACTTTATTTCTGGAATTTCAAGTTTATATCACACAATTCTGACTTTATTTCTGAAAATTTCAAGTTAATACCACACAATTCTGACTTTATTTCTGGAATTTCAAGTTTATATCACACAATTCTGACTTTATTTCTGGAATTTCAAGTTTATATCACACAATTCTGACTTTATTTCTGAGAATTTCAAGATTTTATCACACAATTCTGACTTTATTTCTGAGAATTTCAAGTTTATATCACACAATTCCGACTTTATTTCTGAGAATTGCGAGTTTATATCACAATTCTGACTTTATTTCTCAGAATTGCGAGTTTATATCACACAATTCTGACTTTATTTCTGAGAATTTCAAGTTTATATCACACAATTCTGACTTTATTTCTGAGAATTTCAAGTTTATATCACACAATTCTGACTTTATTTCTGAGAATTTCAAGTTTAGATCACACAATTCTGACTTTATTTCTGGAATTTCAAGTTTATATCACACAATTCTGACTTTATTTCTGGAATTTCAAGTTTATATCACACAATTCTGACTTTATTTCTGGAATCAAGTTTATATCACACAATTCTGACTTTATTTCTGAGAATTTCAAGATTTTATCACACAGTTCTGACTTTATTTCTGAGAATTTCAAGTTTATATCACACAATTCTGACTTTATTTCTGAGAATTTCAAGATTTTATCACACAATTCTGACTTTATTTCTGAGAATTTCAAGTTTATATCACACAATTCTGACTTTATTTCTCAGAATTGCGAGTTCATATCACACAATTCTGACTTTATTTCTAGAATTGCGAGTTTATATCACACAATTCTTATTTTATTTCTAGAATTTCAAGTTTATATCACACAATTCTGACTTTATTTCTGAGAATTGCGAGTTTATATCACACAATTCTGACTTTATTTCTCAGAATTGCGAGTTTATATCACACAATTCTGACTTTATTTCTGAGAATTTCAAGTTTATATCACACAATTCTGACTTTATTTCTGAGAATTTCAAGTTTATATCACACAATTCCGACTTTATTTCTCAGAATTGCGAGTTTATATCACACAATTCTGACTTTATTTCTGGAATTTCAAGTTTATATCACACAATTCTGACTTTATTTCTGGAATTTCAAGTTTATATCACACAATTCTGACTTTATTTCTGAGAATTTCAAGTTTATATCACACAATTCTGACTTTATTTCTGAGAATTTCAAGATTTTATCACACAATTCTGACTTTATTTCTGAGAATTTCAAGATTTTATCACACAATTCTGACTTTATTTCTGAGAATTTCAAGTTTATATCACACAATTCTGACTTTATTTCTGGAATTTCAAGTTTATATCACACAATTCTGACTTTATTTCTGAGAATTTCAAGATTTTATCACACAATTCTGACTTTATTGCTGAGAATTTCAAGTTTATATCACACAATTCTGACTTTATTTCTCAGAATTGCGAGTTTATATCACACAATTCTGACTTTATTTCTCAGAATTGCGAGATTATATCACACAATTCTGACTTTATTTCTAGAATTTCAAGTTTATATCACACAATTCTGACTTTATTTCTGAGAATTTCAAGATTTTATCACACAATTCTGACTTTATTTTTTAGAATTTCAAGTTTATATCACACAATTCTGACTTTATTTCTGAGAATTTCAAGTTTATATCACACAATTCTGACTTTATTTCTGGAATTTCAAGTTTATATCACACAATTCTGACTTTATTTCTAGAATTTCAAGTTTATATCACACAATTCTGACTTTATTTCTGAGAATTTCAAGTTTATATCACACAATTCTGACTTTATTTCTGGAATTTCAAGTTTATATCACACAATTCTGACTTTATTTCTAGAATTTCAAGTTTATATCACAAAATTCTGACTTTATTTCTAGAATTTCAAGTTTATATCACACAATTCTGACTTTATTTCTAGAATTTCAAGTTTATATCACACAATTCTGACTTTATTTCTCAGAATTGCGAGTTTATATCACACAATTCTGACTTTATTTCTAAAATTTCAAGTTTATATCACACAATTCTGACTTTATTTCTGAGAATTTCAAGTTTATATCACACAATTCTGACTTTATTTCTGAGAATTTTAAGTTTATATCACACAATTCTGACTTTATTTCTAGAATTTCAAGTTTATATCACACAATTCTGACTTTATTTCTGAGAATTTCAAGTTTATATCACACAATTCCGACTTTATTTCTGAGAATTTCAAGTTTATATCACACAATTCTGACTTTATTTCTAGAATTTCAAGTTTATATCACACAATTCCGACTTTATTTCTGGAATTTCAAGTTTATATCACACAATTCTGACTTTATTTCTAGAATTTCAAGTTTATATCACACAATTCTGACTTTATTTCTAGAATTTCAAGTTTATATCACACAATTCTGACTTTATTTCTAGAATTTCAAGTTTATATCACACAATTCTGACTTTATTTCTCAGAATTGCGAGTTTATATCACACAATTCTGACTTTATTTCTAAAATTTCAAGTTTATATCACACAATTCTGACTTTATTTCTGAGAGTTTCAAGTTTATATCACACAATTCTGACTTTATTTCTGAGAATTTCAAGTTTATATCACAAAATTCTGACTTTGTTTCTCAGAATTGCAAGTTTATATCTCGGAATTCTGACTTTATTTCTTGCAATTTTGAGTTTATAATCACACAAATGTGCAATACCTTGCAATTGTGCGTTTATATCTCACAGTTCTGAGAAAAAGAGTCAGAATTACGAGATGTAAACTCGAAATTGCGATAAATTCAGAATTGTGAGATGAAAAAGTCGCAATTACCTTTTTATTTTTTTATTCAGTGGCAGAAATGTGCTTCCATAGAAACCTGCAAGAAATCCTCAGTACTTCTTTTTGTTGACAGCAGCAGATTTATGAATGATTCTCATCACGCTGTTTCAGCGCAGATTTTCCTCGTGCCTTGGACTTTGAACCCTGGCTAACGAGCTTGTGCAGTGCTGTCAGAATTCATACAATTTGTGCGTTTATTAGAAAACATAAAGTTCTGTTGTTAATTGATTAATGGTTTAAGGCCATTTTGCGATTTCAGTCATCATACAGTAACCAGCAACAACCACCCCTTCCTCTTCTCATCGAAGACATGTGATGCGATACTAAACAGTCTCTCGCTGACGGTGCTTGTAATGATTTTTGCGTCTTTCTCTGACAGATTTAAATGCATCCACAGTGCCGACATGTTTGCTGCATTAGAACTTTGATTATTCGGTATAATCAAAGTTCTATAGTCTTTGGTATAATTTATTTGGTCTTTTCGCTTATTCGGCCAAACACCGAAAGTGTTTTTTTTTTTTTTTTTGCTATTTTCAGCCAAATAATTTAGGTTGCCGAATATTCGGTGCATCCCTAGTCCTTACTACCTTTCTGGGGCTTGAATGTGTCAGTTGCGTTGCTGTCTATGCATGGTCAGAAAGCTTTAGGATTTCATTAAAAGTATCTTAATTTGTGTTCTGAAGATGAACGAAGGTCTTATGGGTTTCAGAACAACATGAGGATGAGTCATTAATGACAGATTTTTATTTTTGGGTGAACTATCCCTTTAATTTTCTGGTGACAATTTTATTTATAATACATGAAATCATACATTTGGGGTCTGTAAGGTTTTTTTTGTAATGTTTTCTCTCTTATGAAGAAAGTTTAGATTCTGCAGCACTAAAAGACAACAGTGTCATTATTCAGCTCAAGTCGATTCAGTAAACAGAAAAACAGTAATATTGTGAAATATTATTACAATTTAAAGGGACGCTTTTTATTTTTCCATTTCAAAAGATCAATGTTAATTTGAAATGGAACGCTTTTGTGACATTATAATTGTCTTTACTGCCACTGTTAGTCAATTTAATGTGTCCTCGCTGAATAAAAGTAATAGTTTCTTTAAAAAAAATCTCACTGACTCCAAACTTAGCGTAGTGTATGGCAGTGCACATCATATTAAATCAATGTCTCTCCATCAATGTTGTTTTTGAGACCAAATTTGGTAGCAGTATTATAAAACATCTGCGTTGTTCCTGTGTGAATACATGTAACAGCTGCTTCTAGTTCAAAGGAAATGAAGGCCCAAACCAGCTTCTATTTGCAATATTAAAGTGCAATATTAAAGTGTGGATGAGGGGTAGATTTTAAACTACTGTTGTGACTTATCAAAAAGCACATCTTAGATGTTCAGCTTTATTAAAACAGGTATTTTTCTTACTAACGTGCTTATGGTGAATTTACATATTGATTACATATAGTCTATACTATACATACAGTACAGAATGTTTTATTCTGACTTCAGCATGTATACATAAAATCAAATTTTCATTTACTGTTACACTTAATCACATTCAACTACTACGATTATGGGCTGTGTACTTTTTTTAAAAGAAGTCTCTTCTGCTCACGAAGCCTGCATTTATTTGCATTTATTTATTCCAAAGTACAACAGAAACAGCGAAATTTTGAAATATTTTTATTATTTAAAATAACTGTTTTCTATTTGAATATATTTTAAAATGTAATTTATTCCTGTGATCAAAGCTACATTTTCAGTATCATTACTACAGTCTTCAGTGTCACATGATCCTTTAGAAATCATTCTAATATGCTGATTTGCTGTTTAAAAAACAGCAATATTATTATTATTATTATTACTATTAATATTTAAAACAGTTAAGTAAATTTTTCAGGATTCTTTGAGTTATATATAGATTTTTTTTTTTTTTGGAGGGGGGGGACAAATTATATGAATTAATACTTAACAAAAGTGATGATAAAGACATAGTCTATAATGTTATAATGTTACAAAATTTCTATTTCAGGTAAATGCTGTTCTTCTGAACTTTCTATTCATCAAAGAAACCTAAAAAATTCTACTCAGCTGTTTCCAGCATAATAATAATAATAATAGTAATTGTTTTTTTTTTTTTGAGCAGCAAATCAGAATATTAGAATGATTTCTAAAGGATCACGTGACTGGAATAATGATGCTTAAAATTCAGCTTTGAAATCAAAGGAATAAATTAAACTTTAAAATATATTCAAATAGAAAATAGCTATTTTAAATAGTAAAAAAAAAATCATAATTTTGCTGTTTTTGCTGTACTTTGGATCAAATATATGCAGGCTTGGTGAGCAGAAGAGACTTCTTTAAAAACATTAAAAACCTCTCTGTTCAAAAACTTTTGACTGGTAGTGTATGTTAAATGAATAAACTGAATTCACATAGATGACGATACTAATACATCAAAGCTGTTAGGCTTTGTTTTCTGAATAAATGAGAAGTGCTCTTCCCTACACTATTCGGTCAGGCCTGACTGTATATTGTTCCCAAAAGCAAAAACTTCAAGCTAGCGTACCGTCATTTCATTTCCCCTAGCTTTGTTGTACTAAAAATGAGAGCAAACAATCCCAGAATTCAATCAGCTGAGGCAACTAAGGAAGAGTAATAGCTCTGTTCAAGCCCTCTCTAGCTTTGATAAGTGGGTGGGATATCAGAAAAACAGCACTTCACTTCTCAAGGTTGCGGCGTTTCTCAGAGCCCAGCTGAAAATAAGAGGCAACGGCTGGCCTTCAACACGTCACCAGCTCATGCTCAGGTGGACACAGCTTTACTATCCCGCAGGATACCTGGAGACTTGATGATGACCTTGATATAAACCATTTCCACCATTTCAGGGAGCTGTAATGGAGCCACTGGAGACAAGATGTGCACTGCATACTAATGTGTTCATATATGGCAGAAATTTTATTATTATTTTTCTTTTAAATAGACTTTCTTTTAAAAATAACAACAGGAATTCACTTGTTACTAATTTGTCATTTAGCTGACACTTGTCCAAAGTGCCCCTGGAGCAACCCAAGTGCCTCGCTCAAGGCCAAAACATCGCATGTGGCAACTCCTGGGATTTGAACCTACAACCTTTTGGGTTTCCAACACACACTTTTAACCACTAGGCTGCATCTTCTATATACAACATACTTCTGACACATCTCTGAAGATCAAGCCTGCTGAGTAGGGTACTGGTTTGCTAGTGCTGACTTACTGTCATATCCACTGAACTGCAATGGCGGTTAACAATGGTCGCTTGACCGGTCACTTTAAATGTCTTTGATTTTTGGGGTTAGAGTGAAGAAAAGCTTCTGGAGATGAAGTCAGGTTTGGATTATCAGCACTGCAACAGTAAAGTAAAATAAAATAAAATAAAATATAGTTCCAAAAAAATAAAATACAAATAAAAATAAAAATAAAATAAAAAATATAGTTCCAAAAAATAAAATTAAAATAAAGTTAAATTAAATTAAATTAAAAGTAAAATAAAATAAAGTTGAGTATAATAAAGTGAAATATTAATTTGAATAAAGAAACATTAAATTAAATAAAGCAAAATAAAACATAATTACAAAAATAAAATAAAAATATAGTAATATTAAGTAAAATAAAATAAAATCATAAAATTTAAAGTAAAAAAATAAAGTTAAGTAAAATAAAGTGAAATAAAATAAAATTAAACGTTAAATTGGCATTAACATAAAATGAAATAAAGTAAAATAAAATAAAATAAAGTTAAGCAAAATAAAGTAAAATTAAATTAAAAATAAAATAAAGTAAAATAAAGTACAATAAATTAAATTAAAAGTACAATTAAATTAAATAATAAAACAAAGTACAATTAAATAAAGTAAAAAGTAAAATAAAGTACGAAATAAAATAACATATAATTACCAAAAATGTTATAAAAAATAAAGTAAAATTAAGTCAAATAAAATAAAAGTAAAATAAAACAAAATAAACTAAAGTAAAATTGAATTAAATGTAAAATAAAATAAAATTAAGTAAAATAAAATAAAATATAAAATAAAACAATATAAAATAAAGCAAAGTAAACTAAAGTTAAGTAAAATAAAGTCAAATTAAATTAAATTAAAAAAAAAATAAAGTAAAAAAGTAAAATAACTAAATTAAATAACTAAAAATAAATAAACTAAAGTAAAATTTAAAAAAAAAAATAAAGTAAAATAGAAAATACAATAAGATAAAAAAATAAAGCAAAGATTACAAATGCAAAAATATTAAAAGCAGGAATGCGAATATCTTATTAACACAAAGTTGCTTTAACCAGTGTAACTTCAAAGTTACAGTTAAACTGCGACTGCTGCAACATTTCACTTCTTTCTAGAGGCAAAAAAGCTCTTGCATGTATAATATGATAATGACAACATCTATTTCCCTTGTTGGTTTGGAGAAGCACAGGGTGGTGACCTTAATATGTGGATCACAAACAATTTTGGAGCCAAAAATAACACAATTATACTTATTTTTCACTTCAAACCTACAATTTGGCCGCAAGCAGGGATAAATATCATGCACCCTCCTCCCCCTACACGTGTGACTAGACATGTCGGTCTTCTACGCAGGGGCGTTTCATCAGAATGCAGTGTAATATAATCAATGCTCCTTAAATGGGGTGTAAAAACATTTTTCCTTTTTTCTGCTACAGTACAGGAGCTACATAATTTGAAATGATATAGCATGTAATACATTCTGTAGCTTTTTTCCTCATAAAAGGCAGACCCCATAAGCAAAAGCACACTGATAAGCATCTCCTGCCCAACAGGTCAACATAAACAAATACAACATTTAAAGCTGTTCAGCATTCTGTCACAGTTGATTACTCACACCGAAATTCACATTACAGTACTTAAGTGAGTGAAAATGACTTAAATGGACAGGACAAGCAAGAAAAAGATTAAATGAAATGAAGAGGGATTTTATTTGCCCTGGCAATCTATTTGCTGCTGTTAAAATGAGGAATTTCAATGGCTGCAGCACATACGCGGTTCACAGAAGGATGTGTTTTTGTACCCTACAACATTTCACACATTAAGAACTTTCTAGCTTAGTGTCTGTAGAGAGGCCTCTTACAACACAGTGTTTTATGGCTTTAATGGGCTTGTAATACAGAGTTTATGGGTCGTTAAAATGTAGCATCTGGACTCATTAGCGTTCGTCTTGATGTTGGCATGTATAGAAAAACTAACTCCACACTCGCTCAAATCAAAACAAGCCTAATTAGACACTTGTACACGAAGCGCATCATTTTTCAGCTGCTCGGTACTTTCTCCATTCCAAGTTTAACGTGCGATTTAAAGCCATTTAAAGGCTCATTTCCCTTCAAAGTGTAAACACTGTAGCTCTGTGGTATTTTCAAGACATATTGTAGCTCTGTGTATGTGAGCAGCCCAAAAACAGCAACACTGGCTCAACCAATAGCATGAGACTGGGGGCGGGGCTACCTGATTTTTTGATTAATGGAAGATGGCGAAAATGTTCCAGGAAATCTGTTTGCAAACAGCTATTATGTTTACAATTTCATTTTGTTACACTAATAGAGTGCAACATTTGGGCTCTGAAAGTAACAATCCTATTTATTTTCTCCATGTGGAAACTGATTTTGAATGATAACTTTTAAAGAGAGACATACTGTGAGCTATGAGGTTGTTAATCAGTGGTATTTGCTTCAATTGAAGCAATCAGCCTGCATTATTTCAACCTAATTTTTAAATAAAAAATGGTGTTGAACAGCAGAACTCCTGGTGAAAAACTACAATGGTTATGCAATGAAAAGCGTTGAAAGGGCACTCGAATCCAGGCTCACCGCCTCGCAGTGGCTTTAGAAAAAGAGCGAACTGTGAGCAATATGCATTTAAAGTGGTAAATATAGAAGAATTATGTCAAAGACATTTATATGTGCCAAACTTCCTGCTGCCAGCTGGTGGCGCTATGACTATAAGTGAATATTGCCATGTAGATGTCTTCAAGCCAAGACTTTGATCAAACATATGAAGTTTGGTGCAGATTAAACATGGTATGTTTCAGTTAGTGTAAAAATTGACATATCCCATTGCCAACAGGTGGTGCTATGATTTTAACTGAATTTTGACCATTAGATGTCTTCAGGCAAAGACCCTTATCGAACAAGTGACGTTTAAGGCAGATCAGACAGTGAATGGCTATCACAACTTCCTTTTTCATGGTGAAACATCAAAATTTGTCAGGCCGCGGACATGCTTTTCAACAAAAATTTAATGGCACAAAGGGCTTTAGATTACACTGACCAAATCTGGTGTTGATCTGTTTAAATCTCTAGGAAGATTTGTTTATATACAAGGCCTGAAAATGGCAAAAACGGCACAAAACTTGCAGAGAAAATTCAAAAAAACATAATTCCTGTTGGGTTTCGGATTTCGTACCAAGGACTTTTTTGTAGGTATTGGTGTTTTACATGCAGTGTTGGGGGTAACGCATTACAAGTAATGTGAGTTACGTAATAATATTACTTTTTTCAAGTAACTAGTAAAGTAACGCATTACTTTTGAATTCACAGTTTTTATTCATTTTGAGGAATACTGAATCTGTTTTTTGTGAGTGAGATGAATTAATGCATGTTCACATTTAGTCTAGAATACAGTAACATCATGAAAATATCTGAGTTACTTTTTCAAATAAGTAACGCCAATTACTTTTTCCCCCATTTATTGATTGACAAGTCTCCTGTCGGGAAATTGGGAGTAAACATGATGTTACTGTATTCTAGTCTAAATGTGAACATGCATTAATTCATCTCACTCACAAAAAACAGATTCAGTATTCCTCAAAATGAATAAAAACTGTGAAATGCAAACTCGTACTCGAATATGACGCAATCCTACAATAATTAAATGTTAAATAATATTTTACTTTATGTATTTAGTCCCATTTTATTAACCAGTGTCTTCTCTGCTAACCTTCGACGATGCAATTCAACCATACTAATAAGCAAAAATGACTTTAAATAAACTAACATTTATGCTTAATTTTTGTTTTTTTTAGCTGAAGAGTGATCTCCTGCATAAATGTACATTTCTTTTAGCCTGAGGTGAATTCATTTCACTTTTTGTGTAAAACGGCTTTTACATTGGAATTGTTTTATATTAAAAACAAAGAAGCAAGCCCCTTAAACGCCGCCCTTCACCAGGCTCCCGAAGGGAGTGGGCGTGCGCAAGAGAGGAGGGGCACCGAAACAGCCAGGTCTAGCGGTGTTTGATGAGGCACACCTGACGTGAATGAAGCCTCATCACCGCCGCTGTTGAAATGCCAAGCGCACCTCTCCTCGGGAGCCCTCCTCTCTTCCCCGTGCATGCACGCTGTTGTTTATTTTATGCTGAATAAAAGCCTCTCCGAGGCTGACGTCACGCCTACTGTGTCTGTTGTTTGCTCATCCCGCCACAGGCACTTCCTTGCATTTTTATAGGTGGCACTATTTTCACCATTTTTGGCGAGTATGGAAAGTTTCCTGAGTTTTCGAGCATGTTTAGGCCCTCAAAAATACGACTGATTTTGGACTCTTACGATTCATTACTCCGGCCCTAAATATAGCAGCAAGCAGCAATTAAAAGGATAAGCACAACAGAAGTAAAATGAAAAGCTAAGGAGCTGTCTTTAATTACTCAGTAAAGACCAGGGCTACATTTCCCAAAAGCATCGTAAGCCTGAGTTGATCGTAGAACCATTGTCACCAATAGAGCTATGATCAACTCAGGTTTACAATACTTTTGGGAAACGCAGCCCAGGGTTCTCCAATTCTGCTCCTGAAGGGCTACCTTCCTGGAAACTTATGTTTCCACCATGCTTCAACACACCTGTCTGTAATGTCTGTCAGTTTGGTATGCTGTTCTGAATCTAACAAATTTTGGCCAAACTGGTCAGAAAAGCAGAAATATCAAAATTTTAAATCTTTTCATCAGTGGGTGGCACTGTGCTGAAACTACTCATGTGGCCTCAGGTCATGATTGGTATAACACGTACCAAGTTTGGTCCAAATCTGCTAAAGCGTTGTGGAGATATAGCCTCACATTTGTGCAAATTTTGTCAAATTTGTTAACGTGTTACACAAAAACGGTTTGGTATACACTTTGAACAGTAAGAGTTTTAATGTTTTTTAAAGAATTCTTTTCTGCTCACCAAGCTTGCATTTATTTGATCCAAAATACAGCAAAAGCAGTAATATTGTGAAATATTTTTAGTATTTAAAATAGCTGTTTTCTATTTGAATACATTTTATATATTATTATATTATAGAAATTAATACTTTTATTTAGCAAGGATGCTTTAAATTGATCAAAAGTGATGATAAAGACATTCATAATGTTATAAAACGTTTCTAATTCAGATAAATGCTGTTCATCTGAACTTTCTATTCATCAAAGAAACCTGAAAAAAAAATTCAAATCAACTGTTTTCAACATAATAATAATAAATGTTTTTGAGCGGCAAATCAGAATATTAGGATGATTTTTGAAGGATCATGTGACTGGAGTAATGGTGGCCAAAAAATTAGCTTTGAAATCACAGGAATAAATTACAATTTAAAATATATTCAAAGTTATTTTAAGTGGTAAAAATATTTCAAAATTGTACTGTTTTTGCTGTACTTTGGATCAAATAAATGCAGGCTTGGTGAGCAGAAGAGACTTCTTTCAAAAACATTTAAAATCTTACTGTTCAAAAACTTTTGACTGGTAGTGTTTAATAACTTTTTGCCAGGATTGTCTGAAGATGATCCGAGCCAATTTTGGTGAAAATCTGACAATCCATCTAGGACAAGTTCGAAAAAGTAAACGTAAGTGCAGATTTGGCCTATCGGTGGGTGCTAGAGAGTTTGAGATAGAGACTCCAAATTTGCTATGATTAAAATTGAGACTGTCCCCTACCTATGTGCCAAATTTCATAACTTTCCCGCAAGCAGTTCTATGGGCTGCCATAGACTCTCAGAGCAGAAAAGAAGGATAAGAAGAAGAATCTCTACCAATAAGATAAGCAAATTGGCAAAACATGGGATTGTAGTTCTTTCTCTTTGAAAAAAGCCATTAAGTGCAATCAGTACAGCCATTAAGTCTTGTACTTTTGCCTTTTTGTCCAATTTTCAAATATTTTAGTTTCAAATCAAAGCCTGTAATGTTGCGATTCACCTCATAGCCAACTGGTTCATGACTCTTAAATGAAACAACTTAAAGTGTAAAGCCAATGTTGCAAACTATAGTGCAGAAATGACGTACTTTGACCAATGGCATTCTGACCAATGGAAGATGGAAGCTTTTTGAAATCTTTTAGGTTTACAAATTTCATTTGGTGCTAAGGGTGCAGGAGTGACACACTTTGCTTTAAAGTTGATGTATTAGCCACATTGTTAATTTGTGCCACAGAATTAGACCGCCTCCTCTCACTGAAACCACACATCTCTCTAAAAACCCTTCAAAGACATGTCAGCACACCAGATATCAGCAAATCCAAATGTGTGAAATGACTGACAGTCGGCCTGGTGCTAAATTTTTTGACAGGCCTTTCTGTTGTTTACAGAGCTTTGGGCTGTCACTGAGACAAGTGTGATTCCTCATGAAACCTTTTTCACTGATATCTGTCAGGTAGTAGCATAGGTAATAAAAAAAAATAGCTAAAAGCAGCTTTGAGTCATGTGGTGCTCTGTGATTAAGGTGCAAACTGAGCACCAAGGACTGCGAGTTCCTAGTTCAAACACATACGGCAGATTCAAGCAGGGAAATAAATTCACCCTCTGTACCGCTGAGTTATGCCAGGCCGCCCCTTCTCTAATGCACTGTGGCACTATTCATTTTTATATAAAAAAACGCCATAAAGCCTCTTCCATTTCTATAACCAGTAACACTCCGACTGCTGAGACACTATACAAGTGGAACTGAAAGCATATCTAAAAATGTTACTGAAAAGCCTATTCAGAACGAACTTTCATTCCCCTCGACAGCCATTTTGTGTTATCACAGGCACTTTTTTGAGTTCTCAGAGTGGAGGGACAAACACCCCACACTCAGACATGAAGGAGGACTGTTATGACCTCTTGGTTCAAAGGCGGTGAGAGCATCCAACAGTGATCTGGGACTTAAAAAAACATCAAAACGCAGAGGTACCAGTACTCATTTTCAGGCACCTCTGACCTGAAAAACATGTTTTTCATCTACACATACATTTTTATGTAACCTACAGGTCAAAAATAAGCTGTGTAAAGTCTAAAAGAGTTCAAAAAGACTGTCTGATAAATATTCCACAATGTGTCAAGCATCATTCATTACATGCATTGGTCATACAGGAAATCTATCAAGGAAGCTCATTTTTGACACAAGTGACGACTGTTGCAGATGCGATGTGAACACGTCAATCGATGCAACCAGTTTAATTTTATGTAATGCAGAGACTACCAACAGGATTAAAGGGATGGTTCACTCAAAACCTATAAGTCAAAATTCAAGTCCAAACCTGTAAGATTTTCATTCATCTTAGGAACACAAATTAAAATATTTTTAATGAAATCCAAGAGCTTTCTGACCCTGCATAGACAGCAACACAACTGACACATTCAAGACCCCGAAAGGTAGTAAGGACATCGTTAAAAATAGTCCATGTGACAGTGGTTCAAGCTACAAGAATATTTTTTGTGCGCAAAGAAAACAAAAATGACTAAAAATAATAATAAATGCAACAATTTCTTCTTTTCTGTGTCAGTCTTCAACACACATTTGCGACAGTACCACGACACATCATGAACAAGAACTCTTTTTTCTTTGCGGAAAGTTATGATTGAACCACTGATGTCACATGGATTTTAAAGAGCAGGTCATTTGGTATTTTAAAGTGTCCTAATATTGTGTTGGAGTCCCCTACAACAGGTTTAAATACATCTAAAGTCAGAAAACATTCTCTGAATATACAGTTCTCAATGATTTCGAAACAATTCGTTCGATCAGTTCTGAGCATAATGTCTGTAAACCCCTCCCTTCCATAAGCCTACTCTGCTCTGATTGGTCAGCTGGCCAAGCCTATTGTGATTGGCACAAAGAGGAGTACTTGGGCAAGTTAGCGAGCGCTTGTTTTTTATGTCCGCAGGTTGAAGCAACCCCATGAACATCGTTTTTTGCCCCTGGAATGCAAATTTATCTAAATTAAATTAAAATTTTATTATTGGTGTATAAATCATTAAAATGATTTAGCACCTTCTTACTTATCCGATCTTCTTCAGCCGTACTCTTCCACCAGAGACATTAGATCTGAATGTAAACTCCTTCTTCAGATACCCAGAACTCAATCGACAATCGAGGGGCAACCGAGCTTTTGAAGTGGCCGGCCCCACACTGTGAAACAAGCTCCCACTCTATATCAGAACGGCTTCCACTTTGTCTGAATTCAAGTCATGTCTCAAAACTTACTTGTTTTCTGTTGCTTATAATGAGTGTTTGGTTTCAACTGTTTTGCTGCTATTAGTGCAATTAACTTTTTACTTGTACAGCACTTTGGTCGGCCAAGGCCGTTATTAAATGTGCTTTAGAAATAAATTGAAAGTGAAATTGAAATTATCAGGGGAACCCAAACAACAAAAAACATGTATTTTACACCCTGAAATGTGATTTTTAACAGGGGACCCCCTTGAAATGTGATTGGGGTATTTTAGGGCTAATTTTAAGTAGCAATTGGGCAGGTCTTGTTGTGAAAACCTGGCAACTCTGGTTACCATTGACAAAGCATGCACCAAAAGAATAATATAGTGCTCCAATCCGTTCTTAAAATAATGACATAAAAAGATTTGAACACGTATGCAAGCTGCTAAAATTTAGCTGCTAAATTGTAAATACTTTACCAAAAAATAACAATGGATAAGTTAGCCGAGTGCTAATGTGACTAACTAATGAAACAACACAGTTTGTAAACCAAAATATGTCTACATTCTTTATTACTACATGAAGTAATTAGAACAACGAGAGTCTACATTAATCAACACAATCTTAGGAAATAGTGGGTTCACAGCGAATTATCAGAACTATTTCAGTAAGACAGTAATATCGTGGTTTACCTGGAAGCCTAAAGCTGCACTAGGTATACATCACATATTAGCACAAACAAGTTGCTGTTTTGAGCACTCAATTGAAAATGTACACATAACGTATCAATCGTACTTACAGGTTGTGGTTTGGAAACGCTTGTTAGTCCACATAAAGAAGGTTAGAAGCCAACGAAGTTAAAAGCCAAGACTAGAGAAACAGTCCTCAGTAAAACGATGAGCACAACAAAAGGTTTGAATTGTATTGCTGTGGTATCGTGGAAAAAAGTGAATTTGAACCACTGATTCTTCACATCATCATCTTTTGGCAATGAAAACAAAACAAACTCGCTTTGACAGCACAGAACACAGCGGAAGTGTTTGTGGGTAGGTCAGACTGTTTGTATTTTGCCGGCAGGCGGGGATTATGCAAATGTGTTACCTTGTGACGTAGATCAGTAACAGGCAGAAGTTTAGAAAATGAGACTTCAGAATTTTCATTTTTGGGTGGAGTATCTCTTTAAATGTAATAAATTTAATTAATTGAAAACACTAAACTTTGTCAAGTTGGATATATTACACAAGTGTCTACAATTTTTCACTTACAATCAAAATCACTTTTGCAATTCAAATCAATCAGTGTTTTGCTACATAAAGTACAATATTCTCACCTCTTTAAACAAGTTCATGAAGCGCGGGCCGTACCTCCAGGGCTTGTGTCTGTGGCACTGCAGGGAGCTCACTGTCATCTGCGTGGCCCGCTGAGATGCAACCGCAACCATGAACACTGCGTCATACATGAGCGCAGCCTCGGTCTGTGGAAGGCGAGAAAAAATTACACACGAAACATGCTCTAAATATAATCAAACTTCATTATGCATAATATACTGGCAGAAGGTGTTTTTGTTTACCATGTGCGCAATATTGGATGTTACGTAACGGTATTTAAGTTTAATTTCTTTTCCATCCGATCACAGAAGGAGAGCCCCTCCCCCGTCCCCTGCCGCACGCACCTTATGTTTCTCTGGGTGTTATTCAGTGCTAAAATGTGACCTGGATGGTAAAAATAGATTTGAATAAATCTCCCGATGCTTCCTGCTTTAAGCCCTTCATGCATGTCTAATGAGGCTGTGTGTGCTAGCAGTATCTACACTGCCTTCTGGAGGACGGGTAGATTAGTCAACATCGGTGAGACTTAATCCCAGTTATTCTAACTGTGAAGGAAGGGCTTAAAGAGAGAAGTTATGATCTGGTTTTAGTTCTGGTCTATATGTAAATGAGGATTTCGAGCAGTCAGTGTTTACGATCGTCAACCGTAACAGATGTGAAACCGAATTGTCCTGTTCACACAATATCTTACAGAAGCGGATCAAATACTGTCTGTAAGACACGTTTCAATTTTCTGATATCTGAACTGACTCTCAGAAATCGACTGTTAGTCTTGAAAATTAAAGGGTGTTTAGTTTAACTAGGTGTGAACAGAAATTTATGACAGCAGATCGATCCTTACAGTCATAATGCCACTCATCAGTCCACTTTCAGGTTTGGGTGGTGCCAGCTGGCGCTCCATGGACCATTTCTGGATCACGGAAGCCACATATGGATCATCTAGATTCAGGAGGCGGAAGGCTGTCATGTTGACTCCACTATAGCGGTACGGCTCAAGATCCAAAGCAAACATATCCTGCAAGGCAACGAGAGTTTGTCCAGACTTAGCCTTAAGAGCTGTGCAAACTTTGCACAAGATATAGACTCTTCATGCCATGCTTTTCTTTGCTGATGAAAAGGAGCCATAAGTCTACAAATCACAGTTATGGAAAAATTTAAGAATCGGCTCCATTTCAGTTCACATGTTGGAATTTTTTTATTCACAGGAAGTTGAACTGGAATTTGAATTAGAGAATTGCCTGAATTATTAAATTCAACAGGTAATGAATTTTGGGGAATTATGTGTCTATGGTCTATAAATTTGTACAGTACAAAATTCTAACAGACATTTCTAACAGATTTAGACTACTGTTTGAAAGTTTGGGGTCAGCAGGACTTTTTCATGTTTTTAATTTTAAATCAACAGCCCTAATTTTAATATATGTTAAAATGTAATTTATTCCTGTGATGCAAAGCTCAATTTTAGCAGTTGTTACTTACGTCCTTAGTGTTACATGATTCTTCAGAAATTGTTGTAATATGCAGATTTGGCACTCATGAAACATTTCTTATATTATCAACGTTGTCAATAATTGTGCTGCTTAATATTTTTGTTTTTTTTTCCCCCAGGTCTCTTTCATGAATAGAAGTCCAAATAAAACAGCATTTATTTGAAATACAAATATTTTATAACAAAGTAAACTTCAAAATCACTTCTGATCAATTAATAAAAGTATTAATTTCCTTAAAGGGATAGCTCACTCAAAAATGAAAATTACCTGATAATTTACTCACCCTTCAAGCTATCCTATGTGTATATGACTTTCTTCTTTCAAACAAATATAATTGGAGTTACATTAAAAAAAGCCCTGGCTCTTCCAAGCTTTATAATGGCAGTGAATGGCTGTTAAGATTTTGAAGTCCGGGAAAAAAAAAAAAAAAGATTTTGAAGTCCAATAAAGTGCATCCATCCATCATAAAGAGGACTCCACGTGACTCCGGGGGTTTAATAAAGGCTTTCTGAAGTGAATTGATGTGTTTGTGTAAGAAATATATCCATATTAAAAACTTTATAAACTGCAATCTCTAGCTTCCGCTAACTGTTGTATACACGTTTACGAGAGTGTGGCCTACATCCTACGTTATCCGCTGGAATGCCACTTGCCACACTCGCTTCAGAAGGCATTTATTAACCCCCTGGAGCTGAGTGGAGTACTTTTTATGATGAAAGGATGCACTTTTTTGGGCTTTAAAAATCTCAACAGCCATTCACTGTCATTCTAAAGCTTGGAAGAGCCAGAATATTTTTTTTTAAATATTTAACTCTGATTGTATTCGTCTGAAGGAAAAAAATGAAAATTAGCCCATTATTTACTCACCCTCCTGGCATGCTAGGTGTATATGACTTCCTTCTTTCAGACGAATCCAATCAGAGTTACATTAAAAATTATCCTGGCACTTCCAAGCTTTAGAATGGCAATAGATTGTTGTTTCTCTTCATCAGTCCAAAACAAGTCCAATAAAGTGCATCCATCCATAATGAAAAAGTGCCACACATGGCTCCGGTGGGTGAATAAAGGCCTCTTGAAGTGAATCAGTGCAATTTTGTAAGAAAAATATTCATATTTAAAACATAAGAATCACTTTGATCTAGCTTGCGCCAACTGGTCATACACGGAAGCAGCTCTGGGTGGATGGCGTAGGACGTCAGTGTTGCGCATGCATTGGTGAGTCTCGCACAAACAAACGTTTGTTTACAGGAGCAAAGGAAGCCAAGTTTCCTTACTTGAGCAAAGGAAAACCAGTCTATTCTTTGTTATATATCGAAATCCTCTAACATTTTTCTTTACAAATCCTCGTTGTGTACTTCCAATTCGTGAGCGTTGTATTGTTTCAGTTTCTCCACAACGTGTTCGCGTTTGTAATTTCCGAGTGGCGCATCCGCAAAGCTGACATCTTATGTCATCACCGGAGCCATGTGTGGCACTTTTTCATTATGGATGGATGCACTTTATTGGACTTGTTTTGGACTGATGAAGAGAAACACCCACCCACTGTCATTCTAAAGCTTGGAAGTGCCAAGATTAGTTTTAATATAACTCAGATTTGATTCGTCTGAACAAAAAGGAAGTCATATACACCTAGGATGCCTGCAGGGTGAGCAAATAATAGGCTAATTTTCATTTTTGGGAGAACTATCCCTTTATCCCTTAATTTTCTGATAAGGTTGTCATGCCATAATTCAAAGTTTGTCTTGACAAACCTTTCTTTTTCCATAATTAAGAACTAGACTGCAAAATTCTGTATTCTGTTTGCTGTCGCATTTCAAATTGAACTGAATCGGAATCTTAAAAACATTTGCAGGGTGAACAACCCTGTCACAAATTGCCCAGCCACAAGACACTCTGAACTGCTTCTTTTAACCTTTCCCAACAAAAGCTTTGAGTTGTGTGGTACAATTTAAATTTCATGTGTCAATGAGAATGTCAGAGTGTGCCCTGGCTTATGATATTTAAAGCCCAGTGAATGCTGTCAAACATAAATTAGGATGAAGAGTTGTACAGCCTGACATAAAAGATGTCATCCAGATGTCGCCCAGGGTGGATAAGGGTTTTATGTCTCATGTCAATGGGGTCGTATCATACAATCTGACAAGCAACAATTATAAAAAAAACGCAGAAAATCATGCTGTTTATCATCTATTGTTATAAAAAACACCCATTTTAATAGCAAGCAGTCAGCTTTCAGACTCACCAAAGTAGTGAAGAAGAAATGATAGTACTCCGTCATCATACCCATCGACATCAGCTGTGGGGAAGAAATCCAACAAGACATTTTTTGGGAAGAATCGAAAGAAAAAGAAAGTAACGATTGGTTGAGTGTGAAATAAGACAGCTTTAGCTGTATTCAGGAATGAAGACAGCATGGCAAAAACTGTATTACATCTTTCTGCTTTAAAGCAGAGCTCTGAAATCCAGCTGGGCCACAGCATGCTAGAGCACTTCACTCTCATTTTCAATCCATTTCAATCAGTGTGACGTACTTTGGGAGTTCAATGAAAGTTCATAGCGAGAGTCTACTGCCGCACCTGTTTGAGAAGCTCGGCGGCTACTTGGTAGGAGCAGTCGAAGATGATGTAAAACTCTTTTTCTTTCTTCATCTCCTTCAGCAGGGGGCGACTGTCGCCTCCTCCCGACGGCAGCTGACGGATACGGATCTTCAGGTTGTTTTTGGACGGCGCTTTGATCAGTTCCTGCATACGCATTAATCCTTGAAACAAGTGAACACAAAAGAGTGATCGAAGGTGGGGGGCAATGGAAGAGAAACAAACTCATCACGAGCTGCAGTAATTACACTTTTGATTTCCCCAGTGTGAAAGCAGATGTTTACGCGGACCATAAAATGGGACTCATCTATTCCGGTGATACATAACAATCAGATGCTTTTTTTTTCAGCTTCTCCTTAATCAGAACACTCAGTCTATAGCGGCAAAAGGTAATACATTAAATAGTAGCAGGTCAAAATGTTATCTAAAGGTTAAACAGACCTATGAAAGGGATGAAAATGACTTTGAGTCAGTCAGTGTTTTTAAATAATATAATACTTTCAGTAAAATATAATTGTATGCTACTCTAAATCTTTCTTATTATTTCAACAGATTTAAGAATAATAGTAAAGGCTACAGAAATCCTATAAATATCCTTTTAAAATGTAACATGGTGAATGCCTAATGGTTTCGCCCAGGCTGGATCAAAAGTCCACAGGGCTCTAGGGTACAAACATCCACAAGGCAGTGTGATGCAATGACCTCCATAAACACAATCTCAACTATAAGCCACATTTAACAATGCCTGTGCAGTATAACTGCAGCTGTTTCATATTATATGCACTCAATCCCTAGTTTTTGACTGTTTAAACTTTGATGAGGTGCTGATCATTTATTTATTTATTTAGGTTAAGTATCTTAAAGGGGACATTGGATGCAAAATTCACTTTTACATGGTGTTTGTATATAAATGTGTCTTAGCAGTGTGTGGGCACAACCACCCTACAATGATCAAAATCCATTCAGTCCTTTTTTTTTAATTCTCAAAAAACCTAAACAATCTCAATTATCAAGGCATTCTGATTTTCTGAGCAGTATGATGTCATACTGCTCAAGCCCTGCCCACACTGTTTTAATTTTATTTTTAATGTTATTGTTTTTATTATTGCGCAATGCAATATTGTTATCATAATAAACACCTGTTGAACGTCAATTTTACTGATCTTTAATGTGATGTGTTGTTTGTATGCTATTCTTGCATTTTTTTTAAATAATAAGCTGGTCTGTCTCTGAAGTATTGTGCATACGCAGCTTGTGCGCTCCCATTTAAATCATGAAATGTGCGTCGGAATATCAGGACATTTTTCCTTGTTTCTTGTTCTGATGAAACATCTATGATGAACTGTTCATTAATAAATCACAACCATCATGTGCTATGGGCATTGCTATTCATACAGGCTACAGCGGAAGTTATTTTACACAACTATTCGATGCTTCCGGGTTCCGAGCGCAGACAGAGAAAAAGGCTAATTAGCATATTTCCACACTCGAGCAGCTGTAGCGACAACAATGTCTTGTAAGGAATGCAGGTATTCTGTAGTTGGATGTAAAAGTGAATATAAGAGGTTAGCGCCGATGGCCTCGCGGACACTTTGGGCATCCTGTGTTTGAGTCCCGGCTTGCGGACCTTTCCCGATCCTGTTCCCCCTCTCTCTCCCGCTTAATTTCCTGTCTCACTACTGTCCTATCAATAAAAGACAAAGACGGCGAAAAAATCTAAACAGTGAAAATAAGAGTCTTCATTTTCATCATTTTGTTTTTGATGGTAATGCACCACCAAATACACACACACAAAAAAAAAAAAAAAATGGAAGAGAGGGGTTAAGTGAGCAGAGCTCATTAGCATTTAAGGAGACATGCACCGAAATGGGTCACAGTGAACAGAGCTGTTTTTGACAAGGTAAAAAGGATGTTATTTTTCACGACCATTGAGAAATTTTAAAAGCATGTTGCAGATATTTCATGAAGACCCTAAAGAATCATACCAACTTGTGAAAAATGTCTGATGTCCCCTTTAAAAATTTATTTTTAATAAAAGTTATGAGCTTCTGACATTTCTATATTTAATATTTCTATTTAGCTTTCATTTTTGTTTCAGTTTAAAGGAGAGGTTCACTTCCAGAACAAAAATTTACAGATAATTTACTCACCCCTTTGTCATCCAAGATGTTCATGTCTTTCTTTCTTCAGCCGTAAGAGAAATTATGTTTTTTGAGGAAAACATTTCAGGAATGTTCTGCATATAGTGGACTACTACGGTGCCTGTGAGTTTAAACTTCCGAAATGCAGTTTAAATGCAGCTTCAAAGGGCTCTAAACGATCCCAGCCAAGAAAGAAGGGTCTGATCTACTGAAATAATCAGTTATTTTCTAAAATTCTAAACTCTAAATAAATTCTAAATTCTAAAATTACAATTTATATACTTTTTAACTTCAAATGCTTGTCTTGTCTAGCTGTGCGATGTGCATGTGTAGTTCAAAATGTGTAACTTCAAAATCATCCTACATCGGTGCAGAAGTTCCGACCCCGTGTTTACAAAGTGAACGTGCAAAGAAGGTCAAACGCCCTTAACAAAAAAAAGGTAAAACAGCGATGTAGATTTTGAAGATTCTGAAGAAAGAAAGGCATGAACATCTTGGAAGACAAGGGAGTGAGTATATTATCTATAAATTTTTGTTCTGGAAGTGGACTTCTCCTTTAACAATAACACTGTTACAGATGAGCAAAAACACTATTAAAGAGGTTATCTTGCAGATCAGCGCGTTGAAATGTGACAACTCTGTGAATGACTATCGATTCATTAAGACTCAAATTACCTCCTCATTAAGTCATCAATTACTGTACGACATTAATAATCACACAAGCTCAGATTCAGAGGTCCCTGTGATTATGGGATGAGACTCTGATATGGGGCCCTCAATTACATATTGGGCTCCAGTACAGTACTGGGGGTCACAAGGCTGAAACCTTTTCATTGTTCTATATTATTCCATTTATATTCTCAAATTTATTGTATTATAATCTACACTTTTAGATCATAGAGTATGCATATAATGAACATGCAGATAAATTAAAATGGTGTAGGATCTGATCAGACCATATAAGCTACCTGATTTAAATTGTCAACTTAATAATTTATCATTAAATCATCTTGGCTTTATTAAGTCATCACAGCATATTAACACCCTGGCCGTTTGGTACATCCTTAAACTAGCCTCAAATATTCACCTCTACCAAAATTCAAAGGGATTGAAATTGGATTACAGAATTATATATTTTAAAGAAAATATCCTATGCAAGATCAAAGGAAAATTCAATAAAATAGTGGCAGACTTATATTAGGGACATGCATTTCTTATGAAGGCAGTGCTACTACACAAGTTCAATGTAAATGACACTCATACAGAAATGTCAGTCATAATAAAGCTCAATAATACAGCCAAAACAGAGATTTGAGCAACAAAACTGCTTTGATGCTCAGAAAAAAAGAGGTATGAAACCCTTTTAGTCACAGGCTACAGTCATTTGCCTTGATTTAGTTTTGGTCATATAATGACGTACTTCCAAGCAATGATAAGATCATAAATCATGCTATCAAAGTATGAGATTCCTAGACATAAACACACAGAAAGTAGTGTGTAATTTGTCTTTTCAAACAGATGGCTCGCAGGAATTCAAGACAAATCGCACTACAGCCGAGACAGTGTGATGTGTAAATACTAGGGTAAATTTGTGCTGGCATCTGTTCCCTGAGCTCCCCTAATGATTTCGATCCAAGTCACTGGCTATGAATCAGACAGACTAATCATTTTGAAACTGGTCAATCTGACACAAATTTTATCTGTTGCAAGCAATTTCTGCAGAGGCATTGGCTACAGTGTCGGCATGCTCATTTTAGGCTGTAGTATTCGCAAGGCAATTTTCCATTTGTTTTGCCTTGAGGTTATTTGTTTTTATGTGTTATTAAACTCTAGATTTGTTTGTCTGGATTCGATTTGCTCTCCAAATTAGTTTGCTGCCATCAGGGGATCACTTGAAGTTTGTTAGTGAACTACAGCATACTGCAGAATTTGCATATAATATGATTATTTTGATACATTGTGTTGGTCTTTCTGCCAGGAGAGGGGGAGCTGGATCGGCATGTGACACAGCCCATGATTTTCTTATTTGTTCACACTACAGCAACATAAATATTTTTATACAACAGTTCTATCTGGTCCTTATGGAAGCCCATTTCCGCCAATGAATAAAAAATAAGAATTGAATAATCAGAATTGCGTGATATAAACTCACAATTACGAGTTATAAAGATATAAACTCGTAATTCTGAAGAAAAAAGTCACAATTGTGAGATATAAACTTGCAATTTTGAGAAAAAAATCACAATTCTGAGAAATAAAGTCAGAATTCCGATATAAACTCGCAATTATGACTTTTTATATCTTAGAATTGCGAGTTTATATCACAATTCCGACTTTATAAGTCAGAATTATGAGTTTATATCACACAATTCTGAGAAAAAAAGTCAGAATTGCAAGTTCATATCTCACAATTCTGAGAAATAAAGTCAGAATTGCAAGTTCATATCTCACAATTCTAAGAAATAAAGTCAGAATTCCGATATAAACTCGCAATTATGACTTTTTATATCTTAGAATTGCAAGTTTATATCACAATTCCGACTTTATAAGTCAGAATTACGAGTTTATATCACACAATTCTGAGAAAAAAAGTCAGAATTGCAAGTTCATATCTCACAATTCTGAGAAAAAAAGTCAGAATTGCAAGTTCATATCTCACAATTCTGAGAAAAAAAATCAGAATTACGAGTTTATATCACACAATTCTGAGAAAAAAAGTCAGAATTGCAAGTTCCTATCTCACAATTCTGAGAAAAAAAGTCAGAATTGCAAGTTTATATCTCACAATTCTGAGAAAAAAGTCAGAATTACGAGTTTATATCACACAATTCTGAGAAAAAAAGTCAGAATTACGAGTTTATATCACACAATTCTGAGAAAAAGTCAGAATTGCAAGTTCATATCTCACAATTCTGAGAAAAAAGTCAGAATTACGAGTTTATATCACACAATTCTGAGAAAAATTGTGAGATAAAAAGTGAAAAGATTAAAAAAAAAAACTTTTCTATTTTTTTATTCAGTGGCGGAAACAGGCTTCCATAGGTCATCGAATCTGATTGGCTGAGAGGAGTGTGATATTTCAATGATATGGCTTCACAGTTGGTATTACTCTGTTTGCGGTATTTCTCACAGCGAGCGTCACGCCCGACGTCCAAATCCACTGTATTTTTATAAATAACGGTAGAACGGAGCTAAAGGTGCCCCGGGGTAAAAGGCGTCTTTGATATTATTTTCCTCTAAACCACTAGATGGCTGAAAAACATCCTTTTCCAAACCATCTGCTTTTCAACATACACATGCAAAATTGTCTGACCTTTGACGCAGTCTCGGGCAGCAGTGCAAAGTCGATTCTGTGCTTACTTGATCTAATATTTGATGTTTTTAAAAATGTTGTATATTTAAGTAGCAAATAAGAATAGGTAAAATTATTCTATGTATCTTGAGACAAAGGTCTTCTTAATGATTTTCAGCTTTGTTTTAGATAATTAAAACAGCAGTTTTTAAATAACAAAAGAATATGTAAAAGTATTGTATTTGGGGTAAAAAGTGCCCCTACTGTTGGGGCTAAAAGACACAATAATTAACATGACAATTAATAGAAGTCTGACTTTTCCATTTGTTAACATGACATGATTCAGATGGTAAATATCGTATATTATGTTGGGTGTCCATCTTAGAGATAATCACCGTGTTTAGAATGAAATTCTATTATATTTAAAAACATGCTATCAATCATATCATATAATAAAATATCATTTGTTGTTACTACTGTAAATCTATATTAAATTATTATGGGATCTCCTTTGATGCTTTTAGAATCTTTACATTTTAAAATGATTTTGTTTCTGTATTTTAATATATATGTTTTATATTAACATAGTTTAATGACAGTATATTTATTGAACAAATATTATTTTATTTATAAAAATAAGCAGAAAATAGTACAAACTTTGCTAAAGTGATTGTTTTGAACAAGTATTAACTTTAAGGCCCCCTTGCCACCTCATACATTTATGAGAGTTTTAAACATACACTTTGTGCACAGTGAAAAGCACATTTTTTCCTTAGGGGGTGCCTTTAGCCCCGTTGTAACCTACGAATGTTTTGTCACGGAATGTAGTTTTTTAGAGTTTTTAGGCAAGAACGTACTTGTTTCGACTTCACATGTGTGATTTGCTAATAAAGATAACGTCTATTTGAAAATTTACTTCAATTTTTTCGGAGATGTGAGCTGTGGAAACTATATTTAAATAGTAGTATTTGATAATAGTATTTAGAATTGGGAAACGATGTTTGTGATGGTGATTTCAGTTATTATTCCACCATTAGATGGCGAGAAGAGACAATTTTTATGAGCGAGTCAGCAGTAAAGACTTTTATATTGAAAGAGACTGAAGCACAGTTGTAAACAAGAAAGTTATTTTTAGTTTCAACAACACCTTGTAGGACGCAGCCAACAAATGCACTGAGCCGCGGTGTCAACCGAAATCACCCATAACAGATTAAAGGATAGTACGACAAAGATATCGCTTTCCTCAGTGGACCTTCAAACTAATGTTTTATTGTGAATATGAGATAAAGTGACGTTTTTTAAACAGTAACGGAGGCTTGGGCTCAGCTGTTAAACTGTCAAACTGAGTTTTGAATCAATGGCGGACGGAAGTAATTTGCACAGAAGAGGGTTTTTAAAGACACTCTGTTGTTGTTTCTTATGTATTTACCCTTGTGCCTTCAAACGGTTGTATAAATGCAATATCACACTCGTAGCTGTGTGATATGGCTGTATATCAGCATACAAGTGTGATATTGCTCATTCATAAAACAGCATTCGTAACATTTAACAGATTGCCTAGTTGGACATAATGATTTTGTGGATCATACGCAATGATATTTTATTGGTTAATAATATTAACTATTTTTTTAGTTAACTATTTTTCTTTGTCTTTAGAAAAATGCACACTGATGAATTACAGTATGTACAATACTGACAATTTATTAAAATGCAGACACACTTAATGTCATGTTAAGGTGATTTATACATACAGCTATTGTTTGATTCTTCTTGTACAGTGTGAGTAATGGACACATTTTTTCATCTCTTTGAGAGAAATAATAATTATAAATCTGAATTACTGTCACAATCACAGCATTTCCTGAATATGAGCCAAGGCCTATGAAATACACGCTTGTAATAACCAGTAAACAATGTGAGAGGAGATGTTCAATATTCAGTCAATATTTCACTGTTTTCAAAACCACTTTGGTTTAGAAAAGGTCACAATGTCAAAATATATAGAAAATGAAATATGGTATTGAAATGATGCTGTAAAAAGAAAATAAACTGATAAGGTCAATGGGAAGTTAAATCAAACTGACCTAGAAAAACACAAACACTTCCCACTTGAAATCGCATTAAACTTGCCAATGCCGCATCTAAACCATTCACCACAGTGCTTTTCAATAGGGATTTAATGCCAAGAAACTGAATGTAAATGCTGTGAGTGACAGTGCGCTGCTAATTAAAGTAAAACCAACATTTACACATTACGAGCTGACTGTGTGCAATGTCTCGTCTTTAAATTTTCTAGTTACAGAACTGTCCTATATCAAACATTACCAGAACAAAAATTCCTCCTGGCTGATAAATAAAAGATGCAAGCTGACAGCAAGAATGTGTATAATGCATGAGGGGATCCCTGCTGAAAAGACAAGCTCAGACTGCCATGTGTTCCCTAACTGGTTTATGTTGGTCTATGCTGTTTACCAATGAAACTTGACTAGGCTTGCTGTTGAATTCAGTGAATTCCCATTTGTTTAAAATATAATAGAATGTAAATATATTTGGGCTTCAGTAGAAAAGAGGATTTTAGCATGAATGTTGTGGCCTACAGTGTTCGATTTCAAAGCTTAAATGTGTGAAGATCCCACTTCAAAAATCCTCTCAACAAAACCTCAAAAAAGCACATTGAGCTGCCCTTCAAAAATCCCTTTGTAAAAACTGTCACCCTTTTCGAAACCATAGCAGTCACTCACCTGTGCTGTCCTCGTAAACCACAGTAACAGACTTCCATTTGTAGAAAATGACAATGTCCAGGATAGCCCTGCTTATGGAGGTGTACTCAGGGTAGAGGTTAATGTAAAAATTGTCTTTATTGTCCACAGATGGGTGTTTCCAGCGCGTCTGGATGTGCGGCACCTCTAGGGCATTGCAAATGGATTGGACGGCACTGACCGAGGAGCTGTGAGAGGGGCCGAAGACTGCCGCAACCCCCAGGGCCAGCTGGTCACATACTGAGAGAAGACAAATGGAAAAAAAGAGCAGACAGGGGAAGAAAAAAACATGTGACATGAAAAAATATGTAGTAGGAAAAGAGAAAAGGAAAGCACAGAACAAAGCGTGTACTTAATAAAAGCAAAAGTCTAGCCTTTTTTGTTCTGCATTAATCTACATTACAATGGTACTTTCATCAAAAATTGTTGGCGTATAATTTCTATATTAAAGCTTTAGAGGTACAAATAATGTTTTTTGTTGTGAGACTTTCTAGATATGTTAAATGAAATAGTACTAAAGATAATACAGTTGAGGTCAAAAGTTTATATTCCCCTTTCCAAATCATTAAAAATGTTAATTATTTTACCAAAGTAAGAGGGATTATACAAAATACATGTTATTGTTTATTTAGTAATGACCTGAATAAGATATTTCACATAAAAGATGTTTACATATAGTTCACAAGAGAAAATAATAGTTGAATTCATAAAAATGACCCCGTTTAAAAGTTTACATCCCCTTGATAATACTGTGTTGTTACCTGAATGATCCGCAACTGCATTTTTTTTGTGATAGTTGTTCATGAAACTGCCTGCTGTTCTCCAGAAAAATCCTTCAGGTCCCACAAATTGTTTGGTTTTTCAGCATTTTTGTGTATTTAAAACCTTTTCCAACAATTATTTCACACTGAGGACAATTGAGAGACTCTTATGCAACTATTATAGAGGGTTCAAATGCTCACTGATGCTCCAGAAGGAAACATGATGCATTAAGAGCAGGGGGTGAAAACTTTTTGAATTTGAAGATCAGGGTAAATTTACCTTTTTTGTCTTCTGGGAAACATGTAAGTATCTTCTATAGCCACTGAAGGGCAGTACTAAATGAAAAAATCTGATATTTAGGCAAAATAAGAAAAATGTACACATCTCCATTTTGTTCAAAAGTTTTCACCCCCCAGCTCTTAACACATGGTTTTTCCTTCTGGAGCATCAGTGAGTGTTTGAACCTTCTTTAATAGTTGCATATGAGTCCCTCAGTTGTCCTCAGTTTGAAAAGATGGATCTCAAAATCATACAATAATTGTTGGAAAGGGTTCAAATGCACAAAAATGCTGGAAAACCAAATAATTTGTGCCACCTGAAGGATTTTTCTGAAGAACAGCAGGAAATTTAACTGTTCAGGACAAACAAGGGACTCATGAACAACACTTTCACTTAACAAAAAAACACAACTTTGGATCATTCGGGTAACAACACAGTATTAAAAATCAAGAGGATGTAAACTTTTGAACCGGGTCATTTTTATAAGTTCAGCTATTTTTTTCTCTTGTGGACTATATGTAAACATCTTCTATGTGAAATATCTTATTCAGCTCAGTACTGAATAAACAATAACATGTATTTTGTATGATCCCTCTTATTTTGGAAAAGAAATTAACATTTTTAATGATTGTGAAAGGGGGCTGTAAACTTTTGACCTCAACTGTAATTATACATAAACATAACAGAATTTACATTTCCACCCATTAAAATGGTGATTTTAGCCTGTCCAACATCAGAGGATATGACCTTCTCTTTAAAATAACTATGACATAACATTGAAAAATACAATATTATATACCTACATTTAATATAACTACAAACCAAGAAAAAAATTATGCATGAATACATATTCAACTTAGTCACATTTAGGCAAATTTTATAGAATAAAATTGTAAAATAAATTCAAAATATAAATAAAGAGTCATACCCCTTCGGGAGGCTTCAAAGCTGTCAAAGAGGTTTACTCTCTGGATATCGTAGGTCAACGTGGTGTTTGGCATCAAGGTTCTGTTTCGGTTGATACTTGTAACTGCAAATTTAAAGGCGAGTTCATCCATGCTGACAGGTTCATTCTCCCGCGTCTCAAAGATGCCCCCTTAAATCAAAATAAAGAGACAAACTGTGTTAAGCAACAGGTAAAATTGCATTTTCAAGTCAGTAAGTACAGATGTCTAAACATGTGCTTAAAGTGAAACCAGTATTAGGCCTATGTATTAATAAAGTTAAAACCAATGGCATATTAATGCTTAAATCTCATTCAAATCCAGTTCAAAGTACTGGTGCCAAGCTGATGCTAAATACAAACCAAATGAGATCCAAGCTAATGCCAAGGAAGACTGAAAAAAAGACAAATCCAGCTTTTGTTATTTATAAGTTATTTAAAAACACATTAGTGCCTAGCTAAACGTACAAATTAAACAGAAAAATGAGTGCCCAGGTGATGGATAAATTCCAGCGCCACACTAATTGAAAAGCATTTAAACAACAGTGCCAAGCTAATGCTAAATACAAATCAGTTCCAAGTTAATGGATTTTTGAAAAATCAGAATCCAGCTTTTGTTAAAAACAGTGTCTAGATAAACATACAATTAAAATAAAATTGATGCCCTGGAAAGGGATATATTTCTGTTTCACACTAATTTAAAAGCAGTTACAAACAATAGTGCCAAGCTGTAAAATCTGTATAACTTTTATCAAGGTTTTCCCCCTGATTGTACCTTTATATTAATCAGAATCCATCAAATAGTTGCAGAACCACTGCATTTTATGCTGCCATGTCATAATTACCGTAATTCCAAGATGACAACACGTAATGCTCTACTCTGAGCTGCCTATGTTCTCGGACTTAGAGGTACCGCCAAAGTACTGCCTACATGAATCTGCTGGTGGTCAGGTGGCACAGCTTCACATGGTCCAAGCTGTAGCTCTCAGAACATTACGAGTTTACAAGATGTAATTACAACTTCAGGAGCATGTGAAAGCTTTGGCGTTGATAGTGTTGCCATAGAAACACATAATTCAGCTCTGAGTAGAATGTCGTTGAACGCGTTGTATTCTCAGAATTACGGTAATTAAGACATGGTGTGAAGGCAGCTGTAACCACGACCCAAAGAAACATGCTACATATAGCATGAGCAGTTTTTGATTTGAAGCAACATTTGAAGCAAAATGAATGTTCTGACCTTAGATTTGTGATATTATTAGGGCTGCCCTCGACTAAAGATTTTTCCGGTTGACTAGTAGTCGCTCGTTTTAAGCAACAGTCAACTATTAGTCACACGTTTATTAATAAACCATCCATCCATCCATCCATCCATTTTCACCCGCTTATCCGGAACCGGGTCGCGGGGGCAGCAGTCTAAGCAGAGACGCCCAGACTTCCCTCTCCCCAGACACTTCCTCCAGCTCTTCCGGCGGAACACCGAGGCGTTCCCAGGCCAGCCGAGAGACATAGTCCCTCCAGCGTGTCCTGGGTCTTCCCCGGGGCCTCCTCCCGGTGGGACATGCCCGGAACACCTCCCCAGGGAGGCGTCCAGGAGGCATCCGGAACAGATGCCCGAGCCACCTCAACTGACCTCTCTCGATGTGAAGGAGCAGCGGGTCTACTCCGAGCTCCTCCCGAGTGACCGAGCTCCTCACCCTATCTCTAAGGGAGCGCCCAGCCACCCTACGGAGAAAACTCATTTCGGCCGCTTGTATCCGGGATCTTATCCTTTCGGTCATGACCCAAAGCTCATGACCATAGGTGAGAGAAGGAACGTAGATCGACCGGTAAATCGAGAGCTTCGCCTTACAGCTCAGCTCTTTCTTCACCACGACAGACCGGTACAGCGACTGCATTACTGCAGAAGCTGCACCGATCCGTCTGTCGATCTCCCGCTCCATCCTTCCCTCACTCGTGAACAAGACCCCCAGATACTTAAACTCCTCCACCTGGGGCAGGGACTCCACACCAACCTGAAGAGGACAAGCCACCCTTTTCCGACTGAGAACCATGACCTCAGACTTAGAGGTGCTGATTCCCATCCCAGCCGCTTCACACTGAACTGCAAACCGCCCCAGTGCCTGCTGTAGGTCCTGGTTCGAGGAAGCCAACAGGACAACATCGTCCGCAAAAAGCAGAGATGAGATCCTGTGGTCCCCAAACCAGACCCCCTCCGCCCCATGGCTGCGCCTAGAAATCCTGTCCATAAAAATAATGAACAGGACCGGTGACAAAGGGCAGCCCTGCCGGAGTCCAACACGCACCGGGAACAGGTCCGACTTACTGCCAGCAATGCGAACCAGACTCCTGCTCTGGTCATACAGGGACCGAACAGCCCTTAACAAAGGACCCCGGACCCCATACTCCCAGAGCACCCCCCACAGGACACCGCGAGGGACACGGTCGAATGCCTTCTCCAGATCCACAAAACACATGTGGACTGGTTGAGCAAACTCCCATGAACCCTCCAGCACCCTGAAGAGGGTATAGAGCTGGTCCATTGTTCCACGACCAGGACGAAAACCGCATTGTTCCTCTTGAATCCGAGGTTCGACTATCGGACGAATTCTCCTCTCCAGTACCCTGGCGTAGACCTTCCCGGGGAGGCTGAGAAGTGTGATCCCCCTATTGTTGGAACACACTCTCCGGTCCCCCTTCTTAAAAAGAGGGACCACCACCCCGGTCTGCCAATCCAGAGGCACTGTCCCCAGCCTCCACGCGATGTTGCAAAGGCGTGTCAACCAAGACAGCCCTACAACATCCAGAGACTTTAGGTACTCAGGGCGGATCTCATCCACCCCCGGGGCCTTGCCACCGGGCAGCTTCTCAACTACCTCGGCAACTTCAGCCCGGGAGATGGTCGAGTCCGCCTCTGAACCCCCGGCCTCTGCTTCCTCAATGGAAGACATGTTATTGTCTTCCTCAATGGAAGGCGTGTTGACGGAATTGAGGAGATCCTCGAAGTATTCCTTCCACCGCCCGACAATGTCCCCAGTTGAGGTCAGCAGACTCCCACTCCCACTGTACACAGTGTTGGTAGGGCACTGCTTCCCCCTCCTGAGGCGCCGGACGGTTTGCCAGAATCTCTTCGAGGCCGACCGATAGTCCTTCTCCATGGCCTCGCCGAACTCCTCCCAGACCCGAGTTTTTGCCTCCACAACCACCCGGGCTGCCGTCCGCTTGGCCCACCGGTACCTCTCAGCTGCTTCTGGAGTCCCACGAACCAACCAGGCTCGATAGGACTCCTTCTTCAGCCTGACGGCATCCCTTACTTCCGATGTCCACCACCGGGTTCGGGGGTTGCCGCCACGAGAGGCACCAGAGACCCTACAGCCACAGCTCCGAACAGCCGCGTTAACAATGGAAGCGGAGAACATAGTCCACTCGGACTCAATGTCTCCATCCTCCCTCGGAATCTGGTTAAAGCTCTGCCGGAGATGAGAGTTGAAGACCTCTCTGACAGGGGGCTCTGCCAAGCTTTCCCAACAGACCCTCACAGTACGTTTGGGCCTGCCGAGTCTGTCCAGCTTCCTCCCCCGCCAACGGATCCAACTCACCACCAGGTGGTGATCAGTTGACAGCTCCGCCCCTCTCTTCACCCGAGTGTCCAAAACATACGGCCGGAGGTCAGACGAAACAACCACAAAGTCGATCATCGACCTCCGCCCCAGGGTGTCCTGGTACCACGTGTACTGATGGACACCCTTATGCTCGAACATGGTGTTCGTTATGGACAAACCGTGACTAGCACAGAAGTCCAACAACAAAACACCACTCGGGTTCAGATCAGGGGGACCGTTCCTCCCAATCACGCCCCTCCAGGTATCACTAGAATCGCCCACGTGAGCGTTGAAGTCCCCCAGTAGAACAACGGAGTCCCCGGTCGGAGAGCTTTCCAGCACCCCTCCCAGTGACTCCAGAAAGGCCGGGTACTCTACACTGCCATTCGGCCCGTAGGCACAAACGACCGTGAGAGACCTATCCCCAACCCGAAGGCGCAGGGAAACGACCCTCTCATCCACCGGGGTAAACTCCAACACATGGCGGCTAAGCTGGGGGGCTATAAGCAAGCCCACACCAGCCCGCCTCCTCTCACCGCAGGCGACTCCAGAATAGTGAAGAGTCCATCCCCTTTCGAGGAGTTGGGTTCCAGAGCCCGAGATGTGCGTGGAGGCGAGCCCGACTATCTCTAGTCGGTACCTCTCAACCTCCCGCACCAACTCAGGCTCCTTCCCCCCCAGTGAGGTAACATTCCATGTTCCTATAGCCAGATTCTGCGTCCGAGGATTGGGTCGCCGAGGCCCCCGCCTTCGACCGCCACCCATCCCACAATGCACCGGTCCCCTATGGTCCCTCCCGCAGGTGGTGGGCCCACGGGAGGGCGGCCCCACGTCGCTTTTTCGGGCTAAGCCCGGCCGGGCTAACCATATAAATCATAGTAACGAACCTTTAACTGCCTATGTAGCCTAATAAGCTCTCAAACACATGCAAAAATAGCACACCGACAGATATAATAATTACGAATATGTCAGGGAAAAACAGCAAGGAGACTGCTTTAAAGTTTTAATAATAATTTATTGATAAACTAGCGCTTTCTTTGTTTTCGGTTTAAGGGATATTTGTTTTCTATTTGAATTGGTTAATTTAAAAGTAGACATTTCAGTCTCTATAGATACAGTATACTTCATGTCTGCAAGGCAAGTATACCATGGCGTTTCAGAGTGACGCGCTCAAGTTCACAGAGACCGAAAAAGCACATCCCGTTTGCTTTAATCATTTCACAAAAGCTCAATGTTTTGTTGTTATTCTGAATGCACACAAATAAATGTAGAGTCTTTACACATTCAAAAGCTGAGTTACTTTTATCTGTATGATCAAAAATGAGTATTTTAAGCGCAAGTAACCGCACCGGCGCCTCCACCTTATATGCAGTGAGCATGCTACTGTTCAGCTTCCACACTCTGCACAGACACTTCAATAGCGCACATTTTTCAAGGTTTACATTAGTTAAAGGAACATTACACTTTTTTTGAAAATAGGCTCAGTGTCCAACTCCCCAGTTGAGGTTTACCGTATTCAAATCCATTCAGCCGATCTCTGGGTCTGGCGGTAGCACTTTTGGCATAGATTAGCATAGATCATTGAATCTGATTAGACCGACAGTATCTCGTTCAAAAATGACCATATATAATGATGATATTTTTCCTATTTAAAACTTCACTCTTCTGTAGTTACATTGTGTACTAAGACTGATGGAAAATGAAAAGTTGCGATTTTCTAGGCTGATATGGCAAGGAACTATACTCTCATTCCGGCGTAATAATCAAGGAACTTTGCTGCCGTACCATGGGTGCAGCAGGCACAATGATATTACGCAGCGCCTGAAAGTGACCGGCACTAAGTTTGTGTTGATGCAGAGTTGCAGCCGGCAGAGCTGACGGCTGTGTAATATCATTGCGCCTGCTGCACCCATGGTACGGCAGCAAAGTTCCTTGATTATTACGCTGGAATGAAAATATAGTTCCTAGGCATATCGACCTAGAAAATCGCAACTTTTAATTTTTCGTCCGTCTTTGTACATGATGTAACTACAGAAGAGTTAAGTTTTAAATACGAAAAATATCGAAACTCTTTAATCATTTTTGAGCGAGATGCTAACGGTCTAATCAGATTCAATGATCTATGCTGATCTATGCTAAGCTATGCTAAAAGTGCTACCACCAGACCTGGAGATTGGCTGAATGGATTAGAAAACGGTAAACTCAATTTTTTCAACTCTAGGGGAGTTGGAAAATGAGCCTATTTTCAAAAAAAGTGGAGTGTTCCTTTAACATTAGTTAACGTTAACACACGTAAAGTTGTTACAACAAACATCTTTCAGATGAAAAGCCATATTTGAAGTTGATGAACGATAGGTGAATGTTTGGATGTCCTGCCTGATGTACTATATCACCTCACAGACCAGCTGTTAACGATGTGTCCGTCACACATTTTCACAATTCTGCGACTAAGCAGCTAGTAAAATTTTGGTCGACTAAGCTTCTTCTTCAGATATTATGCTACATAGAACCCATCTGCACAAAACAAAAACCGCAGACGGACTGAATGAGATGCAAATTCACTCTCTGACAGCAAGTGGCGCTTTGGAACAGCAGTGATATTGCGTTTCCTTGGTTACCACTGTAAACAAAGCAGCGCTGTGCTTTTAAATGCTACATTAATATGCATTAGACAGGAATATGTTTCCCCATTCAAAGAGATAGGAGCTGCACTTGTCTGCCCAAGAGGCTTTTTAAAGATGGCCGCCGAGTGCAATGACTTGCCTTAAAGGGACATTGATGCTCATGCCATCACACTGCTCCACCATGCTTCACAGATGATTCTGTATGCTTTGGATCATGAGCTGTTTCGAGCCTTCTCCATACTTTTTTTATTCATGTCAAACTGGTACAGGTTGATCTTAATTTCAGCCATCCAAAGAATGCTTTTCCAGAAGTTTTTTTTGGCCAATGTCTAATCTGGCCTTGTTTGCACCTTGTAGTGAACCCTCTGAATTTTCTCTCGTGACGACTTCTCTTGATTGTAGACTTCGACAGTGACAAGGCTACCTCCTGGAGAGAGTTCTTCACTTGCCTGGATGTTGTACAACCATTTTTCTTATCATGGAGAGGATCATCCAATCATCCACTACTGTTGTCCTCTGTGAACATCTGGGTCTTTTATATTGCTAAGCTCACCAGTGTGTTCTTTTTTTTTTCAGAATGTACCAAATAGGGTTGTGCCGATAGACGATAGTATTGTGCATCGACGATAGACAGAGATATTGCCTGTTGCTGATGCCTTTGACTATAGCATGACGATTATCATTATTATCTGTAAAAAATAGACTAGGTGTGTTTCGGGTGGGAAGTTGCTGAGCTCACTTTCTTATGCACACTGTTTTTCCAGTTTTACTTTCACTTTTGAAATCGATCCCGTTCAGCAAGGAGGGGAGAAGATGGAAGTGGGGGGCACAGTAACTCATTTTGGGGGAAACAGCCCCCCTCCGTGCCACAGACGTGTGCAGCGTAAATAAGGGGTAAGAAATGTATTCATCATGTATTCATGATGTAACTTGTATTTACTTCTGGTACCGGGAGTGTTTTTTTAAAGTGCAAAAACTTGTGCTAGGCTAGGCTAGTCAGTGATGATGTTCTTTGACAACGTAGGCTAAATGTTCTTTGATGTTTTCTGTAGCTGCTTTTAGAATAACTAAAGAAATGTAAGCATTAGTAACTTACAATGTTTCTATTAAATTGTTATCATGTTAAACACAAATTAAGTCATATTGAAAACAATAGGCTGCTTTTAGCCTTATGCTGGTGTTGGTTCATTTGCCGGCAATGAAAGTAAATAATTAAATAAATTAGCACGATAATATCGTGTATCGGCAATCTCACAGGCTGACGATAGGCTGACAACCCTAGTACCAAACTGTTGATTTGGCCACTCCCAATGTTTCTGCCACCTCTATGATGGATTTCTTTTGTTTTTGAAGCCTAATTGATGTAGAAAAAATGAAGGAATTGCCCACAACTGTCCATGAAACAGTTTTTATGTCAACTGTCCAATTACTTATGGTCCCTTGAAAAAGGGGGGTGGTACATATTAAAGATCCTTAAGTTTTTCTCTAATTTTGATGAGACTACCCTTAAATTAAAGCTCAGAGTGTGCACTTTAAGCCCATATTCCACATTATTCATCCCACATCATATAACTGTAACTTGAATATGTTTTGGTCAACAGCTAAAATAATCAAAATTGTGTCCGTGTCCAAATATAAATGGACCTGACAGTAAATCCCTCACCCCCAGTTCAGTAGGCCTATTTGGAATTTTCTTCCCATATTTTGCGCATCGTGAACAGTGAGCTTAATCTGCCTGCTACAGTATTTTCTCCTCTTTGCGTCTGTCTTCAGTATCTCTGACTTCTCTTAAAGGAGAACTCCACTTCCACAACAACTATTTACAAATAATTTACTCATCCCCTTGTCATCCAACATGACAATAATTGGTGCCCCGATTTTGAAGCTTCAAAGGGCTCTAAATGATCCCAGCCAAGGAAGAAGGGTCTTATCTAGCGAAACAATCGATCATTGTTTTCGAAAAATAAAAATTTGTATACTTTTTAAGCACCAAGGCTCGTGTAGCACAGGCTCTGGGATGCGTGTCCACAATGCTACGAATTAGTGATGGGTCGTTTGAACAAATCTTTAATGTGACTCGGGAAGAACGAGTCGTCTCGGGGAGTGATTCGTTCATTCACACATGCGCAACATCCTATTAGGTTCTGTACTGAAATTAGTTCACCTGTTTCGAGTCTTCGGGTTTTTTTTTGAGTCGTTCATTCGTCTTATGGAGCTGTCACGTGATGAACGAACGACTCAAACCCGAAAACTTTTCAGATAAGAGGTGAGGTGAGCTAATCAAAAACTAAAGACCCAGGTAAACAATGAATTAATCTTTTCTGTTTCTTATAGCATTACAGTTGATTTGTTTGTAGTGTGATCAACGTTTGTGTAAGCAGTAGATGTGTTAGGGAAGTAACACGTACCATTTTAATTACATTTTGCTAAAATGAACTAAATAAACGAAATGACTCGAAAAGATTCGTTCATTTTGCTGAACGAGACTCAAAGGTCCGAGTCGGTAAAATGATCCGAACTTCCCATCACTACTACGAATCACGTCTAAGTTCATTGTCTGTGTACTCCGACTCAAAAAGGTAGAGAATGGCGAAAAACTCCATCTTATTTTCTCCTACAACTTCAGAATCGTCCGACATCGTTGTACCTTATGTTTGTAAACAGCGTTTGACTTACTTGCACTTTCTTAGTCTTTGCGCGTTTGCTTTGTAAACACTGGGTCTGTAGTTCCGTGTGACCTTTCGACGTGATACAATAGTATGTAGCGTTGTGAACGCACATCCAAAAGCCTGTGCTCCACGAACTTTTGTGCTTAAAAAGTATACACATTTTTATTTTTTCAAAAAGAAAAAGACCGATCGTTTCACTAGATAAGACTCTTTAGAGCCCTTTGAAGCTGCATTTAAACTACATTTTGGAGGTTCAAAATCAAGGCACCAATAAAGTCCATTATATGGAGAAAAATCCTGAAATGTTTTCCTCAAAAACCATAATTTCTTCACGACTGAAGAAAGAAAGACATGAACATCTTGGATGACAAGGGGGTGAGTAAATTATTTGTGAATTGCTGTTCTGGAAGTGGAGTTCTCCTTTAATGGCAGTTTACAGTTGGGTTATTTGCTTATTATTATTAGTTTTAAAAGTTTTCCAATCATTAGTCAGAAGACGCAGTTAACAGGGATTTCCTCTTAATTAAGGACTCTGTGTACGTTGCTTAGGCACTTGCCATTTGCATAATTTAAACCGGTTTCAAGCTTTTGTTAAATATGAAGCCAACTGTCCAAAAAAAAATTAATAATACATAAATAACTTGAAAAAATGAACCCAAAAAACGCCCATCCAAACACATTCCAACAAGAAAAGCTAAGTTTTAATGCAAACATCTATCTGACATAGCAGTTTATTACCTGTCTGTTTACAATAATTTTTAGACAAAAAATGACTTTTTTTTCTATTTATATCTTGTTAATGTGAACCTTTGTGCCAAGAAGTGTGTTTGATTTCTTTTATGGAACAAGAAATGACATATTGTGCATATACTAGGAAATACACCAACAATTCTAAGACATGTGAAGAATAAACTACAAGGCTCAAAGTTGACACAAGTTGACAATTTAGTTCTGCAACAACAGAATCCAGACAGAGGTCTTTCTGCTCCTTTTGAGTGATGGACAGCATACAAAAAGTCATGTAGCCTTTCAGTATTTTTCACTTAAGCAAACATTATCAGTAAACGGCCTGCACTGAATTAAAGAACAAAGAAATCTATTACAGGCAAAAGAACAAAGAGTGCTCAAAGTTTTTTGTATCTAACTAGAGGATTAATAAAATTACAAAAGCAGTGAGCGTTTTTGTTACGGTTGCCATTTATTATGAAGAACATAAAAGACAGGCTTGTCTATTCCTCACCAAACGTACCAACCATTTTATGAATGCATAATCTTAATTCATAACAAATAAAACGGAGTACAACGGCTGTTTTACTTCTGCTCTTAAATAATTCCCAGTATGATATGATGCATCTAAATGCCAATATCAATATATGATGTCATTCGCTTACAGGTTTCAGCAGGTTATTTAGCGATCCCATAACATTTAGAAAAATCTGAAATGGCAAATCATGCAGATTTAGCTACTTAAGAAATTCAGACTAATTGGCCAACACAGCATTTGACCTTTAACATGCCATTTTTAAATCACTTCCCTAGCTGGCACTGAAGCTTATTCTCACAATTGCACAAGGTTAATCAACATCATCTCTTCTCAATGATCACATGCAAATCAGACAATCATGAAGACCAAAACAGACCGCTCACACCTGAATCAGCAAATGATCATAGTCAAAACATGAGGCCTTGTTAGTGAATACGCCAATCAAGACTCAATTTAACTCAGTCGGGTGCGAAGTCAACATGACGTAAATGTCTGGACTAAGTGGCCAAGACTTTCACTGGAGTACATCTCCAGAATTATGCATGAGCATCTGTTACCACACACATTGTTGTGTCATATTACTTGTAACGACGCAGATACTAGAACTACAATGCAAAACGGCGAGATGCGTCTGGAGGACATCCACCTGAGATCAGACTCTATTCATAGACAGCCAACAAACAGGTCTCAGCAGGAAATAATGGCCCATTAACTCGCCAATAAACAGCCAACCTCCAACAGTGAAAGTGACAGATTGGCTCTTTAATGAAAAGACTGCGAATGAAGATAAGGATAATTAAATGGAAATGTTAATGTGTGTGAGTTGAAGCTCATCAGAGTGCCGATTCGAGCTTCTGTAAAACCCGCTCTCAGCGGCTTGTTTTGGCTTTTTGAAAGCTGAATTGGAATGAGCAGGACTTCAAGTAAAGCCAAAAAGTCCTGCTGTGGAAAACGGCGTCTGATGTTCAGATAGTCCCTCGGGGAGAGCGCAGACCGAACGCTCCAAACAGGGAGAAAGGAAAGGAGACTTTGTCTGTGAAAAACTGATTGCTTTCATATAGAGGGAGATGGTCAGATTGGGTCGGATTGAGAGGCTGGAGATGAGAATGAAGCCTGAAGGTTTTCTAGTTGAGGCAGATGCACTAACATGAAGAAGAGGTGATAACAATGAGCCTGGCAGCAAACAAGTCTCGGTTCGTTTTTGAGGAAGTATCACATCTACAGTTTTGCTATGTTTATTTACTCTTTTTCCGCTGTGGCTAAGAAGTCTGATCCCTCATTGATCTTTTATTATCCTGGAAACACCAAATCCATCTAGCTTTGCTTTTCCTTTAATTAGCACATTAAGAATCAGCCATTGGAACCGAATAGATTTACAGTGTCTTTAAGACATCAGGCGGATTTGGAGCGGAATGAAAAAGCCGACAGACTGACATATAGACACTTCTGTATGTGTGCGTCGGCACTGTGATGGTTACTTGAGCATGCTTTAATGCTTTATTTCTATTCATTGGAAAATGGACCCCTAGGGATGTCCAAAGCCTCTGCCGTTCACCTTGGAGACCGCAACTTTAATGAATCCATTTTCTATCATGATGTTTGAGTCATTACATGCATTTCGCCCTTGTGATAAATAGTAAGTTAACAAAGAAGTTATGTGCTTTGATTCTATATGCTTTTATGCAGAGGCAGAGCTTTGCATATTTTTATGATTTAAAAAATATTTAACTGTAAATATTTTATTTCACATCAAGGACATCCTTATGAATCCTGTCTGGTCTGCCTGCCACCAGAGGTTGCCTGTGCATTTCACTGACATTTCACACTACACAGACTGTCGCACCACACCCCGGACTACGTTTCCCATCACCCATTGCGCTAATTACTTGTACACACCTGTATCCAATCAGGCGCGCTATGCAAGCCTCGGACTTCCCCTTGCTACTCGCCGAGTATTGGAGTTTCGTATTGTTGGACTGGAGTTTTGTATTGTGTTTCCTAGCTTCCTAGTTCCCTAGTTTAGCTTTCTCGCCTGGCCATCTCGTTTTGTCTGTCTCACCACCTGCCCTGTGGATCTCTCACTCGTTTATCGGATTACCCTTTTGCCTAGCCCCTTGGATTACGTTCGCCCTTCATCGCCCTTCGCTTTGAGGCACTTAAGCACATATGAAAAAAGACATTATTGGACAGGCCCCTTTTCTAAATGACCCAGTTATCGCTTCCCAAATGGTAAATTTCAACATCCAGAGAATTGTACTGCAGTGTTTTTTTCCAGATTGAGCGAAAAACCTAAGACTAGTTACATCTTTTCAATCATTTAAACGGTTTGATTGACTGCAGTGGTTCCAGAGGCAAAGTTGTCTGGAATGAGGAGATATCGTATGATACAAATGTTGCGCGTATGTGCTGAAAACTGTGCAATGTACAATAGTTTACACCCTATATCCCTCCCCCACCAGTGGCTGATTCTTTCAAATTTTCTTTTGAGGCCAGTGGCTGATTTCTTTAAATTTTCCTTTGAGGCCATGAGTCAAACAGGCCCACCGAGTTTTGTTCCAATCGGCCTCCGTTAACCTTGTCTAATAAGTACTCAAACTTTATCAGCCAATAGCAGCCATGTTTTGTTTTTTGTTTTTTTAGATATGCAAATGTCCTTATAGAAACTTGTGGCACTTTGGACCATAACAGTACGCAGCAATTTTAATATTCATAGGACAAATGGTTGAATAGTTATAGCCATTTTTATGATTTTTCCCACTTATAGCACCACAAAGTGGCCAAGTTCCAGGATTTTTTTTTCCTGTGACTTCAGATTGAGCTCTTACATAGATGTTCTAAGTTTGGTAAAGATATCTCATTCAGGAGTTACAGGCCTTTTACTAAAAGTGGCCCTGCCCCTTTCAAATATTTTGACGTCCCTTTGCAACGGTGAGTTGAAAGTTCAACTTTTTTTTTGATAATTACTGATATTCACTCTCCAGAAAATCTTTCTGCACTGGTTTTGTTTCAATCGGGCAAAATACCTAGGACTAGTTTTTTAAAAGTTTTTTTTTTTAAAAATCCCCGAAAATTTTGCAGAGAAACACACATTGAGGCATGTGTTTTATCCAGCTTATGCTGATTCCACAGACATAAGACACTTCAGTCTGCAACTGATGGTTTAGGAATTATTAGCGATTTCATACTTTAGATCGCTGTAGCGCCCCCGTCAGGCCGACTGGGGCAAGGCTTGGTGACGTTGAAGGGGGTGTGAGTACTACCATCCCTCCAAGTTCCAAGTCTCTACGACTTACGGTTTGGTCTGTACGATCAGTTTTACATGGAGATTGCTGATCCTTGGCCATTCTAACAATTACAATAGAGTTTCAGTGCTATGCGCTTGAACCTTTGATTATTATCAAAAATAATATGAATATAGTAGGGGTGTAACGATTCATTCATTTTCTCGATGCATCGATTACAAATCCTGCCGATGCATATGCATCGATCTTGAAACATGGATTTTTGAATCGTGAATCGTTTGTTTCAGTCAATAATCGATTTAATATTTTAAAATCGAATGAATCGCGATTATATAACGAATATACGATGGATAATTTAAAAAAAAAATATATAAATCTTAAATTAGTTGCGTCTGCGACGTAAAGTGCGCCCTCACTGCAGTGCCGCAGTGGATTACGTCGCTAATCTTCAATTCGCGCCTGTTTGTTGTCATCTGAATAAACGCAGCAGTGCACAATGGAGGGCAACGAAGAAGGAGAAATTTGCAAGGCACCAGCCAACATGAGATCAAAGGTTTGGGATTACTTCGGTTTTCACAAAGTAAATGGAAAGATTGACAAGTCCGTTGCAGTTTGCAGACATTGTAAATCTGAGTTAAAATACTTTGGAAATACAACAAACCTTAGCAACCATCTCCGCAGACGTCATGCCATTAATATAGACACCATGTTTTAATCGCACTCTGTGTGGTGTTACTGCCCGTTGGACTTGGCCTGTTGCATTTCTGCACTTTGCTGTATTTACACACTTTCTTTGCTGTATTTACACACTTTCTTTGCTGTATTTACACACTTTCTTTGCTGTATGTACACACTTTCTTTGCTGTATGTACACACTTTGCTGTATTTCCTAAATGTTCAGGAAATGTGTGCAATAAAAGCACTCATGGTGCATTGAATATGTAGAAGTAGTATTATTTTTCTGGGTTTACTTGCCTTAATGTATTTTGAGTCCTAAGAAGTTAAGCTATTAAACTGAAGTCCTGAATCAAGTTATTAAATCTATTGAATGGTCATGAATTTCCCAAAAAATGATTTTATTTGCTCAGATACAGATGTATACTAAAATTTACAGAATAGAATCGTTAATAATCGAATCGAATCAAATTTCATTGTTAATCGAATCGAATTGAATCGTTCTGATTTGCAAAAATCGTTTTCTGAATCGAATCAAAAACCTCTGAATCGTGAATCGAATCGATTCGCTGTCTACCCAAAGATTCACAGCCCTAGAATATAGGCATACAGTGCATTAAAACGGTTTAAAATATGCCTATTACACTACAAAACGGCCAAAACAAAAAAAAAAACTTCTGCAGATCCTCTGAACAAAGTAACACATTACTGTAGGAGTGTAACTATAAATCGATTTGTGGCAAAATGGAAACACTTGTATAAATTTATGACAGTTACAGATATAAATAGAATGTAGAATATGTCAAATCTACGTTTTACACTAAGGAAACACCTCAGGCACATTCAAAAGAGAACACACACCTGACAGAGCAACAACCCAAATGAAACTGTGTATGAGTGTCTTTGAAGGGTTTAATAAAATTCTCATCTGCTTTTGGCACCTTGGATTGTACACTTTCCCCCGCAGCAGCTCTCTTTGTGATTTCAGACATTTTCGAACGTTTTGAGTGTTTTCCGCTGAAATGCGTTCTCCAGTACTTTAAAGTGGCATTTTTGATGGAGCTTTTCCATGCATAGCGTACAGATCCAAATCTGAACCCTAATCGATCGTGTACAGACCCTAATCAATCGTGAAATTTGTTATCGATTATATACATGATTGATTATTAGCAGTTTTATCAATGTTTTATCGCTGCCCTAGTTCGATCTATATATCCAGCTGAGAATATTCCCAGTGGACAATTCATTTACGCAGTTCATGGAAGTTTAATGTAGAACATGTCCCATCTCTGCCTAGAACATGTGTGGGTGACAGGTGACATACGCAGAATGCAGACAGTTAAAAAACTCCCAATGCTAGTCCTAGCAAGTGCTAAGCATGTATTAGCAAGCAACACAAACTCCAGTGCTTGACAAAAATAAAGGACTACAAGTAGAAGCTGCATCTATAAACCAGAATTTCAATTCTATATATGCCAAAGACTCTTAAATATATAAAGGCAGATATATTATTTTATATTTTTTACATTTTATATTATTTCCGTCAATTTTTAAAAATATAATTTATTTCTTTCTATACTTTTTTCTTTTTCTTTTTTTTTTTTACACTTCATCCCTGCAAACTCCTGCAATAGTCAACAGAGTGCAGACCACAGATATCACAGTACAAAGACTAACATGCAAATAACTTTAAAATGCCTAATTTGACACTCAACAAACGCTTGAGTGGAAATATCTGCTTCACATTTTTTCTTTCATTAAAATTCTGCACACACAAATAACTATGGCACAGAGGTTAGGCAGTTTTTACATTTAAATTGACGTAAATTAGCTGAATTATGGGTAATTGTCACCATTCCCAGACTGTGCTACTGGGCGCATTGTCTTTTTTTCTTTTTAGCCCACAAGGCCTTTGTGTCTTTCTCCTTCTTGCACATTTTATGCATCCGCATTTTCCCTAGGAGCTAGATGATGAAGGAAACAGCAGGCCTTTTCATTCATAAAATACTAAAGTTTTAGCTAATAGCTGTAATATATACCCTAATGAAGAATGTGCGCAATTAAAGTCAAAAGATTTCTCAGCATTTCTTTAACAGTTTACCAAAATTAACATCTCAAAAGGTCTTTTGGAGATTATAACTGAATCGAACTCATAAAAAAAGCTCTTGGTCTTTAAAGGAGAACCTCACTTCTGGTCTTATCTAGCGAAACGATCGGTAATTTTTTTCGGAAAAAAAAAAAATAAGTATTGACTTACTTGCACTTTCTTAGTCTTTGCGCGTTCGCTTTGTAAACACTGGGTCTGTAGTTCCGCCTACGTTCCGCGTGACCTTTCGACGTGATTCAATAGCTAGGGCTGGGTGTCGTTCAAAAATTTTCGATATCGCTGCCAATACGATACCTTGACTTCGATACCGGTTCCTGAACGATACTTTTTTCGATACCAATTTTATTATTTTATTACGATTACATTATCTCAAAATATTTTTTTTTTCAGCTTATTGACGTTTATACAGATTCAAAGACTCCTGAGCCACTGGACAAAGAAACAAAATATATCCAACACAATAAATCAGTGAAAATAATTTTAATAAAGCTCAAAAAGTTTTCAGTTTACACATCTGTTAGGCTACATTCACACTATTGCATGTTCATTTTAAAATGCATACCTCAGAATCATAATTTCTATTAATTTTCCACTAATTTACTGACAAGCACTAGCACCTTCCAGCGCTGTCTGTCGGTATGTATAACGTTATATGCCTTCTCTCTTCTGCAATCGCTGTTTTGACTCAGAGGACATAACATATTTCAACGACATAAACAAAAAAGTTATTGCAAACACTCGCTGGTTGTTTAAAATGAGTTTTAAGTAAAAGCGGAATATAAATCTTATTTATTGTCTTATGTAGCATCATACTACAGTGTTTGTGAATGATCACGTAACGCACACTTTCGGTCGTGTAGTATGGACAGATATCTTTTCTGAAATGCCAGTATGGATAAGGATTGCCAGTGCACCATTGTAAACGTAGCCTTACATCTAAGGGGGCTGTAAAGCTTTCACGCTACAGCCTTAAGTGTGAGCCACATCTCTGAAACCGGTGCAAACAACAGGTGTGTTCGACTTTGCCGTCACTCTCCGCAGGATCAAGAGAGGTATAGAGAGCAGACTGCTTTGTATGTTTTCGGATCGCTCTCGTGGACGGTCTGTTACTGCGTCGACCAAAGTGCGCGTGCAAGCCGCTGCACTCTGAAGGGCTGCGTATTCCGCATTCGGTGTGAAAGCTGCCGATCTGCACGGCGCTGCTTCTAGTCGAACACACCTAGTGCTGAAGGCTTATTGGCGCACTGATGTTGACGAGATTAACCCCTTAAGCCGGGCTCACACTACAAGATTTTAAAAATCCTAACCGATTATGAAATCTGGTTGCAACGCACACATAAGGAGAATCTTTGCTGATTATCTTCCCCGAAATCTTAAACATGCACACACTACAAGATTTGAAAATTGTGCCGCATCACACACTACAAGAAATTATTAAAATTATCAGGGAGCGCCTCATGTGATCTCATGCAACAGATCATCATTTCAGCAACTAATGTTTAGAAATGTTAGTTAGCGTGCTAGCAGCTTTATGCACTCACTATATTGAAAACTGAGATGATATCAATCCAGAGCTTTCCTTGCTCCATGCGGTTTTGGTATGTTTTCAACATTTTATACAGACAGTGTTACTACAAAAACATAAGAAGCAGTTTCCTCCATCTCCACTATCCACTGGACCGTACAGCAGCTGTTTTGCACTCGCGCATTGGTTGTTGTGAAAGTACTGACGTAATCATAGCCGTGATCATCCCGATTTAAAATCCTGAATATCAAACATGTTGGGGGCGCCCCGATTTGTGTGAGAGCAGATCGGGAGGTGCAAGATTCGATCTGTGAACATTTCACATTACCAGATAATCCGTGCCGAACATCGGGACCGATCAAGGTGCTGGACAAGATTTTTGCTCCGATTCTCGGGAGGGGAAGGTCAGGGCAAAATCGGGCTAAAAATCCTGTAGTGTGAGCCCGGCTTTAGGTATTTAAGTTTGGTACCAAACGACAAGCGGTTTTCCAATACTCAATGGTATCGAGGCATTTCGGTCAGTCCCTAAAAAGTATCGTACTCGATACCCAGCCCTATCAATAGCACACGTTGTGTCGTGGACGCGCATCCCACAGCCTGTGCTACACGAGCTTTTGTGCTTAAATAGTAAACAAATTTTTATTTTCCGAAAAAAATGACCAATCGTTTCGCTAGATAAGACCCTTCTTCCTCAGCTGGGATCATTTAGAGCCCTTTGAAGCTGCATTTAAACTACATTTTGGAAGTTCAAAATCGGGGCACCAATGAAGCCCATTATATGGAGAAAAATCCTGAAATGGTTTCTTCAAAAAACATAATTTCTTCACGACTGAAGACAGAAAGACATGAACATCTTGGATAATAAGGGGGCGAGTAAATTTTTAGTAAATTGTTGTTCTGAAAGTGGACTTCTCTTTTAAGTGGCTTCATTTTGTTCCCGCAATCATTGAGTTCACTGAACTTTAGAAGATTAAACCCTGAGACATGATATAAAAACAAAATGGCACTGAAAGTGACACCATGTCTAAAAACAGTCTCTCTAAGTACCTAAAATAAGTACATGCTTTGTCACTGTTTAAAAAAATTCCATATAGTTTGGAATGTCATTCTTACATAATATATTCGTGTTGTCATAGTTATGTGACCTACAGTGTCGGTTGTGTTACTTCACTACTGTGGCCTCATAGGATGGATGCTGCTATCTCTACTATATAGTAGGGAAGTAGCATATTTGGTGCATAGCCCAAGTCTTTTGTCACACAATAAGCATGCATCAATGTTTTCTGACTTTTTTGAGTCTTCTAAAGTGCATTTGACCTTGTCATTCCATGACCGATCTTAAACTTTCCCCCCACAGGTACTGTTTTTCATTTTTTCCCTGGATCATTTTTGGAGATGTTCGATTGATGCTATTCAATGTTACATATCTGTCAGCTCTAACAATATGTCATTGTCATCAGTCGCTCTGCTCTTATCCAGACAGAATGCTCCGCTCAACAATCAGTCCTAGAATGAAACATTACAGTAATAACAAACTGAACACTCAGGATGAATGTGAACAGGTTTTTATCCAGCAACCAATTATTTTGGCAAAAAAAAACAACGAGTTTCAACAGTTTGTGAAAGAAAATATTTCACAAATGCAGAGAGCAGAACGTGGCTGATGAATATAATGCACTGTTGTATGATTAAATTTGATATTTAATGTTCATGATGAGCTTCCCTTCGCTCCACTCAATGTAATTATTCAAATTTGAGTCAGACAAATATAATTAATCACAGCGAGTTCAAGTTAAGTTTTTGTTCACAGATGTATTGGACACCTGATGGCCTGGATACATGGAGTTTGTTTACTAACTGCTGAATGAAACTGTTTGTTTATCTTGTTTTGATCCTTTTTGTCTGTTTATCTCTATTTCAAGGTGCACTGCACTGTGACCGCTGGCTGTCTTGCTGTCACGACTGGATCTTGGATGAACACAGAGGCATTTTGTGTGTCAAAGTTTGTTTCGTCAAAAAAAGTAAAAATTTTTAAATTAAAACAATGGAAAAAAAACCTTAGGATAACCTACATACATAATTGTGGTGTCTGTAATCGTAATCACGATTGGAAATTCGATTAATTGTGCAGCTCTACTCCACATAAAATAAAGGTTTTCTATTAATTAATAGAATATTAATAGAGTATTAATACGACTGGAATTTTTATGTTAAAGTCACAATGAAACTGAAATAGCACCAGATCTTTTCTTCCATATTGTGACGTACATCCAAATGGATTATCGGAAAAGAAAAACATGTAGAGAAAAGACTTGGTTCCATCAGTTATTGAATGAATAGGGGTCAATTTTAGTAGCTGGGTTTCCATCCAAAGTTGCAATCTTAACTTATGTGCAAAAAACATTTGTGAATAAGGACCGTTTCCATCCAAGTCAAAAAGATCAAAATCATCACTTCCTGATAAACTGGCACTAAATATCACTAAGAAAAGTTGGACAAGCCACTAAATTTAATCATTTTCATACATATTAAATTACTTGAGTGAGCAGACGAACCACAATAAATGAGGTAATTTCGGAGGTGGATGCCTGCTGTTTGGGAACTGCTGTTAAAGGATTTTAGCCCGATTTTGAAAATCGCATAATGTGACACAACAACCACCTCAAGCGATCGTAAAAACCTTTTGCGAATTAAGGGATTTTTTTTTTCGAAATTTGGCGTTTTCTGATGCGATACTTCAAAATGCGCATAATGTTTACAAAGTGAACATGCAAAGAAGATCAAATGCCCTTTACAAAAAAAGGTAAAAGAGTGATGTAGGACAATTTTGAAGATGGAGAAGAAAATGAGATTAGAGTTTTTCAACATACCCTAACCTAACCGTACTGAACCGCAATACACAGAGTTCATGCAGAGCTAGACAAGACGAGCATTTGAGGTTAAAAAGTATATAAATTGTAATTTTTTTTTAGAAAATGACCGGTCACTTTGCTATATAAGACCCTCTTTCTTGGCTGGGATTGTTTAGAGTCTTTTGAAGCTGCATTGAAACTGCATTTTGGAAGTCCAAACTCATGGACACCATAGAAGTCCACTACATGGAGAGAAATCCTGAAAAGTTTTCCTCAAAAAACACAATATCTTTACGACTGAAGAAAGAAAGACATGAACATCTTGGATTGCGAGGGGGTGAGTAAATTATCTGTTAAATTTTGTTCTGGAAGTGAACTTTCCCTTAAACCCCTTATTTACACTGTCTGTGGTGCATTACGGCTCCAACATGGCCACTCTAGTCAATGCTTGTGTTTATACCAGCTGCGTCGTGGCACATTTTAGAAGCGTCCTAGAAGTGGCTCTCTGTGTTGCTTCACTAAAGATACACGTCTACATCTCCATCGATTAAAAAATAATTTAAAAAAAAATTGTTTTAGTTGCATAACATTGGTTAAAGAGTTACTTCACCCCAAAATGAAAATTTTGTCATTAATCACTTACCCCCATGTCGTTCCAAACCCGTAAAAGCTTAGTTCATCTTCGAAACGCAATTTAAGATATTTTGGATGAAAACCGGGAGGCTTTTGACTGTCCCATTGACTGCCAGGTAAATACCACTGTCAAGACCCAGAAAAGTATGAAAGACATCGTCAAAATAGTCCATCTGCCATCACTGGTTCAATTTGAATTTTATGAAGCGACGAGAATACTTTTTGCATGCAAAGAAAAAAAAAAACGCTTTTATTCAACAATTCATCTCCTTCGCGTCAGCGTAGCGCCATTTTGGAGAGTATTCGCTGGACGCAAACTGCGTTCTGTGTCAGTCGCAGCACACGGATACATTTTCTACGTATATTAATGCTTTGATCTGAACGAAAACTGCGTATCCAGCAAACTTCCGAAGACAAACAAAGCTTTTACAGGTTTGGAACAACATGGGGGTAAGTGATTAATGACAAAATGTTCATTTTAGGGTGGAGTAATCCTTTAATGGAAACATTGTCAATTCGCAATTGTAATTTTTTTGTGTACTGAAATTCTGTACTGAAATTAGTTCACCTGTGAGTCTTCGGGTTTTTCGAGTCGTTCGTTCATCTTATGGGGCTGTCACGTGATGAACGAACGACTCGAACTTGAAAACTTGTCAGATAAGAGGTGAGGTGAGCTAATCATAGACTAAAGACTAAAGGTAAACAATGAATTCATCTTTTCTGTTTCTTATAGCATTATAGTTTTGTCTCGTTTGTAGTGTGATCAACGTTTGTGTCAGCAGTAGATGTGTTAGGGAAGTAACACGTAACATTTTAATTATATTTTACTACAATGAATGAAATGAATGAAATGACTCGAAAAAAGATTTGTTCATTTTGTTGAACGAGACTCAAAGGTCCGAGTCGGTAAAATGATCCGAACTTCCCATCACTACTACGAATCACGTCTAAGTTCATCGTCTGTGTACTCCGACTCAAAAAGTTAGAGAATGGGGAAAAACTCCATCTTTTTTTCTCCTACAACTTCAGAATCGTCCGACATCGTTGTACCTTTTTGTTTGTAATCAGCGTTTGACTTACTTGCACTTTCTTAGTCTTTGCCTGTTCGCTTTGTAAACACTGGGTCTGTAGTTCCGCCTACACTCTGCATGACCTTTCGACGTGATTCAATAGTACGTAGTGTCATGAACACGCATCCCAGAGCCTGTGCTACACAAGCTTTTGTGCCTAAAAAGTATACAAATTTGTATTTTCCGAACACAGGGATGAAACGTTTACAAAATGATCAACAACATAAAATGCAGTGAAAAAAAAAATTATGTAGGATTTATTTTAAAACAATTTTCACTCAGAAATATCTTTCTAACTATCTAATTAATGCATTGAATTAAACATATTTTGAAAGAATGAAATGGTATTTTCTTGTAAAACAAACTCCAGTAATCAGTTCTAATTTACAACTTAACAACGTAATTTTTTTAAATTATTTATTTAAAAAACGCTCCTTTTTAATTTTGAGTTAAAATAGGGTTAATATCCATTACATTTCATGTAAAAAAAATTGCACATTTGTACATGTGAATAACATTACCCTTAGTATTAAAATATAAATGATATGTATCTCAAAAAATATCAGTTAAAACTTTTCAATTAGTTAACATCTGCTCAGTGCACCTTTAAATTACTTCATTTTATATATACTGTCTGTCATAATACTACAAATATGCTGGCTCACGAAGAAATGCTTACAAAGTAAGTCACTTTGGATAAAAGCATCTGATCAAATGAATAAATGTAACACAGTTCTTGATTAATCAAGACGGTCATGAGTCTAAACCCTTTTTAACGCACAAATGTAAGCATGCACACGTACAAACACATACACAAACCTGCACGCAAGTGACTGCTGAATACTCAGGTCATCTCGGACACAGTCTTTGACTTTCTCTCTCTCTGTTCTTCTTTTCAACATTTCTGTCACTGTCTATGATGTATTCCACACACTCCTCATAAAGACATCACAATGATTTCTGCAAACACACAGGCCAAATGCATCATCAAAGAAAAAACCTTCTTTCTCATTCAAATTCATGAAATCTTGTTCAAACACATCCCTTCTGACAAACACAAGAAAACACAAAGGGATAAGGAGTCAGCATGCATACCAATGCTCTCGCAGAGAACGAGCCAGAGACATTAGCTATTCTCCATTCTCTCCGCCACTGTGATCGACCCTTTGATTTTCTCATGGGGCTCATTCTAAACGCTCAAATTGTTTATTGTTATTTCAAGCTCAATCTATGAGAGGCTCAATAAAAGCGAGTACGTTCTGATGCAAATGTTTACAACCTACATTAGTCGTTAATCATTTGACAAATGCTTCACAGAGTGCTCGAAACGATGCGACTTTGGAAACCAGGTTCCTAATTCGCCATATCTGTACAGGCTTTTAGTGAAATTCTGCTGACGGTCAAAGAGCAGTGCCATTTCACAGTGCTGAACATACATCTGAGGCCACATGGATCCAAATCTAAAAGGATTAATTTCTCTTCATAGCCTGTGAAATACTTGCACCAGCACTGCACATTCCCTCAGTCAACACTGTGATACTTCCAGAGCCCGGAGATTATTTTAAACCACTCACAGGGATGAGCTGATGCAGCTCTATATTCTCAACAAAATCTGCAAAAGATTTTAAAAACAGTCATTTGTGCATGGTTGGACAATAATTATATGATTTATGGAGGTCTTAAACAAGAATGCATGCGGTAATGGTCCTGCTCGACACAGTTGGACCAAAGCCCGACACTAACAAAATTGCTGCCATACGGTCACAAAATCTGTGCTGGTAACCAGTGGGATGATAAATGGCATCAGCAGACATCCTATATAGGACACATTTATGATTTAATTTATTTTTGGGGTAGACGAGTAAACAAATTTAGTTTTTTTCCCTCACGCTGATAGGAACTTGTAGATGGCTGTATCAAACCACTTACTTGCTGGCATCCGTTTTTGGACTCGCTGGCATGGACGCAGCATTATGTAAATGTAGGACCCAATGAAATCCGTTCGATTTTTTTCCCCAAATTCCATTTTATTTTTATTTTGTTTAAATTTCGTTTTTTCCGTTTTAATTTTTCTAGAGTGTTTTAATGGATAAATTAAAATAGTATCAATGAAAAAGCATGTCTAATTATTTGAAATGATAAAACTTACAAAATTTAAAAGCAATTTATTAAAGTTAAACAAAAATGACATTTTTAAGACCTATGAAATTGTTTTTTTTTTGTTTGTTTGTTTGTTTGTTTTGTTTTTTATGTTTTTCATTAATTTCTGGATTACATTTTAATGGTTTCATTACATTTTTATAATTAAAAGCATATCTAATTAACTGATTTTATGGAAAAAATAGTTTATTATTATTATTTTATTAATAATAATTTACCAGAAATATTTACATTTGTCTGCTAAATAAATTCTGGTAAATATATAAATCTATAAAATCTACAAAAATCTATCTATATATATTTTTATAATAAATTTATTATTAGTAGTAGTAGTAGTAGTGTCACGATTGCCAGCTGGAGTGCCTGTGATCGCCACTGGAGGGCACTCCTCCCCGGACTCTTGCCTTTGTTTCTTAGACTCCATTTCCCATGTGTCCCTTGCACCTCATGTGATCATGTCATGTGCCACCTTTGTCTGTGTGTCATGTCCTGATTGGTTCCTTGTTGATATGTGTCTTGTTCTCATTGGTTGGTTTTGTCATGTGTTCTCCTGGTCTTCTATATAAGCTGTTTGTTCAGTGTTCAAGTTTGCTGATTATTGTATCGCCATTTCCTAGTACCAGTGTTTATCTTTCCTAGTTTCCTAGTTTCCTAGTTTCCTAGTTTCCTAGTTTCCTAGTTCCCCTGTGTTTTTGACCCTGATTGTTTCCTAGTTTTATGATCATTCGCTGCCTGCCCTGACCCTTGCTTGTTTTTCGGACTACGCTTTTGGATTATTCTTTGATGATACTGTTTGCTGGTGTTCGACCCTGCCTGTCTTGACTACGTCTGAAAATAAAGCCTTGCGTTTGGATCCCCAACTCCGTTGTCCTGACCCCATCCGTTACAGAATAATCAGCCATACCCGGATCCAGCGGCTTTATTCAACAACCAGCTCAACCATGGACCCAGTCGACCAGCTACTTCATCTACGACAAGGATACCTATCCATTGAGGAATATGTTCACCAGTTTTGTGAGTTGTCATATGAAGTACCACTGTATGATGAAGTATTGTTTAAGGACTTGTTTCGTTTTGGACTTAATGAACCCACAAAATCACAATTACCCAGAGGGGAATTTATTGGTAGTCTGAGGGATATCATGGATTACACTCTTTGGTTATGTGGCTCTCCCTTCACTGTGGGTGAAGCTGATAACTTTGAAACCCCAAATAATTTTTTTTGGGGGGGGCAACATCGTCAAGCTCCGGCGGCAGCGAAGCTTGATCCATCATGGCCACCTTCATGTCCAGTGATTATGGTCGCCAACACACAACCACCTCACAAGATGGCAGTCAACCCTGAGATAATTCACAAGATGGCTGCCAACCCTGAGCCCGATCACAAAATGGCGGCTACAACAACACTCCATCATATCACTGCTGCCATCCCTGAGTCAAGTCAAGTTACAGCTGTTGTTCCTGTGTCAAGTCAAGATACGGCTGTTGTTCCTGTGTCAAGTCAAGTTACGGCTGTTGTTCCTGTGTCAAGTCAAGTTACGGCTGTTGTTCCTGTGTTAAGTCAAGTCACGGCTGTATCTCCTGAGTCAAGTAAAGTCACAACTGTCTCTCCAGTGCCAAGCAAAACTACAGCTGTCTCTTCCAAGTCAAGTCAAGATACAGCTGTTGTTCCAGGGTCAAGTCAAGTCAAAGCTGTCATTCCTGAGCCAAGTGTAGTCACAGCTGTTCTTCATGGGCCAAGTCAAGTTACTGCTGTTGTTCCCGAGTCAAGTCATGTCTCGTCTGACCGTCCAGAGCCACTGCACAAGATGGCCGCCACTCCAGAGCCTGTCGCCAAGATGGCCACCACGCCAGTGCCTGCCAAGCCTGCGCCCACTAACGCAACGTCTGCCAAGCCTGCGCCCGCTAACGCCACGTCTGCCAGGCCAGCTCCCGCTAACGTCACGTCAGCCGGGCCAATGCCCGCTCATGCTACGTCAGCCAAGCCACAGCCTGCTCAGGCCATCTCAGTCAAGCCACAGCCTGTTCACGTAACGTCAGCCGAGCCACAGCCTGTTCACGTCATGACTTCTGCTCCTGAGTCTGCACCCATCATGGCCACCCTTCCAGATGCGGTTCCTGAGTCAAGCCAAGATACAGCTTCACATCCTGTTTCAAGCCAAGACACAGTTTTACATCCTAAGTCAAGTCAAGACACTACAGCACCTCCTGAATCACGTCAAGCCGCAGCTGCTCCAGCAAAGTCAAGTCAAGTCGCAGCTGCTCCAGCAAAGTCAAGTCAAGCCGCAGCTGCTCCAACAAAGTCAAGCCAAGTTGCAGTTGTCCCAGCAAGGTCAAGTCAAATCGCAGCTGCTCCGGCAAGGTCAAGTCGAGTCATAGCTGTTCCTTCAAGTCCAGGTCAAGTCACAGCTGTTCCTTCCAAGCCAAGTCAAACCACAGTTGTTCCAGTAAAGCCAAGTCAAGTCACAGTCGTTCCTTCAAGGTCAAACAACGTCTCGCCCGAGCGTCCAGAGCCAAGTCACGTCTCGCCCGAGCGTCCAGAGCCAAGTCACGTCTCGCCCGAGCATCCAGAGCCAAGTCACGTCTCGCCCGAGCATCCAGAGCCAAGTCACGTCTCAGCCGCCCAACCTGATTTAAGATCAGTCGTTCGCCATCCTAGTCTGGCATCTAGCTTGGAGGATCCACCGCTGTCATCCGTACGTTCTGCGGACATCCCCAAGCCAACTCACCTCACGCTTCCTACCCACGAACTGACTCCCCTGTCCACGACACTTCCCATCCTGGGAGTTGCTCTCCTGTGTGTCTGGGCCGCGTACACCACCACCGAGTCTCCAGAGGTGGTGGCTCACGCTGCAGAACCTCTGGAGGCAGCCTTGTCTACTGCGGCTTCCTCCATGGCTACAGGGGTCGTCGCAGTTTTCCCAGAGGCGGCGGCTGAGGCCGCAGAACCTCATGAAATGGGGACGGCTGCATCTGCTCCTTGCACGGTGGTAGCGCCCTGTGACACATTCCCAGCCCATGAATTCTCTACCTGTCCCGTCACGGCTATGGAGGCCGTTCCTGAAATCCCTGTCCGCCCTGTCACGGCTATGGAGGCCGTTCCTGAAATCCCTGTCCGCCCTGTCATGGCTATGGAGGCCGTTCCTGAAATCCCTGTCCGCCCTGTCACGGCTATGGAGGCCGTTCCTGAAATCCCTGTCCGTCCTGTCTCGGCTATGGAGGCCGTCAATGAACTCTCTACTAGTCCTGTTACAGCCATGGAGGCCGCGTGTGAACCCTCCGCCTGCCCAGTCACAGCTAAGGAACCTATTAATGTGTTCCCAGAACGTCCGATATTGTCTCTACCGGTGTCCTGTGTTTCAGACTTGCCTGCTCTGTCGACTCTTCTCTGGTGGGCTCCTGCTCCGTCTGCTCTGCCTTGGTGGGCTCCTGCTCCGTCTGCTCTGCCTTGGTGGGCTCCTGCTTCGTCTGCGCCACCCTGGTGGGCTCCTGCTTCGTCTGCGCCACCCTGGTGGGCTCCTGCTTCGCCTGCTCTGCCCTGGTGGGCTCCAGCTCCGCCCGCTCCTCCCTGGAGGGCCCCTGCGCCTCCTGCTCAGCCCTGGTGGACCCCTGCGCCTCCTGTTCCGCCCTGGAGGGCTTCTGTGCCTCCTGCTCCACCCTGGTGGGCTCCTGTTCCATCTGCTCCGCCCTGGTGGGCTCATTCTCCGTCTGCTTCGCCCTGGTGGCCCTCGGCTCCTCCTGTCCTGCCAGCACCACCCTGGCTCCCTGCTCTGCCCTGGCTCCCTGCTTTGCCGGTCCTGCCTCAGTCCCCAGGTCTCACACTTCCACATGGACCTGGCCCTCCATCCCTCCCCCCATTCTGCCTCCACTCCGCCTCCCTGATGGACTCTTGTCTGTTCTTTTTTAGGAGCGTCTGGAAGCCGCTCCTTAAGGGGGGGGCTATGTCACGATTGCCAGCTGGAGTGCCTGTGATCGCCACTGGAGGGCACTCCTCCCCGGACTCTTGCCTTTGTTTCTTAGACTCCATTTCCCATGTGTCCCTTGCACCTCATGTGATCATGTCATGTGCCACCTTTGTCTGTGTGTCATGTCCTGATTGGTTCCTTGTTGATATGTGTCTTGTTCTCATTGGTTGGTTTTGTCATGTGTTCTCCTGGTCTTCTATATAAGCTGTTTGTTCAGTGTTCAAGTTTGCTGATTATTGTATCGCCATTTCCTAGTACCAGTGTTTATCTTTCCTGTTCCTAGTTTCCTAGTTTCCTAGTTTCCTAGTTCCCCTGTGTTTTTGACCCTGATTGTTTCCTAGTTTTATGATCATTCGCTGCCTGCCCTGACCCTTGCTTGTTTTTCGGACTACGCTTTTGGATTATTCTTTGATGATACTGTTTGCTGGTGTTCGACCCTGCCTGTCTTGACTACGTCTGAAAATAAAGCCTTGCGTTTGGATCCCCAACTCCGTTGTCCTGACCCCATCCGTTACAGAATAATCAGCCATACCCGGATCCAGCGGCTTTATTCAACAACCAGCTCAACCATGGACCCAGTCGACCAGCTACTTCATCTACGACAAGGATACCTATCCATTGAGGAATATGTTCACCAGTTTTGTGAGTTGTCATATGAAGTACCACTGTATGATGAAGTATTGTTTAAGGACTTGTTTCGTTTTGGACTTAATGAACCCACAAAATCACAATTACCCAGAGGGGAATTTATTGGTAGTCTGAGGGATATCATGGATTACACTCTTTGGTTATGTGGCTCTCCCTTCACTGTGGGTGAAGCTGATAACTTTGAAACCCCAAATAATTTTTTTTGGGGGGGGCAACATCGTCAAGCTCCGGCGGCAGCGAAGCTTGATCCATCATGGCCACCTTCATGTCCAGTGATTATGGTCGCCAACACACAACCACCTCACAAGATGGCAGTCAACCCTGAGATAATTCACAAGATGGCTGCCAACCCTGAGCCCGATCACAAAATGGCGGCTACAACAACACTCCATCATATCACTGCTGCCATCCCTGAGTCAAGTCAAGTTACAGCTGTTGTTCCTGTGTCAAGTCAAGATACGGCTGTTGTTCCTGTGTCAAGTCAAGTTACGGCTGTTGTTCCTGTGTCAAGTCAAGTTACGGCTGTTGTTCCTGTGTTAAGTCAAGTCACGGCTGTATCTCCTGAGTCAAGTAAAGTCACAACTGTCTCTCCAGTGCCAAGCAAAACTACAGCTGTCTCTTCCAAGTCAAGTCAAGATACAGCTGTTGTTCCAGGGTCAAGTCAAGTCAAAGCTGTCATTCCTGAGCCAAGTGTAGTCACAGCTGTTCTTCATGGGCCAAGTCAAGTTACTGCTGTTGTTCCCGAGTCAAGTCATGTCTCGTCTGACCGTCCAGAGCCACTGCACAAGATGGCCGCCACTCCAGAGCCTGTCGCCAAGATGGCCACCACGCCAGTGCCTGCCAAGCCTGCGCCCACTAACGCAACGTCTGCCAAGCCTGCGCCCGCTAACGCCACGTCTGCCAGGCCAGCTCCCGCTAACGTCACGTCAGCCGGGCCAATGCCCGCTCATGCTACGTCAGCCAAGCCACAGCCTGCTCAGGCCATCTCAGTCAAGCCACAGCCTGTTCACGTAACGTCAGCCGAGCCACAGCCTGTTCACGTCATGACTTCTGCTCCTGAGTCTGCACCCATCATGGCCACCCTTCCAGATGCGGTTCCTGAGTCAAGCCAAGATACAGCTTCACATCCTGTTTCAAGCCAAGACACAGTTTTACATCCTAAGTCAAGTCAAGACACTACAGCACCTCCTGAATCACGTCAAGCCGCAGCTGCTCCAGCAAAGTCAAGTCAAGTCGCAGCTGCTCCAGCAAAGTCAAGTCAAGCCGCAGCTGCTCCAACAAAGTCAAGCCAAGTTGCAGTTGTCCCAGCAAGGTCAAGTCAAATCGCAGCTGCTCCGGCAAGGTCAAGTCGAGTCATAGCTGTTCCTTCAAGTCCAGGTCAAGTCACAGCTGTTCCTTCCAAGCCAAGTCAAACCACAGTTGTTCCAGTAAAGCCAAGTCAAGTCACAGTCGTTCCTTCAAGGTCAAACAACGTCTCGCCCGAGCGTCCAGAGCCAAGTCACGTCTCGCCCGAGCGTCCAGAGCCAAGTCACGTCTCGCCCGAGCATCCAGAGCCAAGTCACGTCTCGCCCGAGCATCCAGAGCCAAGTCACGTCTCAGCCGCCCAACCTGATTTAAGATCAGTCGTTCGCCATCCTAGTCTGGCATCTAGCTTGGAGGATCCACCGCTGTCATCCGTACGTTCTGCGGACATCCCCAAGCCAACTCACCTCACGCTTCCTACCCACGAACTGACTCCCCTGTCCACGACACTTCCCATCCTGGGAGTTGCTCTCCTGTGTGTCTGGGCCGCGTACACCACCACCGAGTCTCCAGAGGTGGTGGCTCACGCTGCAGAACCTCTGGAGGCAGCCTTGTCTACTGCGGCTTCCTCCATGGCTACAGGGGTCGTCGCAGTTTTCCCAGAGGCGGCGGCTGAGGCCGCAGAACCTCATGAAATGGGGACGGCTGCATCTGCTCCTTGCACGGTGGTAGCGCCCTGTGACACATTCCCAGCCCATGAATTCTCTACCTGTCCCGTCACGGCTATGGAGGCCGTTCCTGAAATCCCTGTCCGCCCTGTCACGGCTATGGAGGCCGTTCCTGAAATCCCTGTCCGCCCTGTCATGGCTATGGAGGCCGTTCCTGAAATCCCTGTCCGCCCTGTCACGGCTATGGAGGCCGTTCCTGAAATCCCTGTCCGTCCTGTCTCGGCTATGGAGGCCGTCAATGAACTCTCTACTAGTCCTGTTACAGCCATGGAGGCCGCGTGTGAACCCTCCGCCTGCCCAGTCACAGCTAAGGAACCTATTAATGTGTTCCCAGAACGTCCGATATTGTCTCTACCGGTGTCCTGTGTTTCAGACTTGCCTGCTCTGTCGACTCTTCTCTGGTGGGCTCCTGCTCCGTCTGCTCTGCCTTGGTGGGCTCCTGCTCCGTCTGCTCTGCCTTGGTGGGCTCCTGCTTCGTCTGCGCCACCCTGGTGGGCTCCTGCTTCGTCTGCGCCACCCTGGTGGGCTCCTGCTTCGTCTGCACCGCCCTGGTGGGCTCCAGCTCCGCCCGCTCCTCCCTGGAGGGCCCCTGCGCCTCCTGCTCAGCCCTGGTGGACCCCTGCGCCTCCTGTTCCGCCCTGGAGGGCTTCTGTGCCTCCTGCTCCACCCTGGTGGGCTCCTGTTCCATCTGCTCCGCCCTGGTGGGCTCATTCTCCGTCTGCTTCGCCCTGGTGGCCCTCGGCTCCTCCTGTCCTGCCAGCACCACCCTGGCTCCCTGCTCTGCCCTGGCTCCCTGCTTTGCCGGTCCTGCCTCAGTCCCCAGGTCTCACACTTCCACATGGACCTGGCCCTCCATCCCTCCCCCCATTCTGCCTCCACTCCGCCTCCCTGATGGACTCTTGTCTGTTCTTTTTTAGGAGCGTCTGGAAGCCGCTCCTTAAGGGGGGGGCTATGTCACGATTGCCAGCTGGAGTGCCTGTGATCGCCACTGGAGGGCACTCCTCCCCGGACTCTTGCCTTTGTTTCTTAGACTCCATTTCCCATGTGTCCCTTGCACCTCATGTGATCATGTCATGTGCCACCTTTGTCTGTGTGTCATGTCCTGATTGGTTCCTTGTTGATATGTGTCTTGTTCTCATTGGTTGGTTTTGTCATGTGTTCTCCTGGTCTTCTATATAAGCTGTTTGTTCAGTGTTCAAGTTTGCTGATTATTGTATCGCCATTTCCTAGTACCAGTGTTTATCTTTCCGTGTTTCCTAGTTTCCTAGTTTCCTAGTTCCCCTGTGTTTTTGACCCTGATTGTTTCCTAGTTTTATGATCATTCGCTGCCTGCCCTGACCCTTGCTTGTTTTTCGGACTACGCTTTTGGATTATTCTTTGATGATACTGTTTGCTGGTGTTCGACCCTGCCTGTCTTGACTACGTCTGAAAATAAAGCCTTGCGTTTGGATCCCCAACTCCGTTGTCCTGACCCCATCCGTTACAAATAGTAACACTCCCAATAAATTAAGTAATATATTTCTGTCACAATTTCTTCAAGTTAAATCGAACTTTAATTTTGATGGGTTGCTGTGAAAACTTTAAGTTTCTGTTTCTGATTTTCTCAAAAGAAAAAGTACTCATGAAGTGACTCTCAGAGCTGTTCTAGAATTATGTTTATGTGTTTATATACTGATATATTGAGGCGGCAGAGGCTGAAAACAACATTTGTAGTAAATGAAAACGCATGTCTGCATCATTCATTAATGCAGAGATGTGCAGAACATGCAGGATTCATATTTAAATAGTAGTTTTGTGACTGTTTTAATAGCTGAAATTTAAAAAATATCAATCGAAAGCATGTCTAATTAATTGAAATCATGAAACTTACATAATCTAACAGCAATTTATTCAAAGTTAAACAAAAAGACATTTTTAAGGCCTGTGAAATACATTATTTTTTAATTCAGCTTTACTTTTTTGCAAATTATGTGTTTTCCAATCATTTTTTTGGATTCCATTTTAATATTTTCATTCATTTTAATAATCAAAAACATCTTTAATTAATAGATTTTATTTAAAAAAAAAAAACAGAATTTATTTTATTTTTTTTAGAAATACTGTGTTATGTATTTACATTTTTTCTGGTAAATAAATTCTGTTAATTTTTTTTTTAATTCACTTTATTTTTAGCAAATTAGTATTTATAGCAAATTTGTAGTTTTCCATTAATTTTTTTGGATTCAATTTTAATGGTTTCATTATTTTTTAATAATTAAAAGCATCTCAAATTAATTTATTTAATAAATATTTTTTATTTTATTTATTTATTTATTTTTTCAGAAATACTGTGTTATGTATTTACATTTTTCTGGTAAATAAATTCTGGTAAATATTCCTTAAAAAAAATTTCTGTTTCTGTTTGTATATGATATGAAAAACGCTTATGAATTGAATCTCAGAGCAGTTCTAGGGATAACGTTTATGTGTTATATCAAAATGGAGGGTGCCATGTGACAGACCCGCTCCATGTAAATTAAATTACCTTTTATTATATCACTGATATGGAGATTTGCTTATAAAGTTATATATTTTTAAATTGCAATATTAATTACTTGATATTTAAAGCTTTTAATGATGGAACACTAATTAAGTGTCTAATAAAATATGGGTTACATAAATAAAGCATGCAGTATTCAGCTGGTCATTTGATCTAAAAATGGCGGCTACCTTGGGAGAGACCCACTCCATGTAAATTAAAACAGCTTTAATTATGCCACTGACATATTTTTTTTAGTTAATTCACTTCCAGGTTTTTTTTTTTGTTTTTTTTTTAAGAAAAAATATTTATTTACCATTTATAACTTGTGTAACAGGAGGCGCTTCAGTTGTAACTAACATTAACAGCTAACATGTTTTTATCAAAATGTGGACCTTTTTGAAATCTCAGAAGTTACGGAAATTAAAAAGTATAACCAGAAATGCATTAGGACCATTGCGTTTGTTAGATTGTTATTGTTTGCATCTCTCAGAATATGTATAATTAATTTAGAGTCACTGAAAATTGGAAAATGAAAAGTCTAGTTTCTTTCTCTATCATTCAGTATCTATTTTTAGTTCATACTTTGCCCATAATCTGTGAAAAAAAGCACTTGCTGTACCCTGTCGAGCAATGTTGACGTGAACATTAGTGAAAAGCTAAAGAATGTCAATGTATCCATTACAGCTCACTGTTATGCAAACTAACCCCATCATCACCGCATGTCTCCAGCGACTTGCACTTGTTTATATGCCAATCATAACATTCAAATGACAGATGGCAGTTAGGTGCACATATTTTCAAGAGCACATAGGGACAGTCTCCTGTAGCTCCAGCCTGATATACAACGTCCTACCAAATCCATGTGTACGTGTAAGGGTGTGAGTTTATCTAATAAAACGATTCATTGCTCCAACGCACATCCATCTTAAAGACAGATCACTGTGTGTTCAAGACGACAGAACATCTGTAAACCAGCAATATCGGATAAACTTTGACAAATGTATCCGATAAAGAGGGTCCACACATTGTGGGGTTGAAACCAAGTCCCCCCAGGGACAGAACTGATGAAATACCTGTGGAATCAATATAAGGTTACATCTGGGGCTAAAGTACTCTTTCATTCTGCTCTATACACAAGTACAAAGAAAAAAATGACCCACATTAAGAGTAGATCTATAGAGTAAACTTAAATGTAGATCATTTCATCGTCTGGTTTATTTATGGATGTCCATATAAACTATTATTTAAACTATTACTCCATTTCACAATCCATCCCACAGAAGCAATATGCCAAGCTTTCTGTTTCAACTGAAGTCCCATCATTTGGAGAGGAACATCAAATCAGTCTCGGGTAGGAAAGAGGATTAATGTAGGTTGTTAAAACTGCTTTGGGGATTTACCGTGATGGCAAAGTCAGACAGCAGCAATCATCAGACACTACTTTGACTACAGGACGCTTTATCTCAATAACACGCAGAGGAGAACCAGTGATCAAATCTCTCAAATCTCATTTCGGTGATGATGATGCTGATGGTTTAATATGAAATGAGGAATGCATGCATTGTTAGTTTACTTTCAAGATGACCTCCCAACTTCTTATGCAAAGAAAGGTCAAATCATCACAAACAGAACAACTAACTGACATGCTTTATGTTTTCATAACATTTTTTTTAAAGTTTTAGCCCTTATACAGACAAAACAGATTATTATAGTAGCTGTATCTATGACAATGCTGATAATTTAATTAAATATGCAGACTGTTCTACATGGATATGCAGATACGACATAAATTGAATGCATTTAGAGTTCATCAAACATAAGATAGACGGTCTATTTTTGAAAGTGGGTGACAACAAAGACCCCCTACGCTGAAAACTGAAAGTTTATGAATTATCAATAACTGCAGGTGACAATGAACGAGTCGTGAGTGACAATCACTTACCAATTCGTATGACCTGCTGCTCACTAAGGTAAAACTTTGACATCAAGTAAAAAAGGAAAAATAACAGTCTTCTGCGCTTCTCCATGGCTCTGTAATCAAAAAAGGTAAAAATGAAAAACTTCATGTCATAAAACTGGATTTAAGGAACCATAGCGCGCCCTCATCAACTTCAATTCACCTCCCATCGCGCGCAATGCAAACAGCTCCTCGAAAAAAGCCAGTTACTGCCTCAAAAACAATACGTTATCATCCTTTCCCTGTAAATCCACGACGTAACGTACTCTTCAAGATATTTCAGGTAGGATTTTGTGCCGATATCCTTTGTTCATCGCTTCAAATACTTGAGGCACCCCGCGCACCGCGAGGATAGTAAAGAGCGCGTTCCTCTCACAGACTCATGATCCAGACGCAGGATTAAAGCAAAATCTCCTAAGCGTTTGGCTTTCTTCAAGACGTTCTCTTCATTTTTAAGTTCACACAGACTGAAGATAAGTTTGCAGGGTTTTTAATTGTTTTTAGTGTATTTTTCTATTTCTATTTTTCTATTCAAACTAGCCACATATTCAGTGAGATGTCACAATCCGTTTGAGGCTAACTGAGCCGAATGCTGGCATAGTAAATTAGATAATTCCAAGTAATTAGTTCATGTTCAAAATATATGTGCGCACGGGACAGTCCACAGAAATACTGACGATGTGATGTTCGCACGAAATGTTCTTTTGAACCGATTGACTCGGTTGAAATGATTCGCAGCGCTTTGTAGATAACTCTCTTCCAAATGATAACTTTGTTTAGCAGTAATACTGTGAAAGATTAAATACATATTGTTAATATGATAAAATATCATATAATAAAATAGAGCGAAAGGCAGCAGTTATCAAAAATCAGACATAATAATTCTTGAAACACTTTTAAGTGATGACTCGGCTTCATGGGAACGAGCCGATTCCGTAAATTGAATCGGACCTACCAACGCCACAGTGAATTAAAAAACTCGTTTTTGCCAAATGGTGGAACACAACGCCGCCTGTAGGATACATATTATAACAGCAAAGGGAGAAGCAGAAGATAAAAAAAATTCACCCAAAAATGACAATTTTATCATTAATTACTCACTCTCATGTTGTTTCGAACCCGTAAAACCTTCGTTCATCTTCGGAACACAAATTAAGATATTTTAGATAAAATCCAACAGCTTTCCGACCCTGCATAAACAGCATCATCCAGAGTTCAAGGCCCAGAAAGGTAGAGGATATTGTTAAAATAGTCCATGTGACATCAGTGGTTCAACTGTAATTTTACGAAGCTACGAGAATACTTTTTACTCCATAATAGTACTCGGGTGACACAGAGGTGAAGGATTACTGAATAAAGTTATCTTTCTTTTCTTTGTGTACAAAAAGTATTCTCTTAGCTTCGTAAAATTCTGGTTGAACCACTGATGTCACATGGACTATTTACTTAATTTCTTTGCCCTGACTATGGTAGGAACCTTGCTGTCTATACAGTCTATCTACTTAATTTGTGTTCCAAAGATGAACGAAGGTCTTACGTGTTTGGAACAACAGTAATTAATGTGATGTAATTAATGACAGAATTTTCATTTTTGCGTGAGCTATTCCTTTAACATGATGCAAAGTCATCAGTTGTAGCACATATTGAATTATTCATTCAGGTTTATTTTCCTTATTTATAAGTGAATTTAAAAAGACAATCCATACTGTTACCAACTCAACAATTTTTACAATTCCCTAATGCATGCATTTGCATAAGAGTCTAGGCTGGCTGAGCTGAACAGTGTGTCCAAACTGATGCCACTGTGGCTGGAGGTCTCAGCGATGCTTGTTTCTTCTCCTGCCCTGTCGAGGGGCCCAGAACAGCACTGCAACAACCCGGCTGTCCATAGCAAACATGAGGCCAGCCAGCCTACAACAGAGCCTCCCCCATGTGGAACGAAAATGGAGCTCAGACCACGACCGGCATGGAAGATGCTGAGTGCCGTCCAGGACACAGGGATGAGAGTGGTGATTGAAGCGAGCAGGTGCAAACAGGCTGCTCCAATCAGGCAGCGATTGGCACTGTCGGGACGGCTGCACTGAATGGTCATGAGTGAAGTGATCCATGCAGCCGCAGCCAGAACCAAAGAGAGAGTTACAAAGTAACGAGCTGACCACGGGGCTGGATCTAAATAGGCTTTGCATGTTAATGAACTGGCATCATGGTTAAAAGAACATTTAGTCCAAAGTCCTTCATATTCTGCCCATGATTCAGAGCGTACAGTGACTATCCACCTCAGTGACCCTGTGATCACGGCTACACCGAGAAAGCCGAAAAAAGCACAAATCAAAGCTAGTATATCAACACAGGATTCTTCCTCTCCTCAGTCTGATGAATGTTTCATGTGTTTGATTCAACAGCTCATCCATGATTTCTTCTTAAAGCTCTTTTCAACCCTCTGTTGGTGGTGTCTGCAAGTGGTAAAGCTAATATTGATGATCAACTGTGGCTGGTTGGAGAGAAGTAAAGAGGAATTTCAGTTTCAATCCTGGAGCATTTCAAATAATGCATGGTCGCATCTTCACCTGAGTGCATCTATTGACACATTTATGATTTATTATTCATTAAAATTGACTAGTCAGCAAGCTGAAGTGTGTGGAAAAAATAGAAATGTTTTAAGAGGTGAAAAAAAAAAAAAAAAAAAAAATTCACAATCCATAAAGCAGATCGACCACAACAAATCATTTCGTAACCCATAACTAAGCAGTTCAATGATCAGGAAGTTCAACTACCCAGTCAGAACAATACAATTCCAGCGCATTTAATAGATTAGCTTATTAAATAGCATTTAAAACTTACTGTACTTACCTGGCGGTGCATATTATTTCTTCAAGAACAGGACTTATAAGGAAGTGTTAGAAAAGTTTTTCAAGGGCTTACATTTCCAAAATTGATGTTATTATGCGAGACAATGTCCCTTAGTTTGTTGTTTTGGTAACATTCTTCCCTCAGGCTCTCATGGTGTGACAGCTACCTGAAATAGAAATGTGATGTGCTTTTTAGCAAATAGCACATCTTATTTATTTTTCCTTTAATGGTACATATGAGTGTTGTATTTACAGTAAACAAGGTAAATTGTGGTTCATTTTCTAAATCAAAATTGGTTTCTCGACAGCAGAGCAAAAAATGTTCTGGTACACTTGGTTTAAATTGCTGTCCAAATGAATCCATATGAACATGAAAAAATGATCAAAATCTATAAGAGTAAATATCATAAATAGTCACAGTAAATGTCTATAAAGTTGAGAAAACATCTTGTTTTATAAATCTAACGACCAAACTAATATGGGTCTTACATAGGTATACAACTACTGTTGTATTTACATCAAATAGGGTCTTAAATGTAGGTATTATATAAAACAAGTATGTACACAATATATGCATTGTATACAATTATTAATTTAAATATTATTATATAGTAGATAATTAGCCTAATAGTAGGAATTAAAATTAAGTGGATCCCTGAAATGTATACATTTTAATACTAGCCTAAGAAAATGTGAAACACTGAGCATATTATGCTAAAAACAGAACAGCTGATGATTCAAACAGTTCTTGATATAATAATGTATCAAGAGCAGGAACTACTAATGGCAACTAACGTTACTTTGCTTAAAAACGCTTTTGCCTCATACAAGGACAAAAACAACCCGCAGGAGAGGACTGGAGAAGAGGAAATGCTGGCACGGGTTGAGTGCCCATTAAATATGACTCACTTGTATCATTTCTGCGGGTGGAAAATGAAGAAAAGATATTGTAGTCCTTCTATTTTGTGTTCGGGAAGGTCATTACGGATGTATTTTCATGAGGGGAAAAAGCGGCGGTTTGTCGTCAGGTAGTTGGTGTAGCGCTTCACCGCCATCTTGAGGTTATACTTGATAGGACAAGAACATTTTCAGAAACATTCCAGTGTGGTGTCAAAATCTGAGTGGGATTACCATTCCCCTGTTTCTCCCTATGATGATTAGAATTTGAAGTTGGGGTGGGTTTTAGTGATAGGGACCAGTGAGGTAGCAGTATCCGCACTGAATAAACCAATCAGAACAGGGGAGTACATTTTTTGGCCTTAAACAGCTAGTCTAACTGTCATGACATTTTCAAGGAACGTTGCCGTGCCAGAGATTTTCTTACTAAGGCTGGGAAAAAAGAATCGATTCCTCGATTCCGAGGCGTTGGGAATTGAGAGTCAATTCCAAAAGTTGGAAACGATCCCACCAACAAGAATCGACTCCCCATTCAGAGCCGTTATCAGTACAGCAAAGCTTATCTATGGGCGCCTCTCAAACGAAAGGCTGCCTCATACGAAGGCCGCATATCTCGTTTAATGAACCAGTTCAAAAACCAGTTCTGGTTATTTTGATTGTGTACAGTTTGTTAATTTTGTGCAAAGCATATACTGTTGAAGTTAACATCACTGAGCTAAACTGTGCACGTCTTGTTCCATTCATGCAATAAACGCATGTCTAATTTAATGGGCAATGCAGCAAAATGACAATTTAAATGCAGAAATGTATCATAATTTTTTTTAAAAATAAAGCTTCATATTGTGATAAGGCTACTTTCTACGACCTTTATCCTACAGTCATGGCGAAATTAGGTTCCTCCAATCTAAAAAAAACAAGAATCAAAAATATCAGTGAGGAATCGATTCTTGGAATCGAATCCTATCGATTCCAGAACCAGGAATCGGAATTGATTCCAAAAATTTTCAACTTTACAGTAGATAATAATGATGTCCTTTTGCATACAGTATTTTGAGTAATTGTAATTTAGTTTAGTTTACAGTATTATTAATCCTCTGGCTGCTACTGCTAAGACTTGCTAGCACTTAACAAAGTAAACAAAGACAAAACTACAGTAGCCGATTTACAGATGAAACTGACCTACACTTGAAGTCCTGGTCAATAGTTTTGCCTCTCAGATCCATTCCAGTCTCGAGTCTCTCGCATTGATTACTCTGATAGAAACCGCTTGGCGGAGATGCCGAGCACGCGCGAGCCGAATCGCCTTGCCAGTACAGACCAGTGTTGTAGTCGAGTCACCAACTGTCGAGTCCGAGTCGAGTCTCGAGTCCCAGTGTTCGAGTCCGAGTCCAAGTCCGAGTCACCAAAGAAGAGTCCGAGTCGAGTCCAAGTCGAGTCACCATTACCAGAGTTCGAGTCCGAGTCGAGTCTCAAGTCCCCAGTGTTCGAGTCCGAGTCGAGTCTCGAGTCCCGTATTCGAGTCTGAGAGTGCCTACATGTCTCCACTCTGGGACCTTCAAAAAACTGATAAAATGTATTAAAGAGGTTCTACATTAAACAAAAATGACACCACTGTCACAATTGCAAAGGGAGTTTATTTACTGATTTGACATATACACTTTGCAACACACTTTGCAACTTTACGACGGCATCAAAAGCATGTGTTTACTTCCATTGTTGTGAACTTGTGATTGAGAACTAGCGTAGAAAATTTACAAATTGCTTGTTTAATCATGCTGCATTTTCATGTTGCATTTTAAAAGCATCAGATTTGAAAGCATGGTACTGCTCAATCTTGCACGGTGAGGCCTCATCAAAACTTTTTCACATTTACACCTCTATGTGTCTGGTGCATAAAAACATGGATTGATAATTGCAATAATTTGACCATAAAAAGCTGGAAAAAAATTTATTGGAAATAAAAAATAATTCTGTCACTAGGGGGCGCTGAAATATTAGTTTGCCTAGTAACTGCTGTATACAAATCAGCATTAACGCTGTTTTGTCAGACAAGAAATGAACATGCAACACGTTTCTGAGGACAGTCTGTTCCCTTCAGATACATTCATCTATAGACATCCGTGCAGCGTTTTGACTTTGAAACGGGCAGTGCACATATTTATTCAATGACATCATTGCCTTTTTGAAGATTTATCCAACCCGATCGTCTTTCCGTCCCCAACTGTAAGACCTCTTAAAATTATAATCAAGACTTTTCTTTTACTATTTTAAATATGTATAACTTTTTATGGCCTTACATTTTATACAAAACTGCGAGTCACCGTTAACCCCCCCCCCCCCCCCCCCGCGACCGATCACGTGACCGATCGTGCGCTGGTTAACTGGAATTTAAACAAAAATATCAGCAATATTCTAATATACAGAGATGGTGAAACAAATTTCCATGACTTTTCCAATACTTTGTGGGTTAATTTAATTTTCCAAAACTTTTCCAGGCCTGGAAATTGCCATTTTAAAATTCCATGACTTTTCCAGGTTTTTCATGACCGTACGAACCCTGTGTATTACAGAAATACACTCAGCGAAAAAAAGAAACCTGCATTTTACAGGACACTGTATTTTAAAGATACTTAAAACGTAAAAATCAATACGATATGCAGAGAGAGAGAGAGAGACTGTTTAATCTGACACAGTGACTATCGCAACAGACAAATATCGCAAAAAATCTGATCTGGCACAGTGACTAACGTTAAGTTATCAACAGACAAAAAAAATGCTGTAATCTGAACCAGACATACATTAACCCTAGCTTCTTCTGTTTGTTATCATATATGCATTAGTCAATAATATTTTTTTGAAAAAAGCTAACGTTAGGCAATGGAAAGCTTTTTACTTACTTTTCTGGGTGCATCCGTGACAGGTGTCTGTTAAAGTTTGAGGTTGTCCCAGTCTTTTCCTCAATTGTGCGATTACACACACAACATTTAGCGCTGCTCTTTCCAGCATTAGAAGCAAAATTCGCGTAGGCGAACTTCACGATCCGGGGCACGTCTTTCTGCATTTTACAAATGTGAACATTTAGCCCGCGAATCATGCATCATGCATTGCACGAGCGTAAAAGTGAGTGACGTCAGTGAGTGTGTTGTCAAGCAAAGAGAGCGAGAGGTAGCAGTGTCTGTGAAGGGAGATCGCGGCCGGTCTTGGGCACGAAACAGGAAAAGTGTAACACCTTATATAATTTTTTTATAACATATTTAGTCAAAAACAAAGTGATGAATGCTCAAGTCCGATTGTATATATCCTCGAGTCCGAGTCCAAGTACGAGTCATCAATCCGTGAGTCCAAGTCGAGTCACAAGTCCAGAGAGTGGATTCTCGAGTCGGACTCGAGTCCAAAGAATAGTGACTCGAGTCGGACTCGAGTCCGAGTCCAGGACTCGAGTACTCCATCACTGGTACAGACTAACCGATTCATGATTTAGAGATTCGTAATCGAACGGTGATCCACCAAATGCATATTAAAACTAACGAGCCTGGTTTGAAAATGTAAGAAGTAGAAAGTACAGATATTTGTGTAAAAATGTAAGGAGTAAAAGTAAAAAAGTAGTCAGAGAAATAAATAGTGAAGTGTACTGATACCAGAAAAATCTACTTTAAGTATAGTAACAAAGTATTTGTACTTAGTTACTTACCATCTCTGGACTCAGTGTGCAAGGACCTTAAGGTTTCAGCACAACACTTACCATTACATGAATTGAGAAGTATTTTCAGTTTGTTTTGTATCGTTCAGAGTCATACGGATATATCGCCCTCTGAAGGGCACTTCGGAGTGAAAACAATCATGGCCGCCATATTGAAGGGTCATTCCAAACCAAAGTGCTCAAAACTGGCCACTTCAAAGGGCCTTTCGGAATGAAGGATTTCGAAGGGTACAACTAATGGACACTTTGGGCCCCCATGATCCTTTGCACTGATTCTTTCCATGACGACGGCGCCTCCGTGTGGTCACGGGATGATGACACAGAAGGGCACTTCAAGAAACAGTTGTCTGGTCCCCTACACCCTTTAAAGCTCTCACTCTGGAGGGTAAACCCTTTGAAGGGATTAGGGCATAGGGATGAGAATGGAACGCAGGCTTAATCTGCTGAACTTATTTTTAATAAGACAAACCACTGTGTTCAAAAATCACACCAAACTTTATTTAAAACACAGCAAACGGGTGCTGCGTTGACAAAGAACAGACCACGTACAAAGTTATTTGGATATAACTGCAAATATAAATTAGGAAAATTTATTTTAGGTTAATAATTATTTCCACAGTATGAACATACACAGTTTTAAAAAGGCCGAGGGTAAAAGCAAGGAGTTTTTACACTTTTGTCTTAAAACAGTCAGTTCCACTAAAAGGGATCCATGGCTGAAGGTGCAGTAATTGTTTTGTTTTTGTTTTTTTTTCACGTGGAAGGGCATCTCTTATGCTTAAAATACATGTGCAGGGGCAGTAACGTGCGTCTTTATCTTTCCCATAGTACAAAATACAATAAAAAGACCCAAACTCTTCAAAAATCTCATTCTCACCAAGACAAATTCAGTATGAACAGGAGAAATCTGCTACATTTATTACTCTGTAGGGGTGTTTTGATTTAAAATACATTATTTATGCACCTAAATGTTTGGCTGATGAGCTCACAAGCAGACCAAAGCTCACTGAGCGAGGATTACGGGTAGTTTGATTTCTAAAAACTAAAAAACGAATTACATTATTGCAGTTCTTTCTTCAGTATTCAAGTAGAACATAATTTCTGTGTGTGCATGTGTTCGGTGAACAGTGATTGTTAATACTGTGTTGCTGGTGACCTATGAACAAAAGGGAAGAAAGACAGCTAGCAAGGAACTGTTGGAATTGTAACAGGAATGGCATTAAACGGCTAGCTTAACGCGTGGCATTTTCAGGGAATGTTGCCATGCTCGACAAAAATCACCTGCTTGTAGCCATTACGAAGAACTAGCGAGGTTATACGAAGCGTCAAGTCACAAATCCCTGAATAAAAAGGAGTATACGAAGCACAACTGAACAGATCAACCACGATCTTGTGTTTGAAACAAAACGGCAACAAAAATACAGCAAGATCAACTGAAAGAACTGAATGTAGCTGCCTTTCTGTCAGTATGAAGCCTCTATAAATACATTGGCTGTACAGTTGGCATCTTTAAATGTTCCTTGTGATTTCTGGACTTAAATGGCAGGAAGTCTGCATTGATATTGTTTTTTTTTTTTTACGGTGCAAGTTCTTCAGTTCTGGCTTTCAGTAGGATTGTCAGTGCATTGTGTCCGTGAAGGCTTGGACTCAGTAGGTTTCTGCCTTATTCTCACACGAGTCTATAAAACAAAACATCCCAGCTTGCACATTCCCTCTCCGCTCAGAAGATGTCACTGTTGCAGCTGTTTTTAAAATCGTCCCTGCGAACCCAAATAACCTCACAGTCTCTCTCAGCAGCGACACCCTCCACTGCGCACTGCTTTCTCAGGAGGGTCAGCTTCAAGGGGGCGTGGGATTTCTGAGCTTTGTCGTCCGCAAGTCCATTGAGACCTTTGTCTTCGTCTCCTTCCACTGAAAGGGCCTCTAAAGACTCCTCCAGACTTGGATCAGAGGAAGGGCTCCGGACGGATTGGCAGTACTCATCGTCGTCGCTGAGGATGTCCGTCTCCTTCACGTCGTCCTGGTTTTCATAGTGCTGCAGGTCAAACTGATCCTCCACCCAACGGTCCGTGTCTCGGATGGGCTGCTGGATGGGTTTCTGGAGCGAAGACAGCGGGGGCTCGGTCGGGGTGATGGGCGAGAGGTCCTGGGACGAGCCATCGTCAAAAACCACACTTGTGTCTATGGTGAAACGATTACGGATCAACTTCTGGCGGCCAAGGGTTCGGGATGGGGCTGAAGCTAGAAGAGGAGGAGGAGGAGGAGGAGGAGGAGGAGGAGGAGGAGGAGAATTTAGCACACAGTTTTCTTTATTTAGGAACAAAAGCAGTAAAATTGTCTGGTGGACATTAGGAATTAAATGTTGCGTAATAATCAGCTCGCCCTAAAGCCAAAAAAACAAAAAAACAAAACTGCGGCGTTAATCGTGTTAACGAGAGTAAGATGGAAAGCGACTTAGCAAGCATATAAGGAGAGCAGCAGAGAGAAGGGAATTGTTGCAGAAAAAAGTAATCAGTGTTCAATTTGTGTCAGACGTCCTCAACATACCCGCTCTGTTCATTGTGGGTCGTGAACCCTTTAGCGCACAAAGCCGCTTCCCTCCGAAGGGAATGTACTGCTGATTTGGAGGTAAACTCTCAGTCTTCATTAACTGACGGCGTTGTTTGTCCCTCAGGATAGAATGAACCGTCTTCAAGAAGTCTTTTTTATTCTCTGGAGAGCTGAAAAGAAAAAGCACAATTTTTTTGAGAAACATAGAAATGTATTGTTTTACAGTGGTTCCAAAAAGTATTGGCACCAAAAAATTAAAATTCTGTCATTAATTACTCGCCCTCATGTCGTTCCAAACCCATAGGACTTCCGTTCATCTTCGGAACACAAATTAAGATATTTTTCATCAGGGTTCATTTTTGAAATTCAAGGCCTGGAAAACCCTTGAAAATAGCAATATTCCTGAAGAGGTACTTGAAAAGTGCTTGAATTATTGAAAGACAGTGTATCTACATATTTTTCACGCAAAATTCACGCAATTCAGAAAACGTCATATCAGAAAACAATCAAGCTGAGCAAGTAGTAGTACTTACATTTTCATGTAATCATGGCTGAAGATGCGAAAAGAGAAACTTGTGACTTCAATCATTCATTTCAAATGATTCATTAGCAAAAACCAGATCCAATTAAATGCGCCATTCATTTTTGAATTTCAACAGTTGCTTGTAACGATTTTAAAAAGTACGTAGTGATGGGTGAAACTGAGCTTTTCGAAACTCAGAATCAGTTAAACCTGGGGTGAGGAACGTTGATTCTGGAGGGCCGGTGTTCCTTCAGAGTTTAGCTCCAACCCTAATCAAACACACCTGAACAAGCTAATCAAGGTATTCAGGATACAGGTTGGTATTTATTTATTTTTTTTTTTCAGGGTCGGAGCTAAACTCTGTAGGGACACCGGCCCTCCAGGATAAATGTTCCCCACCCCTGAGTTAAGCCATTCTGTCTCAAAATGATTCACTGTTTCGAAAGGCTCCAATCGCGTTGCGTATCGCAAATCATTTGTTTCAGACCAGGACTTTGAATCGCATATCAGAAATCATTTGATTTAAATTTAAACTTCGCGGATTGCAAATCATTTGATTCAGATCTGATCTTCGGAGCCGGTTCACAAATCTTTTGCTTTAGAATGGAACCTTGAAGTGCGAATCGCAAATCATTTGATTCAGATTGGAACTTCGAGCAGGTTTGCACATTTTTTGCTGTAGATCGGAACTTCGGAGCACGAATCACAAATCATTTGATTAAGATTGAAACTTCAGGGTGGGTTCCCGATCTTTTGGTTTAGATTGGATCTCAGTAGCATGGATTATGAATCATTTGATTCAGATCGGAACGGGTTCGCAAATTTTTTGCTGTAGATTGGAACTTTGGAGCATGAATCGCGAATCATTTGATTTAGATCGAAACTTCAGGGCGGGTTCGCAAATCTTTTGGTTTAGATCAGATCAGATCTTCACAGCACGGATTGCGAATCATTTGATTCAGATCGGGACTTCGGTGCGGGTTTGCAAATCATTTTTTCATATCAGGATTTCAGAGAGATTCCACAAATCTTTTTTTCAGATTTTTTTTTTAAACAGTAGAAAACAAACCATTAAGGCAGTACAGTTATTAACAAAACAAAGAAAAAAAAATTATACACAAATACGAATCACTTAAAAAATAACCGTGGTTTTACTATAGTAAAAGCATAGTATACTTTCTAATACTTTCATAGTAATACTTAGCACATGCTTCACTTCATTTTGCCATTTTTATAAGTATATTTTTATCTATTTCTCTTTATTTAGAATTTAATAGAAGACATAAGTGAGATTTCTGATTGAAATTCTTGAAAAATCAAAAAAAGTAGTGCTTGAAAAGTCCTAGAATTACAGTATCTGTGCAAACCCTGTTTGATGAAATCCAAGAGCTTTTTGACTATGCATAGACAACAATGCAACTGAAAAAGGACATATTTAAAATATTTCATCGTCATTTTTGTTTTCTTTGTGCACAAAAAGAGTTCTTGTAGCTTTATAACATTACGGTTGAACCACTAATGTCACATGGACTATTTTAACAATATCCTTACTACCTTTCTGGGCCTTGAACGTTTCAGTTGCATTGCTGTCTATCCAGAGACAAAAAGCTCATGGATTTCAAATATCTTAATTTGTGTTCCAAAGATGTGTTCTTACAGGTTTGGAACGACATGAGGGTGAGTAATTAATGACAGAATTTTTGGGTGAGCAATTCCATTAAATGCATTGGCTTACATGTTTCAATCTAGACAAAAATAGTACATTATTTCTCTTGGAAAACACATTTTTAGTTAAAGGACTAGAGCTAGAGAGATTGTTAAGTTTATTCTTGAGTAATTATGATCTTTGATCTATCGTTCAGTTGTCAGGTCAGATGCGTGGCATTCTGAACCTCATCTCACCTGCAGCAGATGTGGAAGGTCCTCTCGGGTCTCCCTTCAGATTCTGACCTCATGTGAACAATCTCACACATTGCAGACCCCTCTGAATCTGAAATGAAAGAAACGCCAGGTTAACACAAGGACTGTGGGAAACCCTGTAAAGTACAAAACCTCCGAGATCAGCACTGGGTTAATGAACCTCATGGAAGACACAGACCCTGGGACAGTGAACCAAAATGCAGACCCAAAGTTCCTGTAGGATGACCTTTTGACCCCCAACCATCAATAGGGAATAGCAACATTCTGGCCTGAACCCATAATAAGCTCCACTGAGCCAAAAGCAATCTTTACTACGCTCATCAAGTGTCATGGGATGTAAAATACATTACTTGCATTGTCAAAGTGAATCTAAAGCAATAGGTCTGTGGGAAAAGAATGAAACTAGTTGACCAATACTTACTAGGGAGGTTGCGAACTTGGAGTGTGTCTGTAGAGATCATGTGTCTGAAACGAAAAGGGTCTCTCTCATCAAGGATTGATGCTCTGTGAGATCCACCCTGAGACAAAATAACAGCAAAAATAGACTTAAAATACATCTTTAATTGCATCAACCAACTAACACAATGAAAACAGGAAGTTAGGGGAGAGATATATTCTCTACATCACATTATAGTTGTATGATATCACAAAAAAAACTCAAAGGTCTCAAAGTCAATGGTCACAGTTTTGTTGGCCATGTGAAATAAACTGAAGAGATGGCAGAAAGGAATCAGGTACAAGAGAAGGGCATCCTCAAGTCACACTCAATGTGCCTTTCAATAACCCCCCCCCCCCAAAACTACACCTCTTAAAAGTGCTAGTCTGTGAGCACTTAAAGCCTATGTTAGATCTCTATTTAATGAATAATGAAGAAAGCACTTACGATTTTTTTCTTGTGCTTGGAGCAGTCTTTATACACAAAAACAACTGCCGTTTTGAAAACTGAGGGAGGGAAAAAAAAAAAAATGAAATAAAACATTAAGACACAAAACCATACAACACTAAACATTCACAATAGAGATGCTTGGGGCTCTTTTCAGAACAGTCACAGTAAAAACGTGACCTGGTGAAATACTGCTAACTTCAATAACAAACTGACCCATTTTTTAAAGCATCTAAAGAGCTTCTTCTTCGAAAATGTTTTAGCTGAGAGGGGAGAAAAAAAAAGCCTTGTGTATAAATGCAACTTTAATGCCTTAAGAGCCACAGGACAAGGTGGTTCCTCTAATACCATTGTGCCCAAAGATACATTTGGCCTTTACTGATGCAGGGAACCATTACTGTAGGGAACAGGGCTAATGAATAAGAGAACAGGATTCTATTTCTGGAGGAAGCATTTTACAAACACTCACCGAACGCAGCCAGCTCTGGGTCTCTCTTCCCCTTCATGAGAGAAGAGGGTGGGTTGATCCAGACCACTGTGTCATGCAATAAGAGGTCACCCATTGACAAATCAGCAACCTGGGATGAGTAAACAATGTTGAAAAACCAGGTCTGGTGGCATTACAATACGTGTTGCAAGATGTCACAAAGACCTAAAAGAAACTATTGGAAATGTACCTCTTTCTTGTCAGAGCTCTGCTCGCTGATGAGTTGGTCAAACACGGCTCCATACTCCTCGTGAATCTTCTGCATCTCGTTTATGTGACTGGCCACTTTGTTCATTGCTTTCATCGCAACTAGAAAAAGATAAGGGACTCAATAAACTGCAACTAAAGACTTATAGAGAGAGTAAGACGTTACAAAAACAGTTGGGACTGGATTCATCTGAATCTCTTGCACTTAATTGCATTTTTTAAACATTAAACCATTAAGCTTTCATTTGGAAAAAAACCACAAGGACACTTAAAGCTTTAGACAACGCAAAATGAACAGAAATGCTGAAAACACTGGGTCATGAGCTGCTCGTGTGTAAATCAACACAGTGACGTGCTTCACTCTGAAACGTGCAGCAAACAAATTTTAATTAAAGGATTAGTTTACTTCCAGAACTTCCTGGTAGTTTCAATGCAGCTTCAAAGGGCTCTACATGATCCCAGCCTGGGAATAAGGGTCTTATCTAGCAAAATGATCATTTTCTAAAAGAATTCAAATTTATATACTTTTAACCACAAATGCTCGTCTTGCACTAGCTTGACCTCGCGCATTACGTAATCACGTGTGACGTAGGTGGAAGTACCGACCCAGAGTTTACAAAGCAAATGTGCAAAGAAAGTCAAATGCTGTTTACAAAAAAAACGTAAAACAACAACATCAGACTATTTTGAAGTTGAAGGAGAAAATGTGTTGGAGTTTTTTGCCCTACTCTACCTTTCTGGACCAAGTACACAGACAAAGAACTAACCATTTGTGACCTTTTCAACATGATTACATAATGCGTGAAGACACGCATCGCAGAGCTAGTACAAGATGAGCATTTACGGTTAAATGACGGATCGTTTCTCTAGATAAGACCATTATTCATCAGCTAGAATTGTGTAAAGCTGCATTGAAACTGCAGTTTGGACATTCAGCCAGTTGGCCACCATTGAAGTCCACTATAAGAGGAAAAATCCTGGAATGTTTTCCTCTTTTTAACAGTCTTTAAAACCTGCTTGGAAGCTCCGAAGAGGTGATTACACTACAAACAGATCCACCCACGGTCTAATATTATGCTCAATTAGTATCTAAATCTCCATATTTACCATCCAGATGGTAATGTTCCTCGCTGTCGGGGTCGGTGAGAGAGTGAAGCTCCCTCAGGAGTAGTGGGTATTTTAAGACTCTCTGAATGGGTTTGATCAGGTAGGACTCCAGCGTGGAGGAGTGCTGTTGCCTGGGGTTCCTCTCAGCCAGGAACGCCTTGAACTCCGGGTCTGTTTTAGCTGTAACAAAAGTGTGGAGGAGAAATTATGGGATGGCACAGGATCAGTTGCATCCGGAAACTAGACTTTAACATGGACAGGGGTCTTAACTAAATATACGCAAGCCTTGGTGTTGAAGGAGAAGTTCACTTCCAGAATTCCAGAATAATAATTTCCTGATAATTCACTCACCCTCATGTTATCAAAGATGTTCATGTCTGTCTTCAGTCGAATAGACTTTAAGGTTTTTGAGGAAAACATTCCAGGATTGTTCTCCATATAAGGACTTCAATGGGATCCAACAGGTTGAAGGTCAAAATTGCAGTTTCAATGCAGCTTCAAAGGGCTCTACACAATCCCAACCTAGGAATAAGGGTCTTATCTAGCGAAACGATCAGTCATTTTCTTACAAAATTAAAAATGTATATACTTTTTAACCACAAATGTTCATCTTGCACTAGCTCTGCATGGTTAGTTCTTCACCTCTGTACTTCAATGAGGTGAAGCTAGGGTAGGGCAAAAAAGTCCAACTCATTTTTTCCTCCAAGATCAAAATTGTCCGACATCGTTGTTTTATCTTTTTTGTAAAGGGGTGTTTGACTTTCTTTGCACGGTCGCTTTGTAAACACTGGGTTGGTACTTGTGCCTACGTCATGCATGACCCTTCCAACATGACTACATAAGGCGTGAAGTCGAGCTAATGCAAGACAAGCATTTATGGTTAAATTTGTATTTTTTTTTTTTTTTAAATGACCAATCGTTTCACTAGATAAGACTGTTATTCCTTGGCTGGGATTGTGTAGAGCCCTTTGAAGCTGCAATTTGTACCTCCAACTCGTTGGCCACCACTGAAGTCCACTATATGGAGAAAAATCCTGGAAAGGTTTTCTCAAAAAACCTAATTTCTTCACATGTGGGAAAGTAAACTTAACTTTCTCACTTGCCAGAATGTCAAGAAGTGTTTTTACTCTAACACATTTAATCATACAAATATCAGTCAGTCAAGTTAAAACTTGATCCACTCTTCCCACAGGAAACATCTACATTCACATACATCAGCAAAAAAATTTTTGCAGTAGACATTTAAAATGTTCTTCATTCTTCAGTAAAAATGCTTTGGGCTACAACACCCTTCTAGCATTGAATTAATGGAAAACTGGCCTTCAAGCAGGTGGTAGGACTTCAGAACAAGAATTTAAAGCATGCAAGCACTTAAACTTCACTGAACATGGCAATGAAACGACAAGATACCTCAAGAACCCAAATGCACTCTTTCACTTTAAAACGGTCTTAAACGTGCTAATGGCGTTACCTTTGGTAAGGACCTTTGGGACCTTTGTGTGGCTGGCACAAAATGCGCTGTAGATCTTAAAACGGTCCGCATAGTACAGGAAGGATCCACCAAGAGAAAACAGAACTTTCTGGAGGTTAGAAGAAAATGAATTAGAAAACACTGAAAGATTCATCATTACATTACTTCATTACAGATGATCCAAAAATCACGTAATAAATTTTGACTAATATAACTGCACCTTGAATTGATCCACTCTCTCCAGTTTGTCTAAATCTGGAACCAATCTGGTTCCATCTTCAAGAGTTTTCAGAAACTCCACTTGGAATTCCACCATCTCCGCCAAGTTTCCAAAAAGCACATCCAGCTAGGAGTGTAAAGAGAATAAGAGATGCTTAAATCCTATTCATCAATAATATTTTGAGAAGTAATAATAAAAAGAGGTGATACTGTGCCTCACCTCATCCTGTGAAAGGAAGCTCTCCTTCTGCAAGGGGTTCAGGTAGCGCTCTATCAAAATGTTCAGGTCCTGTAGACAGAGAGAGTCAAAAACTCTCAGAAATGTTTGGCTTCAGCGCAGCTTTTACATTTGAAGTTGTGATTTTTATGCAGCACGTTTATCAGGATCAAATCTAACATGCTTTGAAAGCACAGGAGATAACTCACCTTAACATAGGTCCTCTCAGTGTCCACCAGCTCACTGATGACCTTACGCAGTTTATCGGCATCGGAGAGCTGACGAGGGGTGAAGAGAACAGGAAGGGGTGTGATGGGACTGGGCACACAGGACGAAGAGGATGAAGATGTGGAAGAAGATGAGGAACAGGAAACGGGACCGTCGGTGGAATTCATATCATGAAGGTTACGGCAGAAAGCAGTCACCTGCTCTGTACTCTGTGGAGAGAATCAAAATGTCAGTCGAAGGCTGAAATACATTGCATGACTTGAAATCTGAACAGATTAAAAAACAAACCCACATGCGTCTAAAATGTTCACCAGCAACAGGTACACACCCACGCAGGTATTCAGAGCATTTTAGATTCAGAAAGATGCATTTCCTGCTCCAAACACACACATTCAGCGACGTTTCTGGCTGAACTCCAAAGACAAGGCACATCATGCCTTATGAATGGTTGGCTGAAGTGTAATTACAAGCGTCTGTGCGATAAATAACTTTAAGACGCTCTATGTCAGATCTCTGAAAGGACTCTGGTGTAATTTAGTACACCAGAGAACAGTTGGTCTCAATGGAAAATCTGGTACTGGGTGGATTTTCCATCTAGGAAAATGTCAACAAGTTTTTAGAGAGTACACCCAGCCCTTAGCTAAGATTACTTCGGCTTCCCACCATTCAAAGCACCCTAGTTTTTCAGAAACGCACATCGGTACACACAATAATTACATCTAAAAATCTCCTCCCCTACTGCGTACTAACTAAAAGCAATGCATTTTTTTATATCACTGACAAACATTACACAATACACATTTCATATGCATCATCTAGCTTCCAAATACCTGAAGGAAAGCAATTATCATCCACTTAAACCTGTCCGAAATGACAGATTCCAATCCAAAGATCTTCAACCTCAGTATGTGACAGCACTACAGCAAGAACTCAAGCCCAGGATAGTGTTCAGGAAGAAGTGGAACAGATTCACACAGACAGGAGGAACAGAGGACAGATGGGGCTTCCAGCAGCATGAATTCCTCACTGATAAACACATAGTGACGGACTGACAAAAAGCCCGCACACACCAGCATGCCTTAACCAGCCTGGACAGCCTGGAGAGAGGTGGTGTGATGTAGGGAGATAAACGTAATGAGCTCTATCGTTTTTTTCCATGTTAAATACAACCTAAGCTTTATCAAAAACATCTGTGGCAAGCTCTGGGCAAAAATGCGGACTTTTTCTTTGTTCTGTAAAATAAAAACAAAAACAAATGTACAGTGTACACATGGGCAAGTGTTCCAGCAGGTCTGAAACAAGCAGCTTCCTGTTGTTCAATGTGTCACAAACTTGAACCCATTGCATAATCTGCATGCACTTACACTTTCTGCACCAATAACTGTGTGGATTCACAATGAAATGACTGGATTTGTGCACAACTGTAAAGGTGACCACACAATATAAGTCTATGGGGGGTGCATTCCAGCAGGTTTACAAGGAGAAATGTGAATGTCAATGTAAATAATGGGAAATTGCAATGGGAAATGATCGAACACTGTGTCTGCACTGGACATGGTCGCCGTCACTTGTGTTGCAGCAGCTAAAGTCTGTCTACGCTGGAAAGCGCCCGTTGCAAATCGTTTGTCCCTCATGTCAGAAAGTCATAAATTAAACGAGGCAGTAGTTTACCGGTGGAGATTTCTTGTTTGCATTGTGCCAGATCCACTGTGGACAGAATCACTAGCTACGTTTCCACCATTCGGTTTTTACGCGCAGAAACGAAACACCAAATTTTAAAAGAAAATCCCTTAATTTTCAAAAAAGCTTTTACGCTTGCTTGAGGTACTTTTTGACTTCTGTGGTTCATGTGAATAATGGGAGATGAAAACGCATTTTGCAAATACATTTCTCCATGTGCATCAAAAAAGTCATGTGACTTTGCGGCATGGGACGGCATAAGCGGACTCATTGCACAGCATCTGAAGTGTTATGGTCATTCTGAAATGCCCGAGCGAAGTCTGCTGTCAAAGTACTTCTGTATAATTGCCTGCTGTCCCAAAAAACAGGCATTCACCTCCAAAAGCAGTGACCGTATTTATTGCATTTCGTATGCTTCACTCTGAGGCGCAATTATGAAAACTGTTATATTCCCAGGCTTCTCCTACTTTTCTTAGTAATATTTAGTGCCTGTTTATCAGGAAAAAATGAACTACTAGTCGACCAGAAAGATCTTTAGTTCGAGGACAGCCCTAATGGAAAGTACTTGTTCGCAAATGTTTTATGCAATATTCAAGTTTTGCGAATAGGTTAAATTCGGGACTCTGGATGGAAACCCAGCTACTGTTTATAAGAAGTTTTATTGTCTTTAGTCACATCTCATTGCTTATGTCCCTTGTGGGCAAGGTGTAAGAGGAACTACTTTTCAAGGTTGATGAATTTTAGGATAAGTCCTGCTGATGTAACGTCAAACTAGCAAAATTTTGGAAAGTCATTCTGAAACCAAGCAGCTTTTATGTTGGTCAACAAAGCAAATTCATTTGACCACCTTGAAACCACTGTGAATTTCGTCTGCGAAAATTTGTTTAAATTTGACAGAACCTTAATTTACTTACAATAAAAGTCTATGGGGCAAGTGTTCCAGCAAGTTTAATAGCATCAATATGGATCTTATATTTCTCCTAGGAGACTCAAATAATTTTTTTTTTTCAGTAACAATGCAAATTATATAGGGGGTTGAGAGGGAACTACTTTTCTAGGTGGATGAATTTCTATTTGTACACTACTGACGTAATTACAATGGGTGGAATCTGCTGTGTAAACACCGTGCTACTTTATGGATAGTTACATCACAAAAGTTACATCAAAAACCAAGTGAAAGCACCTGGAAATAACTTTTCAATAAATTAGAACATTAATCGAAAGACTAGATACAATTTTAGTTTGCGCAGATTGGTAAAGGACTTCATCACACCAGTCCCATCCTAACACATGCAATGTACGTGCTACAGTTGTACTACTAAAACTCAAAGTTTGTTACTGTTACTTTTTTTTTTCTTACAAACTGAGGGACAAGTCACCATTTTAAGGCATATTTGCCATCATTATAGGACTTAATTTGCTCTATATACACACTATACATCTACACAACATACTAAGCCACTAAAACTGACAGACAGAGTGAACATAACAGTTCATAGGCTCTGTTTTATAACGCTGATTAAGTATCACACACACAAAAGAAAACACACTCAGGCTCACCAATTGCAGCATGTCATAGATGGACTCTGAGGAGCGTTTGGAGCTCCTGTGTCTCCACAGCACAGACATTCTGCCCCTCAGAGGTCACAGATGTCACACCAATGCGACCCCTAATAAAACCACAGGAAGCGCCTCCACCTCCAGCTTATCTTTACGGCAAAACGTGTCACTACCAGACTGCGAGAGCAAGAAGGGAGCTACTCCGACCAGAAAGAGATACGCCGAGTGCGTCTTCGAACTCTACATTCCACGATAGCTTCCCTGTCCACACAGCCTCCTCCCTCCTTTCCTAGAATTTCTCCCTACGCTTCTGCTTGTCTGAGCTGGTTTCTAGGCGGATGGATGGAATGGGGCTCTGACAGCTGTGGTGGTACAGTAAACACACAGAGAGGGAGAGACTGAGAGAGAGAGAGAGAGAGAAAATAATAACAATAATCTTGTCGGCAACAGGATGAAGAGGACAGAAGGGGAGGGGGGACGCTGGGACAGCCACAAGCATCATATTATACCACAGCTGGGAAAAGCACAGCTCTCAGGTGAAAACGTCAACATGGCGAAAACAAAGACGACAGGTGTGGCACAATGTTTGTCTTTGTATGATGAAAGTGTGGAAAATAATGACCTGAGACATAGAGGGTTTTGTCTAAACTGCAGTGCAATGGTTAGTGCACAGATTTTTGATAGGTGAGGCTGAGGTGCTCATATAGGTAATAGAGGTTCGAGTCTGGCTTGCAACAAGCCTTAAATTACTCCACTTTCTTTCATAGTAATTTGATTATGATTCAGTTAGTTTCTAAAGGCAACATGTTTAATTTTGGTTTAAATTTCAGTTTATTTTAGTTTAAATATTAGCTTTTCCATCCACTATTTAATTTCTGCTTTATTTTTTAGTCTATTTTAGTCCATTTTTAATCATTTTAGTCAACACCGCTCACTCAAGCACTCATATTTCTATGTTCTGTGTCACTATGAAATGGCTTATATTTCTAAAAGAAAAAAAAAAAAACAAAAAAAAAAATGGCTCAAAGTTTCAAAACAGCGACCTGGGGAAAATAAAATAAAAAAAAAAATAAAATAAAAAGTTTTGCAAAAATGTTTTCAAAATAAATAAATAAATAAATAAATAAATAATTTTTAATAATTTAATTGCTAAAATGCTAAACTACAATCATACCTTAACCTATTCGACCTGCTTTGTCCATTAGAGTAGCTAATATCTATCTTTAAGCCAAAAGCAGACCCAGTGTCAAACACTTGACAGGAGCCTTTAAAGGCTTGTTAACTCATCTTATCAATGCATAGACTCATAGAAGACAGGAAGAGGAACATTTCCTTCCCTGGAGAGCAATGAAATGCCCTTATCAGGCTCTAAAACTGACTTCACAACTGCACAAATTAAAGAGGCTTTCACTTTCAAGACGGTCTCGAATTGCATCTATGGACATCTAAACATATTTGCATTTAAATTTTAACTTTAAAACTCAAAAGTAGGTTAAATATTTTACGTTTAACATGCATGCTTCTAAAGCTCACGGGCTACAGAATTGCTTAAATAGCAGAACAGCACTGGTTTGCATGCCAAGCTTTAAAAACTCCTTTTTTTTCGTCTTTTTCTCAGAAATCACCTTAGACACAAGCTTAACGGCTTTGCAGCACCTCTGAGCATTTACGGCTGGAAAAGTATGCAAATCCATAAATTTCTTGGGAGATTTCATGGGATGCATGTTGTAACAAGCATAAAGCTCCACATCATGTGCATCCTCAAACCAATCACGATTAAAAGAATCCTGTAGTGGAAACCTCCCTTTCCTTTCTCTACACACGCACAGACACACACACACACACACACACACACACACACACACACACACACACACACACACACACACACACACACACACACACACACACACACACACACACAGAGCTAAGCCAGGCTGATGTGAAAAGTCAATATTTAGACAGTTAACAGCCCAAATCCATGAACATGCATTCGTATTTCTCTCCAGAGTGATAACTCGAGGGCAGAACTGCTTGGATGGTTGAACTCGAATTGTAAATAAGTCTGGAGAGACTGGCAGGGGAAGACGTTTTCGGGTTTAGCAGGATGTTGCACCACCCTCCACGAGATATATGCAGTCATTATCAAGCTTGGAAAAAATAATGAAGTCCTCCTGTCCTTTGTCTTCTAGGTTGTCTGTATCCTCCGGCGGGTTTCTCCATAATTTATCAGCGTTAAGCGATTCAAATCGATGTGCATAATCAAGCAATTAGAATGCAGGGCTAATTAAAGAAGATGTCCCCCTCTCTCTTTCTCCCTCGTCTCAAAGCAAGAAAAGAAAACATAAGTGACGTGAGATAATAACGATAACCAGCCGTGTGATTAATATGGGAAGAGAGAATGAGAGAATGTGAATCTCATAAATTATGCCCCGCTGAATCAGCTTCTCGCTGACTGTCATTGTGTCAAAACCACATACAATACACATTTCTGACAGAACAATAGATAGTACAATACAGACAGTACAGTACAGAACATGAGAGAACTCTAAAACTAAACAGATAAGAAAAGTGTGTATAAACTTGGTCAAATGAAGCTCTTTTTTTTTTTTTAAACGGAGAGCCTAGTGGAAAAAAAAAAAAAAAAAAATCTAATCTAATCTAAAAAAAAAATCTAATTCTTTTTTCCTTTGTAGGGTTATTGATCTTTTTAGTAGTTTTAAGGAGCATCTAATGATGATAATTTCAATAAAACTTTAAATTGATTCTTGCAAAAGATTTGTACACACACAAATGCAATCCAATTTTATAGCCTTAAATATTTAATAAATTTACTTTTTAAAATAACTGTGACAAAACGTATAATGTGGATCAGCCAATAATTAAAATGTCAAGTTCTATCATTAAAACTCTAGATGGTGCAGGCCGATGGGTCGTCAATACAAACTGATGATAATCACAGAGTTAAACTACTTGGCACAAGCTGATTGGTTCATGTTGCATATGCAACATGAACCAATCAGAGGAATAAGAGCTCCTTTTAAATGAATTAGAGTAGTTTGTTTTAGAATCAGGCTATACTGGTTAAAAAAAAAAAAAAAAAAAAAAGTAAGTTCAGGATTTGGACTAGTTTGCACCGTCTGTTTGAGTCACTTTAAAGAACTTGTAGTTCGTTTTAGAATCAGGCTATAATGGTTAAAAACAGCAGTCAAAAGGCATTACACTCTTAAAAAATAAAGGTGCTTCATGATGCCATAGAAGAACCTTTTTTGTCTAAATGGTTCCATGAAGAACCTTTAACATCTGAAGAACCTTTCTGTTTCACAGAATGTTCTTTATGGCAAAAGAAGGTTCTTCAGATTATAAAAAGGTAAGAAAGATGGTTATTTAAAGAACCTTTGACTGAATGGTTCGTTGTGGAACCAAAAATGGTTCTTCTATGGCATCGCTGTGAAGAACCTTTTAAAGCACCTTTATTTATAAGAGTGTATCTCAGGAATCAGACTGTACTGATAGCACTGTATGGTTTGATTCAAGTTCAGGATACGTTTGGGATAAGTCTGGGTAAGATTTTGAAACATTTTCATCTAAAAAATAATCTTTTATCGCCATTATTTATGTGGTGAAATGTTGTGGTATGCACCGTCTCCCACGTCCGTCTACATTAGTTTGAACTTGACGCTTTCTTGTAACGGCTTTCTTCATGTAAGCTTGCATTCAAATAGTTCAACTCAGATCAATGTTTTAGGTTTAATTATTTACTTTTGTGGCAAGTAGCCGTGTAATAAGCGGGATAATGTACATCCAGCCAGTTGCTATCGCAGAATAAAACCCTTGTGTCTTATACAACAGCTCTTTTCTCCACGCCGGGCTGCTGATAAGCCTGTCAGGCAACCGGCTAGAAGTACATCATCCCTTACATAAAAGCTGCTGATTTAGATAAATGTTCTCACGGAAGTTAAAAATGCCATTAATTCAGGAATCAGACTGTACTGATGCACAGTATGGTTTGATTCGCATTTATAGAAATGACTTAGAAAAGTAATTTAAGTTCATGATAAGTTCAGAATAAGTTCGGGATTTGGACTAGCTGCACTGTATATTTGATTCACTTTAAAGAAATGCTTTATAAGAGAAGTTCATTCAGAAATCAGGCTACAGTCGTTGTGCTGTATGTTTCTGATTTACATCAAAAGAAAAGGCCCAGAGTCACTCTTTGGGAATGAGGAACACACTGGCTACACTCTATGCTTTTGCTCTTTAAATCAGGGGTTCTCAACTCTGCCCCTTGAGGTCCACTTTCCTGCAGAGTTTAGCTTCAACCCTAATCAAACTCAGCAGAACAAGCTAATCAAGGTCATCTACACTCTTAAAAATAATGGTGCTTCACAATGCCATAGAAGAACCTTTTTTGTCTAAATGGTTGCATAAAGAAACTTTAACATCTGAAGAACCTTTCTTTTTAACAAAAGGTTCTTTGCGGCGAAAGAAGGTTTCTCAGATTATAAAAAGTTAAGAAAGAGATGGTTCTTTGTGGAACCAAAAACAGTTCTTCTATGGCATCGCTGTGAAGAACCTTTTAAGCACCTTTATTTTTAAGAGTGTACTAGGTCTTCAACCCTGCTTCTGGGGACCCACTGTCCTGCAAAGTTTATTTCCAACCTGCTTCAGCACACCTGGGCTGTGACTTTTCAAGTGATCCTGAAAACCCTGCCCAGAGTTGAAGCTGAACTCTGCAGGAGCAGAGATGAAGACCTATGTACCAGAAAGTTACAGGCAGGCGAGTTTAAGGTTGGTTGAAACTCTACAGAAAAGTACACTTCGAGGGCCAGAGTTGAGAACCCCTGCTCTACGTGGAACTTGCTCATTCAATCAGGAAGCAAGAAACAGTGCCCCGGTTTGACAGTGTCCAAAAAGAGCATATGTATATGCCGGGTTACGTGACTTCACATGTCAGTGTCACTTACCAGCACAATATTCGTGTCCTAACAACTCATTCAGCGACATGACACATGGACGGGACAGTGGGGAACGGGACAAGACAAACACGCACGCACACTCTGACAGAATGTGGTGTTTTGTGAGTGAATTATTAGGGCTAAATGTGTTTCTGCAACAGATGGTGTTCTAGAGAACAGGCCAGAGAGACTGTGGCCGGCTGGCAGCGTCGGTGTGACAGACAAGGGCACGGAGAGAAAAAGAGAGAGAGAGAGAGAGAGAGAGAGAGAGAGAGAAAGCAAGCATACAAAGACAAACAAAAGAGGACAAAAAAAAAAAAAAAAAAAAAAGGAGGCCAGACATCAGGTCAGTAAACAGTTTACTCTCTCTCAGCAGAGAGCGAACACAGGCTATAGAAGGGAAGAAAGTAAGTGTGGACTGTCATGAAAGAGACAAATCAATCCTGAGACAGACTTTATAACATTTACACTGAGAAAAACACTGCGGTGTGGAGTGGGAGTTGCATAGTGTCCAAAACGCCCGAGACCACATTGAAAACCTGGGATTCAAAATACAATTTAAACCTGGAAATAAACTGAAAGTTTGAAGAAAGTGAAGAAAAAGGTTTAAAATAGTGCAAAATATTTAGGAAATATAAAGTGTTTGCATCATCAATCTGCCATATTGGCGGCACTGAATGTAAACAATGCTACTGAACCAAACTAAACTGGCATATTTTGCAGATTACTGCTGCTGAAAATCATCAATTATTGTCATGTTTTGGGCTGTACTAATCGGTCAGACCAGAAAAAAACATTTGGGGTAACCACAGACTGCCAAAGGTTATACCAAATCAAGGAGAAGAGTGCAAAAAAACTGTCTGAAGAACAAAAGGCATTTGTGGTTGGCCAAACTAAACCAGGATTTCCAGGGCAAGAATCTTATGTTGAGAGGTTTTGTCCATCCTTGTGTAAGTGGTTACACAGTCATCGCTGATCTTGACCTTCATCAAGCAGACTATGTCATCACTACCACTTGGTGTGTGAGTGTGTGTAAGTGTGAAGAACCGCAAGGCAAGACAACCTGTCTTCCCATCTGCTGCCGTCTCTGAACGCAGCCTTAAAATCAAAGGTCACTTAGATCACATGACACAAAGCTCTTAACCAGCCATCTGATTTCAGTCAGCCTCTGACCCCACAACACCCTTCATATCAGAAACTAAAGAGTCTGTATTTACCCACCCCAGACAGGAGCAGAGGCCACAAAGCTACAAAATAAACTAGGATGTTATGCTCTGTGAATCAAAACCAGAAGCTCACTCTATTACAATTCAGCCAAACAGACTGTTAGCGGTTCAAGCAGAGATTTTTTTGATGAATCTTCATGGCAGGTGGTCTCTAACCTTGTGTGCTGAGTCCGTTTCATCCTCCAGGCTGTCAGCAGGGCTCTCAGCCATGAGGTTTACCCTGTCGTCGCCTGTGTCATCAGGGCTGTGAAGCACCAGGCCAAGACCTTCATCCAGGATGTCCTCTAGAGGGAGCAATGGAGACAGACAGAGACTGGATGAGCTACAGGACTGTATGAGAGAGAACCTGTCACAGGTTGAGTACTGATAGCTGATAGTCTTCGGACACTAACTTTTTTAAAAATTATTAATATAAAAATATTACATTCTAAATGTATAATATTTTATTAATAAAAAAATAATACCTTGATTTCCATTTTAATTAAATGCTGTTCCTTCAAACTTTCTATAGATCAAAGACTCCTGAAAAAAGTATCACCATTTCCACAAAAATAGTTTAATTATTAATATAAAAATTGATATAATAATTTCTAAATTTGTAATTTTATTAACAAAAAAAAATAACACTTATTTAGCAAGGAAGTATTAAATTGATCAAAACTGACAGTAAAGACATTTATAATATAAAAAAATAAAATTCTCCTCTATTTTAAACAAATGCTGTTCTTTTGAACTTTCTACTGATCAAAGATTCCTGAAAAAAAAAAAATGTGTTTTCAATAATTAATACAAAATAATTATAATAAATTCTAAATGTATATTTTGATAAAAATAAGACTTATTTAGACAGGAAGCTTTAAACTGATCAAAACTGATAGTGAAGGCATTTATAATATTACAAATAATTGCCATTTTAAATAAATGTTGTTCTTTCAAACTTTCTATTGACCAAAGATTCCTGGGGGAAAAAAAAGTATCACTGTTTCCACAAAAATATTTTTTAATAATTAATATAAAAATAATAACAAATTATTAATTTATAATATTTTATTAATAAAAAAATAGCGATTAATTAAAATTAGTGATTAATTAAAAAAAAAAAAAAAAAAAAATTCTATTGATCAAAGTTTCCTGAAGAAAAATAAAGCATCACCATTTCCACAAAAATATTAAGCAGAATGATTGTTTTCAAGATTGATAATAGTAAGAAATGTTTTGAGCACCAAATTAGCATATTAAAATGATTTGTGTCCAATAAAATAAAATAAACTCAAATGCATTTATTAAAAAAAAAAAAAGACAAATCACAATTAAATAAAACATTAACTAAAATTAAAATTAAAGAAAATATATTTTAAAAATATATTAGCAAAAAGCTGTAATAGCAAATCAATCATTCAAAAACAACACTGCACTGAAGACTTTAGTAATGGCTGCTGGAAATTCAGCTTTTCCACGACAGGAATTAACTTCATTTTAAAATATATTAAAATAGAAAACAGTTATTTTAAATTGCAATAATATTTCTAAATAGTTTTTACTGTATTATTAACCATAAATCCAGCCTGAGCGTAAGAGACTTATGAAATGAAAAAAAAAATTCTCACTGACCCCAAACTTTTAAATTGTAGTGTATCTCTTGTAGTACTGCATTTCGATGTATAATCAAATTCTAGCACTGATTTTTATCATTTCTAAATCTCAAACTATCAAACAAAATGATTTAAAAGGTGGAGCAATCTCTCTTCAACTAGAGGTGCCAAATAAAACTGAAAGTGACAATAAAATATGCAAATATATGAAAAAAAGACGACTGTGGTGATAAAGTTTACCCTGACTTTGGGAGAAGATGTCAGTGCAGAGGTCCTGCGCCCCATCCGATCTGCGGGGAGGCATCTGGCACAGCTGGTGCGGATCGGTAGCGGGCAGCGTGCTGACGGTCAGGGTGAGAGAGGGCAAAGAAAACGCAGCCTGCATATCAGCCAGCTCCAAAGCACTCGCTGGCTTACTGTTCAATTTCAGAATCTCATCACCTGCTCGCAGACCTGAACAGACACACAACAGACAAAAGTTCATAAGTTTCTCTTAAAACATTTAAAGATCTTGTTTTCTTGCAGAAGTACAACACTTTAAGCAGTCAGGGGTTAATTATTAACACACAAAGGTAATTATTTAGACAACCCCATTAAAAAATGATTATTTCCTTATTATTCAAATGTTTTAAAATACACTTGTACATACGGGATGAAAACAAAGAAAGAAGCTCATCTGCCCCTCCTCCAACCACCTGACTCTTTCTCTTAATTATCAATTACCAACACATCAGCTGCTCATTTAGCCTCCAATAGCTCAGTTAACGCTCATTAGGCGGGACCGCCAGTTTAATTGATTATTGATGCCTGCGTTCCTGCAGGAACTGAATTTTTCCCTCTGTTCCTGAGCTTTTATGAATGCTGTATGGGTTTACACACATGCACGCATGCACATACTGCCTGAAGTGTGACCCAGTTTTACATGAAGCGAAATGTCAGCTGTGATAAAGCTATTTTATTGGATGGCTCGGCTCTGCCCCCCGGCGATGGAGTGATGATGAATGTTGGGGTGATGTCATCAACAAGCGCCCCCAGTCCTGTGCGTCCAAACTGCCCTGAATTTAAGTATTACCTCCAGCGTATTGTGTCCGTGTGTATTTCACACACACTCGCTTCATTCAGTTTGGACAGCACATGGTTTTAATGAGCCAATGCTTTGTTGGGGGCATGTTCTCCTCCACCCAAAAAAATTGCTTCCCGAAATGTCCACTTGGGTTTGTATCCATCTGCCTTAGCTATTCATCCAGACAAGCCTTTTCTTGTACACTGCCACTTTTGCAAAGCCTTTTGGGTAGAATTACTAATGATATTGAAACAAACCCCTGCTGAAAAAATGTTTTGACACCATTTTGGTCAAGCTGGAAGACCTACATTAGGCTGATTTAAATGGGTTTAATACTTTTGGGGTTTAGCATAAATCCCTGATCCTTAGTATAAGCAATAATAGTCTTTTCCACGACGTGTCATCAATCGGCCATATTGGCAGCACTGAGCGTAAAAAATGTCACTGAATCGAATTAAATTTGCATATCTTGCTGATTATCGCTGCTGAAAATGGTCAATTATTCTCATGTTTTGGGCTGTACTAATTGGTCAGACCAGGAAAAACATTTGGAGTACAGTAGACTGCCAAAAGTTGTAACAAATAAAGGAGAAGAGTGCAAAAAAACTGAGAAGCAAAAGGTGTTTGTGGCCAAACTGAACCAGGGCAAGAATCTTGACAACATTCATGTTTGTTCTTATCATTTCCAGTCAGGTAGGTGAAATATTAAGCAAATATCGTAACTAATACTGCTCATATGTATCTTTTCCACCTATTAACTTTAGTTTGTCAAAATATTGCGCCCTTTCCTGCTTACTAAGTTCTTCTCTATATGATTTAGCAGCTTCCACACATTTCTCTGTGGTTTAGACAGCATAAATTAGCAGAACAACATTTGTTTACATCTGAGTATCGCCAATATGTCTATGCATCCAGGTAACTGACCAAATCGTGACGTAAGTGCAAACCTTATAAAATAATAATAGCGATGCTTATCTTAGCAAGCCCTGCTAATTAAAATACTATGACAACCAATAAGTGGACTTACTGGAACAGAGCATTTGAAACCGTTCTGAAGGCTGCTCTTAATGAACGCACTCACTTGGCACAGATATCACTGGCAGCGCGTAATGGTTTTAATTTGCTCCTTTTGGTAATCCTGTGCTCATGTGAAAGCTTTTTAAATGATTTTCCTCCAGTCCGGTGGAGATTTGGGTCAGTCCTCGTCGCCTCCTAGCCTCCTGCATATTCCCTTGTTAATTTCTCAGCGGTTTTACAGACTACTGCAGGTGAGGCATAAGGTTTTGATTTGGAGCCGGAAGAGCTGCCAAATAGGGGCCATAAAGTAATCTAGGAACTTTTTTGTGAGCCATTTACACAACACCATTTTCAGCTGCGCTTTGGCCATTCATTTAAATGACAGCAGCATTTTGGAGACCTGAAAACGTAAACTTTTGAAAACTTTACCGTTGTGGTCTTTGTGTAAACTGCAAAGATGCAAGCGTGGGATTGCTTTCACAAATTGTTGTCTGACTGCAGACTGTGTTTTTGTTTAAAAATGTCTTTTTCTCTCTGTTTTGGCCTTTCTTCCACACTGAGATGGTGTTTTTGTCACTGAAGACTGAAAACGCTCTTCAAAGTGGATATATTTGAAAATGTTCTTGCATTGTAGTGTGGACTGTGAAAACATAGGCTTTTGAAAATGATGCTTGTTTAGTCATGTGACGTTTATTGTACCAATAGATATCTATGTTTATTAGGGCCTGAGCACCGATGGTGCGAGGAACCTATTGGAATTGCTCAGATTCTTTTTCTTCTCTGACATGAATTGCATTTTTGAGGGCCTAAACATGCTCGAAAACTCATGAAACTGCACATGCGCCAAAAGTGGTAAAAATTTACATCTGATATGGGTTTCAGAAGTGGGTGTGGCAAAATGGCTCGATAGCGCCACCTATAAAATTTCAACGAAGTGCCCCTCGAGCTATGTTTCACATACATATACGAAACTCGGTAGACACATATAACACACCAATATCTACATAAAAATCCCTGGGTACGAAGTCCGAAACCCAACAGGAAGTTGCAAGTTTTGTGCCATTTTTGCCATTTCAGGTGTTGGATTTTAGCAAACTCCTCCTAAAGATTTAAACAAATCAACACTTGGTCAGTGTAATCTAAAGACCTTTGTGATGTTAAATCGCGAAGATCTTGAGTTTTACTTGTTTTACACTAACTTAAACATGCAATGTCCAATCTGCCCCAAAATTCACATGTTTGTAGTCCTGGCCTGAAGACATCTAAAGTCCAAAATTCAGTTATAATCATAGCGCCACCTGTTGGCAACAGGATACATCATGCTTTGGCGCTAACTCAAACATACCATGTTCAATCTGTACCAAACTTCACTGGTTTTATAAAACATCTGGCCTGAAGACAGCTACATACCAATATCCAGTTATAGTCATAGTGCCACCACCTGGTAGCAGGAAGTTCGGCACATATAAATGACTTGGATGACTTTAAATGCAAATTGCCCACCATTCGCTGTTTTCATAAAGCCACCAGTTGGTGGTGAGCCCGATTGCGAGGGCCCTTTCAACTCTGCTTGCAGCTTTAATACTGGTATTGTGCCTGTTATGTGCTACTTTCACAATGTTGCTACAGGTATGTTACTTTGTACACTCTTCATATCACAGTCCTGCAAAGATGACAGAAAATTTACATACAATTGCTGTCCTGTGGCAAAAAATGAGGGCAGTTGCGTTTTAGATCAAACAAATAATAAATAGTGAGTGCAATATTTTCGTAAATAAAATGATCCTGCCGGAAGAACTGCATTTTAAATGCATTTTGAAATTTTAAAATGCATTTTGAAATGAAAACATCAAATGTATAGTGTACATGTTGCCAGAGTTTACATACCCTACAAGTAAACATACCCTAAAAATTTAATTTTTCCAAAAGTAGTTTGACTTTAAATTATGTGGCTTCAAATTATGACAAGCTACAGTTTCAAAGTATCTTCCCCAACATTGTTTATAGTTTGCCTGTAATGAAAAACTGCTATCTGCTGAGATCCATCACACACCTTTGGCGAATGCCAGACCTCCGGCTTTTACATCGGTGATATGAAGCTGCTGGCCTCCGTCCTCCTCTACTACCGCCACTGAGAAACCTGGAGAAGAGAGAAAGAGACGTAAATAACTGAAAAAAGAAACAAAGAACAGGAATAAATCAGATATAAACTGAACAGCATTGTTACCGTAGCCTATGGCACAGGACTCGTCTCTGTCAAACTGTATGACTTTGGTTGTCTTGGCACAAATTTCGATTTCTTTGTAGAGCTGAACAAAGGAAGCGAGAGAGAGACTTATATTGATTGCACTCCATGGATGTACAGTTCATTTACAGTATGACTTCAGAAAGAACTTACATACATCATGGAAAATGTCTTAGTATGCTGAAATTTATGGCGTGGATATATACGCTAAATAAAAATCAGCTTGTCTCTTAAGAGAGCCAGAGACAAAACTGGGGCTTTGATCATTTCAGGGAGAGTAAAAGTTAGAGAAAGTCAAGTCTCTACAGACAGAAAGAGAAAAGATGAGAGGAGACATGGAAAACACAAAGACTCTCTGTCATCTGAGAAGAACGGCCATGAAAAAAACCCAGCAAAGTAAATTAGCTTTTGAGGTTGCATAGTCGTTGCAGAGGTGGTTTTCCCCAGACAACACAAACACACACACATACACACACAGCTTTAGGGATAGAACAACTATTCAGAGTACATTATGCAGTACATGCATCTTCTACATAATTCATAACATATGCAGCAGCCTCTCCTCAACACTGTCGGAGAGTTTAGACTCGCTTTAACCTACATCGCAGTCAGAACTCAAAACTTTTATACTTTCTGCGGCACATTGCAGAGGCCGTCACAGTCTAATAAATTCACCCCACGCTGTGTCTGTGACCGCTAAACGCTCTTAGCTGTCCAGGACACATGCAGCCGGTGACAGGCTCTTTTTGTTGGACTCACCAGGTCACAAAGGTCCTCCTCAGGCTTGGGGACATACAATTGCACTTGATTGTCGACGAGGAACTTCAGCCGTATGTAGTGCTTGGAAAGTTCCAGTCTGTGAGCCTGTAAAACATAAATAAATAGATAAATAGATATATAAATAAAAACAATACATATACAGTTGTGGTCAAAAGTTTACATACTGATTGCAGATTCTGCAAAATGTTAATTATTTTTACGAAATTAAGAATGATCATACATGTTGTTGAGATGTTTTTTTATTTATTACTGACCTGATTAAGATATTTCACATAAAAGACATTTACATATAGTCCACAAGAGAAAATACTAGTTGAATTTATAAAAAATTACCCAATTCAGAAGTTTACACACACTTGACTCTTAATACTGTGTTGTTACATGAATGATCCACAGCTGTTTTTTTTTTGTTTTTTGTGATAGTTGTTTATGAGTCCCTTTGTCCTGAACAGTTTCAGAAAAATCCATCAGGTCCCACAAATTCTTTGGTTTTTCCACATGTCTGTGTATTTGAACCCTTTCCAACAATGACTGTATGATTTTGAGATCCATCTTTTCACACTGAGGACAACTGAGGGACTCACATACAACTATTACAGAAGGTTCAAACGCTCACTGATGCTCCAGAAGGAAAAACGATGCATTAAGAGCCGGGGGGTGAAAACTTTTGAACAGAATGAAGATGTGTACATTTTTCTTATTTTGCCTAAATATCATATTTTTTTCATGTATCACTGCCCTTCAGAAGTTATAAAAGATACTTACATGTTTCCCACAAGACAAAATAAGTACAATTTACCCTGATCATCAAATTCCAAAAATGTTCACCCCCCAGTCCAGTTTATAGTCCCGTTTTGTACGTTTTGGATAAAGTATATTAACAAAGCTGTATAAAGAAAATATTAACAAATAAGGAAGTCTAAATAAATACAGAGAAACCATTTACATTTAGCAATAAACCTCAGCATTTAATATGTTATTTAAGAGCGTCTTAAAATGCTAAGAGTTTGCCAGTGTGAACTGGTTAATATTTTATTTCAAGACTTGACAGAAAACCATTTCTGGGATTTACTGCAGCCACTTTGCAGGACAATTATTTATTTATAATTCTTTATGTTCCATTCTATCCTGTTACAGACAATCTAAAAAGATGCATGTAGATGACTCATAAATTTAAACAACGGACAGAGTAACTGCAGTGTGATTGCTCCACTGGCATTCAAGTGTGAACAGGATGTGATGTGTGGGTTCTCTACACAAATGCTTGAGGACTTATTTACGAGAACTGTGGATAAGAGCATTCTAAAACACCCTGCGGAGATAACAGCTGAGAACGGACAAGGAAAGAGGCAGGGAGCTACTACAGCAGAATGATAACAGGAAGATAACCGCAAGAAGAAGTAATCCACTGACACTTTAGCAGTGGATTAGCCCTTGGGAAATGGAAAGTTCTAGCACTTTCTCAAAAACTCCAGCCTTAAAGGATGGGAGGGTGAGTTTCATGTTTTCAGGAGATAAGTTACCATGGACAAATCATAAGATTACTCTGCTTTAATGATATCAAAGTGTCTTTCAGGTGTTAAATTTCCAGTTCATTGTTGCTAGTGGGCTGCAAGATGATGGCATTGTGAAACTGGGATCTTGTTTGCTAAAGAAACACATGGCACATCTGTGGCTTACGTGAGCTAACACCTCAGGACAAAAGATGGCATATGCAAGGCAACAAACAACCACCAGTCAATAGGTTTCAGATGACCATTATATCAGTGTTCAAAAACAACTGAGTGAATTGATATATATTTCTGTGAGGAAACTTAATTTTCTGTTATGTTTTAGGAGGGAAAGTTCAAGCGGGTGTGGCCATATTATGCTAATCTTGTCACAACAATGTAGATTGGTGTGACATTAAATGGACAATACGAGAAATAAACAGGACACTGAATCTAGTTATCTGCCTCTGGAAACTTCAGTTTGAAAGGATTCAAATAGTCATATGGAAATGTATGTGATTTGAATAGTTTTGTTTGCAAGTATACATGGCATTTACCCTGCACAGTGCCTCAAGGGCCTCCATGGTCGTCTCCCCCGGCTGTATGATAGCCAACACAGGCCGATCATCAGGTAAAGAGACCCAGGACGGTGTGAGATAGTCAGGTACCCAAACTTCACTGTCCGTCTTGTGTTGGGTGAGACTTTTCACCAAACCCTCTTGGTCCTTCTGTTAAAAGAAATAAAGAAAAGAAATATTTAGGAATGTGCTTAACATCAACATGAAAAGACATTCACTATGTATTTAAGTTACTTTATGTAATGCAAGGTATTTCGCAAAAACAAATTGTGATGTACTGCTGCCCTAGTTAAAAAAAGTAATAGATTTAAAATGCATTTATTTTACAGTAAGTATAGTTTAAGTCTATTTAATTAAACATTGTAAATAAACTTTATTTGGAGTACTACTTGTGCACAATGCACATTTCTTAATGTTAAGCCAAAAATATGTGTTAATGTCACTACTGATAAGGATTGTATAATCTTTAAATAATATCGGTCTTTAAATGCAAAATATTTAAAGTGTATATAAAGTATACTTGCAATAGTTCCACTTTAGCACAATCAAATATACTTAAGTATATCTTTAGTTGGACTTCAGCACTACTTCCGCACAATTAAAGTGCATTAAGTAAAAAATAAGTTGTTCCAATTTAAATATACTAGTTTAGTACACCAAAAATACAATTGCAGGGTATTTTTATTAACTATATATATATATTTTTTTTATACATCTCTTTTATGCTAAGTATACTACAAATACATTTACATGTTATGTACTCAATAAAAATACCCTGCAATTGTATTTTTAGTATACTAAACTGGTATATTTAACGCAGTTAACACACTGGCCCCGCCCACAGACTTGTACATCCTCTTATATTTCCTACAGTTGACTGTTGACAAATATGATGCAAGGCAACAACTCCATAAATGCAGTTGTGCCCTAAAATTCAAGATATTGGTGCAAAAAATTGTCCTCATATTTATATATATCACGTATCACACCATATCACACGGGCAGCAAGAGCAATATGACACGAGTGCTGATTTTGTCCCGATCCATCACAGGCTTAAATGTGATTTTATACAACAGTTCACTAAATAAGAAGTTGATATTGTGTTATATTCGAAACATTATATTATGTGTTTTTGCTCAGTGAACAGTCACAGTGGTGTTTAGTTTCTGAATGAATCCACGTTTTGAACGAATCGTGTGAATCAATGATTCAAAGACCCATTTATAAAGATAGCCATTTACTTAATTCCTAAATGAATCAGCCATTTGAACGAACCGAATCGAATAAGTGAATGACTCATAAAGACATTTACCGCCACCTAAAAGACATAATTTTTACGTATCAGATAGGGCTGCACGATTAATCGCACGATGTTGTGAGGCGCGCTTAGTCAATGAAGCCGGTACATTGATTAGTAGTAAAGCTCCGTCACGTGCATTCAGCTGGAGCGGCAAGTAATACACAGAGCCGTAAAGCACTGACAAGCTACGCCAAATCGCGCGCAAAATCGAATTCGAATTCGGTTATTTGCCGCTCCAGCTGAACGCACGTGACGGAGCTTTACTACTAATCAACGTACTGGATTCATTGACTAAGCGCGCCTCACAACATCGTGCGATTAATTGTGCAGCCCTAGTATCAGACCAATATTGACATGATTGCCGATACATCGCTCAACTTTATTTAAACTATTTGGTATTATATTTTACATTTTTATACTTATATTTTACTATTTTATAGCCTGTTTTACTCTGACAAGAGATAATGAAATGATTGCTGACATATTGTGCGTTCTTAAAGGGATAGTTCACCCAAAAATTGTTTTCTTTGCGCACAAAAAGTTTTCTCGTAGCTTCATAAAGTTGCGGTTGAACCACTGATGTCACATGGACTATTTTAACAATGTCCTTACTACCTTTCTGGGCCTTGAATGTGGTAGTTAGACCCCATCTATGCAGGGTCAGAAATCTCTCTGAATTAATCAAAAATATCTTAATTTGTGTTCTGAAGAAGAACAAAGGAATTAATAGGGTTAAAAAGACATGAGGGTGAGTAATTAATTAATGACAGATTTTTCATTTTTAGGTGAACTATCTAAAAATACAGAATAGAACGTGGATCCATTAGAAATTCCTTGAATTGATTGGTGAACATTAACAAATAGCCAAATAGCCAGGAAAATCAAAGAAGACAATGACCATTTTTTAATTTTTATCTCCACTAATTAAGCATGCACAATAAAACCAGAAATGTGCATCAAGAAAGTAAATAGAGTCAGTTTTAAATGTGAATGACACAAGAAGGTATCACACAAACCTCAAACTGAGGTGTCAGTTTTCCGGTTATATTTGCGCAAATCTGCCTTATCACACTTAAGCAGAGCTGTCTGGATCGATGCAGCAGACAATGTGATGATATCTAATCTGAGACTAATTAACTTGGCATCCAAGCACAGCAATGTGCAAGCCCCGCGCAATACTCAGACAGCGGCGCTGGTAGACGTCTGGCGGGTGATCGATGAGCTGACGTGAACCGGCTGCGATGTTCATTGTGGGTCTTTCGAGGGCTCTTGGGTCTGTCAGCGGGTCTGGCCTGCTGTCAGTGACGGCATGCTGCCTGGCTCAGATAGCTTATCCCACACTATCGGGTGACAGCCTAGCACCCTCCCCTTTTCCCCTCAACAATCTGCCCGCAGAGTAGCTGCGATGGTGGTCCCCCATCATGGAGAGACAGCAAGCCCACACATGGTGAGGGAGAGCGGGAAATGGGTCAGAGGGACTTAAACACACTCACATACTGGCAAACACATGCAGACAATACATTAAACACTCCAACATTCTGTCACTCAGTCAACTCACACACGCGCAAGCTCCCCTCCCAAAACACCCGCCATCTGCCTCCTCTCCTGGCTGTTAATGGACGTGCCGGGTGGGAGAGGAGCCCGGGCCTCCCGCCGCTTCTCCCCGAGGCCCTACAGCCCAGCTTGGGTGTCTTAACTCTCTCTCTAGCTCTTTCCAGCTCCCTTTGGGAGCTCCACACAGCCCTATCTTCTCGGTTCTTATACGTTCTGCCTCTGACAGCATTCTCTTTGACAGTTTTAATTATGCAGAGCATGCTGGGAAGTGTTAGTGTCCTCCTTACCAGTGTCTCCTTTCCAGCGTCCTCAAACATGTGCTCGAGATTTCTCTTCACCGACTCTTCACCGTCTACAAACACCTGAGGTTAAGACAAAACCTTAAGTTGGGACCTCTTACAGCACATACGAAATAACTATTGCAAATTGTATGAAAAATAAACAGAGATTCGTTCTATTGAACACATGTAATATGGAATGTAGCAGATGTCTGGCAGATGTGAACCTGGTTGATGCTGGGTCTGCCTTTGGTTTTCTTTTTTGAGGTAGTGTCCAGACCCCACAGAGAGGAGAAACGGCTCTTTCGTTTGCTAGAGGATCGAGACAGGGCCTGGGTACGTCTCCGAATTCCCCCATCTGTCCTCGCTGCCACCTGTCCAACACAAATACACATAGAGAAAGTCAATAAACATCTGAGACAATTTCAAGCACATGTGATGATAATTTTAAACCATTTAGCATTTGTCACTATGGAGGAAATCTTTAAAAGGATAGTTCACCACAAATGAAAATTCTATGGGAAAGTGCAGCACGAGCATTGTTCAAAACATCTCCTTTTGGATTGTGTGGATTTGGAACAACATGAGAGTGTGTAAATATTTCACAATCCCATGATTGTACAGTAAACATTAATATTAAACATTTACGTATATTTAATGAAATAACTCCTAAGGGCTATTCACACCAAGGATAACTACAAATAGAGGTGGGCGATATGATATCATGAGTAATTTTATTACATGATAACGATATATAGCGCAATATAGTTATTATCACATTTTTGGATACCATAGAAATTGTATGATTCCTGTCACCAGTGTCAATATCACAATAAACTAATACTAGCCTAAAAAAGAAAAAAAAACTCAAGTTAACGGAAGACAAGTATACAGCGTTTCAATAAGAATAAGAAACTAATTACAAAAAATAGGACAAAAAAACTGCAGTAGAACAAATATATAAGAAATCCTACATATATTGTGTAAAGTAATTAAATGTATAAAAAAAACTGCATATTCTTCACTGTGTAAATTAAAAATATATTTCTTCTTATTAAAGTTACAAAAGTGATTTAGTCAAGAGCAGTGAGAGATTTTCTCTTCTTTGTTGTTTGATTAACATGAATGACAGACAACAGGAATATTAGACTGCTGTCACTTTAAGAGCTGCCCGGATCCAATATACCAAAATATTCTCAAATATTCTCAGCTGTTTGCTTTCACTTAAGACCTGTTGGGTCATTTTATTGGGTTGTTTTTAATGTTTTTACCTAGGTGCTGGGTAGTTTTTCTGCACTCTAAAAATGATGGGTTATTTATTTTTATTTTTTTTTTTTTTTTCATTTTATTGGGTTATTTTTAATATTTTCTACCCAGGAGCTGGGTAGTTTTTTTCTGTATCTAAGCTGCTCTGTCATTTTTAATGTGTTATTATTATTTTTTTTTTTTTCTCCAACAGAACAACCCAGCTGCTGAGTTATAGTCAGAGCACAGGCTTTTTGCGTTCTCTACAGGCAAGAGCAGTTCTCAGCGCCGCTGATTTGGTGCACTTCTTCAGCGAAATAGAGCTTTGTATACGTTTTATTTAATTTATGATTTCTTTACTTTCCTGTAAATTATATTATTTACACAACGCAACATAAAAGGACTAGATGTCAGTCAGCTAAATGCATCAGCAGCGGTTGTTTCGCATGATGGAAACGCCTTTTGTCTCGCATAACATAAATCGATTTTATTTGTTATAATACTGAATTTAATTTAATTTTATTTTATTTAGTTCTCTAATGTCAGTACTGTGTGTTTATTGGCAGGTTATGGAGTCAGTCACTGCATTTTTCAACTACGAGTGAAATGCGAGGCAGAGGAAGTTCGTAGTTCCTCTGGTGAACAGCAGCCCATCACCAGCTCAGATTTTGCAGACACACTGGTACAAGAAATACTACTACTTCAGTGATTACTACAGTTGAATACAGTTAAATTAAAATGCAACGCTAAATGTTGAATTTTTTTATTTCTAAAAGGCTGGTTAAAGAGTTTTAATGTGTGTAATACTGCAAACTATGCTGTATTCACCCAAATAAATTAAATTTGTCTTATATTTTTGTCCATGGGTGTTTTAGCTTAATAATAAATGTTCATATTTTGATTATTGCTGTTTCCTCTACAATTCTGAAAAGTTGTGGAGTCTCAAAAGTCTCAAAAGTTGATTTAAATAAAACAACCCTGCATGTTGGGTAAAAACATTAAACCCAACCAGCTGGGTCAAAATAACCCAACATGTGTTCTGTCCAATATTTACCCAGCACTTTGTTGCCAAATAACCTAAGTTGGGTTGTTTTTAACCCAGAATTTTTTAGAGTGTATGAGCACGGTCTTCACATGCTTACCCCTCTCTGACAGCGCTCAAAAACAGTCTTTCAGACAGTGCGCGCTTATGACGAAATTAGTTCTCTTTCGCTGGTGATTGTGCTTCAGCAGCTTAAAAACATGTTTTAAATCAAAATTTAAAAAACGCATACAAACGATAAGTTTTTGTGACCACAAAGCACAACAACATCAAGTGAGCATGTAACCCCGATAGAGACGATAGTTGAAAATCTCTGCCGGTTGACAAATTTCTACCTGTTAATCGTGTCTGCCGGTATATCATCCACCCCTAACCAGAAAGTTTTAACAATTGTTTTAATTCTATGAGAAGATGTCCACAAAAGAACAATATTGTTGGAATCACTTTTTTATCAATGTTTTTTTTTTAATAACTGCAGCTCACACAGGTGTGGACACTAATATAATTATAGTTATTGTTCTTGATGTGAACAGGCCTTTGTCCGCCTAGAGCTTTATCCTTCATTGATTACAAATGGCCTCACTGACACTGTGAGAAAAGATGGGGGGAAAAAAACATCCTTTTGCCTTTAGGTTTCAAATAAAGATCAGTGATGGGAAAAATTCTGACATGGTGACTCAGAAGCAGTATATATCAACTGCCATGGTGTGAAGATGTTCACACACTCCAACATGAAACCGCACTCACATTTCTGGGAAAATAAACATTAGTGCCACAGAAGTCATAAAGGACTTCCTCAGAAATCAGACCACATGAATGGGTTTCCACAGACATAAAACCTTGGTAGTTTAAGGGACATCTGCAGTACAGTGTTCAAAGACAAAACTCAGTTGTTTTATATTTTTAAAGAGAGAAGAAATGAGAAAAGAACATTTAGACATTAGTGACGAAGCTTTTAAAAATACAAACTAACTTAAAAAAAAGCTAAAAGGAGCTTTCACAAAGACAGTTATTGATCTTCTGCTGGAATGCCACTGACGGAAAACGCTCCCTTTTTCGTTACTTAAAACGTCACTGATTTTCCGTCAATCTTAAATTGGTTTTCTATGAACTCAATGAGTTACGCAATTAAATGGGAGTTGCATTTCCACGCCTTGCTGTGACTCTTCTAAGGTGACGGTTGCAGTCCTACGGTGGCATATTACGCCATTCTGTACATTCTCTGCTGAACCACAGGAATGACAAAAACACGATGGTGACAGCATGTTTTGTTATGCAGTTTCTGTTAGAACTCAGGCCAAGAACAGGCTGGCAGGCAGCTCAGAGCTCATCAGGCTCTTGCGGAGTGAAGTGGATATTAACTAAACATGTTTAGAATGTGAACGAAAGCAGGAAGTGTGTAAAACAGAGAGAAAGAGGGAATAATGCATAGATACTGAGCATTTTGTGAGCGTGGAGGTTTGTATATGTGTGTATTTTATACCAGGGCATGGAAGGACGATACTGAAAAAATGCCAAGACGACCCATGGACACTTTGGTCGGGCGGGAAGCAACGGCGAGTAGGCGTTTTGGATTTGGAAGCTCGCCGCCCTGCAGGCTGGACAGGTAACAGCGATATCGGAACAAGTCCATATGAAACTGCTCCAAATTCTGCTCCCAGAGGAATATCTGAAAAAAAAAGAAAAAGATTTCAGTTCTTCACTTATTGTTTTCTGCGTTCGCACACTGATGAGGGCCCTTAAGCTGCTGACTATTAGAGTGTGGGCAGTGTTTTTAATATAGTTTTGTTTACTGGAGGAGGACGCTGAGATAAATCATTAGTCAGCAGGCCTCCTCCAAACCAGCATGACCTGAGTCTATTCAGAGAACATGGAGGAGTAAGCCCACCTCCACACAAACAGACAAGTACATCACATACACAATACACATACACTCATATTTATATTTATATATTTTATGTAAGATCAATCAAATCACATATTAACACAGTACAGTGGCATCAGACACTGCATGCCACAAACACCAAATCTGTGAGTCAATTAATTGTATAATTGACGTGTCCTGGTAAACAAATGAAACAATTATTGAATGATAATTTTAGCAGGGTGTGTTAACGGGTGAAATTTAATAGGTTAAAGATCCTGAGGCAAAGCTTGCTTTATTTATTGATAATAAATGATTTTGGGTGGAAATATCTGTTTGTCCAACCAGTGGCAAACGAGTCTCACTAGAATCCTAAACCTAATTCAAGATGACACTGACTCTCCAATCCAACAATGAGCACAATTTAAAATCATGAGAAAATAAGAAATGCATATGCGGCATGTCCGTACCTGCTCTAGGATAGTCTTCCTCTTCTTCCCATCAGTGACGGCAGAGAGCTGCATTTCACCCATCTTCTTCATTTTCTCATCCATGTCGATCTTTTGTTCAAGCTTCTTGATCTCAGAGCGCAGCAATCGTACCGTGTCCTCGCGGTGGTGCTGACGGGCGACGGCTGCGGCGCAGGCTGAGTGGATGGCGGTTATCCAGTTTTCCAGCTCTGTTTGACCTGATGTCTAAAAAGAAGTGAATCAGAACATTATTTCTTATCACCATAGAATGCCCAATGGTATTTCGGGCTACAATGGGCAAAACTGTAAAGCTCAGTATCTAAAAATTAAAACTCCATATATATATATATATATATATATATACAGTCATGGCCAAAAATATTGGCACCCTTGCAATTCTGTTAGAAAATGCAACCATTCTCTTAGAAAATTGCTGCAGTTGCAAATGTTTTGGTACTCACATGTTTTTTTTTTTTTTTGTTTGCACTGGAACAACACAAAAAAACTGAGAAGAAAAGTCTGACACAAATCTGATACCACACAGAACCCCAAAAATGCACTGGACAAAATTATTGGCATCCTTAACTTAATATTTGGTAGCACCCCCTTTGGAAATAATAACTGAAATCAATCGCTTCCTGTAACCATGAATGAGTTTCTTACTCCACTCTACTGGAATTTTGGACCACTCTTCCTTTGCAAACTGCTCCAGGTCATTCAGATTTGAAGGATGCCTTCTCCCAACTGCTGTTTTGAGATCTCTCCACAGGTGTTCTATGGGATTCAGATCTGGACTCATTGTTGGCCATTTCAGAACTCTCCAGCGCTTTGTTTAAAACCATTTCTGAGTGTTTTTGAAGTGTGTTTCGGGTCACTGTCCTGCTGGAAGACCCATGACCTCCGGTGGAGACGCAACTTTCTGACACTGGCCACTATGTTCCGCCCCAAAATTCTTTGGTAATCATCAGATTTCATGATACCGTTCACACAGTCAGCACATCCAATGCCAGAAGCAGCAAAGCAACCCTAAAACATCTTTGAACCCCCACCATGTTTGACTGTAGGGACTATCTTCTTTTCTTTGAAGGCCTCTTTTTTTTTTCTGTGTGCCATGATGTCCTTTACCAAAAAGCTCTACTTTTGTCTCATCTGTCCACAGTACGTTCTCCCAGAAGGATTGTGGTTGTGTCACATAAGTTTTGGCAAACTCCAGTCTTGCTTTTTATGCCTTTGTGTCAGCAGTGGTGTCCTCCTACCTTAGCGTTCCTTTTCATTCAGATGGGATAGTGCGAGCTGACACTGTTGTACCCTGTGTCTGCAGATCAGCTTGAATTTGTTTGGAAGTTAGTCTGGGTTCTTTATCCACCATTCCAACAATCCTTTGTTGTAATTTTTCATTAATTTTGCTCTTCTGTCCACGTCAAGGGAGCTTAGCTACAGTGCCATGGGCTGTAAACCTCTTGATGATATTGCGCACAGTGGACACAGGAACATTAAGGTCTCTGGAGATGGACTTGTAGCCTTGAGATTGTCCATGTTTTTCCACAAGTTTTTCTCTCAAATCCACAGACAACTCTTTACACAAAGGTTGAGTCAACTTTTCTCCATTTTAACTGGTTGCAAGTGTGATTACTATATTGCCCACACCTGTTACTTCCCACAGGTGTGTCTAAATACACATTACAGGAGCATCACATGCTTAAAAAAAAAGTAATTATTTCTTACAATTTTGACAAGGTGCCAATAATTTTGTCCAGTCCATTTTTGAGCTCTGTTTGAAATTTGATCAAGTTCGACTTTTCTTCTTTGTTTTTGTGTGGTGTTGCAAACAAAAACAATAAGCACGTGAATACCAAAACATTTTCAATTGGAACAATTTTCTGAGAGAAATGTTGCATTTTCTGACAGAATTGCAAGGGTGTCGATATTTTTTGGCCAGGACTGTATATAATAGGGTTAAACGGCACTAACATAATAACATTTGATTGCCAGATCAATACCCAGATTCTTTCAGCACTAAAAAAATAATATACTATTAACCAGATGTCAATCATATCAGTTTGATTGTCAGGCCTGACAAGTTAACCTTTACGAATGTCACCTGGTAAGCAGGCTACTGTCAGGTGTCACTGAATAAAATGTCACTGAGAAACAGAAATTCAGAAACACCGTTCAGCAGTTTTGAATGAAAACAATGGACAATGAGCATCAGTGTGAGACAATTAAACTGTTTTCAAGTTGTCATAAATGTACACTACCAGTCAGAAGGTTTTGAACAGTAAGATTTTTTAATGTTTTTTAAAGAATTCTCTTCTGCTCACCAAGCCTGCATTTATTTGTTCAAAAATACATCAAGAACAGTAAAATTCTGAAAGATTTTTACTATTTAAAATAAATGCTTTTTATTTTAATATATTTTAAAATGTAATTTATTCCTGTGATCAAAGCAAAATTTTCAGCATCATTGCTCCAGTCTTCATTGTCAAATGATCCCTCAGAAATCATTCTAGTACGCTGATTTGCTGTTAAAGAAACATTTATTATTATTATTATTATTATTATTATTATTATTATTATTATTATTATCAAGAAATTATAGAAATTAATACTTTTATTTAGCAAGGATGCTTTAAATTGATCAAAAGTGATGATAAAGACAGTTATAATGTTACAAAAGATTTCTATTTCAGATAAATGCTGTTCTTCTGAACTTTCTGTTCATCAAAGAAACCCGAAACATTCTACTCAGCGGTTTTCGACATAGCAATAACAATAAAAAATGTTCTTTGAGCAGCGAATCAGAATATTATAATGATTTCTGTAGGATCATGTGACTAGAGTAATGATGCTAAAAATTCAGCTTTGAAATGACAGGTATAAATTACATTTTAAACATATATTTAAATAGAAAGCAGCAGATGAGACTTATTTAAAAAACACTAAAAATCTTACCGTTCAAAAACTTTTGACTGGTAGTGTATAGTCAAAAGGCACTTTTGAGAGATGCTGTTTACACTAAATGAAAATAGAGTATTTTTTTAGCGTTAGGTGCTATTTATGCTAAGTGGAAATAGCAATGGATTCTATTCACACTAAGTGAAAACAGCAGTATTTTTAGCAATATGCTATTTATAAATAGCAATAAATTCTATTTACACTATGTAAACCTACCCCTAACCCTAACCGATAAACACCCGTGAGGCATGTTATTTTCCACTTTTTGATTATTTCCTTCATTTTTTTTGAAAACAAATGCCTTTCCGATAATGTGAAAAGGGAGATAAACAAGTTCAGCAACAGGTGGATTCGAACTCGGGTCGATCGCGTATACCACCTATGCCGCTGGAGCTGCTGTTTGCTGTCTAACCCTACCACACGTAGGCAGGCTATTTGTACTTAGTGTAAATAGACAAATCACCAATAGCTTCAAAATGCTACCCTGAAGAATTCAAGTTCATAGGAGTAACTGGAATCATTTTAATATTAATCTTTTGAGATTCAGATTGTCTTACTTGAAAGAGGAAGGCATCTCCCAGTGCATTGCTCAGACAAAACACAAAGTCTTTCTTGGGATGTTCTGGGACAGCCTGAACAATGCTGTTCTCCACCCAGACTGCATGTTTGTGGATGCTGTTGTGGTCGATCCCTGACCGTCCATCCGTTTCATAGAAAAACAGAGTGCATCCTGAGAGAATAAAGTGAGAAGGAAATCAGAAATTGCAAAAACAAACAAATGTCAAAATTCAATTCATCTACACACACACACAAAAAAAAGTTTTTCATATTGCACAACTGGGATGACTATTTGCCCATCAGAGTTGTCATGAAAGGATGATGAGCTGGCTAAAGGATGTTGGAAAGTGCAGAGTTAAATCTAAATTTAACAAGCTGCATTTGATTCGGAGAGGACTCTTCAGATAACCTGGTTATGTTCCTGACACAAAGTATGACCCGTAATGTCTCAGATGCTATTTTGTTTTTCTTTTACAACAGCAATTGCTGAAAGAAATGGTTCAGAGCATGAAATTAGATTGTGATTGAATAATCATGGCAAGAGTACAAGCATCAAACAGCCTGAATCAAAAGCTCAGATTTAGATTAATAAATGTATTAGGGTTTGGTTTGATTAGCCTGATGTGAAATAGTGGATGCATGATATTTTGTAACTGGTGCAGGGTCAAGGAGCTTCAAAATATCAGATCAAGTAAAAGAATTGCATTGTGGGATGGAATACTCAGTGAAGTGTGCTTTGTTGTATACTGCCCATTTGATCAAATGTAAGAGGTTGCCCAGGTAAACCAAGGGTCTATAACGTTGCTCCTGGAGAGCTACCGTCCTGCAAATTTCAAGATGTTCAGGGTTACTTGACAATAAGTGGCAGGTGTTTTGAGCCAGAGTTGGAACAGAAGTCTGCAGGACAGCAGCTCTCCAGAAGCCTGGTTGAAGATCCCTGAGGTAAACAATGCACAATATACACATTATATCCACCTAAAAATTCCCAAGCCACCGGCAAGACTAGGGTAGCAATATGCTATTCCAAACATGGCTTCAGTCTCACCTTTGAGTGACACCCAGTACTGTTTCCACTTCCTTTTTGCTGCCGGCTCCACCCTCTTGTTCTTTTTGTGCATCAGGAAGTTCTTCACAGCCAGCATGCCGGCCTTCCTCACAGTGCCCTGCACCGTGCTCAGCATAATGTCTGAAGGGTAAATGGAGCTTAGCGTTCCACTGCTCCTCTCATCGCTAGCAGCCGAGCCGGCCTCCTCGAGACATTCCCGCGTCTGCCTGGAGTTCAAGTCCAGCTCCTGACGGAAGTTCTCATATACGCCTTGATCTCCACCTGGTTGGCGTTCACGGTCTCCTCCACCTCCGCTGCTACTGCCACTGTCGCTTCCCGCGAAGATGCTTCCGCTAGCAGTAGAGTAGACGGAGAATGACGCAGACATGGCTTTGCAACGTCGTGAGGAATGCTCGACTTCAGCCGCGCCACCGTCAATACCGCTGTCTCCATATTCGCTGCCCTCACCGGCCGTGATATCCTTCACGCAAACAAAACAGGTTAATGGAGACAAAAGACGTCACTCCCTCTACAGTTACAGCAATTAATATGCAACATCCTCCAAACAAGAATTCCTTCACACCAAATAATAGTTTGACATTTCATAAACAGCTCTTCTTTCTTTCCTCTTTTGACACATACAAAGAAAGAGACTGATCTGTTCTTGTTCTTAACCTGTTTACCTGTGGATGAAAGAGGAACAGAAAGAGGAAGCCATGGTATGGACAAAGTGCAGCTTCCCTTTGCCAACACAGAAATGCTGAAGTTCCTCAAAGGTAGATGATGGGAAATATCATGTTTCAAAAACACTCAAAATAGTAGCTGTCAAAGGCATGAACATGACTCAGGGAATGTCTGAAGTGTCCCCTGAGACCTTTCAAAGTCGGAAGCTCTTTGACAACCAAAGACAGTTCAGATCACATCAAATATGCACAAACATGAAAGTTAAAAGCTTTCTGAATTTGGTTTTAAAGACCCTAGAGGGTTTTATCTTTCACATTTTATTAGAGCTAAAAGTAGAGGAGATTTGAAATTAAAAGAGTTTCCTCAGAAAATCCCTTAAGGTAATTACTCTTCATCCATTTCTCGGGTCATGCACTTAAGCAACTACTTCAACTTAGGTTCTACTAGGTTCTACCGATTCATAACAGTCTGTAGATACTGCAGATTAATCATTGCCTCTTTATTTTCAGAAGATGTGGCAAAGCCACGTGTCTGAGGCATAACTCACATGTGTTGTTTGTGCACGCCGTCCTTGCATACGTGAGCAGATGGTAGTCTGGTGATTGGACCGTCCTTCCGACAGGCAGTGAGAGCGACGACAAGGAAGAGTGTATGCTCCATATCCGTTCCCGTCCTCCTCCGCAGGAGACAAGATCTCACCGTTCATTACACCCCCTTCCATCCTCTCAGGATTGTGACCGTTATAGAGATGGTGGGAGCCACGAAGAGGAGGTAGCCGCTGTGTGCAAAGTTCATCTAAAGAGTTGGCTCTCTCTCCTGAGTGAGTCTCGAGCGTCCGCGGGCTGGAGGTGCGACGGCGTCCTTCACATTTGGTGAAGGCTTTGTCTTCGTCCTCATTTGTCCCTATAATCTCCTCTGTGCTCGTCAGATGCTCTTGGCTTAGATCCGACAAGGAAAACTCCATGGAATCCTCTCTCCACATGTCAGCAGATTTGGAGCGCTTCTTCTTGAAGCTGCCTCCCTCCCGAGGACCATCTCTGGTCCTCTGCAGATACGTGTCCTCACCTGCGAAAAGTCCTTCGTCATCACAACCGTCTGGCACTACTGTGTCTATCTCCACTCCGTCTTCAGAGCCTGGCGTGGTGGTGGGATCTCCCATGTTGTCGTGAAAGGACATCGGCCGCAAGGTCATGGCCCTTCGGTCCATCCAAATTGTGCCCTTGTAGCCATCCAAAGCATTCTTCTCATTGAAGGGTTCCAGGCCATTTTCACTCAGGGATTGTGGGATGGAAGGGGTGCTGCTGGATTTTGTGCTGGTCTCTGAGTTGTGGTGTTCAGCCTTGCTGGAAGAGGCGTGACGTGATCGTCGAGAATGCTTGTTAGAGATGCGAAGTGAACGGGTCATGTGCTTTCGTGAGAGGTGGCTCTGCCCCTCACTGTAGTAGGCGTGGTCTCCATTTTGGCTCTCTATGTTTCCCATGGTTTAACGTCTGTGGAAGACACAACATGAGTTAGATACAGTTAAAGTCATAAGTTTACATAGACCTTGCAGTATCTGCAAAATGTTACTTATTTTACCAAAATAAGAGGGATCATATAAAATGCATGCTATTTTTTATTTAGTACTGACCTGAATAAGATATTTCACATAAAGGATGTTTACAGAGAAAATACTTCAATTCATAAAAATGACCTTGTCCAAAATTTTACATATGCTTGATTCTTAATACTGATCCACAAATGTTTTTTTTTGGTTTATGAGTCCTTTGTTTGTCCTGAACAGTTAAACTGCCTGTTATTCTTCAGAAAAGTCATTCAGGTCCCACAAAATCAACATTGTTGTGTATTTGAACCCTTTCCAACTATTAATGTATGATTTTGAGATGCATTAAGAGTCAGGGGGTGAAAACTTTTGGAATTTGAAAATCAGGGTAAATTCAGGTATTTTGTCTTTTGGGAAACATGTAAGTATCTTCTGTAGCTTCTGAATGGCGGTACTAAATGAAAAAAAAAAAAGATATTAGGCAAAATAAGAAAAATGTACAAATCTTCATTCTGTTCAAAAGTTTTCACCCCCCGGCTCTTAATGCATGGTTTTTCCTTCTGAAGCATGAGTGAGTGTTTGAACCTTCTGTAATAGCTGCATATGAGTCCCTCAGTTGTCCTCAGTGTGAAAATATGGATCTCAAAATCAAACAGTCATTGTTGGAAAGGGTTCAAATACACAAAAATGCTGAAAAACCAAAGAATTTGTGGATCCTGAAGAATTTTTCTGAACAACAGTTCAGGACAAACAAGTGACTCATAATCAACTATCACTAAACATAAAAAACACAACTGCAGATCATCCAGGTAACAACACAGTATTAAGACTCAATTGCATGTAAACTTTTGAATGGGGTAATTTTTATAAACTATTTTCTCTTGCGGACTATATGTAAACGTCTTTTATGTGAAATATCTTATTCAGGTCAGTGCTAAATAAAAAATAACATGCATTTTGTATGATCCCTCTTATTTTGGTAAAATAATTAACATTTTGCAGATTCTGCAAAGGTGTATGTAAACTTTTGACCTCAACTGTATTTGACATGTCACTGCCTACACAGATGAACACCTACTAATCACTAGCAATATGTCTGCACATGTCAATTCAAAGATAGATTTGCAAGGCTTTGGGGCTCTCAAACCTGACTGACCAGCAAACACCACATTTTTCCAAAGATGCTATCTACAGACCATAAAAGAGTCACTGCATCCATATAAGGGGTAAATGTTAAAAAATCTTTACAGTGCAATAAGAGAAAGCAACAGAATAAAACAGAGTGTACCTACAGAAGAGAAATTCACTCTCACCATCTCTAAAAGTGAGAGCTGAATAGCATGTGACCAGAGCCTAATGCCAGAAATATCTCTGACGCACACAAAGACACAAAGCGAGAGAGTGAGGGAAGGAGTGAGATGTAAAACCTCTCAACCCCCTGTGGTGGGAACATCAGAGCATTTCTTACAATGACCTCCATTAGAGAGTTCACCATTTGTGTATCTCAGCTATAACCTCTTGAAATTGTTGGAACGGGTTCAATTAGGGTAAAATTCAGACAAATTAGTCCTGAGAAAGAAACAGGAATTCATTATGGAAATCCATTGTGAACAGTTTCAGAATTATTTTTATGAAATCACAAAAAATATCTGTAGGGGAACAGTCATGAGAGATATTTGCTCTGCTCCAAAATGTACAGAAGCAGCACTTTAAGGCATGAAGGCTGTCCCAGAAGGAAAGTTAATCATCCAGCCTCGTAATTGCTCATGATACCTAGTTTGCACAAGCAATAACAGCCAATCCCATAATGTTCTTCTTCTAATTCCCATCCTGATAAGCTTTGGGAAAAACTGAATTCTAGATGCTGGGCTAGGTGAGAGAAATAATTATTCTAAATAAGCTTAAATACTTGATTCAATCTTTTATCCAATCTATGTTAGTGTAAGTATTAATTAAATTGCATCATTTTGCCCAATATTTATAAGTGTTCCTTTCTTAGGCAATTTAGAGTATCATATTGTTAACTTAGCAACATGCTAATGAACTGCAAGGCAGCTTGCTAGGTTTAGAGCTGCCTCAAAAGCATGAATTTAATTTTGCATTTGTACATGACATCATGTATATAAGATCGGTAGCAGTACCTGAGGCAGAACCAGTGGATCAGATGCATTTCCAGACAGCCATGTTCTTATTTATTGACCTCCCTCATCGTCCCGATCAGCCCTATGGCAGCTTTCCCTGAAAAAGAAACATAACACACATTTTAAACAAAGAAATAGAAAGATTTAGTATAGACACACAGATAGTTTGGATAGCTGTTCATAAATAAGGCGTTTAGAAGGTTTTGGGTTTCTAAGTATGCAAAGGGTGGATTACCAGACACATATGAGAACGCGACAGCTCACCTGTTCCAAGGTGCGGTCACAGAAACATGCACAAAACTTATACAACAAAACTTTTCCCACCCTCCTCCCTGCTGCACAAGAGCAAGAATTTTCTGAGATTCGTCTCAGTGCCTTAAGAAGCTAACAATACTGCAATTATGGCTACCCAGCAGAAGTTTTAAAGCTGAACCGAATTATATGTTCTTCAATGCCAATCTGACCTAATTTCTTCTAATCCAGAGAGAAGAGCAGAGAGAAAGCCTCATCTCCATAATGGAGCAGGTATAAATACGAGAAGATTCAGACTACACACTCCAGCACACTTTACGGATTAGCCTCAGAATGACACGGTCAATGTTCCAGTAACCAAAAGATAGAAATAGAGGAAAAGAAGAGAATTTTCAGGGTTACAGCACATTGGATCCATATTCGAGGCACATCCAAAGACTTGAGGTGGGCTGTTTTGACAAGCAACCACCTTAGACCACCTTAGCGACACTGCCGCCAAGATTACATGCATAAAAAAAACACACAAATCTAGTTTTTATTGTAATGTTTTTGTGTGTCTGCGTGTTGTTTCTCACTGCCAGAGGGTTTGTGATTCAAACCGTGTGTAACTGAAACGTATGTGCATGTGTTTGGATCACGTCCAGCTTCTGCAGTAAGGGTCAACAAGACCTTAAGGCCAATAAAGTGAGAGATAGAGACCCATCTGATGATTTCTATTCTCAGGATGACAGGCGGCTGTTGTGTGTATGTTTCTTTGTGTACATGAGAGCAGCAGTACTGCACTGCAGTCTACTCAACCTTGCTGTAGAGTTACGTAAACTAGAGTTGACCCCATTTTTCACCGTACTTCACTTATTTTCGCAACTCTGGCCTTCCTCTCTATATCCCTGCTCATCCTTCTGATTCATGCCCCCTCCTTCATACTACTACCATTAGATTTGTCCTCCACATGATTTTTAAAGGGATAGTTCACCCAAAAAAGACAATTCTGTCATTAATTACTCACCCTTGTGTCGTTCCAAACCTGTAAGACCTTCGTTCATCTTCGGAACACAAATTAAGATATTTTAGATGAAATCCGAGAGCTGTCTATGACAGTGTTTTAGTGCCAGGTTAAAAAATAAAAAAAAAATCTAAAATTATAAGATTAAAGCAAGAATATTTTGAGAATAAAGTGAAATATTTTGAGAATAAAGTTTAAATGTTTTGAGAATAAATTCAAAACTACAAGAATAAAGTCTAAATGTTTCAAGAATAGAGTCGAAATTACGAGAATTAAATCGTAATAGCAATAAGCTTTGTGCTTTTGGTACTTTTAATATAAAAAGTCTCAGCTTTAAAAATCTCTCAGTTTTATAGCGAAATACAAACAATGTGTCTTGCAATAATGTGTTTTTCACACCCTTTAATGTGGCGTGACAGATCGCTGTATTCATGTGAATCAGTCGTTTTTTCGATTACAAAGAGACATTCATTTTCTTTGTAAAAATTCCACCACCTACTTCGCAAAAAACGTCTGTGGTGTCCAATTTTTCATTCCTCACATGTATTAATTAAAAACAAACATAAAGCATTCTAAGGGTTTAAGTGGACTCCAGCTCGTTTACATAAATTATACTGTTATCTTTTCTGAGGTATATAAGGGAATATTAACAAGCTGTTTTATTCATGGTATAATACAGTAAATGATCAGAAATAATATTTAATGTCTTCCATTCATTATTTGTAGTGCGCCAGCCATCCAGTAATTGCATTCATTTTGTTGCTTTGTTGTTTTTAATTGTGCTATATAAATAAATTGTCATTGTCATTTTAATATAACACAGCTCAGCTTTTTTGTCAGTTTTATCATGAAATACAAATTATAAATGTTTTTTCCTCTTTATTTCAAGTTTATAGCACAATATAAACATGATGGAACATCAGAAGGAATGAAAAAAAAATGTCTCATTGTAATCGGAAATATGACTGATTCACATGCCGCTTATACTGAGGCGAATACAGGAATCTGTCACACCTGTCATGTATTTTGCTATAAAACTGACAGATTTTTAACGTTTTTTTTTTTTTTTTTTTTTTTTTGATTTTGGAATATCTCCACGACACTCCCAATCTGGGCCATTTGCATGCACAATAGGAATATACTCTCAAAATATTATATTATAATATTACATAATATAATATAATATAATAGCTTTAATCTCGTAATTGCTACAAATTGATTCTTGCTATTTTACCTTTACTTTCAAAACATTTCAATTTTGTTCTCACAATTTTGACTTTATTGTCAAAATATTTTGACTTTATCCACAAAATATTTCGACTTTTTTCTCGTAATATATTTAGACCTTATTGTCAAAATATTTTGACTTTATTCTCATAATTTCGACTTTATTCTAGAAATATTTAGACTTTATTCACATAATATTTTGACTTTATTCTCAAAATATTTTGACTTTATTCTCAAAATATTTTGACTTTGACTTCTGCATAGACAGTAACGCAACTGAGGCCCAGAAAGGTAGTAAAGACATCGTTAAAATAGTCCATGTGACATCAGTAGTTCAACCTTAATGTTATGAAGGTATGATAATATTTTCGTGCACAAAAAATACCAAACATAACAACTTTATTCAACATTTTTTTCTCTTCTGTGGCAGTCTTCAATGCGTAGAGTAGCACAACGCACACATGGACTATTTTTACGAGGTCTTTCTGGGCCTTGAACGTGTCAGTTGCGTTGCTGTCTGTGCAGGGTCAGAAAGTTCTTGGGTTTCATCAAAAATATCTTAATTTGTGTTCTGAAGATGAATAAACAGCTTATGGGTTTGGAACGAGGAGTAATTAATGAGAATTTAAATTTTTGGTTGAAGTATCCCTTTAGATGACTGGAAATATCTACCCAAGATGTCTGCCAACTTGCCTTATAGAGAATTTCCACTGTATGATTCTCCTCATAATGTGGGCTCTGATGGTATATAAGCATATGTGCACTAATCAAACACAGATCTATTACCATCTGATCTGATTCCATTAAATATCAAATCTTCGGCTTCGAAAACATACTCCAGATGGAATATCTCAGCGGGGATCTACAGTTAAAATGTCAGTGCAGTCATAACCGAAAGGTTAGTGAAAATCGATGAGAGAAACTGTGATTCCGACAGGCAGAGCGGCAAACGTGAGTCAGCGAATGAACCGAGTGACCTGCTGCCCACTCTCTCTCCCCCCCTCCTACTCCTCACCTACGTGATACTGGGATTCAGCAGTAATAATGTGTGATAAATCTCAGCATGATGACAATAGACCCTATGCTAGCACAAACGCAGTATGATCGCTACGTCAAACTTGAATATGTGGTTTAAGATGCTTGTGTATGTTGTTGTTGTTGTTTGTGAATGCGCTAGATGTTTTGTTATCTTAGAGCCGGACGTCTCCTGCAGGGTAGAGGCAGGTGGAGAGGATGGAGGAAGGGTGTGTGGTGGTGGAATAGCCTGCTGGGCTTTGCAGTGTCTCACTGTGAAACTTTAATCACAGGCACTTAGGAGGACACCTCCTCCACTTCACTTCCCTCAACGTGAAGGATGTGCTAGCCTGAGCTCCGTTATTAAAGCACACACACACCCAGCTCACACTCTCTGATCTCACAACAGCTCCTCACTAGTATGAATACTGCTACAAAACACCAGTATAACTATGCCAAACTAATGATTACATATTATGGTGCTTTTTCTTTCTACTTGTTTACCTTCCACTTACTTTATCTATCTATCTATCTATCTATCTATCTATATTCAGGTTATCTTCCATTTATTAAATTTTTTCCATTTGTGTTTTTTGTTTTTCCACTTCTTTTTTGTTTTCTTTCTTTCTTTCTTTCTTTTCATCTATCTATCTATCTATCATCTATATTCTATATTCAGGTCATATTGAATTTTTTTCCATTTGTGTTTTTTTTTTTTTGTTGTTGTTGTTGTTGTTGTTTTTCCACTTCTTTCTTTCTTTACATTTTTCTTTCTTTCTTTCTTTCTTTTTCTTGTTTTCGTTTTTCTTTTTTTTTTCTTTTTTTTGCTCTGGTTATCTTCCATTTTTTCAACTTTTTCAATGTTTTTGTTTGTTTGTTTATTTTTCCACTTATCTTTTTTGTTCTTTCTTTTTTTCTATATTCAGGTTATCTTCCATTTATTCATTTTTTGCAATTTGTGTTTTCCACTTCTTTTTTTTGTTTTTTTGTTTTTCTCTTTCTTTCTTTCTTTCTTTCTTTCTTTCTTTCTTTCTTTCTTTCTTTCTATCATGACTTCTTTCTTTCTTCTGGTTTTCATGTTTCTTTTTTTATTCTGGTTATCTTCCATTTTAGCCACTCTTTCAAATTTTTTTTTTGTTTGTTTTTCCACTTTTCCAATTTTGTTTTTCTATCTATCTATCTATCTATCTATCTATCTATCTATCTATCTATCTATCTATCTATCTTTAGGTTATTTTCCATTTTGTTCATTTTTTTTCCATTTGTGTTTTTTGTTTTCCCACTTCTCTTTTTTGTTTTTTCTTTGTTTGTTTGTTTCTTTCTTTCTTTCTATCTATATTTAAGTTATCTTCCATTTATTGAATTTTTTCCATTTGTGTTTTTTGTTTTTCCACTTCTCTTTTTTTCTCTTTCTTTCTTTCTATCTATCTATCTATCTATCTATCTATCTATCTATCTATCTATCTATCTATCTATCTATTCTTTTTTGTTTTCATTTTTCTTTCTTTTTTTCATTCAGGTCATCTTCCATTTATTCCACTTTTTATTTTGTGTTTGTTTGTTTCTCCACTTCTTTCTACCTTTCTTTATTTTTCTTGTTTTCATTTTTATTTTTATTTTGGTTATCTTCATTTATTCCACTTTTTTCAATTTATGTTTTTTTTGTTGTTGTTGTTTTTCCATTTCTTTTTCTTTCTTTCTTTCTTTCTGTCTTTCTTTCTTTCTTTCAACCTGTTAGTCGTCCATTTATGATCTTTTTTCTTTCCTACTCTGTCTTTAACATTGCATTTGGTCTTTGGCTCCTTTCATATGTCACATTTCTTTTTGACATCCTCTTTCATTCCTTCCCGTCCCCCACTTTGATGAATGTTTTCTCCCCCCCATCCTTTCTGCAGATGAGCGTAAAGCTAATGTTTGGCCGTGAGGAGGGTGTGCATTGTAATGAAATAATGAAACGGACTGACTCTACCGAACGTCCCGCTCCCTCCCTCAGATACTCTTTTGTCTGAGGAAAAAGAGAGGCTGTAGAATAGATCACCAGCAAGAGTCGAGTGTTAAAAAGCATGTTACCACAGCTTTAGCTTTTCTTCAGCTTTCTCCAGCTAGTTCACACTAAGACAGCCCTACAGGTGACACAAAAAAACTCTCAACCTTTATAAGAAATATAGCAGCTAATAAAACACTTTATAGATCTGTAGCACACAGTAAGCCTCCTCTAGCTCTCAAAACTGAGTGAACAGATGGTAGGAAGGTATAAGTGGGAGTGAAACGAATAATGCTCTTTGAAAGTAAATTCAAAAGTGGAGAGACGAGTCATAAAATATATCATTACTGAAGTGTAATCATCTGAAATGTCTCCATTTATCACATTATAGATGATTAAAGCACAGACAGGCCTGCTTGAGAACAACTATGGCAAAATTGCAGCCTCAAATAAACTCTAAGTCAGCAAACTTAATTCACTCAGATATTATAATATAAATATAAAAAAGCACTGGGAGGCTCACATTAGTCATTTATCATGGAAAAGAAGGTAGCGAAAAGGATGTTCACTAGACAAAGAAATGCAATGAGTGATGACTGCTGTAAGTGAGGGGGAAGCAAACACAAATGCATTATTCTCGTTCCCTAAACCCGCTCCCATTAGTCCAATACTTAGTCTTTTTGTTTCTGCTGCTTGTCTTTATGGCCTGGGGCAAAGAGCAAGGTTTAAAATCTCCCCAAAGCCCAGCACTGCTGCACGGAGTTGAGCAAGACTACGGGGCTTTTGACTGCACACCCAGACAGACAGAAAGAGAGCGAGTGAGCACAGGAGAGACTGGATTAGAAATGCTCCATTGTTCCTTCAGATGGAATCTGTAATTTTGCATGTGCACAATCTACTCTTGTTAGTATAATTGAGATGGCGCAGACAAAGACACAAGAATAATCACTGCCCACACTGTCTTTGTCTGTCTCTACTGACTGATTACCACACAGATACTAGTGCTGGGCCATATAGTATCATATGTTTACAACATATTCTATTTTAGTTTGTTTTGATGTTATAAAATGAACCTATTTTGTGAATATTGCAGCACTTTCCTGAAAGTCATCTCAGTAGCAACCGCAGTAGCAAATATGCCAATATTTTTGGAAAAGTTAAATTCATTTACGCTAAAGCTGTCACGATTCCTCAATTCAAGTACTCGATTTAAAAAAAATCCTCAACTGCATTTTGCCTGTGTCCAGTAACTGGCAAAATACCGGAAGTGGCACATTCCACGGATGAGAATCTATGAAACACATTATAGGGTTTACACTTACGTCACAATTTGGTCAGTTACCCGGATGCGTGGCCATACTGGTGATACTTTGATGTAAACAACAACATAGATTGCATAGTTAATGTACTACTGAATACATTGTTCTCTTAATTTATGTTGTCTAAACCATGGAAAAAACGTGTGGACACTGCTAAATCATATAGAGAATGACTTAGTAAGCAGAAGAGGGTGCAATATTTTGACAAACTAAAGGTAACAGGTGGTAAAGATACGTACAAGCAGTAACAGTTAAGATATTAGCCTAATATTTCACCTTTCCTGACCGGAAATGAAAACGCCTTTTGTTCCTCAGACAGTTTTTGCACTCTTCTCCCTGATTTGATATAACTTTTGGCAATCTATAGAACTCCAAATGTTTTTCCCGGTTCGACCAATTAGTACAGCCCAAAATATGACAATAATTGACCATTTTCAACAGCAATAATAACAAAAATATTTGGGTTGCGTTCGGTTCAGTAGCATTGTTTACGTCTGTTGCCGACAATACAATTTTCCAACTCTGCATGGCTTATTAAACCTATTTAAAAATCATAATAAAGCATAACGCTATTGTGAATTCACATATACTACGATTCAAATAAATAAATCTCCGACGCAGGCTTAATATATGCGCTTTAATTATTTACATGCGTGTCAGTGCGGCTGCGTTCACTGTAAATGTGAACTGAACACAAGCTCTTATCATTTACATGTGTGGAGCGTCTCAAACTTCATATTGCTATGAGCTGGGTTTATTATAACGTTCATCTGGGAATGCAGTGCGCCATTTCATCGGATTTGTAAGGTAAAACGTTTATAAACCTTCACAAACATAGGAGAATGCAGCACTATCTTTCTCAAATTACTAATCGCTCATCGCGATTTCAAAATAAAAGTTTTGAAATGTCGTTTTGATGTCCACATATTCAAGAAATGACAGTGCCGTAAAAAAGGACAAATATTAAAGATTAAGTGTACATTTGAATTAAATGTTGTTTAGTCTATATTAAACAAGGATTAGATCACGTAGTAAAGTGTAAAAACAATCGTTAGGCCGTTGGCGCCCTCGGCAGGCATTTGTTATAATTCATTATGTACGTTAGCGCTATTGTTTAAAATATATTATGCATTTTAAAAGTTTTAATCAATAAAATCATAGGATTATTTCGTTTCTGATACTTTATTTGAACTACTATTGCCTCATATTTACCCAGCTCAAACTGCTAGCTATACCAACAGCACGTGTTTATGAAAAAATCAGGACCAGTTATTTGATATTTGAATTCTACAGAAGAGGTTTCTGCTGAATTTCGTGGTCACCGTTTCTGTGTAAATGCCGTCATGGAAGCGTGAGTAGAATCAATACCAAAATAGTATAGAATGTCACTACCACAAAAAATGAATAGCTTTTGTTTATATTTACAATCACCATGTCTCTTCTGACTGACTTGCAATAGGAGGGGAAGCAACTTGTTGGTTCCTGTCACAACGGCCACCAAATATTTCACGCTTTTAACACAGTCCCCACCCAGACACACTTCCCTCCACCACCCAACCAACCACACACACACACACACACACACACACACAAACACAAATTCACACAAACTTCTCAGGTATCAGATAATAGTGTCTCCTTCTCTTAAGTCGCTGACATCTTTTTTCTTTTTCTTTTGTTTGGTGTGATCTATAGGTGCACTTCATTTATTCGTTCTCTTTTATTCTTTAGTCTTTTTATTCTTTAACCACCTTGTTTGAACAAGGGAAAAACATTCTCTCTCACTTCCCCTCCACTCCTCTGCTCTGTTCATAACAAGTGTAATTCTGCTTAGTCAACACACCTAAGAACTATTTTACTAAAACATGCTGAACTGAACTTGAGATGAAAACTCAGCAGGTCATTTTCCAAACAGTGCTGATGCTAAAAATCCCATTGGGTGTTTCACGGGAGCTCCATAAATCCATTTCTGCTGTAATAGTGTTGACCTTTTTCTTTGTGCCTGGGAAACCAATTTAAGATCCCTCTAATAGTCCATCCACATTCACCGCTAATTGGTGTGTGTCTCTTTAAACAATACCCGAAACCCTGAGCAACAAGAAATCCACCCTGCCCATGAGCAACTCTCCTCATTTCTCACATTTTTCCATGAATTCTTGACAGGGAATGACCAACTTAGCTTGAGATGAGAGGGACTTGAAAGCTGTGGTGAAACACCCTTAGGAATAATGGAAAAGAAAAATAAATGACAGAGAACAAGAGAGAGCCTGACAGTGAGAGGGGTTAAGAAGAGTTTAAACAGGAGACTTCATAAGAAGCTTATCACTACAGGTACTGAAGTATTCACATAGTTTTGTTACTTGTATCAATGCATGGAAACGTTATACAAACCAGAATGGAAAGATCAACATCTTTTTTTTTTTTTTTCCAAGGAAAGAGACAGAAAAACAAGCACCTAGAAAGATTTACATCAGTGCAGCATGACAATATTGACAAGGGTCCATTTCTTCAACAGGAAAATATGATGAATAACATGTCTTGATAAAGTTTATAATAAAATAAAATAAAATAAAATAAGTTCATAATATAATAAATTAAAATAAAATATTTTTATATAATATAATATAGTATAATATAATATAATATAATGGACAAGGATCCATTTCTTCAACAGGAAAATATGTTGAATAACATGTCTTGATAAAGTTTATAATAATATAATATAAAATATAATATAATATAATTATATGATATGATATATTAAAATAATAGTAAAAGTTTAAACAAATTTTAGATCTTAATAATATATTTATATTTATCTGTATTTTTCTAAATTCAATGAAAAATGTTTTTACCATTTATTAATATATAATATAATCATTTAAAAATAATATTACAGCAGGAAATAATGTTGAATAACATGTCTTGATGAAGTTTATAATATAATACCTATATTATATTATATTATAAACTCAACATTCAACATTATTTCCTGCTGTAATATTTTATTATATTAAAATAATAGTAAAAGTTTATTTCATTTTTTAGGTCGTCATAATATATTTATATTAATCTATATTTTCCTGTATTCAATGAAAATGTTTTTACCATTTATTAATATATAATATAATAATTTAAAAATAATATTAGAAAATAATGAATAGAAAAATAGAAAATAATGTTGAATAACATGTCTTGATAAAGTTTGTAATAATATAATATAATATAATATATATATTAATTATTATATTATATTATATTATATTATATTATAATTGTACAATAATTGTAAAAGTTTATTTTGAATTTTAGGTCTTGATAATATACTTATATTTTCTCTATTTTTCTGTATTTAATTTAAAATGTTGTTACCATTTATTAATATATAATAAAAATAGAATTAATATACAATTAAAAAAATATGACAGGGAAATAATGTTGAATAACTTGATAAAGTTTATATATAATATAATATAATATAATATAATAATTATATTATATTATATATTATTTTAAAATAATAGTAAAAGTGAAAAAAAAGTCTTGATAATATATTTATATTTATTAATTTATTTATATATTTATATATTAATTTATTTATATTAATATAATACAATAATGTAGGTATTATATTATATTATTTTAAAATAATAGTAGAAGTTCATTCAAAAATTTAAGACTTGATAATATATTTATATTTATTAATATTTTTATATAATATAATATAATTAAATTACATTTTAAGTATATTGTCTTCTATTACAAAAATAATAAATCTAAACAAAATTGAAGAGTAGTGAATACGTACAGTGCTTATAAAATTAAAATAATACAATTTTGAATGCATTGTTATTAAAATTGTGCCACTTCCATACGGCTGACCCGAGACCAGTCGGGGTCATTTCCTGTTGCCATCCCCCCTCTGCTCCTCATTCTTTCTTGTCACCTCTATCCTATTCATAACAGTGTCATGAAGCCCACAAAGTCAAACATTTTTCTGATTTTGAACACCTTTCTCATATTCAACATCCAACAGTCCAAAACCTAGAGCTCAATCATTCATGTCAAACTATGAAAACTCAACTGAACGTTTCTCTAATGCCAGACAAAAGGAAGTCCTATTGTATGGCCTTCAGCATGTAACCATTTCCATAGGACTAGTTCTAAAGATCTTCAAAGGACAGGAGATATGAACTGTCCATTAGTCCAAATGAAGTGACAGGACTCCCCCCTCATGTCCTCAGGCTCTTGACCGTGTCTGCGCTCCCCAGAGCTCAGTGAAACCGTAATGAGAGGCTGATGCTTCAAACGCAGACCACCAGTGCGTCTGAACCCCCTGTCTACCTTAGACAGTCCATCTTGGTTTCTACTGTGGCATTATCATCATTTTTGTTATTATTTGATTGCTTCTTTTAAAAGAGCACAAGAACAAATATGGTCAAAAATAAAAATGTGACTCATTTTTTTTTTTACAGGTAACATGCACCTGCAGTGAGTATTGTGTTAGAGCTAAAAAAAAATGCGCTCATAGATTTTAATCTATGAATGTGACTACATAGATAATCTGTCTGCCATCAGTCAGAGTGGAGGAGGATTGTGGCTGTTTCCTCTGGGACCACCAGACCGGTTTCCTCTCTTTTGTTCAATAATGCACCATGACCTGGAATGCCACGTTATCTGTGCTTTTCAGACGTGTTAATGATAGAGTGATGATGAAAGAACAAAGAGGAGAGACTGATAATATACCAGAGTGACATCCCATACTGATCAGTTTGACTTCAGGTTGCTATCAAATAATGGTAGTTTAAAGTAAAAAGAAATTGTAAAATTCTAAATAAAATAAAATAAAAAAATAAAAAATAAAATAAAATAAAATAAAATAAAATAAAATAAAATAAAAAAATAAAGTAAAAATAAATTTAAAAAAAATTTAGACATCAAAGTATGTCTAGAAAAAAGGTATGAAAAAAGGTTCAGGGATTGGTTTAGATGCACACTGTAAATGAAATAAAAAATCAAATCAAATCAAATCAAATAAATCAAATGAAAAATAAAATATAAACTAAAAATAAAATAAAATAAAAATAAATAAAATAATAAAATAAAATAAAATAAAATAAAAATTCATTGCAATACATTAAAAATCCTATTGGATTTTAAACTACATTCAAGTGGATCAGTGTCTAAAAATAATAATGGTCGTTAAAAAAAACTTTAAAATCAAATAAAATCAAATAAATCAAATATAAAATTAAAATAAATAAAATTAAAAAAGTAAAAATAAAAATTAATTAATTAAAATAAAATAAAATCTAGACAAAATCTAGACAATAAAGTCTCGCACTGTAAATGAAAATGAAATAAAATAAAATAAAATAAAAAAATGAAAATGAAAAATAAAATAAAATAAAATAAAAAATTCATTGCAATACATAAAAAAAATCCTATTGGATTTTAAACCACATTCCAGTGGATCAGGTGTGTAAAAATTTCACACAGTTTGACATCAAAGTCTGCAAGGCAAAAAAAAAAAAAAAAAGGTTCAGGGATTGGTTCACGTGCGTACTGTAATCTACAATTGTAAACCTCAGGTTGACATCAAATAATAGTATATCTGTGGTTGAGTTTCTCTTAAAATCCTTGGGGGGACCTTTCAAATCTTTCTTTTTCAGAAGGCTGCTGACCTGCGGATGAAGTTAGATCAGGACTAGCCCTATCGAGAGCCTACCGTGTCTCAAATAAACCTCTCTTTAAGTGCAGCGGCCATCCTGTATGCTCCTCAAAGGCTTTCCCATCTCCAACACAGAGCTTAGCATATCTCGTCTGCTGCTCTCATTCAACCCATTTAAACCTCTCTGAGGGGGAGACGGAGTCTGCTGTTCCATAATTACGTCGGTAAAATAAGCTAACCGTGCCCGACTGCGGGGAGCACATATAGACTCTCAGTGGACCCAAAAACACTTTCTCTCAAAGTCTGAAGTCACGTTCATCTCTCTGATCTGTGCTTTTGTTGATAGTGTCTCAGTAAAAAGTTATGTGCAAAGCTTTCAAGGCAAGCAGTAGTGCTGAGACATTCATATATTTTTATATATTTTATTTTTTATTTTATTTTATTTTATTTTATTTTATTTTATTTTATTTTATTTTATTTTATTTCTTAATTGCAATTGCAAAATTGGCCCAATTTTTTCTCAAGTCGCACTAGACTTGGTTTTGTTTTGGTTTGTTTTGGTTTGTTAGATTTCTCAATACAAAATTAACCTTATTTTTATGCTGCAAGCTTTATTATTTATTTAACCTTTTTATTTTATGATTTTATTATTGTAAATGTATTCATTTTATTTATTTTACTTTATTTCATTAAAAAAAAAAATTATGTGTTTAATTTTTTTGGTTTATTTTTATTTTATTCCATCTAATTTTCCTCTATTATAATCTTGGGCTTTCAACCAAAAGTTCTGAGATATTCATAAAAACGATTTATTTTATTTTATTTTATTTTATGTTGCAAGCTGTATTATTTATTTAACCTTTTTGTATTTTATATATTTATTATTTGAAATGTATTAATTATATTTTTATTTTATTTTATTTTATTTTATTTTATTAATTTTTTGGATTGATTTAATTTTTTTGATTTATTTTTATTTTATTCTATTCAATTGTCCTCTATTATATTCATGTGATTTCAACCAAAAGTGCTAAGCTATTCATAAAAACTATTTATTTTATATTTTATTTTATTTTTATTTTATTTTATTTTTTAAATTTAATTACATTTTATTTAATTGGGCTTTCAACCAAAAGTGCTGAGATATACATAAAAAAAAAACAATTTATTTTAATTTAATTTAATTATTTAATTGAATTGTCCTTACAACATTAGCCATATTTTTTTCTTATGTTGCACTGGACTTTTTGTTTTGCTTTGTTATATTTCTTATTACAAAATTAACCTTATTTTTAGGTTGCAAGCTCTATTATTTATTTAACCTTTTTATTTTATAATTTTATTTTAAATGTATTAATTATATTTTTATTTTATTTTATTTTATTTGTATGTTATTCTATTCAGTTTTTCTCTATTACATTCTTAAGTTCCTAATCCTGATGCATACTTTTGCTGATATAGTGCAAATTTTCTGAATAATGATACGATTGTCTTCTGTAGAGCTTGTTCATAGATGAAACTGAATTAGTTGCATAACTGATCAATTTAACAGCATTAACACTGTTAAGCTTTTATTTATTAATGTGAAGCTGCTTTGCAACGATCTATATTGAATACAGTGCTATGTGAATAAATATGAGTGCTATATTTACTAAATTCTGATTGGATGAGCCACGTTCACTAAACGTTTTGATACACCTGACCACACATTCTATATTAATGCGAGTTGCTATGTTGCTTGGCAACAGTAAACGGTATTAATGGAACACCTGTGTTTTTTAATCATTATGCTGGTGCTGACATTTCGTACAAAGCAGTAAGTCACTTGAGACCATGTGTTACAGTGATTTTACCTCCACTTCACATCACATCACCGCTTACCCACTGAAATCACTGTAACGCATGGCCTCTCTCAGCTCATTGCTTTATTTTTTCAGGTGTGTGTGTGATTCATCATTATGGTCATACTCATGTCTATATCCTGATGTTCCACACCCGCACAAAATTCATCGCCATCATCCTAATTCATCTAGATGCACCAGTCATTATCAGGTTAGAGGCAGTGAAGTTGGGGGAAATGGAGTGTAAATGGGGCTAATTTGTGTCCTCTGTCTGGGGAAAATGGAGTGATGACATGCAGGAAGAGAAGAGGAGGAGGAGGAGGACTGCAGATGGGTCCTCTCACTGATCAGAGGGGAAAAATGTTTGGCTGAAGGGCTCACGATTTACACACTTCCAATGACACGCTTGAACAAAGAGTGCCAGTCTGGGGGAAAAAGAGAGAGAGAGAGAGGGAGAAATCGAGAGGGCAAGAGACAAAAGGATGAATGTGGATGATCATGTCTGGATGCTGCTGTGTTCTCTTCTCTCATTCAAAGCTAATATAACAAACTCCACAATATGGCATATGATAAATATGAGGCGTATGAGACAACATACATGTCAAAGGCAATTTTATGCAACCATACATATGCTGTGCCAGTCTTTTTGTATTTCCTACACCTATGAATTTCCTAATTCATTATTTGGGGAAAGAGGGAGTAAAAATGGATTTAGACACAGCTGCAGACACTTATGTGTGATGTTATATACACGAATCTGAATCTGGTAGTTTAGACCGAGGTGCATTTCTCAAATAAGAGAAGATAAAATTATGATTTATTACGAATAAAACAGGGTTAAATAAAATATTTTATAAAATGAAATTAATACATTTAAAATAACTTTATTAAATAAAAAGGTTAAATAATACAGCTTGCAACATAAAAATAAGGTTAATTTTGTAATGAGAAATCTAACAATACAAAATTAAAAAAAATAAACACACAGAGGGAAAAAACACAAAAAACCAAACAAACAAAAAAACTGAACACACAAACTGAACCACAAAAAAACAAAGCAAAATGTCACAAAAACTTCACAAAAAAACTAAACACAAAACAAAGCCACAAAAAAAAAAGAAAAAATCACAAAAAACAAAACAAATCCACACACAAAAAAACCACACAAAACAGCGAAAAACTCAAACAAAACCACAAAAACCACAAAAAACCCTCACAAAAACAAAACCAAACCATAAAAAAACGAACAAAAAAACACTAAAACAAACAAAACCACACAAAACAAAACCACAAAAACAAAACAAATCCACAAAAAACAAACAAAACCTCACAAAAAAAACTAAAAAACAAAACCAACATTACAAAAAAAAACAAAAAACAAAACCACAAAAAAAAAAACAAATCCACACGCAAAAAAACACAAAAACAAACAAAAAAACCTCACAAAAACAAAACAAAACCACAAAAAAAACAAAAACTAAACAAAACGTCACAAAAAAACTAAACACAAAACAAAGCCACAAAAAACAAAACAAATCCACACACACAAAAACAGCAAAAAATCTTAAACAAAACCACAAAAAAACCTCACAAAAACAAAACCACACAAAAAAACACAAAACAAAACCACTAAAACAAGCGTCCTTTGACGCTTTTTATTATAGACACAACAGAGAGTGTTGTAGTCAGATTTGAACCTCCATTTTCCATATGAGCACCACAGTGCAGCATGCCTGAAAACTCGCTGAATGCAAGGCCAGCAAAGTCGTATCTCAGAGTGGAAAGAGCTATAAAGATCACAGTTATCTTTATGTCCAGTCTGTAGCACTGTGGCCAGCTCAGCCTGAACAAATTCTCAGCGCACACATAGGTATCTTGTGTCAAGTGTTGTGTGAGAGAATGGCCACAAATGCTGGCAGTTCACACATCCAGAACGAGCACACGCACTCATAGCTTTGGGATTCCCGCTGCTGACAGTGAACGAGAGGCAGGATAAGATTTTGGCTCAAAGCCAACAGCTCTTCTCGTATGGCAGGAAGCCCCAGCGGAAAGGAAAAGAGGGGTGGAGGAGGCGCTGAAAGCCACACCGGTGAACTACAGCCCTTCCTTAGCACACCTGAGACCAACGGACAGAAACTTCCACAGCTGATGAGAACAACCCACAAGCCCTGACAAGCCTGGAGAAAGGAAATTAGTGTGTTCATAAGGCCTCAAGCTATTTTTTAGGACCTTAAGAGACTTCATTTCGGAAGGAGTGGTAATCTTGAGTGCCGGGATTCCGTTGTTCTCTTATTCTTCTACTCTCTTATTCTCTTGCTTCATTTTTTTGCACCTGCGTCAACAAGCAGAACCTCACAAACAAAGTGCTCCTTCAAGAAATGAAGTGAGAGGGGAAAAAGGGCAGGGAGTTGAAAGACTTGAGCTTTTGCTACAGGACCTGAAAGGACAAGAATGTCACACGCAAACAGAAGAGAGACAGACAAACTACAAAAGCAAAGAAAGAAAGAAAGCTCTTTAGAATAATGGCTTCCAGGCTATTCATTCGTTTCTTTCTCATTTCATTTATGTATCTCTCTGTCATTTTAAAGTCAAATTAAAAGTCAGAGGCTAACCAGTACTGCTGGATAAAGCCAAGAGACATCTGATCAAAAACAAAACAAAACCAAGTCCTGTGCAATATAATAAAAAATATGGCTAATGTTGTAATGACAGTTAAGAAACAAAACTAAACAAAACCATGTCCAGTGCAACATAAAAAATATGGCTAATTTTGTAATGGCAGTGCAGAAACAAAACAAAACAAAACAAAACAAAACAAAAAGACCAGTCCAGCATAGAAACAAAACAAAACAAAACATCACCAAGTCCAGTGCAACATAATGAAAATATGGCTAATTTTGTAATGGCAGTCAAGAAACAAATCAAAACAAAACAAAACAAACATGTCCAGTGCAACATAATAAAAATATGACTAATTTTGTAATGGCAGTGAAGAAACAAATCAAAACAAAAAACCCAAGTCCAGCACAACATAATAAAAATATGGCTAATTTTGTAATGGCAGTCAAGAAAAAAACAAAACAAAACAAAAAAAAAAACAAATGAAACGAAGCAAAACAAAAAAACAAAACAAAACCAAGTCCTGTACAATTTTATAATGGCAGTGAAGAAACAAATCCAAACAAACCAAACCAAAACAAACCAAAACAAAACAAAACAAAAAACAAATGTCCAGTGCAACATAAAAATGTGGCTTATTTTGTAATGATAGTTAAGAAACAAAAAACAAAACCAAATGCCATGCAGCATAATACAAAATATGGCTAATTTTGTAATGTCAGTCAAGAAACAAAAATAATGAAAAACAAAACCATGTCCAGTGCAACATCATAAAAATATGGCTAATTTTGTAATGGCAGTCAAAAAAACAAAGCAAAACAAAACAAAAAAATGTAATGACAGGTAAAAAAGAAAACAAAACAAAACCAAGTCCAGTCCAACATAATAAAAATATGGATAATTTTGTAATGGCAATCAAGAAACAAAAAACAAAACCAGGTTCAGTGCAACATAATAAAAAATGTGGCTGATTTTGTGATGGTAGTCAAGAAACAAAACAAAACAAAAGCACAAAATATTAGTTCATTGCGTAAGGTTAATTTTGCAATGAAAGATATAAAATTAAATAAAATTAAATAAAATATAAAATAATAAAATAACAAATAAAAAGTTATTCTTTATATATTATATTGAATATTCTTATATTGTTTAATTGCAATATATAGAAAATAAGTTTAAATTTGCTACATTGTTCCATTCTCTTCTGCTTTGCAAAGAAGTAGAACTAACTTTACAGGAACTGTCCATACCACCCATGAACATATACTGGTTTGTGGTTATGGGTGAAGTAAAGCTAGATCTCAGCGCTGGATGATTTCTACACGGTTGGAAGGCGATGGATGTTATCTCTTCGTCATGATATTTTGTGCGTGTATGTGCGCTAGTGAAACAGCCTTTAACCAGAGACACAATAGAGCTATTTCTGAAGCACACACACGCTATCGGCCAAACCACTACAGATCAATACCCCATTACAACATCAGTGCCAGACACTATTTAGTCTCAATTCAGAGCGAGACTTACTGCTGACCAAACGATCCTCTAAAAACCACCTCCATCTCACACACATACCGCCAATACACGGCCAAAAACCACTCACACTCACATACCCAACCATATACGCTGTAGTTCTCACTTTCTCCCCCTCAGCAGGCTGTCATGTCCCACAGAAGGTGTCTCATCAAAGTGCGTCAGCAGTGAACACACTTTACCAGACTGCTAATGAGAAGGCTGCTCATTCTGCCAAAATCCAGCAATTCATTTAACAGAAGTTTGTATTGATAGGATCATATCTAAGCAATTCATATGCAACAAAAATTTGTGGAAACTACTTCACAAAAATTAGTAATTTAGATATTGCTATATGTAGGGCCAGTCAGTATAGAGTCAAGATGCCATAAACTAACAGCCACCCAACTTTTAATGTGTTTAATAGGGATTGTAAGGCAGAACTTGCAACTGATGTTGTGATATATAGAGCTACGCATTGTTTGCATAACAATAGTATGCAATGTTATGTTTCTAAACAACAGATCCTCTCAAAAGAGCATATGTATAGAAAACAAAAAAGTCCCTAAAACAGAGCCTTGAGGTACCCCACAGGTAATAATGAGTTACAACCTACTATTTCTACTTTCAACAGCACTTTGCCAAACATTTGTTGTTTTCAAATGTGCTAAAGTAATAATTGTGACTTGACTTTTGGTTCAGCAACCTTGACTGAACCTCATGGGGAAAACAAATTTAGAAGTTTGTACTGATAGCATCATATCTAAGCACTTCATATTCAACAGAAGTACAACTGTATGTAACATTCAAAACAACAAAGTTCCCTTCCCAGTCCACACAAACCATTTCATATGACTGCCCACATTTACATATAAACAGCAATGCTGTAAACTGTCGAGATAGCATAAACTAAACATAGCTGTCCAACTTTTAATGTTTTTAATAGGGATTGTAAGGCAGAACTGTCAATTGATGTTGCGATATATAGAGCAAAGCTTTGTTTTCATAACAATAGTATGCAATGTTATGTTTTTAAACAACAGATCCTCTCAAAATAGCTTATATATAGAAAACAAAAAAGGCCCCAAAACAGAGCCTTGAGGTACCCCACAGGTAATAATGAGTTACAACCTACTATTTCTACTTTGAACAGTACTTTGGCAAACATTTGTTGTTTTTAAATGTGCTAAAGTAATAATTGTGACTTGACTTTTGGTTCATCAACCTCATGGGGAAACGAATTCAGAAGTTTTGTATTGACAGAATGATATCTAAGCACTTCATATACAACAGATGTACAACGTACAAAGTTCCATTCCCAGTCAACACAAACCATTTTTAGTACTAATACTGTATCTATGAGAACATTAACATATGACTGCCCACATTTACATACTAATGGCTAAGCAATATATAGTTGAGATGGCATAAACTAAGGGGTCGTTTACACGACAATGTTTTCAGCCAAAAACGGGAAACTTTATATGCATTTTGCCTGTTTGTTTACATGACAACGGCATTTTGGGGACTGAAAATGTTGTTTCTAAACAACAGATTCTCTCAAAGAACTTATATATAGAAAACAAAAAAGCCCCCAAAACAAAGCCTTGAGGTACCCCACAGGTAATAATGAGTCAAAACCTACTATTTCTACTTTGAACAGCAAACATTTTCTTGTTTTTTAAATGTGCTAAAGTAATAATTATGACATGACTTTTGGTTCAACAACCTTTACTGAACCTCATGGGGGAAAACAAATGCAGTTCTACGGCAGAATATGTAGAATTAGTTCTAGTTCTTGTGTGGCTAAATATAAGTATTAAAGCTAAGATTCAGAGATAGCATCTGTGATATTTTTAACATCACATTGCCTGGAGGTCTTGCACCATCAAGCTAACAAAAGGAAAAACGTGCATCTCACTACGAAGAGTAATCTTTCTTGAACGGGGCCATGGTGCCTCAGGCAGCAAGTTTGTGTGATTTCACATTATTGTAATCCTCTGACCCTGCTGTATTTAAAAGCTACGGTGAAGCTTCACAGTCTGTGCATTTGTGCTGCACCGAACTGGAATCGCAGAAAAAGCTTTTGCTGAAAGCAAGAGCCTGCTTTTATCCACACAACCTCTCCTCTGCGCCAAAAAAGCGGAAGAGGCTCAACAAAACCTGCACCCGCATGCCACAAGGCAAGAATGAAGACACTCAGGTCTCTGCTTAAAAGAAAGCTAATTTGGAAAGTAAAATAGACCAGCATGCAACAGCAGTTGCTCCTTTCAGACCGAGATCAGATCTCTTCCAGGTCAGTGGAAGATATTGAGAGAGCCAATCTTTTCTCCCTGATGACCCGTGCTGAAGGGAAGTCTCTTTTGTGCTGTGACTGAAAGGATGTTAGTCGCAGACAGAGATGAGAACAAGTTTGATTAAGTTGCATTAAAGGGATAGTTCATCTAAAATGTAAATTTTTTCATAATTTACACTGAAAACTTTTTAATACAATGAAAGTTGATGAAGCCCACGGCTGTCAAGTTCAGTGTTGCCAAGTCTGCGATTTTCCAGCGGAATTGGACTACTTTTACACTGTTACCACGAGTTGTTATTCATGTCCACAGGTTAAGGCGACACAAATAATGTGATATTAAGCACCTGTGATGCAAATTGTATCTGGGGAACACCAGTCGAAATGCTACTTTTGAGTAGCAGTTGGGTGGGTTTTGTTTTGAAAACCTGGCAACCCTGGTTAAGATCCACACCGACTAGAAAAACTAATTCTCAAGCCATACGAAAGCTTTTGGTGAGATCTTTTTTTTGTGCTCTCCAGAAAAATTAAAGTCATACAGGTTCGGAATAACATGAGGTGAGAAACTGATGACAGAATTGTCACTTTTGGGTGAAGAGTCCTTTTAAAAACTGAGTGTCTCTTTTCTTTCTTCAGTTCACATGGTTAATTCCCATCAACCCCCACCCTCTCTTTTCTATTTTTGCCATCTTTCTTTCTTCAACATTATTCTTGTCAATCGTCTCACTAAAGTTGTTAAGTGAATGAGTAAGTAATCTGTGGTTTGCCTGCAGCTGTATGGCCCGTCTCAACAGGCTTGCGGTCTGAAGATCTTCGAAGATTAAAGTGATCTGAAATGTGTCAGATCAAGGCCTTTGTTGTGACAGGTACATTTAAATGGTTAAACAGTTGCAGATTTTTCTCGATAAATAGTTGTTTGACTCAAAAATGCTTGATCTAGGTGTTAACGGTCCATTCACAACTTCCTGAGATCACCTTACTAGAGTTTAGACACTCACATGCACGTGTTTCCCATATCCAAACTTGCACCACCACTTGGTTTTTCTTTAGGCTTTGCAGGATTTACTTCCTTATGGAAAGGGAGTTCTGAAACAATGCATTTGTGCATGTGTCTTCCTGCCTTCGGGTTAGAAATGTCATTTTTCTGGTTCTACGAGATTTAGACAAGAGGAGATGCCTCTTGTAGCCATTATTAAAAAGCATGACATATGCAAACGTCAGCAAGACTCATTCACACACACACACACACACCCTTACAGTGGCATGTGCCTATAAACAACTTACAGTACTTGGAAAAACAAAAACATTTCTTTCAATAAAGTCCTTTTAATAGAAGTTAAAGGTGAAAGGTCATATTGTGACCTTACAGGCTAGAAGCTAACACTATAAAAGTTTTGGTATTCTTCTGAGACTTCAAAACTGCTCACACACACACAGAATTTGTAGAACAAGCCACAAATGTATGTTTCTAATTCATTTTATTCTCTCATTACCCCCTCCTCATCACCTCCTGTGGGTCTACACTTAAACAACCAGTCAAGTGCTAATATTGAAAGAGGAGGACACGCTGAATGAACGGAGGACACGCTGCATTAAGAAACAGACATTAGCAAGAGACAACGGGGAATATCTGTCAGGTCTCGCACATACACATCCAACATGAGGATTACAATATCTCATACAATACAGAACGTTCCTGATGGGTTTACAGAGGCCACAACGTCACAGATAATCCATAATGCTTGTGCATTTTGTTTGATCCATTCCGTCAATTGGTTTTTAGGTTATATGCATTCATGAGCTGTCAGTGAGAACAATGTTTGTGTGTGTTTGATCGCTGCTTGAAAAATGGTACGAAACTACTTTAGAGGAAATCAAATGCAAGTGTGACAGAAACCAATCACGTATGTGATTAATGTCTATGCAATGTTGTTTCTAAACAACAGATCCTTTCAAAGAGCTTATATGTGACCCTGGACCACAAAACCTTAAAAAGTCTCAAGTACCACAGGTATATTTGTAGCAATAGCCAAAAATACATTGTATGTGTCAAAATTATCTATTTTTCTTTTATGCCAAAAATCATTAGGATATTAAGATCATGTTCCATTAAGGTATTTTGTGAATTTACCACCGTAAATATATCAAAACGTAATTTTTGATTAGTAATATGCATTGCTAACTTCATTTGGACAACTTTCAAAGTGATTTTCTCAATATTTCGATTTTTTGCACCCTTTTCAAATAGTTGCATCTCAGCCAAATATCCTATCAAACAAATCATCAACAGAAAGCTTATCTATGCAGCTTTTCAAAAACATGGCCCTTATGACTGGTTTTGTGGTCCAGGGTCACATATATAAAAAACAAAAAAGGTCCCAAAACCAAGCCTTGAGGTACCCCGCAGGAAAAAATAGCCTTAATGTCTATTTCTAAGTTTCACTGTTTGTCGTTTTCCAGTTTCGATCAATTTAATGCATCCTCGCTGACTAAAAGTATTCATTCCTTTCAAAAACCAAACTTTTAAATAGTCCACCTTTTCATTCAGACACTTTTAAACCTCACCTTGCTCTCTTTATCTTCTAATCTCTTTCATTAGCTTCGTTAATGTATACCTTAAACATGCCGTGGCAGTGCTGTGACCCATTTAAGCTGTATTTCCTACCCCCCACATGCATATAGCTTCTCTACCCCCCACGTTTCACCCTGATGCCCTCTGCTCCAGTGGGCCAGAAGAAGGAAGAAATGCCCTGAGGGTCGCATAGAAGCCATTCTGCTACTTAGTTCCACTTAACACACTTACAACGCAAGGCAAAACAACATGAATGCCTTCCTAAACCTTCATATACATGTGCAAACACACTTCTATAGAAATCCAGTATCTTATTAGACCAAAATACTAACACAAAATCATGCTTGAACACACACGTCCCGTTTCACTCAAATAATCAGCAAAATCTGTAATTCCTAATGAATCTCCTGTTTTATGTTACACTATATGCTTTTGACATTCTGTCTGTTACTTATTGACTCAAACTACTAGGCTCAGAAATCAGTCTGACTGTGTGATAACCGTTTTAAAGGAAGGAGTGTGTTTATTGAGTTTAATCCATAGATTAAACAGCGTATGATGGGAGCAAGACAGACGCACATGATAAAGTCCAGATATGAGCTCTTAAAGCAGATAGGTAGTCTGTGTCCAGCCTGATTCTGAGGGGGAAGTCAGTGATACGATGGTGTAGGAAGAGTCTGGTTCATTGTTTGCTGTGTTTGCTCCTAGACCGAAGTATGCAGGAGTCTTTGTTTGGTCCGTCTGAGTTCCTCCACAGCGCACTCTACGGTAATTCATTCATAAAGCCACTAGACCGCTGGGAGACTTCAGGCGACCGAGGAATCTGGCACCCCGTGTGCCATCTCTGTCTGACTGCGAACAGCTGAGACCCGCATCAGTGACCCCCCAAACCCAGACAGACTGGTGTAAATATTAGTGGTCCACCACATCTAGGTCTTTCTTTCTTTATATCTTGCTTAAGCGTCTATATATATCATTTTCATCTTATTTACATTTCACTTTTCTGTTTCCTTTTGTATCTTTCCTCAGAATCTCAGCTAAGCTGCTCTTTTAGTCTTCTCAACACAATGAATCACATTCCACAGAACTGTAGACCACACACACACACACACACAAATACACACTCCTACACAAAAACACACACTGAACTATCCTGGAGCGGCTCTGGTGGTTTACAGTAAAACTTTTAAATGAGGCACATTATTCATGAGGTAACTTAACAAGGCTGCAAAACATTTCAGACAGACTCTTATGCACAAAAACTGCAGTATGCTGTCACTCAAGTTTTCTACTTACAAAAATGTTAATACTGAAGATAATTAGTGACAGAGCAGCAAAAACAGAGAGCAAACCTGAAAGATTTGCTCCGTCCAGTGAGAAAATTCACACGCACACACAAAGGCAGCATGTGAGACTGAATATACACTGACGGATCCTCCTCTTTGGCTCCCAAACATTTTTGTTTGGATGAGAGGTTTTTACGACCACAGAGCCATTTGTTTTTGAGACTTCCCTACATACACACTTAAACACACAAGGCATATTGATTGTCCAACAAAGGCACACAAGACACTTTCAAAGCCTCTATGGCGAGTAAACCTTATTAACCAAGCAGTGTGGCATTTATCACTGTCAGCCGTCCACTTGAGCACAGTCCCAGGGGACCCAGAGAAAGTCCAACAAAAAGACATGAATGTCCAATAGCAAAGACACCTCTGAAAAGCAGTTAGTAGTGTGGCATACCTCAGAGGTAAATCCTAGGTCCGTTTTTGTTCCTCAATAAAGTATCCAAACATCAGTGGTTGGTTAGTTCATGCAGGTAATGTCTCCAACTGTTGGATGTAATCCTGCACGTCTCTGTCTCTATCTGTGTCTATCAGAACTCCACAACACACTCACTCCAACCATGTGAGGATGAGTCTGTCCGCTGAGAGCGCAGAAAGGGGTGTGTGCGCGCTCTCTCTCGCTCTCTTTCTCACCCATTTGCACAACCCTCCCCGTTTCTCCATTTGCTTCTCCTCCCCCTCTCCTTCTCACCTTCCCCCTCCTTGCTCTTCCCCCTCTTTCTCTCTCTCATTTCACCTCCTCTGGATCAACAGTATCTGCCAGCACGCAGCCCGGGTCTTTGCCCCTAAGCTTTGAGACACCCCGTTTCCTTTTAAATTGCTTGCCTGTGAGCTCCTAAGATAACATACTTGTGTACACAAGAACCACACAGGCACATACATACATAATACTACAACACAATAGAGGTATATTATACATTAAATTATTTTACTGTAAAGTCTAAAAAAATTGTAACTATTTGAATGCAATTACTATTAAAAAATAAAAGGCTTTTCACTTTATAGTAGTAAAAATGCAGTAAAATGTATTATATAGCCTACATTCATTAAGTTGTGGTAACATAAAATAAAATATACTTATTTACAAGTAAAATAAAGTTAAATACAATTCACACACATTATATTGTGGTATATATATATATATATATATATATATATATATATATATATATAAAATAAAATAAAATAAAATATTTGTGCATTATGCTGTGAAATTATCTAAGTAAAATAATATAAAATAAAAAGTAAAATAAAAAAGTGAAACAATTAACACATTATATTGTGGCATGTAAGAACAATAAAATAAAATAAAATGCATTGTGATATTAGAGTTAAATAATATATAATAAAAAGTAAATAAGTAAAAAAAAAAAAAAAGTAAAACACAATTCATACACATTATGTTGTGGTATGTGAAAAATGATAAAGTAAAACAATAAAATAAAATATTTGTGCATTATGCTGTGGAATTATCTAAGTAAAATAATATAAAATAAAAAGTCAAATAAGTAAAATAAAAAAGTAAAACATTGCACACATTATATTGTGGTATGCAAGAAAAATAAAGTAAAATAAAATAAAATAAATAAAATAAAATATTTATGCATTATGCTGTGGAATTATCTAAGTAAACTAATATAAAATAAAAAGTCAAATAAGTAAAATAAAAAAGTAAAACATTTCACACATTATAAAATAAAATAAAATAAAATAAATGCATTGTGGTATTATCTGAGTAAAAAAAAATAAAATAAAAGGTAAATAAGTAAAATAGAAAAGTAAAATACAATTCACACATTATGTTGTGGTATGTGAAAAAAATAAAATAAAATAAAATAAAATAAAGCATAAGTCAAACATTGTTTCTAATATTGGTTCATTGCAACAAAATAAAATATAAAGTTAAGGTTAAAACAAACTAAACTTTGTAAGTTTTTTTTCATGTGTGTGTAATGATGCTTGGAAAAGTTATAAAATAAAATAAAATTCACACACATTATGTTGTGGTATGTGAAAAAAATAAAATAAAATAAAATAATGCATATTAGTCAAATATTTTTTCTAATATTGGTTCATTACAACATAATAAAATATAAAGTTATGGTTAAAACAAACTACACTTTTAATAAAAACTGCATACAAAAGTTGTTTTATGTGTGAGTAATGATGCTTGGGAAAATGATATGTTTAAAAAAAATGCCAATAAAATATTCCCATGTCATATATAATATGCAGCCCATGTTTTTGTCAGATTTTGGAAAAGCAAGTATTTTCAACGTTGCATTAAACAATGAACACCACGGTTTACAATATACTGAACTTCTCCCTCAAAACCTCATTTTCATTTGTGTAAAATAAAAGCTGTCTAGTCTGTCCAAAGTCCATGACACATATTACAGATCAGGCCTATAGAGAGAAACTTCCTTGCTTTTCTGTGAATTTATGGTTGAAAACAGAGATGTTGTGCAATGTTGCGGGTCATATCCGCCTCTAGCTAGTATATCAGTGGGAGAGGGGGGCGTGGGAAACTCCACACTGATCCTAGTTGTGGAGATCAGGGATTTAACCCACGGCAAGCTGCTGGGAGCCGCCGCTGCACAAAGAACTAGTATTATTATTTCAGAGACCCCACTGTAAACGCTGGTCAATGAGTAACTAGTGCTTATAAACCTACTGAATAGAATCCATAGGTGTATGCATGCATGTGCATTCCTTGAGTGTTTCCTCTACAGGTCGCCACAGAACCAACTTCTTCATGCTTTTGTGTCACAGTACAGAGAGAGTTTGTTTGAAGCATTATAGATTTGCACAAGCAGAAATACACACTTACACAGTCACAGGCTTAGAGACATGTAAACAGTAACAAACACAGGCGTCAGTCTGGTTGTAATTCTGGTAAAAGTTTCTCTGGGTCAGGCTTAAGATGAGGGTGGTTGTGTGGCTAGGATTCTCATGATTGGGAGGGACAGATTTAGAGCATTTCACACAGATCAGTGAGTATGACAAAACCTACGCCTGTAGTGACGTGTTAAATGAAGGGGAGGAGAATGACAGAAAGAAAGAAAATATTTAAAATCAACTACATTTCTAAACTTGACAGACTTTACACAGACTCAAAATCTCTTGTTAGAATGAAAAACAAAGACCACATAATAGCGTGCTCTTTTGTAGTACAAAAACATCAATATTACAAAATCTAACATTAAAAATGTTTATAAGTCACAAAGTTACAGCATGAGTCTGCATCTCTTTCTCTCGCCTCCCCTGAGCCCACTGAGTTTTAACAGACCCTTTAAAGCATACAGGTCATTTGCCATAGAAATATGATGTTTTTTAACGTAACGTTGATGACTGTTATAGTACCAGCTGTTGTCCAATTGACCTAAAACTTAGCATGTTTGTTTAGAATCATCTGTGGCATGTGCTCACCAGGTTTTGTGAAGTTTTGAGTTTTTGTTTAGGCTTTATAGGCTTTTGGGTACATTTGGACAGGCCCCTTTTCTAAATGACCCCACTTTAGCTTCTCAAAGAGTAAATTTAAACTTTTTTTTTTGAATAATTATTGACCTAGAGAGTGCAGAGATTTGTACTGCAGTGTTTTTTTCCCAAAATGAGCAAAAAAACTAGGACTAGTTCGCAAAAGTAGTTTTTTTAACAATCTTCTCAATCATTTAAATGATTTGACTGACAGCAGTGGTTCTAGAAGCACAGTTGTTTGGAATGAGGAGGTCTATCATATGATATGAATATCATGTGCATGTGTGGAAAAACTATATACAAATGTTTACGCCTTTGGAAAATGCAATATCGCCCCCCATTGGTCGATTTCTTACAAATTTCTCACAGACCTTTAGCCATGAGTCGAACACTCCTGCCAAGTTTCGTTCCAATTGACCTCTGTTAAACTTGTCTAATAGGTGCTCAAAGTTCATCAGCCAATGGCGTCCATGTTTTTTGAGATACGCAAATGTCCTTATAGACACTCGTGGCACTTTGGACCAAGACCGTGCGTACACGTTCATGTTAACAGGACAAACGGTTGCGTAGTTATAATCATTTTTATGTTTTTTCCTGCTTATAACACCACCAAGAGGCCAAGCTCTGTGGGTTTTTTCATGTGACCTCAGATTCAGCTCTTACATACGTGTTCTGAGTTTGCCAAAAATATCTCATTCTGTTTATAGCTGTTTTAGTAACACTTTCGAACATTTTGGCGTCCCTTTGCGACGGTGAGTCGAAAGTTCGACTCTTTTTTGATAATGACTGATATTTACTCTCTGGAGAATCTTCCTGCACTGTTTTGGTTCCCATCGGGCAAAAAGCGTAGGACCATTTCGCAAAAGTATGTTTTTCAAAAAATCCAAAATACCCGAAAATTTCACCAAGGTAACGGGCGAATCCGAGGCATGTGTTTTGTCCGGCGTGTGCCAAGGATTCCAACGACATAAGACACTTGGGCCTACGACAACAGTTTAGGAGTTATGAGCGATTTCATACTTTTGATCGCTGTAGCGCCCCCGTCAGGCCATTTGGAGCGAGCTTTGGTGACGTTGTAGACGGTGTGAGTACTACCATCCCTCCAAGCTTCCAAGTCTCTACGACTTATGGTTTGGTCTGCCCGATCATTTTTATGCGGAGATTGCTGATCCTTGGCCATTCTAACAATTACAATAGGGTTTCGGCGCTATGTGCTTGAACCACTAAAAAGTTAACTATTAAAAAGAATAGCTAAAGATAATTTCACAAATAAGACATATTGTTTAAATTGTTACTACCTTGAGTTATTATTTTGGAATAAATATAAAATGCTTAAAAACACAAACTTGATGCGATTCAGAATACTGATTGCATTGTTAATGTAAAAATATAAAAAAAAAATTTTTTTTCTTTTTCTGATAGTGTAAGAAATGTTTATGTGACTAAGAAAATGTGACTGGGACTAAAAGGCATAAAAAAAAATAACAGTTTTGTCGGAAGAACAGAAAATATATATTTCATAGAAAATGATAATTTTAAGCATGAGCTCATGACAGCAGTCATTTCTGATTAATGAACAGATCATTCTTTTGAATTAGATTTTTTCATTTGAATTTTGAATCAGTTCAGAAAAACCGGTCTGAAACTGGTTTATGAAATGTACTCATCTTTTTCTCGAATCGCTGCCTCTATGATCGGAAGTGTCTGTTCCTCAGGTTAAGCTTTTGTATGGCTTTAATTGTACTTTTATGTTGTTTTTAAAACTTGAACTCTCCAGTCCCCATTTATTGAAAATGCACAACAAAGAGTAACTAGTATATGATAATGGGCATTCCAATATACATAAGTTTTAAGAGATTTTAAAGGAACACGCATCACTGCAAGACACCTGATAGTGTGGATTCTACTAATAACTGCTCCAGTACTTTAGCGACCGTGAGAGCCGAACATGTTTGTGCAAGGAGAAGGGCGTGAAGAATTAGATGATGTCCCGAACTGCTTTCATCACCGACTAAACTTCCCTCAGAACAAAGCCGACACACCTTCGCTCCTCAGGGTGTTGGTGACATTCACACAACAAACAGGCTCTAAGGAATCACGATGACGTTTGTGTCTGACACAAAAACTGAACAGATTTTAGGTTTGGTGATGATTTACCCACAAGCATAAGTTCTTCCCTAAACACAAGTGAATTCTGCTTAATCCGTTGGCTGAATATCACTCACTGCTGACTGGCCGACTGCCACACTACAGTGATTTGATTAAAAAAGCCATGAGCGTGTTTAAGCAAGCACACCGAATAACGAGTCAAGGTGTGAGATGCTCCACCTGTATTCTGTTCAGTGTCTCGCACATTGTCAGTCAGATCACACGTCTATTATTCTCCGTCCCTCTCGCAAACACTCACATTCTCAAATACACATATGTACTTGTTATCATAACTTCAGTACAAAGTTATTCCTGAACTATAATCAACATGATATACTTTATGAAATAATACTGGATATGCTAACATGCTGTTTATTTTTCTCAAGACCAAATCAGCATATGATTTCTGAAGACCCCAAAGTCTTGTTTTTGTTCATATCACATTAAATATGGTTTGTACTCTGACTCTGAAGTCTACATGCTCTATATATTTCCAACATGAGACTGACGGCTGATAACAAATCTTATTGTGTTTTCACAGACGGGTATGCCCGCTGAAGCTTCCCGTCAGATGGTTTTAATCAGAATTCACAACTGGAAAGAAAAGAAGCTGCTATAAGAAGAACGTCACACACAATAGAGCAGGTAAAACTGCCATTCTCTGATCTTCACTGACTTAAACTCTGATAAAAGGTGCGGGCGCCTGAAGGGGATAGAAAAACTACATTAAGAATCAGTTTAAGATGACGGGGGGAGATTGAGAGAGTAAAAGAGAAAAATGGTGAAAGAAAAGAGGGAATGATAGAAGGACACCCCCACCTCTCTGTCCCCTTTTCTCTTTCACTGACTTCATGCTTCTTATTGGCATGGACTATTCATTTGTTCATTTGGGCTGCAATTCTCTGGTTGTGTACAGTTGTGCATTTATTATTTATTATCTTTAAGGTTTCTTACTGTGTGTGTATATATATATATATATACATATACATATATATATACATATAAAAATACACAGTACACACACACACACACATATGTGACCCTGGACCACAAAACCAGTCTTAAATCGCTGGGGTATATTTGTAGCAATAGCCAAAAATACATTGTATGGGTCAAAATGATTGATTTTTCTTTTTCACCCTCAGATTCCAGATTTTCAAATAGTTGTATCTCAGCCAAATTTCAGATGATGTATAAAGCTCAGTTTTTAAAAATTGACCCTTATGACTGGTTTTGTGTTCCAGGGTCACATATATCATGTAAACAAACTTTCATTCCGGAAGAGGTTAATCGCAATTAATCGATTTGACAGCATTAATATATAAATATTTTTTTTGTATTTTAATATTAATAATATTATAATTACAATGTACATTTTTTAATGTTTATATATATATATATATATATATATATATATATATATATATATATATATATATATAAACATTAAAAACTTTTTCTACATTGTAATTTTTTTAAAGGTCTTATTGTTTATTTATCATTATATATATCATTATATTATTATATTCATCATTAATTGTTTATATTAATTACAATTAATTAATTGATTAATTGTAATTTATCATTGTGTATATATATATATATAGACAGATAGATTGACAGATGATAAATATGAATATAAAGAGATAGATAGATAGATAGATAGATTTAGTTTTTAAATATTTTATTTATTTATAATTGTTTCTTTACTATTTATCATTGTTTATTTATATAAAATAAAATTCATAAAAGACATTTAAAAAAGAAACATTATGTACAATAAATGTTAAATATTATATATATATGTATTTGTGCAGATATGTATAGACAGATAGATAGATCGACAGATGATAAATAGATATGAATATAAAAATATGTATATAAATAAAAACAATTTTAATTATGCATCATAATGTTATTTATTATTCATATATATTTATATTATATATATTACATTTATATTATTATATATTATATTTATATATTTTTATTATTTTAAAATGTTTTTTCTCCTATTATTTTTCTTATTATATCTTATTAATTATCATATCCATTTTTTGTTTTATATTATATTTTTATTAATAATATATTAATATATTAATATTTAATTCTTCGATTTTTCCTTCTTTTTTTTTTTTAAGACCATAAAATATAAAAGTACTTCCATAATTTAAATTTGGTCACCAACTGTCTTTTACTGCGTTTCAGAAACTATCTCCATCCACACTACATGACCAAACACGCATTTGTCACATGACCATTCATAATGGGCATGATGTTATTGTTGCACAGAGCAAATGTGGGCAGCCATGCCATCATTTTCAAAAGTCTCTGCTTTGGTCCGTTTACACTGAAACGCAACCCCGGAATTTTCAAACTAAAACGAGGTCTGCAGCGTTTTTTTAAAAGTCTCCGTTTTCAAGGGTCGAAAGCACCGGAGTAGTGTAAACAAAAGGTGTAACCGTAACAAAAGTTATGCATTTTAAAACGAAAACGCACTAGTGTAAACGTCACCTCAGACATTTGGATCCACTGTATATGCTGCTGCAAGTCATGTAAAAACATCTGTCTGTGAGATTTGTGTTCATATCTAGATCTTATTCTATATCTAGTTCCTCTTTCACCTAGCCTAGGCCTATCTTTTCCGTAAGCCACACACCTGCTGACATTATCGGCTGTCTAATCTCTAACCGACTCTGTAGTGTGAAAGTGAGGTCTTAAATATAGACCATATATATTTTATCAAGCACCTTAGCGTGAGACAGCTCCCTCATAATCCACACACATAAACAAACACATGCTGAAACAGAACAGAAAGGCTGCTGGCGAGACCAAAGACTACAGTTCTTGGCTGCGTGTCTCAATTAAACTGCCCTGGACCCTTCGAACCTTTCAGTGTCCTCTTTACAACACAGACCACACACAAAGGTAGCTCACGCCGTCATTTGTGCGATAAACTCCGTCCCACTGCTCTGCCCGAGGCAAGGTTGGCACGGTCAGCCTGCAGCTACAGAGGCCACCTGGATAAACAAATGAATAAATCACCTCAAGAACACCTGTGATCACAGCCACAGAGCAGCTACAGGGAGTCTGAATCACAACATGAATGCTAAAAACAGAAACAACTTATTAAAAGAGTTTCACGGAGAACATGAAACATGACAGGAAGATGTGCCGTTTGGCATTTCCTTCTCTTTTTTGGGTATGACGCTGTTATATTACATAATATAGGCCTGTAAGTGTTTTATTTTCAGTGACCTGAATCAGTGTTTGGTTCCTTGTTAGATAGTAAGGATGAGACAAATACACAAACGCAAATGGATGTTTCTTTCTCCGATAAAAAGACAGAGCGTGACGTCCCAGGATGTGACTTATCAACTGATAAAAATGATCTGTGCAAACAGATGTGTGTGTTATGGGGCACTCAGAACATTAAGGAAAAATAATCTATGATATAAGAACACACAGAGAGAAGAATAAAGACTAGTTATCTTGTCTGTAACAATTTTTTGTACAAACAAACCCTCTGTTATGTAAATACATTGACATTTTGTTAGGTTTAAAATCCAAACAGAAACATTTCATCACAGGAAAAACTTTTTATGTGGTTCTATGAGTGTCAAACACCACACTTCAGATGCTTTTTAAACAGATTTGAAGGTTTTTCGCATACTATCGCAATTTAATATGCAATACCATTCAAATGTTTAAGTTCGAAAATATTTTTTTAAATGTTAGTCAGTTTATACTAATCAAAACTGCATTTGTTTAACCTTTGAACTGTCACCATCCACTCTGTGGGACGCCTAAGTTTAATTCACCATATTACAGATAAATCCTAATCTAATCATGACAAACTATACATCGTTGGAAAGGTCTAAGACTCCTAAATAGATAAATAGATTCCATACAAATTATGTAGGAAAAGTAATAGATTAATATATGTCAAGAGTGCAACTTAAAAAATCTACATTATAACATGAGTTCTGACCTTTGTCACAAAAGACTTTCTTCGTTGCCTTTTTCCCTTTCACACTTTAGAAATCATAAGAAATGATTTATCAGTTCAAAACTTAAAATTTCAAAATTCATCCTTTGAAAGGCATTTTAAAATCAGACATTGCATTACCATGGAAAATGTACATCAAAATTATATTACAATAAGTTTTCATTCATGAATTGTAAAATTTAAGTCTGGATAGTGCATTTTTAAGTATGTGTTCAAAAATGGGAGTGACAGTTAAAGGGTTCATTTGAAACACAGTAAAACTGTAAAATTGTTAAATATTATTACAATTATTAAAAAAAAAAAAACGTTTTCTATTTGTATATATTTTAAAATATAATTTATTCCTGTGATGCAAAGCTGAATTTTCAGCATCATTACTCCAGTCTTCAGTGTCTCATGATCCTTCAGAAATCATTCTAATACGCACATTTGCTGCTCAAGAAATATTTATCAGTGCTGAAAAAATAATAGCATTCTAAGTTCTTAAAACAAATAATGAAATGAAATGAAATAAAATAAAATGAAACTAAATAAAATTAAAATTAAAATAAAATAAAATAAAATAAAATAATGAAATAAAAGCATTTAAGCCTTTAGATCAAAACATTTTAAGAAACATAAATTCAAGGCCGAAATTCAGGGTTAATTCTGTGTGAATCTGGCAACAGCAAAGAAAAGACAGCAACTACGAAAAGAAAGAAAATTACAATAATTATTACATTTCTAATATGATGTTTAAAGGAGTAGTTCACTTCCAGAACAAAAATGTACAGATAATGTACTCACCCCCATCTCATTTTCTGCTCTGCACATCACTGTGTTACCTTTTTTTGTAAAGGGCGTCTAACCTTTGATCTTTTCACATTCACTTTGTAAACACTGGGTCGGTACTTCTGCAGCGATGTAGGAAGATTTTGAAGTTGGAGGAGAAAATGAAATGGGAGTTTTTTGACATACCCTAACTGTATTGACCCGGACTGCACAGAGTACGCTTGCGCATCACAGAGCTAGACAGGTTTGAGGTTAAAAAGCATATAAATGACAGATCGTTTCGCTAGTTAATACCCTTTTTCCTCGTTTAGAGCCCTTTGAAGCTGCATTTAAACTGCATTTTGTAAATTCAAACTCAAAAAAAGACATAAACATCTTGGATGACAATGGGGTGAGTATATTATCTGTAAATTTTTGTTCTGGGAGTGAACTATTCCTTTAAGGGTTGTCGCTGAAAATGCAAGAAATATATTCATGAAGAAACTGTACATTCCCTCACATTACCGCATATTAGATGCAGCTTTATAGGCAGAGTGATTTCTCATGAATTACACAAGCTCCAGTTAAGCTCAGTAAAGCTGATGGGCATCTTCTAACCAGACATGCTAATGCAAGAACACTGCTACATTATTACATCTGACAGTAAGCTGAAAATGTGGGCCAAGTCTATTGAGGGCAGGAAACCACTGGTTTCATGGGTCTTCCTTCTTTGGGAGATGTATTATGAATGGGATGAGTGTGACAAGCAACAAAAGGATGGGTGGAATGTGTGTTTAGACGTGCAAGAAGAAAAACAGAAAGACTGTGGAGGATGAAAAATGAAATTCAGGGAGGTGGATAATGGAGAAGAAGGGCAGGAAGGGCAGACGGAAAGAAAAAGAGACAAAAAAGGAGAGAGAGGTGCGGAGGTGACCCGGGCCGCACTCATTAGGCTGGATGCCCAGACAGAGTGTCCAAGTGCTGAGATTCTCTCCAATTTACATCAAAGCCCCTGGGACACAAGTCCAGGCACCAAATCGAGTCAAACGTTCAAGTGATGCAGAAAAAGAGAGGTCTGGCCAACTGGGGTTGAGAGGAAATTAATTTTGAAAACACACACGCCGAGATGGGCTTGTGGGACTTGACCAAACAACATCACGGAGCAATTTCTGTTCTAAAATTGAAATATGCAAATCTAATCGAAACCAATATGAGGGGAAGGAACAGGGCCGGGTTGACTTTGATTGAGGTCTTCAGTGTGACGTCTGTTAATCTGTGGGAAATGTTGTGTATACGCTCACTGTCTGCTTGATGTAGGAGTCTTGTAATTTCCACGCTGACGGCTTACTGCCTGACGGATGGATTATGGAATTTTATATCAAATACTCTGTAATTATAGGGTTCTGTACACTGTAAGAAAAAAAAATGTCCTAGAAGAAAATTAACAGTACTTTTCCATTTACGGACATTTCCTTCAGCCCTAAAACACAACACAATGCAAGATTGTAATCAAAACAACATGCTGAAAAATCCTTCACATTAACATAATACATTGCTACGTATTTTAGGACTTTTGTCCTAAAGTGTGCAGGAACACTACATGTTCACTACAAGTTACTATTAAATAATCAGTAGTCAGAAGTTACAATAGTAGTAAAAATTGACAATATAGGCATTTATAATGTTACAAAACACCAAAAAAGCAGCAGATCAGCATATTAGAATGATTTCTGAAGGATCATGTGACACTGAAGACTAGAGTAATGATGATGAGAATTCAGTTTTGTATCACAAAAATAAATTATATTTTAAAACATATTAGAATAGAAAACAGCTATTTTAAATTATAATAATAGTTCACAATATTATTGTTTTCACCGTATTTGCAATCAAATAAATGCAGCCTTGGTAAGCATAAAAGACTTTTTTTAATTTATTTATTACTGTGCTCTTATATTCCTACATACACATTTATAAATGAACACCAACATAAGATTTGATAAATCAGACCAGGGATTAAAGCTGATTTCAATTAATACATAAATTAAGGCTGGATTCGATTTGATTCCTTTTGATTTGATTTGATTTCCGATTCGATTCAGTTCAATTCAATATTTATTATTTTGGATATATACCAAGTACAGTACATTCCAAATTTTCTCAAGGAAAAAGAATCTTTCAACTAATGCTCTAAATATAAAAGAAAGTCAGGTACTACATTAATACTGAAGGTTAAAATTAACTGATTTATATACAAATGCTTAAATTACACTCATGAAGTTAAATTTCATACAAATTAAGTTTTTATAATAAAGTTACAAATACATAATTGTATTATTACTCCAATATGTTATATGGTGAATATCTTTAGCAAAATTCTTTCTAGAGTTCATTTTTCTATCTGACTAATGAGTTTATGGTGACTGAATCTGTTTTTTCTGAGGTAAATGTGACTTTACGTGACATTTGTTTACATTTGTTTAATATTTTTTTTTACCCAGGATAGCAGTCACAACCATGGGATAGGAAAGCATTCACAACCAACACTCAATCACTGCTTCAAATATTTAGATTTTTATTTAGAATATTTACCAATTCTGTAACTAGAATATCAGTAACTGAAAACGTGAGTGAAATATAATTGATACGATAAAGGTCTGAGCTCAGACTTTATAGTAATAACGTTTCCATACAACTTGCATTTTTGTGTATTTGAACCCTTTTCAACAATGACTGTATGATTTTTGAGATCCATCTATTCACACTGAGGACAACTGAGGGACTCATATGCAACTATTACAGAAGGTTCAAACACTCACTGATGCTTCAGAAGGAAAAACAATGCATTAAGAGCCGGGGGGGGGGGGGGGGTGAAAACTTTTAGAATTTGAAGTTCAGAGTAAATTTTTCTTATCTTGTCTTCTGGGAAACATGTAAGTATCTTCTGTAGACTTCTGTAGACTGAAGGGCAGTACTAAATGAAAAATATGATATTTAGGCAAAATAAAAATAAAAAAATGTACACATACACATTCTGTTCAAAAGTTTTCACCCCCAGCTCTTAATGCAGTTTAAACCTTCTGTAATAGTTGCATATGAGTCTCTCAGTTGTCCTCAGTGTGAAAAGACGGATCTCAAAATATCTTCAAATACATAAAAATGCTGAAAAACCAAAGATATTGTGGGAGCTGAAGGATTTTTCTGAACAGTGGGTATTTGAACTGCTTAGGGCAAGCAAGGGGCTTATGGACAACTATCACTAAACAAAAAAACAAAAACAAACAAACAAACAAAAAACACACCTGTGTATGTAAACTTTTGAATGGGGTAATTTTTTTAAAAAATTCAACTATTATTTTGTCTTACTATATGTCTTATGTGAAATATCTTATTCAGGTCAGTACTAAATAAAAAAATAACATGCATTTTGTATGATCCTGCTTACTTTGGTAAAATAATTAACATTTTGCAGATTCTGCAAGGTGTATGTAAACTTCTGGTTGCAACTCTAAATGCTTCTTCACTCCTGAATCATTCTTAGAGGTGGTAATACAAAATCATTTGAGAGTAGACAGGATCTTCCACTGACAACAGCTCAGTGTGACTGAGAGGTCAGACAGACGATACTATGCATTACTGTGAAGAGTAACAGCTGAATCAGCTGATAAATAATTTAATTTACCAGGATAATCAGTAAATCTGGTGTTATAAATGTGATATGGACAGTGTATCACAATGCCACAATGTCAAATGACTTCCTAGCTGTTTAAATGATAGGTTTCTATTGACTTCTACTGTTCTTAAATTAAATAAAAAGCTTCTATAATAATTACTTACTTTACAATATGAAACATTTTTAACTTCTGTGTATATTTTTAAGCTATTTTGTCCCCAAAATTATAGCTAGCACCAAAACAAGCATACTGAATAAACTTTCGGACCCACAACCCCTATCTACAGTTGCTTTTGTAGATTTATCTGATTTGCCTTTGAAATCAGCCTGGTGGTAAAACAGAGGACTTGTAACTTAAGTAGAATCTATCCGAGAGTCGAGCCTGAAAATATTGTGCGTTTATCCATACATCTTTCTCGTCGGCTTTCATCATTGTTACTGGAACACAGCACAAAGCTCTGCTCTAGTTTCATGGCCGTACAACACAAAACACAAATACAAGAGCTCAGAGATATAGAGCATGTAAATCAAAAGTGATGCAGCAGTGCTAGAGCAGTCCGCCCCTGGCGTCTCTCTCACTTCCCTTTTCTCTGCTGTCCTCACTCTTTCCATACTGTGAATCTCTTATTTCCAGGTCAGGCAGAAAGGATGTGATCTGTCACTAATTCCTCTCATAGTTCTGCTCGTCTCTGTACAATAGCTAACTGGATATGAAATGTGTGTTAAAGTCTCACTCAAGCACACAATAACACACACACATTGCGGAAACAAAGAGGATGTTAATTTGAATTTAAGGAAGCAGAATTAAAATTACCTATACACATCATACACATAACATTTGCATTATATATCTGCATTATATATCATAAATCTCTAGAAATGTATATAATTTATATGCATTTCATTATATTTACGTTAATAATAAATACTAAATTAATAGTAAATGTGCATTAGTCAAAATTAATTGTGTTAATTATTTGTATTTATTTCTTTATTTTTAATTGTAATTCATTTTTATTTAAAGAGAATTTCTAAATTTTTCACAACACTTTTTACACATTAAATATGATTAATTTTGTTAAATACTGTATGTCAGAGCTGAGTTTTAAATATTGTTTGTAATAACAAACACAGATAAACACTCTCAACGGCACACGAACCCACATAATACAAGGTGGCTGAAATCCCATCAAAACTACTTAAAGTTGAAGAGATGCTTAAGCATCATTTTGATGAGGACAGCAGAAAAGGGGCATGAGGAGGGAGAGATGAAGAGAAACGAGGGATTAAAACATCAGAAGGTAAAAATTCCTCCCAGACTGATGTCCTGTCCCAAAGGAAAGGAAAAAAAGAATAATCCCTCCCTTAAATGGACAGCCTGCACTTTTACCACCCACAGAGTTCTCCAGTGCTACACACACACACACACAGTAGCTGAGTAAGCAAATGTATGAACTCTTCCCAGTTTGTTTGTCCTAAAGATACCTAAAGGTGCTGATCTAAGCCCAGACTTCAATAAATAAAGCCAGAATGACAGTTTTTATAGACCAACCACAGCATTATTCTGAGGTCTGTGTTTACCAACACGTGTCTATTTTTGTCATGGTGGAAACTTTTCTTTGAAGGCCTATACAAGATTATTTATTTTATGTTTTTAAAATGTTGTTTGTTGCCATTTTTATATTTCATTTTATGTTATTTTAGTTTTTATTGTTTTATTTCATTGAATTTTATATTTTATTATTTATTTAATTTCATAATTTCATAATAATAATTCATTAAATAATTTTCATTATTAGTATAATTGTCACGGTTGCGGGAAGGCGCAAGAGTATCCAAAAGAAGTCTTTATTATAATCCACAAAATGAAATATAAGAAATCAACGAGCTGGGGTAACACAACACGTTGATACAAATGATAGCAGACAAACCAACCAGGGCAGAAACAAGGACTTAAATACTAGAGGGGTAATTAAGGAGAACAGAAACGGGTGTGCTGCTACTTAATCAAAAACCATGAAAACAAATGAGGAACTGAATCAAGAGACAGGAACAAAAGGAGAAATAAAACCAAACCCCAAAGAACACGTGACAATAATAATTAGTACTACTAAATGAGTAAAAACATCTAACTGTAATTCCGTATCAAAACATCGCATTAAGACATTTCAAGTACAGTGTGTTATTTTGTTCTTTCATTTCATTTTATTTTATTTTATTTTATTTTTGGTATCTTTAATTTTATATTTTATTTTATTTTATATTTTATTTTATTTCATTACATATTTTAATTTAATTTCCTTTTATATTTCATTTTACTTTTACTTCGCTATTTTATCTGGTATTTTTTGTTATTTTAAATCGTTTTATTTGTTGTTTTTTTATTTTGTTCTTTCATGTTGATTTATTTTATATTTTATTATAAGTTTTTATTTTTTAACTTCATTTCATTTTATATTTTATTTTATTTCTATACATATTTTAATTTTATATCATAAAAAAGCTATTTTATGTTTTTTGTTATTTTATATTGTTTTATTTGTTATTTTGTTCTTTCATGTTGATTTATTTTATATTTTATTATATGTTTTATTTTTTAACTTCATTTTATTTTATATTTTATTTTATTTCTATACATATTTTAATTTTATAACATAAAAAAGCTATTTTATATGTTTTTTGTTATTTTATATTGTTTTATATTGTTTTATTTGTTATTCTGTTCTTTCATGTTGTTTTATTTCATATTTTATTGTATATTTTATTTTATACTTCATTTTATGCTTTATTTTATTTCATAACATTTTAATTTCATTTCATTTTATATTTCATTTCATTTTTTTACAATTTTATATGCTATTTTATATTTTTTTATTTTTGTTATTTTGTTCTGTCATGCTGTTTTATTTTATATTTTAAAGTATTATACTTAATTTCATTTTATATTCTATTTTATATTATTACATATTTTCATTTTTAATTTTATTTAAATTACTATTTATTTAATTTTATTTTATATTGTTGCTATTTTTATTCAGTTATTTTATATTGTTTTGTTTGTTATTTTTTATCATTTTGGTCTATCATGTTGTTCAATTTTATATTTTATTGTATATTTTATTTTATACTTCATTTCATTTTGATTTGATTTTTCATTACATATTTTAATTTTATTTCATTTTATATTTAATTTCATTTTGATTTTGCCTTTTTAGGTGCTATTTTTTTATATTGTTTTTTCTATTATTTTGTTCTTTCATGTTGTTTTATTGTATATTTTATTGTGTATTTTATTTTATACTTAATTTTATGTTTTATTTTATTTCATAACATTTTAATTTCATTTCATTTTATATTTCATTTCATTTTTATGTTGCTATTTTATATTTTTTGTTATTTTTATTGTTTTATTTTGTTCTTTCATGTTGTTTTATTTCATAATTGATTGTATTTTTTTATACTTCATTTCATTTAATATTCTATTTTATATTATTACATTTTTTAATTTCATTTAATTTTTATTTTGCTGTTTTATATGCCATTTTTGTTATATGTAATTTTATTTGCTATTTTATATTTTATTTTTTATATATTTTTATTTCATTTGATTTCATAATTTATTTAATTTCATTTCATATTCCATTTCATGTTGCATTTATATTATTTCATTTTACTTTATTTGATCAGGGAAATGAACTAGGCCAGACTCGACAATCATCTATCCCACAGCTCTGATGATTTCAGGGTTTTACTAGCCTTGTGGGAACATTTGTTCTCTACAAAGATAGCAAATCCTGACCACCACACACAGAGAGCTATAAAAGAAGTAACTCTCCTACTTAAACAGCAGACACTGCTGAAAGGTCAGCAGAGGACACTTCAAGAGACATGAATATCTTTGAATAAATAGTGATACAGTTGGCACAAAACCTGAGAAATAACCTTTGCCCCTAGAGATCTGACCCAAGTAATACTGGAGAATAATTCAAAATCAGTCTAAAGATCACACATCTCATGCACAAAAAATCCAGACAGACAGTCTGCAAGGGCAAATGAGGACAAAACCCAAAAAGTCTAGCAGCTGTATTATGCAGTTAAAGAGAGCTACGTTTGCATGCTTCATTAGGATGCTGAGAGTTATCAGAGATGCAGCGATACACACACACACACACACACACACACACGGCTTTGTCCAATCACCCCTGCACCCTCTTAAAAAATCCCACCCACTCTCCCGTTTGCCTCCAGGTGTTCATTTCGTTCTCAGTACGCCCCCCATTCCAATTAATGACTCTAATTGCATCCCATGTCTAACGAGCTCAGAGAAAGAGAAAGAACTGTTTTATCGGCTCTGAAATAACCTTAACCTAGAAGCAGAGGTCAGGAATGAATACCGCCTCTGGTATGACTCTTCACAACACAAACCTGAAAATAAAAACAACCCTAAAGCAAATGCACTTAGTAAGCGTCAGTGATTGCTTACACAGGTTAAATGATACTGACACAGAAAGCATTTGGGTTTCGTCTCAAAAATGTTACTGAGAACATGCACAGATCTAGAGCTGGGTAGTTACTGATTACATATAATCCGGATTATGTAATCAGATTCCAAAAATTAAGTACTTGTAGTAATTATTGATTACATGATTACATATTATTCACACAATAGCAATAAACTAGCAGTAAACAAATAAAGTATTTAATTTTAGAAGTAAGTGTTTTATTTTGAAAATGTTATTTGCAGTTCTTTCGCGAACCCCAATTTGGGAAACCCTGACATAATATAATGTTTAATGCACTTCATGTTGTTATTAACAATAAATAGAATATATTTTCTGTCTCTTTGTATTTGATATCAATATGGTACAAGATTATCCTATTTAAATCAGCATGATAAATGAGTTACTCAAAAGTAGTCAAGAGTAATTTAAAAGTAACCTAAAAGTAGTCAGATTATATTTCCTAAAATGTATAACGTAATGGATTATGTCACTAACTACAATTTTTGCCATGTAATATGGAACCAGTGATGCATGAAAGCCTGTTTCCGCCACTAAATAAAAGAATGTAATTGCGACTTTTTATCTCACAATTCTGACTTTCTTTTTCTTGCATTTGCAAGTTTATATCTCGCAATTCCGACTTTTTTTCTCAGAATTGCATGATATGAACTCTCAATTCTGACTTTTTTCTCAGAATTGTGAGTTTATATCTCGCAATTGTGACTCCTTTCTCAGAACTGTGAATATACATCGCAATTCTGACGTTATAACACACAATTACAAGTTATTAAGTCAGAATTGTGAGATTAAACTTTATATTCTGATAAAAAGACTCAGAATTGTGACTTTATATCTCGCAATTCTGACTTCATAACACAATTGCACGTTTATATCACACAATTCTGAGAAAAAAAGTCAGAACTGTGAAATAAAAAAAAGTTGCAATAACATTTTTTTTTTTTTTTATTCAGTGGTGGAAATGGGCTTTCATAGTAACAGACTACAATTTGTAAGTAATCTACCCAGCTTTGCACATGTCATAAAGTCAAAGAACAAAAGAAAAGAAAACTGAGCCTATTTTTATTTGTGTGTCTGTGTGTGTTGTTGTAATATTGTCTTTATGAGAATTAAGATCATTGTAATGGCAAAAAAAAAAGGACATAAAATATATATATTTACTACATATTTTTAGTTTATATTTCAATATAAATAGTTTAACATCTGAATTACAGAAGGTTCAAACACTCGCTGATGCTCCAGAAGGAAATACAATGCATTAAGAGCCAGGGGGTGAAAACTTTTGAACAGAAAGAAGATGTGTACATTTTTCTTATTTTGCCTAAAAATCTTTTTTTTCATTTAGTACTGCCCTTCAGAAGCTAAATAAAATACTTACATGTTTCCCGGAAGACAAAATAAGCTTCACTTACCCTGATCTTCAAATTCAAAAAGTTTTCACCCCCTGGCTCTTAATGCATCGTTTTTCCCTCTGGAGCATCAGTGAGTGTTTGAACCTTCTGTAATAGTTGCATATGAGTCCCTCAGATGTCCTCAGCGTGAAAAGACGGATCTCAAAATCATACAGTCATTGTTGGAAAGGGTTCAAATATACTACAATGCTGGAAAACCAAAGAATTTTTCTGAACGCAGTTTAACTGTTCAGGACAAACAAGGGACTCATGAACAACTATCACTAAACAAAAAACCACAACTGTGGATCATACAGGTAACAACACAGTATTAAGAATCAAGCGTATGAAAACTTTTGAACGAGGTCATTTTTATAAATAAAGAATTATTTTCTCTTGTGGACTATATGTAAACGTCTTTTATGTTAAATATCTTATTCAGGTCAGTACTAAACCAAAAATAACATGCATTTTGCGTTAACCCTCTTAATTTGGTCAAATAATTAACATTTTGCAGATTCTGCAAGGTGTACGTAAACTTTTGACTTCAACTGTATACAATATTAACCAAGTTTGCTGTTTCATGCATTCATCAACAAAGGAGTAAAACAAAATACATTTATCACGTTCCAACGTTCTGCAAATGAATCAGGTCAAATAAAAGTTTTTCCCATATCTTTTTTTATACTTTCACCAGTGGTGTTTAAAAGTGCAAACTACACAAAGAATAAAAAAGGAAGGAGCTTGACTCACCACGACACACATCCAGGTGTAAACATGCTTCTTTCTTCCTCAGTCTGAATCCCCTGCAGCCACACCTGTAACGGTCATTTGCATGTACGTTAGTGCACTTTTGAATTAGACATTTAAATAACGACTATTTTAAAGAGACTAATCTTCAACCCCACGGGATACTAATAAATAAATGTGAAAGTGACACGTGTAGTAACACTGATATGAGCTTTGCCAAGTACATTCTGAACAACTTATTATCTTAAGTAATAACTCTGAGCATGCTTCAATATTCCACTTCCTGTTTACACTATGGTGGGAATGTCCCACAAGCTCATGGTTGTTCAGTTGCTCTCCTCTGGTGTATGGACTTGGTAAACCGCGGTTGCGGTTTACGACTGAGCAGGCTGAACGGACTGTGTTTCATCATCAGAGAGAAAAAATGTGGATTATATTCTGGTCTGATTCTCAGTTCCTTACTGCTGTTTAAAACCTCGGAGGTGTGTTTAACATATAAATCTAGCGATTCATTGATCGGCTTGGCTTTTGCATTGATTGATTGATTGGGTAAGGTCAGTTTACAAAAGGGATCAGTTCCTGTCTGCATACTTGTCCCATCACTACAGGGTCAAAGGTCAAGCTTTGTAGTCGCCGCTGTGAGAACTGCCACAAAGCAAGACTTCGATAAGATAATAAGTAGCTACAAATAAGCATATTCCTTTGATGGCGTGCCAAATTGAACATAATAACGTCATAAAACTGGTTAAAGGCTATATATACACACATAAGCAAAACACACATAAAGCTAAATTAAAACACTTTATATCTCAAAATATAATAATGTGCAAAGGTGCCCAAACATTTGAGGTCACCAGCCTCAATTTATTGTAATTTGCATTTCTAATTCACTATATTTACTTTATAATTGTACTTTATTATGCATTATTTATATAGAATTTATTTATAATTTAAAGTACTTTTTAAGCATTGAATTAGGTACCTAACAGTGAAGATTTTTGAGATTCTTTTTATTTTTTCAAAATTCTGTTTAAGTTTTAAATCAGATTTTTATTTCCAGATTTTCAAGGTGTAATTCCAATTAATTTGTCCTGGTGTATTTTTTTAACTTTATATTTACCTTCAAGCACACTGATCTGACAAGGGCATAAAAATCAAGAGCAGATGTTAATGATTCCACTTGATCTGTGGAGCAAACAGGTCAAACACATTTAAATGTAGGTTACGGCATGTTCATTTAAATAAACTCTCAGGCCCAGATGCTCAGAAACACTCAAAGGCAAAGAAAATAAGATCATATGTGGGATGGAATGACTGAAATCTGAGTCAACTGACTGTCGGGAAGAGTCATTGAACTCCAAAGGCTGCAATAAAAGTCCAGAGGTGAAGTCTGTTTTATGTGTCCTTCACTTTTCTTCTGCAATAACCTGATAGCTGAGCAGAGAGGAAACTTTCTCAGGCAGTAAAATGTGAGAGAACTCCAGTGAAAGTGGACCACACAGCGATCCTCTATTCTCAGACATCACAGGCGAAGATTATTTTGAGGTTCTGGCTGAATAACACACATACCTGGGGGGCAAAGGTCCGGTCAGGAGGATTCTACAGTCATAAGAGAGGATTCAATGACCCTTGGCCTTTAGTATGAGGACCATGTATGGCATTTGACCTCTAGCATTGGTTTAAAAATATCCTTAGACTGAACATAGCCATTACAGTATACTGTAAAAATGAGAAGATGCATTTGGGGTTCCTCAGGTTGAACTGGAGGAACCTTCTGGAGAACTTCTGGGCAACGTCAAATATCTTCTTGTGTGCTCAAAAAACTTCACTATGTACATAAAGTACATCAGGCTTCATGGAATCCTGACAGTCTTGGAGGAACTTCCATCTCGTAGGCCCCTCAGAAAACCACTTTGAGAGGGCACCTAAAAGGTTTTGAACATATCAATACACCCCATACGAGATTAAACAAACATTCAATAATGGACTAGACAGAACCTAGGATTGGCAGAGCAAAAAGCAAAAGCATCCTATTTCAGCTCTTACAAACTGAGAAGAAGTTACAAAGAGACAGGACAAGATTAAAAGTAAAAAAAAAAAAAAAACTGTGAAGCTAAAACCAGAAACATGGGCTTAAAAGTCAATAAAATCACCTTAGGTTCTTTGATGTGTGACGAGTCCTTATGTAACATTAACACTGAACCGAAACATCCTCTTAGATTTGTACTCGCCTCCCACAGTGATCCAGGACATCTGGCCTTGTTGCTAGGAAACAGGGGTCTGAGCAACCGCTCAGGTGGACATAATTAGTTTAAAAATGATTTAAAGACCCAAACACCAGCAGATAAACTTTGAAACGCAGAACCTGCAAGATAAAACAGTTTCTACAACTGCTGAAATAAATTAGGCTCAGTAAGATTTTTTTTTAAATAGGGGATATAACAGAATCTTGAGTACCCTTACAAAAATTAAACATGGTTTTACTACAAATAAAACCAACAAAAAACATGGTTACTATAGTTAAATAATACGTTAACCACCTGGTAACCACAAATTAATCATGGTTTTGCTACATTAACCATAGTTTAACCATGGTATTTATAGTAAAACTGTGGTTAACACTTTTTGAATTTCTCAGTTTGTGTAAATTCAAATGTGGTTCAGATTATAATTTTTTATCCACATTAATTTCACACATGTCTAGTACAAATATGTTGCTTTGTTTCAGAATTACAGTGTATACATGTTTACATTTTTCGTAATTTACCTCAAAAGAATGGAAGTAAAATGTGACAACATACCCCGTGGGTGGGGTACACTGTAACGTGTTAACACGTTGTAATGATATGACAGCTTAAAATGTTATCTGATTTAATGAAAAATATAAAAGACAAACTAAAATATTTTGTCAATAAAAAAAAAAAAAAATAACTTCTTCAGATAAAATAATGGTATTTTTTAAGAATTAAAAATAATCTGATTTTGGAGTTTGACAATGAACACATTGCAACCATGCTTGGGATGGCCTTGATTGCAACACACAGCTATAGTACAGTATACTAATTACTACAGTATAGTTCAAAACAGTGTGGGCAAATAGATGAAGAAACACATTTGAAAAAAACAGAGATACACTCCCCCTCCCACAACACACAGCTCTCATAAAACACGAGACACATAAACGAGCCAAAATGCTTTACATTTCTTAAAATAATAATTTCTGAACATTAAATACAGATTGTCAGTTTTTATTTACCTGTTTCTTGTGGTTTCTCATTAAAACTCATAAAAGTAAATGGTGTAAATTAGATCGAATATAGTTCTAACTAGATAAAAAAGTTCATCAAGACAAACTTTAGGTTGGCTTGAGAAAGCCGGACCAGAAAGTTTGAATAAGTTTGAAAAGTTTAAGATCTTTAAGAAGTTTAAAAAGTTTAAAAACTTTAGAGTTTAAGAAGTTTTAAGAAAAAAGTTTTATGTTTGATAGTTTTCAGTCTGAAATAGTTTGAAGTTTAAAGTAGTTTTATTAGGTTAAAGTTTGAATGTTTTGAAGGCAATACAGTTTCAGATAGATGTTTCTAGCATGATTAATAAGTTGTTAGCATGTTTCTAGCATGATTAGCTGGTTGCTAGCATGTTTCTAGCATGATTAGCAAGTTGTTAGTATGTTTCTAGCAAGATTAGCTGGTTGTTAGCATGTTTCTAGCATGATTAGTTGGTTGCTAGCATGTTTCTAGCATGATTAGCAAGTTGTTAGTATGTTTCTAGCATGATTAGCTGGTTGTTAGCATGTTTGAGCATGATTAGCTGGTTGCTAGCATGTTTCTAGCATGATTAGTAAGTTGTTAGCATGTTTCTAGCATGATTAGCTGGTTGCTAGCATGTTTCTAGCATGATTAACAAGTTGTTAGTATGTTTCTAGCATGATTAGCTGGTTGCTAGCATGTTTCTAGCATGATTAGCAAGTTGTTAGCATGTTGCTAGCATGATTAGCAGTGTTACAACATTCCCCATCTGCACAACTGGAATTTAAAACTGGCTAGTGTCTTCTGATAGTTAGCAAAGCATTAAAAGACTATGTAAACTGATAAATAACAGATTAAAATAATAGCAGATTTGTCTCATTTTAAATGAATACTAAAAACTGAGATGAAAAATTTACTTCAGCCATAAATGACTTTTACCATGGTAAAACAAATATTCCTGGATATCTTCAAAAGATTTTTTTTTAATTTTGGCATGTTTTTTTCTCTCTATATAGTGTTGATATCAACTAGTAAAATACCATTATTTTATTATATGTTACTATAATAGCTTGTGTGGAAATATTTAAACCACCTGTGTTACAACAAACCCTGTGTTATAGTTTGTGCCCCGAGCTTCCCTACTACTATTTTACTACAATAAACCATGGTTAATATTCGTAAAGGTATCCACCTTATATTTCACCGTGAAAGTAAGCTAGTTTTCTGGTAATGTGTTTGACTTCCTGTTTATAATCTGCCATAGAGAAATAACGAGAAGAATATTGAAGTGCTGTAAGCAGTAAAACAGTTTGCACTACAAACTTTTGTGTTCATAATTAAGATAATACATTAAAATAATATGGGAAGACATATCAATTTGCAATATCAATCACCAAAACACTTGCAAAGTTTTGTACAGATAAACATAGCTGGATGCGGATGAGACCAGAAGCCAGACACATTAAATTAACAACCGGCAATAATAAGGTGGATATCACCTTATTAAACGGAGAAGTAAGCCTATGGGCGAGGCTTCCGGTTCATTAGCCGCTATAAGGAAATAACCAGAAGAATAACAACGCGCAGTAAACGGTAAAAGTGTTTGCACTACAAACCAGTGTGTTCATAATTAAGACAATACATTAAAATAATATGGTAAGACACACCAGTTTGCAATATCAAGCGGCAAAACAAGCTGTTTTGTACGACCCTTGTCAAAAAATCCTATTGGAATTTTAGTTTATCCTTTAGGATCTTACTGGATTCTTAAAATCCTATTGGACAATCTGATTTATTTTAATGGAATTTCACTTTGTCCTATAGGATTTTGGAATCTTATTGGACGTTCTGATTTATTTGAATGGAATTTCACTTTGTCCTATAGGATTTTAGAATCTTATTGGACATTCTGATTTATTTTACTGGAATTCCACTTTGTCCTATAGGATTTTAGAATCTTATTGGACATTCTGATTTATTTTAATGGAATTTCACTTTGTCCTATTGGATTTTAGAATCTTATTGGACATTCTGATTTATTTTAATGGAATTTCACTTTGTCCTGTAGGATTTTATTTGATCCTTTAAATCCTATTTGACATTCAGATTTATTTTAATGGAATTTCACTTTGTCCTGTAGGATTTTTTTATTTTTATTTATTTTAATTTCTCCTGACTTTTTATTGATTCATGGAATCTTATTGGAATTTGTGATTTTTAAATGGAATTTCACTTTGCCCTGTATTATCTTATTTGATTCTGTTATTCAATTACTTTTTAATTGTGTGTGTGTGTGTGTGTGTACTTGTACACAATAAAAATGCAGCATATATGAAAACACAAATATAAACACTGAAATCCATAATATTACAGTAAGACGAAGATAATATATATGATATTTTATAATGTACGAATAAGTTTACGTGTATTATATGTGACTAAGAATCCACAGAAACACAAACATCTATATAGGGTATTGTCCTGACGCTTCCCCTTTAAGAAATCCGAATGTAGTGAGCGTGCAACTGTAGCGCGCATATTTGAACAGTAACGGTCACCGAGAGAAGCAGCTGAGTGATAACGTTGTTTAACTCGTTAAAAGTTGACTGTAAGACACTACCAAGGAAGAAATACTGGTAACGCTTATCTGGTCTGCATCCTATACGTACAATTTTGGGTGAACGACATCTGTCGGTGAGTTGTTGAACTTGTTTGACTGTTTCTGGTGATTAGCATAGCAGTCTGCCGTACGTCAAAAGCTATGAATCTGCGTAACTGATATTAATGAAATATTGATGTATGCTCTGTATAATGAATTTTCATTGTAGAGTACAAAATGCCCGTTCTGCCACCATTTTGAGCTGTTTGAGCTGTATACAAAACAACGTTGATGATTTTGTATAGCGTTAGTTTAATTACGTAGTGTTTAACGTTATTTACACTAAGTGCAAATAGCTCGCCTTGTTGCCAGAGGCTACTTACAAGTAAAAATAGCTGCTGCCTTTTAATTATTTGTGGAGTAATATGATGTTCTTATGGCCTGTCCAGGTTAGGTTCCAGTTAAAAAGTTTGACATGGACAAAGATTCTTCCGTGAAATGTGTGTGTTTATGGAGAAGACTTGCATAACAAGAGAATTAAGATGGCGACTGGCGAGGCAACCCCAATTGTGAATTTCATCTCTTCATCAGCGTGTGGACCTGTTGTGTTGACTGGGAACCTTTACTTTATACAGAGCATTAGGAGTGATTGCTTCATTTGAAATAGATTGGATACGATCTTCTTCCTACTTTTTTTTTTTTTTTTCCTGAACTGAATTAGATGTTTTTTTTTTCTCCCTCTCTTTACGTTACACATAAACAAAGTTTATTTCAGACAAATTGAACTTTATTAAATTTATATTGTTTAATATTTTAGTGTTCTGTGTTATGATGTGATTTGCCTTGAGAACAACAGTTATTCTTTTGCCTGTGAAGGAAAAAAGTTACACATATTATTATTATTATTATTATTATTATTATTATTTTGTGTGTGTGTGTGTGTGTGTGTGTGTGTGAGATCAATCCATTATTAGTGCTTTAGAAATTTTTTGCACCAATGCTATGTGCTGCACAAATCACCTCCTATGTTGTTTACAATGTTACTGCAGGTTGTGCAACATACAATGAACAATGTCTATATCAGGGTGAGTTTAAGCAAACTGCAAGTACTATCTGTTAGTAAAACAAATACAGTGGAAAATGCACCTTTAGAATTAAAAAAATAAATAAAAAAGAATTCCCATATAGATATGACCAGTTGCCTAATTGGATCCCATTAAAATCCTATAGGAATAGTCCTACAGAATATTAATGTCTTGTCCTATAAGACTCTTCCTATCAGAATCCTATAGGAATGGTTCCAAAATATGATAGAAATTCTTATTAGAATCCTGTACAGGTTTCCCATTGGAATCCTATAGGATTTTTTGACAAGGGGAGCTCTAGTCTACGCGGATGAGACCGGAAGACAGAACCATAAAATTTACAAACGGCCGCGACTCTTACGGGAAAAATAAGGCGGATAGAGTAGTACTGCATCCTTCATATCGCCGAAGAATCTTTAGCTTTACTCGAAAAAAAAACTTGCCGAAACTTACACGAACCCAGGAGTGTCTCTGGCACAGAAATACTCCGTCGTAAGTCCAACTCGTTTCTTTGAAATGCAAAATGTTTAGCATGAGAATCCAACTCTTTAACTGTGTAAATTAGTCAGAATGCATGAAATAGCATTAGATCTCCGGTTTATAGAAATGTAATACTATAATTTACTAAGGATGCATTAATCAAAAGTGACAGTAAAGACATATATTACAAAGTATATCTATATCAAATAAATTCTGCTCTTTTGAACTTTCATCAAATAAACCTAAAATAATATTGCGGTTTCTTGAGCATCGAATCAACATAGTAAAATGATTTCTGAAGGATCATGTGACACTGAAGACCAGAGTAATGATGCAGAAAATTCTGCCTGTTTTTCTAGCTATCTGCTTGGAAAAGACAGTGATTTATGTTTGCAAATATGAATACTTGTGGAAACAAGTGCTCTTTAAGACTTAAAGAGGGAACTTTTTGGGTTTAAACTAAATTTCTACTATTACGCCTTAAGCTAAGCTTTTATGCAACCAAAACAATAATTATCTTCAAGCACGTGCATGAGCAAGTCAAAGGACAAAAATATATGTGGTTTTTATGCACGTTTGCCAATTACACATGGTCAAATTCATCTGTACAATCTCACATACAATGTCAGTCTTTGCAGGTGCCAGTTGTACAGTCTAGCCCACCCAGATGATGAAAGCTTTTGAAGCGTTCATTGGAGTAAGGATGCTTTGTGTAAGACACAAGACCTTGTTAGTGTGTGTTGACATTATGTGAGGCCTATGACTTGTGCTCCGGTGGGACGGGCGGCTCCTTCATTATTCATGATCCGCCTTGCTGATGCTATTTATACCCGCATTTTGACTCATCACGCTCCAGTGATTCTGTCTGCTTCTGGAAATTTGTCCATGATTGTACTTCCTCAATACATTTTAAGGCCTTTGTGCTGCTGCACCTGTAATAAGAGAGGGCAGAGAAACACATTACTCACAATAAATTGCATTAGAAATAATTTATCACATAATTCCCCTATTTTTATCCTTGTTTGGACAGACTGCATTGGCAAAGTCGGCATACAAGCATGTACATATTCTAAAATAAGCAGCATAAAGACAGAAAAAACCGACTTTGTACATTTTAACATCAAAAACACTATTTTGGGTGCAATTTGAGTTGGTATTTGAACTGTGAAACTCATCTGTGGGTCTTTGCAGGTCTTGGTTCTCTGGGGGATCTCATTTTCTCTGGAGAGGAAACTGAAAATGCCAAGTTTCTTCACATGGGAGGCTGCCCCATTAAAAGAGAAAGAGGTTTTGGAGCATGTAATTTCAGCAGCAGTCCGCTGGCCATCTGCGAAAGCTGGCCTGCACCGGGCGCAGCTGTTTAATAGCACTTTCAAATATAGAGTCAGATGTCAAGGGCGAGACCACCCATTTTAAAATCATATTCATAGAACAACAATGACTCCAAACTCTGAGGGATTATACTGATATTGCTGCTGAAATATATCTTGAAAACCTGAGATTGGTCGGTCTTAGTTGGTCTACGCTGGTCTCTCAGCCAGTTTACAGTAGGTCACAGAGCCTGGCTTGCTAAAAAGTGTCTTTTAAAACCTCCAAATGCACAAGATACGATTGTTATGAAGTTCTAATTCAATTACACACTCATTAAAAGTATTGCAAATGTCTTGGAATTACTTTCTGGAGGGCGCTTTTGAGTCCGACACATGGTAACGGAAGAAAAGTCTGCCATCTAGTGGTGTATTCTCAACAACAACCATCTTTCTCGAATCCAGATCGGTCAAACCAGTTACACTTCCCTCACAAACATTTACCATGGTAACCACGGTTTCCAAAATACCATAGCTACTAGAGTAAAAACAAACACAATAAAAGGGAATCATCTTCCAACAGCTTAAACAGGTTTTGAACTATTTAATGACGGAGGAAGGTTTTATCGTAGTACAAAATTATGTCATGGCAAATTCTTTCAGGGTTTCTGAGACAGAAATAATTTTATATTTGATCTCAGACATAGCAGTGTTATTTTAGTATTATTTTATATGCTTTTATATTTGTTACTATTTTCAATTAGTAACTTGCCAATTATGCTAACAACATTGTAATCAGCCTATAAAAATACAAGCAACAAGCTAATCATGCTAAAACATGTTAACAACATGTTAAATCATGTAAGCAATGTGTTAAATCATGCTAGCTGCTTTCATACTTTTACAACTGCTTCAAACATTCAGGCTAAGCTTTCTCAAGCCAACTTAAAGTTTGTTCTCAAACTTCACTCATCTAGTTATTTTTGTGATTTCAAAATTGAGTCTTGTTGCATCATTACTCCAGTCACATGATCCTTCAGAGATCATTCTAATTTGCTGCTCAAAAAACATTTATTATTATTATTATTATTGTGTTGAAAATAGCTGAATAGTATTTTTTCAGGTTTCTTTGATGAAATAGAAAGTTCAGAAGAACAGCATTTTTCTGAAATAGAAAGCTTTTGTAACATTATAAATGTCTTTATCATCACTTTTGATAAATTCAAAGCATCCTTGCTAAATAAAAGTATTCATTTCTATAATTTCTTTCCCAAAATAATAATAATAAAAAAATAAATAAATACAGACTCCAAGCTTTTATAGTGTATAATGTTACAAAAGCTTTTTTCAGATAAATGCTGATCTTTGGGGTTTTTTTTGTTCATCAAAGAATCCTGAAAAATAAGTTCTCACCCGTTTTAAATATTGATAAAGATTTCTGAAGAATTATGTGACACTGAAGACTGGAGTAATGATGCTGAAAAATTAGCTTTGATCACAGGAATAAATTACATTTTAATATATATTCAAATAGAAGCAGTTATTTTAAATAGTAAAAATATTTCAAAATATTTGCTGTACTGGAAAGCAGAAGAGACTTTTTAAAAGACTTTAAAAATCTTACTGTTCAAAAACTTTTGACTGGTATTGTATATTTTCAGTTGTTTTAATTTCAGTGGGGTTTTTTTATTATTTTATTAGTCATTTTAATTTATTAAACAGAATCAGGTTTAATACTATGCCTGCACAATTTATTTTTCCCATCACAGCCCTTAAATGTAGTTCACAAAGACACACACACACACATCCAGTCTGCTCAATCTTTATTGAATAAAGCAGAGATCAGAGGAAACGAACATATCACTTTGTGGCTTTAGAGGGCAGATAGTGCCCACAGAGACGTGTGCGGAAAAAAACGGCTTTACATGGCTCTTTAAACATTAACTTGCAAAAATAGAGATATAATCGTCAGTGGGCTAAGTGCTTACGGAAGGGGGATCCACATTGGTCACTGGTATTTTAAAGCTAAATGGACTTTACTGAGTGATGCCTATAACACCACAGGCCAGACGACCTCCAGCGTTGCCAGTCTTAAGACTTTCTTCATTGCCTCCCTGACCCAAGTCATCCTCCTTCTCATGGATCTAGAGCAGAATATACACAATGAGCTTAGCTAGTTATTAGATATGCTGCTGATTAGTAATCCACACAGTTGTTTTCTTACCACCATGGTCCTCCCAATGACAGAGTGTTCACCTGACAGGGTCACCAGTTTATCCACAATGTCAATTTTTGCAGTACCACTGTCATCAGCAATCACATTACCAAGGTCTCCGACGTGTCTGTGGGACACAGTACACAGTCATAAAAACACGTGCTAGAACACGGCTGTTTGAAATTACACTGAAAAGGTGACCGTTTACAGTTAGAGAGACAAACAAAAAAAAAAAAAAAAAAAAAAAAAAAAAAAAACAGGAAATACTGGAAAATAACTGGCACTGCAATATTTAGTTTTCTGCAATACAGAAAATACAGACATTTTCTTGTCTAAAGATGACTTCAATAGTTATATTTGAAAGAAATTAATTAATCATTCTAGAATGACGGGTGATTCATCTGCGTAGAAAATTTACATTTTTTAAAAAGCTAAAACAAACTCAGCAGGCTATTTCTGAGGGTAAACAATTCTTCTAATCAGAATAATTTTGGAAAAACTGGACATATTTGAGTGTGCAACACTAGAATATACTCTATATTAAAAAAAAAAAAAAAAAAAAAAAACAAACAAAAATCAACAACAACAACTCAAACCATGAATTTACCAGGTCTTAAAAAAAAAAAAAAAAAAAAAAAAAAAAAGGGCTACATTTTTACCATTTTTGATCATTTAAATGACCATAAAATAATTATTATTGTGAATATCATTAACTAAAAAAATATTAATCAAAGTAAGAACGATTAAAGCTGGGTTTTGACACAAAATTCATGATTCGGATTTGGATATATATCAGGTATAGTACATGCCAAATTTTCAAGGGAAAAAAAAAAAAAAAAAAAAGATCTCAGCTAATGCTGTAAAATATACATGAGAGTCAGTTGATGCTGCATCAGTATAATATTTAAGATTAAAATGAACTGATTTGCTTACAATTTGGTTTTATGATTTTAGTTAATTATTAATCAAAAAGTTAAATGCTTTTTGATTAATAAAACTTTATATAACCATTAAAAAGGAGTCCAGGAAAATGTTGAAAAAAAAAAAAAAAAATCATATGGCCCTAAATATTATAATAAAATGGACAGAATTTGAAATCTAACACCTTATTTCATTTCAAAGGTAACAGCACAAAGCTTATTACGATTTATTGGATGGAAGGTGCACTACAATGTTCTGTTCATTAAAGGAGAAGTCCACTTTTGTTTTTTTTTTTTTTTTTTTTTTTTAAAAGTAAAAATTTGTATACTTTAAGCACAAAAGCTTATGTAGCACAGGCTCATTCGTCCATGATGCTATGAATTAGTGATGGGTCGTTCTTGAACGATTCGTTCAATTTGAACTAATCAATTCTTTTTCCGGCTCACACTGCATTGGTTGAGCTTAGGGGCTGTCACGTGATGAACGAACGACTCAAACCCAAAAACTTGTCACATAAGAGGTGAGGTGAGCTAATCATAGACTAAAGACTAAAAGTCAACAATGAATTAATCTTTTCTGTTTCTTATAGCATTATAGTTTTGTCTCGTTTGTAGTGTGATCAACTTTGTGTAAGCAGTAGGGAAGTAACACACTAGATAAGACCCTTCTTCCTCAGCTGGGATCGTTTAGAGCCCTTTGAAGCTGCATTTGAACTGCATTGTGAAACTTCAAAATCGGGGAACCAATGAAGTCCATTATATGGAGAAAAATCCTGAAATGCTTTCCTCAAAAACCATAATTACTTCACGACTAAAGACAGAAAGACATGAACTCCTTGGATGACAAGGGGGTGAGCAAATTATTTGTGAATTGTTGCTCTGGAATTGGAGTTCTCCTTTAACTAAAAACAGGCTAGACCAGTGGTTCCCAACCACACTTCTGGAGGTCCCCCAACACTGGACATTTTGCATCTCTCCTTTGTCTCACACACCCATTTCAGGTATTGGAACGCTCCAGGAACTGGGAACCACTGGGCTAGACTAATTGGTTCCTGGGATTTAAGAATCAACAATGTTTCATAAAAATGAGAAACAGATATTTTTTACCCAGCCCTAAGCAATATACAGTAATAATAACTATCGATCAGTAAAATATAATGCTCTTAAAAGCATGAAATGTACTCATTTTTAGATGATCTGACAGCTCGGAATTGTCAATGATGGGTTTTGGACTGTGTTGCCATCAACCTGTCAGCGTTTTTACATTGTCATTTACTGTGGGTTCAAAATAATCATAACATTCATTAGCTCAGGTGATTAATTCATATGCTTCTGTAAATAACCAAATAATTTCCAATGAGATGAACACGTCAGCTAACAGACAAATTATTATAGTGCTCTCTGAACACTGAAATATCTTACTAAATACAAAAGTAGGACACTATGTATAAAGTACAGCTCTTTCAATATACACCCTTTTGATTTGTAGAGATTTACGCAAATCGGACAACTTTGTGGGCAGATAGAGTTTGTACTGTGATTTATAACATGAATAGCTTGTTCATCAAATAGAGATTAGAAAACACATAAAGAGGTTGTGTCATACAGCACACTCATTAACTCACCTGACACTATCAGTTGGTCCACCGTGAGTTTTATTATGAGGGTTGAAGTGCGGACCTGCACTGATGCAGCCTGTGAGAAAACAAAATGGTTTGAAGTCAAGTCTTCAGTCCTAATGGGATTAACCTGTATTTTAAGATCAGTTACTCATGCCACTGTGCTTACCATTTGTGTTGTCTCCAAAAGCATGGACATGGAATCCATGGTTTCCTGGAGTAAGACCAGTGATTTCACCCGAGAGCTTTACTGGAGATGCTTCACTCTAAACAAACAGATCACTCCTTTAGTCAATGTTAGTTTCATATCCCTTCAGAAAACAAATGCATTAACTGTTTGGCATTACAAACAATACCAAAGTTGTTGTTTTTTTGTTTGTTTTGCGCAACGCACGCAACATTTAATGCCATGACTATGAATAATTTGTGGAAGGGTGAATTAAGACTTTTAGTACCTCTTAAGACCCCAAAGACACAACGATGGATAAAATGCAGATGAAACTTTATAGCGTTAATTATCACAGTGTGAAGACAAAGTATAATAAATACGATTAGATTTGCAACTACTAGGTGTTTTCAACTATTACACCAGTACAGTTTGAGGCTCTACCAGCATGTAACTTGCGCCGTGATCTCTGTCCTATTTGGCAAAATTTTGACAGCAAACAAAAAAAGACAGAGGAGGATGACTCAGCAAACGTCCCTTCAAGTTTTAATTTCATTGGACTTCAAGGCCACACCAGTGCCTGCCACCAAACGCTTCAGAAAGTCCCAATTTTATTTGCAAATGCATGACAATTTGATAATTTGCAAGCATGCATTTATGAAGACTAATAACGCAGACCTGCCATCGTATCAAAGGTCATTGCTGATCTGCTTTTAACGGTTCCAATGCGTTTATGCAATGTAACTAACATTGCACAGAAATCAGTGAACTACCGACATCGTATAACAGGCCACTGTAGTTTAATATCAGATTTGGCCTATAAATATCTGCGTGACATTAGCAGAGCTAATCCCGTGCAAATGCATATCACGCTAACACGTGGACTCTTGAATTATGGAGTAACGTTACCGTTACATATATGACATAACGTACAGCGCGACGTAGCTGCAGGCTAGCTCGCTGCTCGGGCTGCTATTCTGCTACAGGAACGTCATAACAAACGCAGCAAAAAAACACAATTTTATTTACCTCTTGCTCAAAATAAACGGTGCCGGTCACTTCCCCGGTGCCTTTAAGCACACAAACAGCCTTCTTCACCATGCTGCCTTTGAATTATTCAAACTGCAAAGTTGTTACTGAGAGAATGAAAGAAACTGACAGCGTTTGATAAGAAGTGGGAGGCGCTTCAGCCGAACTGACCAATCAGGAGGCAGAGGAGACTGGTCGACGCTGATTGGTGTAAAGTCTGGCGTGTCAATTTGGTGTCACGCTGTCATATGGAAGTGACGTTAATGTCGTTTTATAATTTACAAATTCTGGCCTTATATTTTTTCACAAAACCAGTAGTAAGGGTCCATTTTTTGAAACTGAGATTTATAAATGTATGTATGTATGGTTTGTTAGGACAGAACAGCATTTGGTCGGGATACAACTAACTTATTTGAAAATCTGAAATCTGAGGGTGCAAAAAAAATCTTAATATCGAGAAAATCGTCTTTAAAGTTGTGCAAATTAAGTTCTTAGCAATGCATATTGCAAATCAAAAACTAAGTTTTGATACATTTACAGCTGGAAATTTACAAAATATCTTTATGGAACATGATCTTAATATCCTAATGATTTTATGGCATAAAAAAAATTGATAATTTTGACCCATACAATTTATTTTTGGCTATTGCTACAAATATACCTGTGCTACTTATGACTGTTTTTTGGGTCTAGGGTCACACATATGAGATATAGGAATTGATAAATCAAAGCACTTGGTTGTCACTTTGACCTTGACGTATGGTCACATGATCTCCTCTAATTCCACAGTCATGACCTATTCATATAGACATAGATGGCCTATTCAAACCATAACGAATGGTTTAGAAATAGAGTCACAAGATAAATACCACAATATGGTTGTATATGCCATAAGGCCCAGTAAACAGTAATCTGTTTATTTAGTTTTAAACTTCTTAACCTTACTACTAGTTGGCACAAATACTTATAAATCACTAGGGTATGTGATAAAAAGACAAACAACTTGCATATAAGTCAGTTCATTCATTTGGTATGAAAATATTTTATTAAAACCAAATTCCTATCGCTGAAATATTTGGAGGTCCTATCTCCAAAAACTTAAAAATTATAAAAACATCTTGTGTTTTTTTTTTTTTTTTTTTTGTAAACATTAAGTTAAAAACATTACAGCAAAAGGGTCTTAATGTCATATTTTAGTCACTGTTTCCATTATTGAAACTCAACAGGGATATCATTGTAAAACAAAAAAACAAAAAAAACGGCTAGTCAAATCTACAAACATTATTCGAGTAATGTTAGCATATTTACAGCAGGATCATTAATCGTTTCTTTTCCTTATCTTCAGTTTTAATACAACATTCAAGCTTCATTGAGGTGGGACAATAAATTCACAAGGCAACGCTCCACGTTTGCCAAAAGATGCTTTATAAAGTCTGAAAAACTCTGTTTGGGATGAGAAACCAAGCATCGTATGCGTGCGTAAAGCATCCCACAACAGTTGGACTTGCTTTCTAGCCAGCAGTATTCAAGATTAGCACTGACATGTGAGAAGCTCATATGGTCTTGGCATATAAAGAGGCCTCTATGATTCTTCCGTATGTGTTTGTTCGGCAGGTTTGTTCTCTGCTATAGGTTCTGAGGCTTTTGAGTCTGCGGTGGAAGGTGCTGGAACATCTGGCTTGGCTTCGGGAAGTTCTTTAGTAGCGTTTGCACTGGGCTCGTTGGTACTGGCTGCAAGTCTCTCGTTGGGTTCCTCGCTGGTGAGACCCAGTCGATCGAGTCTATCGTCTCGGTCCCAGCGTGTGCTCCTTTCTCTGCTCCCTGCAGAGCGCCTTGTCCTTTCTTCACCATCCCGTCCTCGATCTCTATCTCTATCTCGATCTCGATCCCTATCTCTATCTCTATCTCTATCTCGATCCCTATCTCCATCCGGACTTCTCCTCCAGTCCCTGCGTTCCCTCTCTCTGTCCCACCCGCCTTGTTTTTCTGGCTCCTCGTGCCAGCCTCCAAATCGCTCGCGACCTTCCGGCCTCTCACCGAAAGGGCGCCGCCCTCCGTACCAGTCCTGCTCTCGATCTCTGCCCCTTCCTAAACCAGGGCGCTCACCTCTGAACGGTCTCGCCTCGTGATCATTCGGCCCGTCTGGTCTGGGTCCGCCAGGTCTCATAAAGGGAGGACCTGGAGGTGGGAAGGGACCCCTCATGCCATGAGGAGGAGGAGGCATGCCGAAGCCACCGGGTGGCGGCTCTCGGTGCATCATTTGAGGTGGACCCCTGGGTGGCATCATCTGTGGTGGGATGGGTGGCATGCCAGGCCGGGGAGGTGGGATGGGGAAGCGCTGCATGTGTGGGAGTGGCATCCCTGGGGGCCGCTGGAGAGGCATCATACCCGGCCTTGAACCTAGAAGACCTGGTGGAGACTGCATGCCCATGCCTGGTGGACCTCCAGGAGGCACCTGGTTTCCTGCAGAGTTAATGAAACAGCAATGAAATGACTTCACGCATAGAGATAAATCATACAAAAAAAAAATGCTGGAGAATGTCTGTGATGCTACACTATCAGCGTTTCCACAAAAATATTAAAAAGATGTTTCTTAAGCACCAAATTAGAATATTAAAATGATTTCTGGAAGATCATGACACATAATCCCGAGATCCCAAGATCTCGATATTATCACGGTCACATGACGATATTAAACAATATAGGTCTTCCAGGAAAAAGTTTAGATATTTTAAAATATTCTAACATAAAAGGTCTTTAAAGTTGTGTTCTGCCTCAGAATGGCTCCGTTCACAGCGAATACAGTGAATTTGTTTATTGCATCTGCTGTGAGTTTAGCAAGCATCTGGAAATGCAATGGCCACCAGTTCTGCTTTACTTTCGCAGCAGATGATTACAGTATTTCACTAGATTTGTAGTGAGATGTGTTTTTGTAAGCCTGTTTTCACTGAAGCTGGAGTTTTTTGTCACAAAAAAAGCTCTACTGCCATTTCTGTTAAAATAAAAGACTACAAGTGCAGACATGAATTGCTGACAGCTGGTGCTTTAAACAGGTAACATTACTGCAGTCCAAATTCAAAATATCTCGAGTCCCCTTTAAAGTTCAGGTACAAGTCAATTCACTGACTTTTTTTCCTGACTTAAAGGGGTCATCGGATGCCCATTTTCCACAAGTTGATATGATTCTTTAGGGTCTTAATGAAAAGTCTATAATATACTTTGGTTAAAATTCTCAATGGTAGTGTAAAAACACCTTTTTTACCTTGCCAAAATCAGCTCTGCAAAAATCATCCTGTTCTGGATGAGGTTGCTTTAAATGTTAATGAGCTCTGCTCGCCCCACCCCTCTCCTCTCTTCTCTCTGCGGAGTGACGAGCCTGTTTACTTTAGCCACTAAACTTGCTAACTAGCACGTTATTAGGAAAGGCGATCTCAAAGATTCATAAAAAAAAAAACCCTTACACTCACTTCTGCTGTAGGTGAAGCTGGATTACTAATGATTTTCGCGAACATAGACGGATATATGTAGATCGCGAGGTGCAATCCCTTCACAAGCAAATGTACTCAACTGCATTTTCAGCGGCTCAGATGTCTGGAGTAAATGACGACCACTATGTTCATTATTACATCCAGCAACACAACACCTCAATCGCTCAATCAGAGATATTCTTGTCTTACATCCCTGCTCCAGCATCAAAACAATGGAGGTCGGACCGTTACAGCTGATTTAAGGCAGGTCTGAGGTAAGACGCTAATGTCAATCAACTATCTGAGCACGGCTCGATTTGAAAAAGGGGATATTATTTGTACAGATTAATTAAAAACCACTGCATGGATTTTTATCATTATAGGGTAGATGTGTACATACACTGCCAAGACACATTAATGTTTAAACAACATGAAAAAGTGAAGTTTGCATCCAATGAGCCCTTTAAGATCATGGGTTGGAGAACTTAATTTTGAACTATCAACGTGCATTCGAATTTAAGAACTTTAAAATGTACAAAATTTTAATTTTTTTCCCAAGTCATCTTTCATCTTTTTACACATATACATATATATATATATATATATATATATATATATATATATATATATATATATATATATATATATATATATATATATATAGCAATAAATATTGTATTTAGGACCTAATATTATGAGATTTTGATATTGTTACATCCCTACTAAAGGCTGCTGAAAACTCAGGTTGGCCATCACAGAAGCAAATAACTTTTAATCTATATTAAAATCATACTTCATAGTATTTTGGTTGATTAATAAATCCACACATAAACACTCACCTGAGTTGAATCCCTCTGTTCCATCACTGTTGATTCTTGGGCCCATACCTGCTGGATCGTTCGAAAGGTCTTCAACTGAGCTCCCAACTACAGTGAAAAAAAATCACGTCAGTGTTGCTGTCAAGATGTGGAATATATAGAAACTAAATACTGGCTTACTGGTCAAGCCTATAAAAATCAAAGTAGGCACAGTCTATACAATAAAGCCCACCCACCTGGAGGCATGCCGATCCCTGCTGTAGGTGGAGGAGGCCCAGTGGCACCTAGAGGAGGCATGGCACCTGGGGGGAGAAATCCTGAAAAAAAGAATAATGTGTGTTATTAACCGATACAATACTCCTCAAAAAACAAAACATCTATCCTGACAAGACACTTAAAGGGATAGTTACCCAAAAATGAAAATTCTGTCACTAATCTTCTGTCACTGAACACAAATTAAGAAATTTTTGATGAAATCCGAGAGCTTTCTGACCCTCCATAGACAACACAGAGGAAAAGAATTGTTAAATAAATTCATTATTTTTGTTTTCTTTCCACACAAAAAGTATTCTTGTAGCTTCATAAAATTATGGTTGATCCACTGATGTCACATGGACTACTTTAACAATATCCTTACTATGTTTCTGGGACTGGGATCATTTCAGTTACATTGCCGTCCATGCAGGGTCAGAAAGCTTTTGGATTTCATCAAAAATAACTTAATTTGCATTCTGAGGATAAACAAAGGCCTCATGGGTTTGGAAGACAAGAGGGTGAGTAATTAATGACAGAATTTTCTTTTTTAGGTGAACTATCCCTTTAATAAAACTGTCTCACTAGAATTGCTGTACCTGGTGGCATCTGCATGGGGTTAAAGCCAGGCCGTATGAAGGGACCCGGGGGTGGGGGAACCCCAGGTGGGAATGAGGGAGGTGGGATGTTCATGGGTCCTGGGAATCCTGGAGGTGGGACACCAACTGCTCCCATGGGCTGGACAGGAGGAACCTGATGAAGAACAAAAATAGGAAAAATAAATGAACAGGACCAAACCCAGTAGAATTCCTTTAGGATTAGGAACCAGGACATTATGTGTTACCTGCATAGGTACTACAGCCGGGCTCTCCTCCACTTTTCCCACCTCAGGCCTGCCGTTTTGAGACTCTTCTGCCTTCTCCAGCTCAGTCTGAGAGCTTCTCCATTCTGAACATGGACATGCAAACAATACGTTACTAAGTGCCCTCAATAGATATAAAAATAAAAAAAAAGAAGAAAATTCTGTCATTAATTACTGACCCTCATGTCGTTCAGAACGTGTAAGACCTTCGTTCATCTTCAGAACACAAATGAAGATATTTTTGATGAAATCCGAGAGCTTTCTGACTCTGCATAGGTGGCAAATTTTTGAATCAAAATTGTTGAATAAAGTTGTTCAAAAAAAAAGATTCAAGTAGCTTCAGAACATTACGGTCGTATGTCACATCAACTAATTTAACAATGTCCTTACTACCTTTCTGGGCCTTGAATGTGGTAGTTGTGTTGATGTATATGCAGGGTCAGAAAGCTCTCGGATTTCATCAAAAATATCTTCATTTGTGTTCTAAAGACAAACAAACATCTTATGGGTTTGGAATGACATGAAGGTGAGTAATTAATGAGATCATTTTCATTTCTGGTTGAAAGATCCCTTTAACAATTGGTTGCAACTGTTACCTGGCGCAAGAGTATCAGGGTCCAGCATCCCTCCTTCTCTAAACACATCCAGTTCCTCCATTTTTACCTTGGACCATGGTACGTAGGTCACACCCAACTCCACATCCCAATACTGCTTGAACTCAGCCTTAATGCCCTTATTCAGAGCCCAGGCAATCTGGAGAAACATAGTGATGCATTAAGTTAAAAAGTTCAATTCAAGTTAAAAAGTTTCCAGTTTTTTTATTTGGTTTTGTTTTTATCAATCCGTGCTATAAGTATCTTCTGATACCTTAATGGCTTTCTGGTTGACTTTGTATGGACCTCTACTTAGCTTCTGCAAGGCTCGATAGGCATCCTGACGATGAATCATGACAATGTAGGCACAACCACGAGGAGGAATCATCTATCGAAATCAGACAAGACAAAATGAGACTTTAGCACAGAAATGCAACATCGTATCTTACTCTAATTCTCAAGAACATACATTAATTGAGTCTATCTGCCCGAACTCCTCTAGTATACAGGCCACGTCCTGCTGCTGTGTCCTTTTATCTAGCTGCCCCACCCAGAGAGTAGTACTGCACACTGAAAGAGAGAGATACACAGTGTCACACTGGCTTTAGGAAGAAGGTTTATTACTGTGTTTATGCATACTTTATAGTAGGCGAGTGCGACTGGTGGTTATAGTAGTAAAAAAGTGGCCTTGCTTACCACTGAGAGTGTTATTCTTTACAGGAGGAAGGCCTTTCTGTCTTCGTTCTCGTTCCTTTTCTCTGTCTCTTCTTTCCTGAGACCGCGATCGAGGCGACTGGCGCCGTCGCTCTCGAGAACGAGAGCGCGACCGGCGATGCCGCATTCGTCTGGTACGGGAATTCGATCGTGACCTTCTTCTTTTAGGAGATCTGAAACAAAATCAACAGCAACATTTAACCTTGTCACGAGGACTTAAAAATATTGTTCATAAGGACAGTGATTTGTTGTACGCACCTCGACCCTGAACGTGACCGTGACCTCTTGCCATCGGGGTAAGGCCTGGTGGATGCATCTGAATTCATCATTTCCTGTGCCACAAGATATCAGATATTAGTATGAAATTCTACAACAGCTTAACAGTTGACAATCAGTTCATTTTTTTATTTTTGCAATGATTTTACCGGATGCTGATGTCCAGCCATGTGTTGATTGAAGGTGTCGTTCTGAGGAGGGAAAGCTGCATGTGCCTGCCCCATCTGAGGCATCATGTCTGGATAGGGTTGAGAGGTCATTAGACCAAAGCCTTGGACCTGTCCATTCGAAGGTAGAACAACCTGAGCATACAACAATAAAAACCAAAACGTGACTATCGATTTAATAAATTACAGAAAAATGTCAAAATGAGATTTCCAGGATTCATACAGATACTGTAAAATGCTTTCAAGCACTAGTTTTTTGATTTTCAAAGACTTCAGTCAGAGATCCCACTTATCAAGCAATGTCTTCTCTTTCAAATTAAAATCACAGTTCATTTTTTTTTAAAGCATTTGTATACTTACTTTTTCTTTTTTCTTTGTTTTGTTTTTATAACTGTAATGCCTTAATAGTTTCATGTTTTCTACTATTTATTTATAAGAAACAAATCAGAAAAAAAGATTTGCGAACTATTTCAAAATCCTAATCTGAAACAAATGAATCATGATAAATGAATCAAATGATTCATGAACCTGCACCAAAGTCATGATCTGAATCAAATGATTCAGATCAAATCCATTCCGAAGTTCCAATCTAAATCAAATGATTTACATATATGCAAAGTTACATCTAAATCAAATGATTTGCGAACCTACTCCAAAGTCCAGATCTAAAGCAAATGATTTGTGAGACGCAATCTGAAATCCCGTTCTGAGTCAATAACGATACACAATCCAATTGGAGCACTCTGAAACAGTAAATCATTTTGCCATGCAATGGTTTAACTGATTTGGAGTTTCGAAAAACTCAGTTTGACCCATCACATGCTTTTTAAAATCATTACAAGCAACATCAAAATTCAAAAATTATTGGGTTTTTTTAATTTGATCCAGTTTTTGCTAGTGAATCGCTTGAAATGAATGATCAGAGTCACAAGTTTGAATCAGCGTAAATGACTCACTCAATTGACTTTTTTTTAGTACTTTTATTAACTGAAATAAGCAAAAAAGTATTTTGTTTTTTGAACTGCATAAATTTTGCATGAAAGATATTGAAGATATATAAAAAATTTAAAAACACTCATTTCAAAGATACATTGTCTTTCAATAACTTAAGCACTTTTCAAGTACCTCCTCAGGAATATTACTATTTTCAAAGGTCTTCCAGGCCTTAAATTTAAAAAAAGTAAAATTTAAGCACTTTTAGCGCTTTAAGCACCTTGGATGTCAGCCCAAAATGTCTCTGTATATGAGGGTTGTAGTAATATACCTGTTGCCGCTGTGATACGGCCATCATATGTTGTTGAAAGTGCTGCAGCTGATTGGCTGATGGAAATCCTGGGACCGTCTGCTCAGGAAATCCCCTGCAGAGACACAGAAGAAATAACAAATTGAAAATTCTGCACAAACGTAACAGGTAATATACTGTATATCAGAGTTCAAACATAGTAAAAGGAGATGCTTCTTACATAGTAGGTTGGACAGACGGCGTTTCATCCTTCTTGGCTTCCTCACCCGCTTCTGGCTCATCGTCATAATCAAAGCGATCCAGAAGGGTCTGGAAAATGAAGAGGAAAGAGAAAGTCAGCAACCTTAGGCCAACTAGGGATGATTTTCCAGCCATTACTCCAAAATTCAGTGTCACACGATCCTTCAGAAATCATTCTAATATTCTGATTTGCTACTCAAGAAACATTACTATTCGTGATGAAAATAGCATTTTTATGGAAACTGCTACATTTTTTCATAATTCTTTGATGAATACCAATTTTTAAAAAAACAGCATTTATTTAAAGGAGAAGTCCACTTTCAGAAAAAAAATACTATTTAAATACTTTTTAATCTCAAACGCTCGTCTTGTCTTGCTCTGCCTGAACTCTGTGTATTCTGGCACAAGACAGTTAGGGTATGTCGAAAAAATTGAGCGTTTGAGATTAAAAAGTATTTAAATTGTATTATTTTTATGAAAATAAACGATTGTTTTGCTAGATAAGACCCTTCTTCCTCGACTGGGATCATTTACAACCGCATTTGGGATCGTTTGAAGCCACATTTAAACTGCATTTTGGAAGTTCAAACTCAGGGCACCGTATCAGTCCATTATATGGAGAAAAATGCTGAAATGTTTTCCTTAAAAACAATTTCTTTACGACTGAAGAAAGAAAGACATGAACATCTTGGATGACAAGGGGGTGAGTACATTATCTGTAAATTGTTGTTCTGGAAGTGGACTTTTTATTGTTATTTGCCATTATAAATATCTATCAACTACTCTTTAAAAAAAAGAAAAAAAAAAAGTAACTTTTGAACAGTTACATCTCACAGTTTTTATATGAGCTGTACTGTCTGCTTTTTTAAATACCCAGAGCAGGTTCAAAAACAACTGATCTCTTTTTTCACCTTGTCGAATGTGGCTTTCTTTTCCACAGGCTGTGGTGCGTGATGGATGTGCTGATGAGTGAGGGTAGAGGTGGCAGTCATAGCCTGGGCCTGTAGGTGGAGGTGAGATCTGTTATTGTCCACAACTGGAGACTGAGGTTTCCCCGGCGGCTGAAAGTTCTGAAGCATCTGCTGAAGCTTTAGAAAACAGTGAACATGAATATCCTAAAAGAACTAAAATTCTTTCATAATTTCTTTCTTATTGTCTATGTTGCAAACACCCCAAGGTGTTCAATGCTTTGTCCTTTGCAAAAATTCTGATATGCAGGAAACCCAGTGCATTCAGTCGACTAACCTGCTGTCCTTGAGAAGACTGAATTAGCTGAGCAACAGCTGCAAAGGCATCCGAGTTCTGAAGCTGAGGCACAGCTGCTGCGATCGTGTTTGCCGTCACCACAGGATGAGCCTCCTGCTCCCTCACGGGAGACTGTGGAGATGCTGCAGAAACACATTGATAATAAAGCTATTATAGGGCAGTAAGAAACTCTAAAATTAAACAAAGAAAAAACTTTTAAAACAGGACGAATGCACTGCAAAGCAATGCGGAAACATTTCTGATTGACGGCGCTCGCAAATAAAACAAACAATTTGAACTGATTCATAGAAATAAATAAACTTGACAGCTCTAACAACATTTTGATACTCAGGCTTAAATGTATAGTTCAACCAAAAATGAATATTCTGTTATTAATTACTCACCCTCATGTTGTTCCAAACACATAAGACCAAACACAAATTAAGATATTTTCAATAAAATCCGAGAGATTTCTGACCCTGCATAGACAGCAACGCAACTGACCCGTTTAAGGTCCAGAAAGGTAGCAAGGATTTATTCAATAATTTCTTCTCTTCTGTGTCTGTTGTGTTGCTGTCTATGCTGGGTCAGAAATAGCGTTATCTAACGTACCAGTCAGTACTGGAATTTTAAAAACGTCCATTTCCCCACTAACATTTGAGCACTGTTTCTTAAACATTGTTGATTGGCCATTGCGTTCACATGCTCAACAGATATGACTGTGATTGGCTACAATGATCATCGCTTCAAGCTCTTCACCAAGCGCTCACGCAGAAGCACATGGGAGCATATGAAAGTCACGTCTATCAGCAGATCTGTCTATGTGCAGATATTAGGGATCCGCTGATAGACGCTGCGTTGCAGTGTGGCCAAGTCCGCGGTTTTCCCGCAAGTTTGGGCTACATTCATACTGTTGCCGTAGGTTGTTTTTCATGTCCGTGTGTTGAAGCAACTCCAATAATGTAATATTTAGATCCAGGAATGCTAATTTTATTAGAGGAACCCCACCAAAAATGTGCATTTTACCACCTGAAATGTGATTTTTACTGGGGGACCCCCCTCGAAATGCGATTAGGCTACTTTTGGGCTAGTTTTGAGAAGCAACTGGGCAGGTTTTGTTGTGAAAACCTGGCAACCCTGCTCCTATGCGCTTCTGTGTGGGTGCTCAGTGAGTGCATGAAGCGATGATCACAGTCATATTGGTTGAGAACGTGAACACAATGGCCAATCAACGGTGTGTATGGGAATCTACTCAACAGCGCTCAAATGTTAGCAGGAAATGGACGTTTTTAAAATTCCACTACCGACTGGTATCACGGTCGGTACTTTTGACAACAACCAGATTTCATCAAAAATATCTTAATTTGTGTTACGAAGATGAACGAAGGTCTTATGGATTTGTAATGACATGAGGGCGAGTAATTAAAGACAGAATTTTCATTTTTGGGTGAACTATCCCTTTAAATTAGAGACTAATAAAACATCTACACTACAGTTCAAATGTTTGGAGTCCGTAAGTTTTTAAAGTGTTTTTGAAAGAAGACTCTAATGCTCACCAAGGCTGCATTTATTTAATCAAATATACAGTAAAACAGTAAGACTGTGAGATATTTTCACATTTTTAAATAACTGTTTTGATTGTAATATTTTTTAAATGTTATTTGTTCCTGTTATAACAAAAGTGAATTTTCAGCAGCCATTACTCCAGAAATCATTCTAATATGCTGATTTGGTACTCAAGAAACACTCAACAAAAACAGTTTTGCTGCTTAACGTTTTGGTCAAAACTATGATACGTTTTCATTAGTTTGTTAAATAAAATGTTAAAAATAACAGCATTCATTAAAGTAGAAATCTTTCTTTATTGTTACTTTTGATCAATTTATAGTTTCCTTGCTGCATAACAGTATTTATTTCTCTCAAAACAAATCTTACTTACCCCAAACATTTGCTACTGTCTTGCTGCTCATACTTGCGACCAGAAAGACAAGTTTGTATCACAAAACAAATCTCTTAACAGATAAAAAGCACATTAAAATCACTAAGATATTCACAATGTCACACATCAGTTTCTTACCCCCATCAGGGCCGTTGTCCAATCCTGTTGAGCTGCTGGATCCAGCAGCCATGTCCAATAGAGGCTGAATTACCTCAATTTTAAACACTCCATTCTTCTGCCACAGGTTCAGCACTCTCACTATCTTACTCTGAAGATGGAAGAGAAATATTATGTGAGCATTCACAACCTTTAAATCACAATGTGGGTACTGAAAAAAATAATACAAATAGGCGTATTGCTAAACAGATATTCTCACCCTGTCTTCTGTGGGACACAAACATAGATTCTCAAATGTTCCTGTGATGTTTTTGGTGAACCTAGGTCCAAACACATCTTTATCGGCTCCAAACTGATGCCGTGACTGTCTCACGATGGAATCCACTACGTAGAGTCCTGGAACTTTATATTCGGGTTTGCACTGTGCACAAAACAGTATTCAGTAAATCAACACAACCAACCAATTATCCATCTCAAATTCAGTCCAGATGGGCACCTACCTTCTTAATGAACTTTTCTACGATTTGGACAACATGCTTGTATAACTGGAAGACACAAAAAATGAGAACAGATTAAAAAGCTGATTTTCAAATGTGCTAAAGCATCTTTGATTGGGATTTAGAAATCTGATCTACCCACATAAACACACACACACACACTGACTGTATCATATTTTAACCCAACAGCATTAAAGGAGAAGTCCACTTCCAGAACAACAATTTACAGATAATGTACTCACCCCCTTGTCATCCAAAATGTTCACGTCTTACTTTCTTCAGTCATAAAGAATTTGTATTTTTTGAGGAAAACATTTCTGGATTTTTTTCCCATATAATGGACTGCTATGGTGCCCCGAGTTTAAACTTCCAAAATGCAGTTTAAATCTTCAAAAGATCCCAAATGCAGTTGTAAACGATCCCAGCCAAGGAAAAAGGGTCTTATCTAGCGAAATTATCTGTTATTTTCATGTCTCACTCTCCCTGAACTCTGTGTATTCTGACTCAAGACAGTTAGGGCTAGTATTTTCTCCCTCAACTTAAAAATCATTTCAAAAACCTACATCGCTGCAGAAGTTCAGACCCAGTCTTTGCAAAGTGAACATGCAAAGATGATCAAGCACCCTTAACAAAACAGGTAAAACAGCGATACAGGGCGATTTTGAAGTTGAGGGAGAAAATACCATCAGAGTTTTTCGACATACCCTAACCGTCTTGATACACAGAGTTCAGGGAGAGCAAGACAAGACAAGCGTTTGAAGAAAGAAAGACATGAACATTTTGGATGACAAGGGGGTGAGTGCATTATCTGTAAATTGTTGTTCTGGAAGTGGACCTCTCTTTTAAGTGTCAGTTGTGATTGGTGTGATCGCTGTACTGCAACATCAAGTTCAACTTACTTTAATGGCTTTTATGGCAGATTTGGTGATGGAGATCATCTTGGCTCTCGAGATGGGAGGCTTGGTGTCCATCAAGGAGAACAACTGCAGTAGAGACAAAGTAAAGTTAGGGCATTTGATGCTAATGAGGGCTGAGGCGAAATATGGAAACTATATTATTGGGTAACCTCACGCTGAAAGCTTAAAAATCCTGGAAATGCTTGTTAGAGTAGAAACAACCTCAAGGTAATTTTTTGTGCCAAACATGACAAGTACCATGATATTACTATGTTTTTTGGATACCGTGATATTACACCATGGTTTATGGACATGTAGTATACGTACATATTCCATTTTGTCTTTTATAATTTAATACCATTAAAAAATATAGATGCATCAGAATGTGGTTGACCAGTATGGTTTTTCTATAACTCAAATACTAACATCCTTGAATGGCACATTCAGACTTGCTTATACTGAACTTCTAGTGGAAGGAGGAAAGTGATTTAAAGCTTTTACTTTAATCATAGTTAAAATACCTCCCTAAATTTCATCTTAACATGCAGAGACAACTGTAATAAGTCAATTATACACTGGCTCAGTGACAGTTCTGGAAATAAAAAACTCAATTTGTTAAAAAAAAAAATCTCCAGTCTGAGAATCAAACAAACAAATCCCACCAAATGAACTCTTTAGCATCCCACCCACTTCAAATGAAGCGCTGGGAATGATGTAATAGTCAGTCTGCCTACACTCTCAAGGTACTTTAATGTACATATATGTATGCATATTTTGCAAAAAATAAAATGCATTGTTTCTAATTCCAAAGCTGCCTGAATTTATAATACTTGAAAAACAAAAAGTACCTGGACGACCTACTAGTTCTGCCGTGATTCTGAAGTGCACATTCGATGAACATTTTATACTATCCCAAGAAGCAACAGGAGATGATTTATGAATGGCAGTAAAACGACACAACTGATGCTAGGGCGGGCACTTTATTGCACTCTATTTCAGCATCCTGACCAGTCCCGCAATAGTGACAATCCCTAAACCAATGGCGTGAGCCTGGGGGCGGGACTATCGATTTGCCTGACCAATAACACACGAGGAAGCGTGTGCGGAAAAACGTGTTTGAAAACAATCATTTTTGCATTCAGTTTAGTGAGGTTTGTGGTACAGAAATTACACACTTCACCTTATCAGGTTTGAAAAAATAAATACAACACTTCACAAATAACCGCGCATATTTACATAACGTTAAACTCCGCATCCTGGAAATCTACTGATAAACACTGAACTACAGTGGGCGGAGGTTAGATGAGCAGAATCTGTTTCTTAAAGGCACAGTAACAAAAACATAATTTTAACGGGCCAGAGAAAAGATAGCTAATGTCCTTTGTAACTAATTTTCACTGTTTTTGGTCCAAAAACTTAATGGGGATTAAGAAAATGCTGCTTTTTTGTGGAATATAATCTCCATACAATAATTCTGTCACAATTTTGGACAATTTGCCGCCACATTTGTTTATCGTGACTATTAGTGAGCAATATAAAGTTAATGAAAGAATGAACTCTGGCAGGTTATAGATGTTCCATGACCATGAATGAACCTGTACGCTGGAGACTCATAGAAGAGGAGCTAACGTAAGTTACACACAGAGCGCGTAGACTGTAAACAACACGAGCACTAGTTTATACGTCATCTTATAACTTTAGCACAGAAGTGTATTCATACATGTGAGATCAGGCGTTGAAAAAAGCAGAAACCAACATGCAAAGTGGCCAATTATAGACCATGCTGTCTATTATCATTACTAGCCCTGTTATTATAGCGTTTAAAGTATTTTAATACACAGATCAAAGCTTTAACACAACATTTACGAAAGGACGGTCTCGTATGATCATCTAGATCCAACCTGGCTGCATACAACTGCGCATTTTAAACACTGAGGCCTTCATCTGGCTTGGGCCGTTGCTACACATTGAACGCTTCTGCTCATCAAACCGCCATTTTATAGTCGTTTCATCTTATTGAACACACACACACCTCATGATTAAAAGCGTTGACGGCATCCATGGTGTCCCGTCTTTGCTTTGCGGTCACTTTCTCCGGTAAAATCAGAAATATGTGCGGTACTGTCCTCCAGCAGGCCGCCCCAACATGTCCGCCCCTGGCAGCAGACAGACAGCTCGGACTCAGAGTCGGCGCGGTGCTCGCGGTGCAGGATGGGATTGAGAGACTGTTGTTGTGAGTAACGGCCACTAGATAGCGCTGCAAGAACGCAATAAGAGGGAAAAACACATTCTATTTTTTATACGGTTTGATTTTGTAATAATACAAAGGCTTTATCAGAAGATTACAGTCACGCAATAGTTAACATTAATACATAAATATACAAAAATGCCTTTAAAACCAAACACTGAAATCGAAATGTGACCCTGGACTACAAAACCAGTCTTAAGTAGTACGGGTATATTTGTAGAAATAGCACAAAATACATTGTATGGGTCAAAATTATTGATTTTTTTTTTTTTTTTTTTTTTGTGCCAAAAATCTTTAGAATATTAAGTAAAGATCATGTTCCATGGAGATATTTCCTAATGTAAATATATCAAAACTTAATTTTTGATTAGTAATATGCATTGCTAAGAACTTAATTTGGACAACTTTAAAGACGACTACTTCATATGTAAACAAGTGTTCAAGCCATAAATAAACATTTTATTATATTATAAACATCATTTCCACTGAATGAGAACCACTGATTTAGATTTAACGTGAACACTATTAATTCGTATGTAAATAGGGTGCATTTATCATAAACATCTGTTTTAAAACATCTTTTTCAACATTTTTATTATACAGTAGATTTAAAAAAAGAAAATTAGCCTAAATGATCCTTTCAGTCCTTTACGAAAATTAACCATGGTTTTACTACAGTAACCATGGCTTAACTATGATTTTTAGTAAAACCATACTAACCACAAAATAAACGATGGTTTTACTACAAGAACCATGGTTTAACTATCGTTTTTGTAGTAAAACCATAGTAACCACAAAATTAATCGTGGTTTTACCTTAGAATTTGCAGTAAAACCATGGTAACTACAAAATTAACGATGGTTTTACTGCAAAAACCATGGTTTAACTATCGTTTTTGTAATAAATCCATGGTAACTACAACATTAACCATATGGTTTTACCTTAGAATTTGCAGTAAAACTATGGTAACTACAAATTAACCATGGTTTTACTGCAAGAACCATGGTTTAACTATTTTTATTATTATTAATTTTTTTTTTTTTTTTTTTTTTTTTTTTTGCAGTAAAACCATAGTAACCACAAAATTAACCATGGTTTACTGCAAGAACCATGGTTTAACTATCATTTTTGTAGTAAAACCATGGTAACTACAAAATGAACCATGGTTTTACTACAAGAACCATGATTTAACTGCCGTTTTTGTAGTAAAACATAGTAACCAGAAAATTAACCATGGTTTATCTTTTTATTTATTTATTTTTTTGAGGTAAAACCATGGTAACTACAACACTAACTAGGGTTTTACTACAAGAACCATCGTTTAACTATGTTTCTATAGTAAAATCACAGTAATTACAAAATTAACCATGGTTTTACTACAGTATAGACAGTGAAACTATAGTAACACCAAAATAAACCACACATCTATAGCTTAACTGTGTTTTCTAATATAAGCATAAAACACAAAATTAAATATGGTTGTACTAAAATATGTGTGCTGACACTTTTATACCCTGGAAGAAATAACTAAGCATGATTTTGTAAATAAAATAAAATAAATAAATAAATAAAAGAATGGCTTTTATTGTCACTTTATATACTGTCAGCTAGTTATTAGCTCAGCAATAAGATATAATAAGAATATATAATAAGAATAAGATATTGTTTATACCCCTCTTTTTGGGAGGCTCATGCATTTAGTTACTTTATTAAAACTTTAATAATTATCTACAGTTTTCTACAACATATATTATTGTCATTGTTATATTATTATTATTATTTTCCCCATTATCATTGTTGTTATAGTCATTACAAAATGCTTACGTCTGACAATGAAAATACGAATGTACAAATATGTGTTCTCCAAACATTATGATCATTATAAATGATGCGTTCCTGGATTATAAACCATGAAAATATGGTTTGACAACACAACATATGGTTTATTAAATCCTTTGGCCTTGAAATCTATTCATTATTATTCCAAATGCTGAAGGTTGCCTGGTGTTCACCCACCACCCTTGACAGTTTGGATAAAACTGATGATTCAGTCCCTCTTTCATGAGCAACTGCATTCACTTAAAACTTGCTGTAGGTCTGTAATAGGAAACAGCTGATGTTCAGCATGTTTGTGAAATGAGGATCCTTTCAAATTAAAAAAGACAAAAGGGATTAAGAAGCTTTGAAAACATTAATGACAAAGCATTACGTCTGCTCAGACCTTTGTTCCTTGTATTAAAAAGTGTTCCACTAAAGCCCTTTGTTTGTAGAAATTCACTTCAGAAATGAAGCAAATGAATGAACACTAACAATCAAAAGCCTGGGGTCGATAAGACTTTTTCATGTTTTTGAAACAAGTCTCTTATGCTCACCTAGGCTGTGGTTACTTGATCAAAATACTGTAATATTGTAAAATATTTCATTTTAAAATGCCTGTTTTTATTTTAATATATTTTGAAATGTAATTTATTCCTGTGATGTCAAAGCTGAATTTTCAGCATCATTACGCCAGTCTTCAGTGTCACATGATCCTTCAGAAATCATTCTTATATGCTGATTTGCTGCTCAAGAAACATTTCATTCTTCTTATTATCAACATTAAAAACAGTTGTGCTGCCTAATGTATTTTCGAAGCTTTTGATTCTTTTCCCGAATTGATTCTTTGACTAATTAAAAGTTCAAAAGAACAGGAATTGTTTAAATGATAAATTCTTTGTAACATTAAAAAAGCTTTACTATCAATTACAATGCATCCCCTCTGAATAAAAGTATTAATATTTTCCAAAAACGAATCTTACTGACCCTAAACTTTTGAACAGTATGGAGCAATTCTAGCACTCCAACAAATCTATAGTCACTCCATTAGAGGGCATCGTTTAGTTAAAGACAACTCATTAATTTGAAATAGGATAAAAAATATTGTCCAAATGCAGCTTATCATTCATGAAATGATTGTGGGAAAAGTCTGCAAAACATTTCAGAATATAATGGTAAACAGTTTATTTATATGATTTGTCAAAATTTCACAAACATTCAGACTTTTTCCAATAAACTCAGTGTCATAGTGACTGATGAGCATATTTGTAATTATGAGTGGATTATGAAGCTCCTCCCTTCCTGTAAGTATTAACCACCCTTATTAATGTTTATAAACATAGTGTTAATGTTTGACAATGACATGCCATGGTCCGGTTAAACAAATGGCTTTGATCCAAGAGTGAAATCATGAACTAAAACAGCTGCTTGGACTGCTCACTGTCATTGTCTTAATGTAGGAAGAAGGAAATCATGAGATCCAGAGAAAGTGTCCAGCTTTACTATGGTTTATTTTGCATGCAAGTGACCGGCGAACATAGAGATATTGTGTAAGACCGAATAATTTAAACCATGATTTTTGGCATCAAACTCCTGGCACTGTGTTTTGCTTCAAACGTTTTAAAGATGACATTAAATGTGATTGGGAGAGAAAAAAAAGGGGTTTTGAAACTGAAATGCGCTCTGTGCGAGTGGAAACGACCCTTGAGGGACAAAATATTGCTCAATATGAATCTCCATGTTGCTATGGTATATCTGAGTAAGCTTGCTATCTTGCACTACCTTGATTCGGTTTATATAATACCCCCTCAAATGTCTAATTGTGTTGACAGCTCGGGGAACGGGTGCAAACACAATTTCCAGGCTGGGATGAGAAGAGGCTGCTGTAAAACAACCTAGCAATAGTCTGCATAGTCCCGGTGACCTAGTCTGATGTATTTTGCCATTCCTTTCTGAGGGATTTTTTTTTCATTTTCTTGAGATTTGTGGGCTCTGTGTTTACCTATCTTTCAGAAATAGAGTTCATGACCTTCATAAAATAGTCTATACCAAAATGAATAGGACCATACTTCACTACAGCTTAACCCTGCAAAGCCTGAAATAATCTTCATTTTTTAAATGGAGGTGTACTGAACCTTTAGACAAAAAGTATATAAAAAAGCAATTTTTGGCAACGCTGATATTTACAGTTGAGGTCGAAAGTTTACATACACCTTGCAGAATCTGCAAAATGTTAATTATTTTACCAAAATAAGAGGGATCATACAAAATGCATGTTATTTTTTATGTAGTACTGACCTGAATAACATATTTCACATAAAAGACGTTTACATACAGTCCACAAGAGAAAATAATAGTTGTATTTAAAAAAAATGACCCTGTTCAAAAGTTTACATACACTTGATTCTTAACACTGTGCTACCTGAATGATCCACAGCTGTGTTTTGTTTTGTTTTGTTTTTTAGTAATAGTTGTTCTTGAGTCCCTTATTTGTCATGAACAGTTAAACTGCCTGCTGTCCTTCAGAAAAATCCTTCAGGTCCCACAAATTCTTTGGTTTTTCAGCATTTTCGTGTATTTGAACCCTTTCAAACAATGACTGTATGATTTTCCATCTTTTGACACTGAGAACAACTGAGGGACTCATTCTGTAATATGCAACTATTACAGAAGGTTCAAACGCTCACTAATGCTCCGGAAGGAAAAACGATACATTAAGAGCCAGGGGTGTAAACTTTTGAACAGAATGAAGCCGTGTACATTTTGCCTAAATATCATATTGTTTTCATTTAGTACTGCCCTTCAGAAGCTACAGAAGATACTGTTTCCTAGAAGACAAAATAAGTTAAATTTATCCTGATCTTCAAATTCAAAAAGTTTTCACCTCCCGGCTCTTAATAAAACAGCTGTGTATCAAGCACATGTAAACAAGCATATATAAACTTTTGAACGGTGTCACTTTTATAAATTTAATTATTATTTTCTTTTGTGGACTATATGGAAATGTCTTTTATGTGAAATATCTTATTCAGGTCAGTATTAAATAAAAAATAACATGCATTTTGTATGATCCCTCTTATTTTGGTAAATTATCAATTAAAATATAAAAGATCCATTTCTGTATAGACACATAAATCAGAAAAAGATGTTGAACATTGCACCGTTATTACTTTGAAGAAAAAAAATACAGTTGTTGAACACAAGGGGCATCACAATGCCATTAAACTTTTTTCCCTTACATTTTTCAGGAAATTCACAGCTAAAGTAGTTCCAGGTAAGTCTTGACCGCGTTACATTTCCATATCACTTCGCCAAATGATATTAGATGTTTTAAAGATCCTTGAAGCCTACAACATCAAAAGAACCAAAACTCACAAGGACTCCGACGAAACCACTGAATATAACAAATAACTATTCTCCACGTTTTTCCAATAAAATGACGTTTTTATTATCGACGGAAAGCACACTTTGTTTCTCTCGCCCTCTCACATACTGTACAAACGCACAGACATACAGCGCACACACACACACACACACAAACGGAAACAGAAACACGGCACAGAAACTCGTTTCGGATCTAAAAAGCTACATTGTCAATAGCGAGATTGTAACGTTGCTGTTCTTAACGCGGTCAAACTTTCAGTTTCGCTGTAAGTAGAAACGCTACTGCCCAACACTGCTGACAGACTCAGGTATTTCAAACACGCTTAATAAATCAATCTCTCTCTCTCTCTCTCTCTCTCTCTCTCTCTCTCTCTCTCTCTCTCTCTCTCTCTCTCTCTCTCTCTCTCTCTCTCTCTCTCTCATAGCTGCATTAGACTGGCTGAAGCCTAGGTTGCTAGCTTTAAAATGACATTTTGGAATGATCAACGAAGGCTTGAGATGAGATGCATAAGAAATCAGTGCTGCACACAACAGCGTTTTCAGGAAGGACAAAACTTGTTTTGAAATACAACAACTGAACAATGTGAGCTGTCCTAAACCATAGTATAAGCTGAATACTTGAAAACAGACAATTGAATTATTAGAAAAATAATGCACACCAAAGGTGTTCTCCGCTTCTGCATTACCACCTCTGGTGTGCGCCCTGACACTGCCCCAACCTGACATGTAATGTTTTCTTTTAGCATTTTGATGACAGAGGCTTACAGAAAGGATTCTTCTTAATTATCTGAGCTAGACTTGATTTTCCATCACCACATAATCAGCACGTGTCCGCACACGTGCAACTGCTAGGCCACTTCTCTGACAAACGATAGTTATTTTTACTATTATTCATTGTGTCACCCCCCTTTTCATCCTTTCATTCTTCAACTTTGATTCATACTTTGTCCTGCGGGCCAGATATTTCCATCCATCAGTCCTGTCTCCACTTGTACAGCTTTAGCAAGCACGTAATGTGCAGGTAATGTGTAAGCTCGTATGTGTGTTTGGATGCCAGCATGCATTGACATTGGGTAAATCTGGGAGGCCATAAAACCCCATTGCCTAAGCACTGTGTGACGCCTAAAGATAAATGACAGTCAAGAACACAACCACTGGCAAACTGAGCTGTGTATGTGTCAAGTGAAAAAAAAATTGTGACTAAATTGTGATTAATGAATTCACAATCTGTATTCAGTTAGATCATACTTAATGTTGCCTGATATTTCAGCAAAATAACTAAATATCTTTTTAAAAAAAAAAAAAAAAAAAAGACAAAGGAAATGATTATCAAAATTGCATAGATACATAAAACTAGATTTCAGTGAATATAAATAAAAAAATGTTTAAATTGATTTCTTGGATAGTTTTAAACATCAAAAGGGTCCAAAAGGGTTGCCAAAGAAATATGTCATGCACCTTATGCAGTGTCTGTCGGTTAATTATTGATTTGGATGTTAATAATTTAGGTGGACTTTGTAAAGCATAATTTGAACTTTGTGGCTCAGATGAGTAGAGCTCTGGAATGAGCAAGTGTTGCTTTTTCATGCATGCATGAACAATTAAGGTAAGAACCTCATCAGTTAGTAAGAATTTAGTTGTATTAGTAAGCAGAGCTGGGTAGTAACTGATTGCATGTAATCTGGATTATGAAATAAATTTCCAAAAATTAAGTACTTGTAATTAGATTACATTAGATTTTAAAATAATCGTAATCAGATTACAGTTACTTATTAAATGATTACATAATTACATATTATTATATATAGGCCATTCTACAGAATTGGTCCAAAGTCAGAGTCTTGAAAAAAATCTCTTTTTTCCAAAAAATTTGTATGTATGTAAATTGTATAATATCCAAGGTACACATTTCTAGTAACTGTACAGTTAATTCTCATATTGTATTTTCAGAAGGTTTTGGAATATTTGTCCTCTCTACCTTAGATTTTAGCTACTTTTAAAACTAGCTCAAAGATGCTAATCAGCACATGGTTAGCTAGCACAGTTCTGAACAGTAGTACACATATAAAAACTAAATGTTATGGAATAACTCCCAAAAAAGTGTGCTTAATTGCAAAAAAAAAAAAAAAAAATTTTTCAGACTTTTGAACACATTTACCTCAAAATGATGCCATTAGAGAGAGGGGGACACATTAATATTTCCTGATCATAAATTTATGGGTTTCTGTAAAATCAGTCTCGGCCAATTAGACTAAAACTGTTTTGGTAGTGACATGAAAAATGTGTGACACATTTTTTTTTACATAAAGTTTCATAATTTACAAAGAAAATATAAAATAAGTTCACTTTTTAAAAGAATCAAAAAGATATTTTCAAAATAACAACTGAAAAAAATACAAAAATGATTCCAATATCATTTTAATAAGTTGAAATTTAGGGGTTAGGGTCGGGGACAGCCACCTCCCAATTGAAAGTACCCAATATATGATGATTTTATATTTGTTAAGCTTACTAATATTTTAAATATCATTGTGGGTTTCAATAGATAATAGAAAGATCTTAATAAACATCTAAGATTTGAATACTTAAATGCTTTTTAAATGTGTTTTTTGGTTGTGGGACAGCAGTTCTGTAAAATGGCCCATATGATCCATATTTTAAAATGAATTGTTTTACATGTTTATGATTTAATTCATTATTAGCTTTTCAATAAACTCTTGCAGTTTGCTTATGAACTCCAGTTTGAGAAATCTTGATGTAATATAATGTTTAATTCATGTTGTTAATTACAACAAATGGAATATATTTTCTTACTCTTTCTATTTTTATATCAATACGGTACAAGATTGTCCTATTTAAATCAATGTGATAAACAAGTTAGATCAAAGGTAATGCAACAGATTACATTACCAACTACAATTTTTGTCATGTAATTTGCAATCAGTAACAAGTTACAATTTGTAAGTAATCTACGCAGCTCTGTTAGTATAGTACATTCATGATTTCAGTGTACACTCTTAAAAATAAAGGTGCTTTAAAAGGTTCTCCACAGCGATGCCATAGAAGAACCATTTTTGGTTCCACAAAGAACCATTTAGTCAAAGGTTCTTCAAAGAACTATCTCTTTCTTACCTTTTTATAATCTGAGGAACCTTCTTTCACCATGAAGCAGAAAGGTTCTTCAGATGTTAAAGGTTCTTTGTGGAACCATTTAGACAAAAAAGGTTCTTCTATGGCATTGTGAAGCAGCTTTATTTATAAGAGTGTAGGATAAAGCGGTATTTGAAAGCAGTGTTTAAAAACTACTTTTTGTGAGTGCAAAGGAGGAATAACTAAAATATATTAATATTTTATTTATTTTATCTTTTGTTCAGATACAATGAAGTCACTTTCCGACCAGCGACATTTCATTGTTGGATTTTTTTTGGCATTTTTTGTTTTCACGCCAAGCTGCAGCGGAGGTAAAGTTTTACTGTTTCCCGTCGATGGAAGCCACTGGGTCAATATGAAAGTCCTGATAGAAGAGCTGCACTCCAGGGGCCACAGCATCACCGTGATCCGACCCAATTCCAGCTGGTACATCACGGAAAACTCCCCTCTCTATACTTCCATCACAATCGCAGATGAATTCAGCGAATCTGATGACTTTTTTGAAGAATATTTATGGAAAACGATAGAGATAGAAAGAGGCGACGCTTCTGGACTGGCGTTCTTGAAGCTCCAGTTCGACTTGTTCTCCATGTTGTCAAAAGCACATGATATTTCCTGTAAAATGGTGTCGATCATTTTGGAAGATAAGATGCTTGTGAAAAGACTTCAGGATGAGCGGTACGACCTAGTGCTGACCGATCCGGCCTTAGCAGGCGGTGTGATTTTAACTCATTATCTAAAACTCCCTCTTGTTCTCAATGTACGATGGATCACAAGTGGTGAAGGACATTTTGCTTTAGCACCATCTCCATTGTCTTATGTACCTTTACCAGGCTCTGGCCATACAGATAAAATGGGTTTCACTCAAAGGGTTAAAAATGTTTTATTTCAGAGCTTTACTTTCTTCCAGGACAGATTTGTGGTTGGTCCACATTACGACGCGTTAATAGATAAGTATTTCGATTACAAAACGGATATTGTTGGCCTCCTTCAATCTGCTGATATTTGGCTTATGAGGACGGATTTTGTTTTCGAATTCCCAAGACCAACCATGCCAAATGTTGTTTACATGGGTGGATTTCAATGCAAACCTTCCAAGCCTCTTCCTGCAGATCTGGAAGAGTTTGTGCAGAGCTCAGGAGACCACGGTTTTATTATTATGTCATTGGGAACACTTGTTAAAAGTATCCCTGCCGACATGGCAAATGATATTGCGTCTGCTTTTGCTAGTTTACCTCAGAAAGTCATCTGGAGACATCTTGGAGACCGTCCATCCACCGTGGGCAACAACACACTTATTGTAGGGTGGATACCACAGAACGACCTCCTGGGACATTCCAAGATCAAAGCCTTCGTAGCCCACGGAGGAACCAATGGAGTGCAGGAGGCCATATACCATGGGGTCCCGATTCTGGGCATCCCTTTGTTCTTTGACCAGTTTGACAACTTAATACGCATTCAGGAGAGAGGAGCGGGTAAGATACTTAAGTTGTCAGAGTTCAGCAGACATACTTTTGGACAAGCCCTACAGGAACTGCTTGGTAACACCTCCTACAGGACGAACATGCAGAGACTCTCCAGTCTGCACAGGGACCAGCCGATGAGGCCTTTGGATTCGGCCGTCTTCTGGATCGAGTATGTGATGAGAAATAAGGGAGCGACTCACCTGCGCTCAGAGTTCTACAAGATGCCGTGGTACTCGTACCATTCTGTGGATGTGTTGTTGGTTTTGTTTACTGTTATTGGTGTGTTTGTGTTTTGTACAGTTGCAATAATCAGGTATGTGTGTTGTAAAATGTGCTGTAAGCGAAAATTAAAAAATGAATGATGCTATCTAGATTTTTATACTAAAGTTTGCATGCAAAAACAAAATAACTGGGGAATAGTTAAAGCATTTACTCATACGGTTACTAAATGATTTGATAATTTCTAAATAAATGCATTTTTAAAAAATATTGCAGAAGTTGTGTTTCCTTTTAATAAATCTTTACAGTGTTTTCAGAGGTGGCATAAATGCTTTTTAGTTTAATTATATATATTAAACAACAGCACTAATACAAAAAAATGTGGAAAAATATTTAATACATTAATATTTATAAAATACTACTGACAAACTGTGTAATGTGTATTTTTAACTAAAAGTTGTTACATGTATAACCAGTCAGTAACTACACTGGAATCAGAGTAAACTGGTTGAGCTGTATGTTTATGATTCATTGTAAAGAGTCGGTTCATGAGAGTCATTCATTTGGGAATCAGATTAAACTGGTCGAGCTATATGCTTATGGTTCACTAAAAAGAACCGATTTATGAAAGTAATTTGTTTGGGAATCAGACTAAACTGTTTGAGCTATATGTTTATGATTCATTAAAAAGAACCGGTGCATGGGAGTCATTCGTTTGGGAATAAGACTAAACTGTTTGAGCTATATGTTTATGATTCACTAAAAAGAACCGGTTCATGAGAGTCATTCGTATGGGAATCAGACTAAACTGTTCAAGCTATATGTTTATGATTCACTAAAAAGAACTGGTTCATGAGAATCATTCATTTGGGAATCAGACTAAACTGTTCAAGCTATACGTTTATAATTCACTAAAAAGAACCAGGTAATGAGAGTCATTTGTTTGGGAATCAGACTACACTGGTTGAGCTATACGTTTATGATTCACTAAAAATAACCAGCTCATGAGAGGAATTCATTAGGGAATCAGACTAAATTGGTTGAGCTATATGTTTATGATTCACTAAAAAGAACCAATTCATGAGAGTCATTTGTTTGGGAATCAGAATAAACTGGTCGAGCTTTATGTTTATGATTCACTAAAAAGAACCAGTTAATGAGAGTCATTCATTAGGGAATCAGACTAAACTGTTCGAGCTATATGTTTATGATTCACTAAAAAGAACTGGTTCATGAGAATGGTGTGTTTGGGAATCAGACTAAACTGTTCAAGCTATATTTTCATGATTCACTAAAAAGAACCGGTTCATGATAGTAATTCGTTTGGGAATCAGACTAAACTATTCAAGCTATATGTTTATGATTCACTAAAAAGAACTGGTTCATGAGAGTCATTAGTTTGGGAATCAGACTAAACTGTTCGAGCTATATGTTAATGATTCGCTAAAAATAACCAGTTCATGAGAGGAAATCATTAGGGAATCAGATTAAATTGGTTGAGCTGTACGTTTATGATTTACTAAAAAGAACCAATTTATGAGAGTCATATATTTGGGAATCAGATTAAACTGGTCGAGCTATATGCTCATGATTTACTAAAAAGAACTGGTTCATGAGAGTCATTTGTTTGGGAATCAGACTAAACTGGTTGCTCCATATGCTTATGATTCACTAAAAAGAACCGGTTCATGAGAATCGTTTATTTGTGAATCAGACTAAACTGTTTGAGTTATATGTTAATGATTCAATAAAAAGATCTGATTCATGAGAGTCATTCGTATAATTCTTTAAAAAGAACCCTCTCATAGGAGTCATTCATTAGAGAATACACTGGTCATGCTGTCTAAGACATAGACATTAAAAAAAAAAAAAGACAGACAACACATCTCCTCTTCTTTCCACTGCAGAAAAGTGAAGCAAAAATGTCCCAAAAATGGCCACTGCAATCTTACATTGATAATGTCATTTGAAAACAGAGTCTACACAGTAGAGATTGTGACATGGAGCCATACTCCTGCATGTAATTCATATAAAAAGAATTATTAAAGTGATAGTTCACCCAGAATGAAAGTTCTGTCATTAATTACTCACCCTCATGTTGTTCCAAACCAGTAAAACCTTTGTTCATCTTTGGAACACAAATTAAGATATTTTTTATGAAATCCAAGAGCTTTCTCACCCTGCATAGACAGCAATGCAACTACCATATTCAAAACCCAGAAAGGTAGTAAGAACATTGTTAAAATAGTTCATGTGACATCATGCTTCAACCATAATTTTTTTTAAGTTACATAGTAAGTTACAGAGAATGCTTTTTGTGTGCAAAGAAGTAACATTTTAATAGCAAATTCCAAACTATTAGAAAAATGAACACATCAGCATGATAGGAACTAAATAAAGTTACAGAAACCATCTTTGGGAAAAATGTATTTGAAGTGTAATTAGATTTTTTATTTTTTATTACTAACCTCCCATCTGTTTACCTGGTGAGAGTGGCATCTATGATCTATACTGCAGCCAGCCACCAGGGGGCAATCAAAATGTTTTGTTTTCACTTTTCTGGATGTATGTGGTTTAAGATTTAATAAAATGAACCGGCTCATAAGAATCAATAGTTTGGAAATCAATAAACAGGTCACACTGTATGTTTATGATTCACTAAAAAGAATAAGTCACTGGACTAAACAAACACTGCAGATTCATAGTGGTGTTGTAGTATCACTGAAAAGCACAGGATGGAACCAGTTCTGAACAAACCAACTGTAAAATAATAAATAAACTGCTTCATTGCAAGCTCCATGGTATAATATTACATAAAAGCAGTTATACCTGCACACTTGAGCCATACTTGAAAAACACAGCCCTGGGCTAATGTTTTCTGTTTGAGGCCATAGCTGCAGTCTCGGTTCAGGTTAGAGTGCTTTTTCAAACTCATGTTGACAGAAGAGATGAAGAGGATGAGAGATGAGTCATTGTTAGCATTCTCTCTGATGCTTTGGAGCAACTTGAGCTCATGGAGGTCATCGCAGAAGGTCACTTCATGTGCCACATGTGCTAACATGCTCGCTTTATTCAGAGAGACTCTCTAATAGGCATAACGGTGTGAAAATATTACCGCTTTTACGCACGATTAGAGTGAACCTTCAGAGCAGTTGGTCCTCAGATGGCATCCAGCTGTGGTTTATTAACTTTTTAAAGAAATGACATGCCATAGGTGTCAAAAATGCATTTAAAATAATAAAAATTAACAAAATACCAAAACTTCCAACAGTCAGTCAGCAGTCCATACTGTACTATTGTTGGAAATGTTTGCAGATTATCTTGTGGTTGTGTGGTGTGGTTTTAGGAAAAATTTAAAAGGGTCTTAAATCCATACCAATGACTCAAGATGTTAACAGACCGTGAACACAACCAGAATTCCAACATATCTGGGTTTTTTGCACATAAGAACAGCTGTTTTACTGACCATGAATAACTGGTCTGTGGGTCAGAGGCTGCCGAACCCTGAAACCACAATCTGTTAAAGAAGTGCTGCAATAAATTTGCATAAAGCATTGCTATTTGACCTAAACCGCAAGTACTTTAAACAAATTTGCTATTATTTATTCAAACAAAGCTCCAGAATGATTGAGGATTATACTTGTTGGATGTAGCGTCTTGATTTTACCTCAATGAAAATACTTGATAATGTTATTTGGAGCTGAGATGATCATCTCACTGGAAGATCCACACATTACAGTTCAGTTTGTGTAGCTCTCTTCACGACAACACAGACACAGGTTGGTTCTTTAGAACGGGCGTTTTATTCTTAGGTCTTTCTATTCTTTGTCTTTTGCGTCTTTGACGTCTTAAACACTTAATGCCACAACGCCATGAGAACTGTATTCGTAAATGAGCATAGTACAAACACATCAGAAATTACACAACACAGTCGTCCAATACACTGAACAAGTAAAACAAATACCTCGTTGGCCGGTTGTCATGAAAAGAGTTCTTAAGAGTTTATGAGAGTCTTCTTTACTGTCCTTTTGACTTACGACAGCACTGGTTTTAAACTTAAACGTATTTAAACTCAGCAGAGCCATGTGATGCGTCCACTCATCATCAGTCCATCGGGGCGTCTAACAAGCACGTCATTATTTCCATTAAAGTGACGCATTCCCGCGCCTTACGTTTAAAGCGCACCAAATTAATTTACATAACATTACAACATATTTACATTTTTCAACTGAACATCAAATAGATTAATACAAGAAATTATGGAGTTAATTACAAGAATTAATTCTGAAACAAACATCTCAGAAACAGCACTTACAGTTTGTGTGACCTTTTTAGAATCAGTTTGACACAAACAATCACACTAATCATGTTTGCTGCAATATGTTTCCAGCGAAAGCTCATTTTTACAAAACACAGATCTTTACAACCAAGAAAATCCACTAATTGGTTTCAGGTAATGCAAACAAACAATAGCTGAACCGAAGAAAGCACCAAGGAGGATTGTAATGAGCTTACCCAAGAACTGTCCACAACAACAGTCTATTTACCTTTACATGTGTGCTCTGGAGAGCCTTCAGCCTTGTGTTTGAGAAAACGGCCAGCCAGCAGGAAGAATTTAAATGAGTCTTACAGCAATCATATTTGTTCACAGTACTGTTTGAACTGAGGTTTCACGCACACAGCTCTGCATCCGAAATCATTTGTCATAAAAGACAGCTAAAAATAAATATGTACATTTTTCATGATCAGAAAGTTTACTTTATTGTAACATAAATGAAAGCGCTAACTGAAAATGAAGGAGAGTGAATCTATGATTAACGAGGAGCAATAGAACAGCTTTATTGCCACATGCTGCAAGTAATGCACACACACACAGATTGACATTTCTGTATGAAGTTTCAAAGAACTAGATGAATGAGAACTTGTTGAGATGAATTATGAGATTATTTATGTCTATAAGATTTCTTAAAAACATGAATAGGTGGTTTCTGACATGTACTGGATACTGTATCCCTGGTGAAAAAAACAGCATATGCTGGTAGGTATGTTTTGATGCTGGGATGCTGGTTAGATATGTTTTGGTGCTGGTTTAAGCTGGTCCTTTGCTGGTTTAAGCTGGTCCTTGGCTGGTTTATGCTTGTCCTTTGCTGGTTATGCTGGTCATGTTGCTGGTCAAGGACCAGCATAAATCAGCAAAGGACCAGCATAAACCAGCTAAGGACCAGCATAAACCAGCACCAAAACATACCTAACCAACATCCCAGCATCAAAACATGCCTACCAGCATATGCTGTTTTTTTCACCAGGGTGTGTAGGTTTTTACACTCTCTAGAGACAATCAATGCGTCATTTACCATTAAAGGAGAACTCCACTTCCAGAACAACAATTCACAAATAATTTAATAATTAATAACTGAACTTCCAAAATGTAGGTTAAATGCAGCTTTAAAGGGTCTAAACAATCCCAGCCGAGGAAGAAGGGTCTTATCTAGCGAAACGATCTGTCAAATGCTGTTTACAAACAAAAAGGTACAACAATGACCTTAGAGTCTCGTCCAGCAAAATGAACGAATCTTTTTTCGAGTCATTTCGTTCATATGATTAGCTCACCTCACCTCTTATCTGACAAATTTTCGGGTTTCAGTCGTTCGTTCATCACGTGACAGCCCCATAAGATGAACGAATGACTCGAAAAACCCGAAGACTTAAAACAGGTGAACTAATTCCAGTACAGAACCTAATATGATGTTGCGCATGGACGACTGAACGAATCACTCCCCGAGATGACTGGTCTTCCCGAGTCACATTAAAGATTCGTTCAAAATTAACGAATCGTTCAAGAACGACCCATCACTAATTCGTAGCATCGTGGACGTGCATCCCAGAGCCGGTATGTGCTACACAAGCTTTTGTGCTTAAAAAATATAACATTTTTTTTTTTTCCGAAAAAAATTACAGATCGTTTCACTAGATAAGACCCTTCTTCCTCGGTGGGGTTGTTTAGAGCCCTTTGAAGCTGCATTTAAACTGCATTTTGGAAGTTTAAAATCGGGGGCACCAATGAAGTCCATTATGTTACGACATTGTTGTACCTTTTTGTTTGTAAACAGCATTTGACAGATCGTTTCACTAGATAAGACCCTTCTTCCTCGGTGGGGTCGTTTAGAGCCCTTTGAAGCTGCATTTAAACTGCATTTTGGAAGTTCAAAATCGGGGCACCAATGAAGTCCATTATATGGAGAAAAATCCTGAAACGCTTTCCTCAAAAACCATAATTTCTTTACGACTGAAAACAGAAAGACATGAACATCTTGGATGACTAGGGGGTGAGTAAATTATTTGTAAACTGTTGTTCTGGAAGTGGAGTCCTCCTTTAAGGAACTGGGCATTTAAATGTCTTACAGGCCTTAAAAATGTCTGTCAACTATTAAAATGCTGTTGTTTTCCAATTGTCAGTTACAGTCTATCCATCAAAAATTCTGACTAATTTCATTAAAAATCTGCAAACGGTGGGCAATTCTTTGCTTTTGGCAGCTAAAAACTCTCTATGCTTTCCATTTTTTCCCTTCCTATATCTGAAGCTGGTACTGCTACTATAGGCATTTCAGGTTTTAGGGTTTAGGTTCAGGGTTCAGCAATTTAATAATTTAATATGCAGTATATTTATTAAACAAACCCTATAAACCACACCAAGATCATTATTTCACTTAAAGGATTAGTTCACTTCAGAATTAAAATTTCCTGATAATTTACTCACCACCATGTCATCCAAGATGTTCATGTCTTTCTTTCTTGATTGCCACCATTTTTGAGGTTTGAGGCACCATTTAGATTTATTTTCTGGATATCTTAGTCTCAGAAAATGTTGCGCAAACAAAAATGGAGTCTGCATATTTAGTCTTGCGTAGTCAGAACTTCAAACTGACAGCAGAAGGTCTGGGAGCCTTGGCCGCTTTGAATGGCTAAGCCCCGCCCAGAAGGCCTTAGGACTGACAGGTAAAGTAATCAATCATGTTTCGTTTTGTGCCGTGTCATGTTTAGGGGCATAGAAACGTTAACAATAACACAGCGGTGTATAAACTCTCAGATATATTTTAAAAATTCTATCCCGCAAACTTTCAATTTTTCACATACTTTTGAAAATCCAGTGTTTAGTTGAACCTGGGAAGCGCTCGTCATCACGTTGTAACACAACGGGTTTCTTCTTTCGTGAGGGGGTTTGGCACCACAGAATTTTTGTTTTCAGGTGGAACGGTAATGAGTTCTACACACACGTCTCCCGGAAATCCTGTAACCAATCCAATGACGACTTTGAAACTCCTGAAGTGTTTCCAGCCAGCGGTCCATAGGTGTGACGTCTGAGGCTGAGACTACTACATATTACACTACGTTATCCATTAAGGTTTTTATAGCAAGTCACAGTTTGTCATTCATAAACATAAAATTGGCAATGTGGTGACTTTTTACACATTATTTTTTTTTTTTAAATCCAAGAAACAGAGCAAAATAAATTACCTCAGTGGCAGTAATTGTTGTTTCAGTTGCCGTGACAAGAACTTAAGACATCAGTATTGCATGAACAAACAAATTGGCTAAATTGGCAACAATGGCTAAACAAAGTATCTTTACTGAGAAGAACTCAAAAACTATGATCTGACATCATTGTTTCACCTTTTTTTGTAAACACTGCGGTACTTCCATCTATGTCACGCGTAACCTTTCCAATGTGACTAGTGCAAGATGAGCATTTGTGGATAAGAAAAATATACATTTTATTATTATTATTATTATTATATAGAATTGACTGATCATTTTGCTAGATAAGAGCCTTATTCCTTGGCTGGGACTGTGTAGAGCCCTCTGAGCTGCATTGAAACTGCAATTTGGACCTTCAACCCGTTGATCCCCATCGAAGTCCACAATATAGAGAAAAATCCTGGAAAGTTTTCCTCAGAAACCTTAATTTCTTTTCTACTGAAGAAAAAGACATGAAGATCTTGGATGACAGGGGTGAGAAAATGATCAGTAAATTTTAATTCTAGAGTGATGTTCTGCAAGTGTTTTCAAAAATCTTATCTCCCATGTTGCATCAAAAGCGCAAACTTGCGAAGTATGAATATTCACCATAAGGTGGTGTTTGTCTGGCATGCATATTAGATCCGACAACATTCAAAATTAAGAATTTGTCATATGAAACCATTGCATGCTTTCAAAATGGTTTCAGGGGACCATCTGGAACATGACAGAAAAAAAAATTACGCACCTGAGGCTGACACAAATAATAATGGGAATAAATCTTCGGTGTTGTCACACCCTTGTGGACTGTTTTGTTGGTTTTGCCCTCTTGTGCCCTTATTTGGTCTTTCCTATTCCGTTCCTTCTTATGTCATCATTGGTTAATCACTCACACCTGTCTTTGTCTAATCAGCTGTCCTATTTAAGTTTGATTTCAGTTCCTTCTTTCTTGTCCTTCCTTAATGTTGGTTAAAGTTAGTTTATCGTCGTGTTGGCATGTGGTTTTCCCTGCTGTTCCTGTACCCTGGTTGGTTTATCTATTAAAGTACGTTTGTATTATTTCTTTGTCCCTGCGAATCCTTCCTGCACACGACCCTGACAGGTGTGAAACAATGACACGTTCACACATCAGCTGAATATGGTAATATTATATAAAAATAGAGATTACATTTTCATCATTCTGACGTGTCAAACATGTCCTGCCACGCAGTTTAACAGTTAAAACTGTATTTTATATCATGGCAGGTGTGAGCACGCAGATGTATATTAGTACTGTGGGCTTCAGTGAATCTAGAGCAGGAAACAACAGGCCTAACATCCTCTGAGGGCCTCTAACAATGGATGATTCCAGAAGTGGAAGTAATTTGACTGACAGATGTTATTTAATGCTGTGAAATCCCAGCCTTGGACCCAAGCCCCATCCATCCACACAGCCCACATCTCCTGCCTAGAACCTGGCTAGACACTCACTGATTAAGTCATGGTTCCATGCGTTTAGACTGGAATCTGTTTTCTTAACTCCTTGTTTTTTAGTTCCTTTTGCCTGTAGTTCTTATTGAACACTAGGTGTTTTGACAAGACTGTAAAAATATGTATACATTTCATTGGTATGCAGCATTTCAAGCTGTTTTTATATAGAATGAGATCATTAAAGGGATAGTTCACCCCAAAAAGGAAAATTCTGTCATTCATTACTCACCCTCATGTCGTTTCAAACCTGTAATACCTTTGTTCATCTTCGGAACACAAATTAAGATGTTTCTGATGATATCCAAGAGCTTTTTCTGCACTACGGAAAAATTCAAGGCCCTGAAAGGTAATAAGGACATTGTTAAAATAGTCCATGTGACATCAGTGGTTTAACTGTAATGTAATGAAGCTACATAAATACTGTCTCTTGTTTGTATAACACCACATGTTTCACTCCTTAATGATGCTCAAGCTCCTGAAGAGTAGAGTAGATTTCCTGAATTGCTTTTGTCATTTGGTGCAGTTAAAACCAACCTACTATTATTACCTGATCTTATTTGTTTTCCATTGAATTATGAGGTGTACCTTAGGAACAAACTGTGACAGGATGAATAACTTACTGTAAGTCTTAAAAGCTTTTGCTCCCTCCAACAGCTGCATTAGAAAATGTGGTTTTCAAAAAAAATACATTATTTTAATGTCAAATCTCTGCCATTACAGGTTTGGCAATGGCATCCTCACTGTGCACAGATGGCTCAAAAAGGGGAATTACAGAATGGAAGAAGGTGCTCACAGACCTATTGTGTGTTCAAGGGAATCTTTATAGATCTGATATAATACATCTCACAACAGAGTGTACAATAGAGAACATTTAAGTGGAAAGCTGACTCACTGCCCGGTGGATCTTTGCATACAGGTTGTTAAAACCCAGGTTTTAATCTCATCAAGCTGCACAGAGAGTCTCCTGATGACATTATAATGTTTTCTTCAACTCATTAATTCCCTATGTCATGAATCAGTACAACATGATGAATTTGTATACTAAAGGACCTTGATCCACTAAACATTGAAACAATGATCCCTCAAATGCTGTTTCTAAAACAAATACTGGAAAAAATGTGTAGCACAGTTTTCACAGAAACATTAAGCGGTACAACTATTTTCAACACTGAAAAAAAGAGCAGAAAATCAGCACATTAAAGGAGAAGTCCACTTCCAGAACAACAGTTTACAAATAATTTACTCACCCCTTGTCATCCAAGATGTTCATGTCTTTCTTTCTTCAGTCGTAAAGAAATTATGTTTTTTGAGGAAAACATTTCAGCATTTTTCTCCACATAGTGGACTCATATGGTGCCCCAATTTTGAACTTCCAAAATGCAGTTTAAATGCAGCTTCAAACAATCCCAAATGCGGTTGCAAACGATCCCAGCCGAGGAAGAAGGTCTTATTTAGTGAAGTGATGGGTTATTTTTATAAAAACAATACAATTTATATACTTTTTAATCTCAAATGTTCGTCTTGTTTTACTCTCCCTGAACTTTTTTGTTTCTGGTTCATGACAGTTGACAGGTATCTTCTTTGTATGTTCACTTTGCATAGACTGGGTCAGTACTTCTGCAGCGATGTAGGATGATTTTGAAATGATTTTTGAAGTTGAGGGAGAAAATACGATTGGAGAATACACAGAATACACAGAGTTCAGGCAGAGTAAGACAAGACAAGCATTTGAGATCAAAAAGTATATAAATTTTTATGAAAATAACCGATCGGTTCGCTAGATAAGACCCTTCTTCCTCGGCTGGGATCGTTTGAAGCTGCATTTAAACTGCATTTTGGAAGTTCAAACTCGGGGGACCATATCAGTCCATTATATGGAGAAAAATCCTGAAATGTTTTCCTCAAAAACAGAAAATTACCCCCTGATTTACTCACCCTCAAGCTATTCTGGTGTATATGACTTTCTTCTTTCAGATAAATACAATCAGAGTTATATTAAAAATTACCGAGCTCTTCCAAGCTTTACAAATGGCAGTGAATGGCTGTTGAGATTTTGAAGTCCAATAAAGTGTATCCATTCATCATAAAAAGTACTCAACACAGCTCTGGGGGGTTAATAAAAGCCTTCTGAAGTGAATAGATACATTTGTGTAAGAAAAATATCCATATTTAAAACTTTATAAACCGTAATCTCATGCGGTGAATGTGGAAGTGCCGAACGTGGAAGCATAGTGGAGAGACAAACACTTGTCATGAATTAGAAGTACAAAACAAGAATTTGTAAAGAAAAATGTTATATGTTATAAAACGATATATACGCCAAGAGGGGACTGGTTTTCCTTTGCTGTAAACAAAAAGTGGTTCTCGTGAGACTCGCATATTCTCACTGTAACTTGCGCTACTCCTACATCCTACATCATCCGCTGGAATGGCACTCTCTCGTGAATGTGCATATGTTATGTTTTAAAAAGCTTTCAGTATGGATATTTTTCTTAGACAAACACATTGTTTCGGTTTAGAAGGCCTTTATTAAGCCCTGGAGCCATGTGGAGCACTTTTTGTGATGGATGGATGCTCTTTATTTGACTTCAAAATCTCAACACCCATTCACTGCCATTATAAAGCTTTGGAAAAGCCAAAACATTTTTTAATATAACTACATTTTTATTTGTTTGAAAGAAGAGAGTCATATACACCTAGGATGGCTTGAAGGTAAGTAAATCATAGGGTAATTTTCATTTTTGGGTAAACTATCCCTTTAACAAAACAAATGCAGGCTTACTAACGTCATACTTTTTACAGCACATTAGTTATTTCTGTTGGAAGCCATTTTGAAGCATGACTCCAGCTCAAATCACATACCCTTTCAGTAGGTACAGTACTTCTTTGAGTAAGTAATTTTGCAACCGTTATTAAAAGTATATTTAGTATGAATGTGTGTAATACAATCTGGAAATACATCCACCATGTAGGCACTGTCAACTTACCCACCATTTACGAATCAACTCGTGTGGCCTTATGAAATAGTAAAATAATCTTTGTACAGGCACTTTAGAATGTCGTCAGCTTTAATGAAATCATGAATTCAGACATATATGACCCTGGACCACAAAAGCAGCCTTAAGTAGCACGGGTATATTTGTAGCAATAGCCAACAATACATTGTATGGATCAAAATTATTGTTTTTTTCTTTTAGGGCAAAATTCATTAGGATGTCAAGTATCATGTTCATTAAGGACAACTGAGGGACTCATATGGAACTATTATGATGGTTCAGAAGGAACCACAATGCATTAAGAGCTAGGGGGGTGAAAACTTTTGAACCAAATGAAGATGTGTACATTTTTCTTGTTTTGCCTAAATATATATATTTTTTCTTTCTTTCTTTTTTTTCTTTTTTTTTTTTTTATTTAGTACTGCCCTTCAGAAGCTACAGAAGATACTTACATGTTTCCCAGAAGACAAAATAAGTTAAATTTTCCCAGAGCTTCAAATTCAAAAGTTTTCACCCCCCAGTTCTTAATGCATCATGTTTCCTTCTGAAGCTTCAGTGAGTGTTTGATCCTTCTGTAATAGTTGCGTATGAGTCCCTCAGTTGTCCTCAGTGTGAAAAGATGGATCAAGGGTTCAAATACACAAAAATGCTGAAAAACCACAGAATTGGATATGCACTGATCAGTAATATGCATTGCTATAAATTTGGCCAACCTTAAAGGTGATTTTCTTAGTATTTTTTTTTTGTTGTTTTTTTGTACCCTCAGATTCCAGATTTTTAAATAGTTGTATCTCGGCCAAATATTGAACAAACCACACATCAATGGAAAGCTCATTTATTTAGCTTTCAGATGACCCTTTGACTGGTTTTGTGGCCCACGTGTCACACTGAGCAAGGAAGACAGGAAACTAAAGACAGGAAAAGAAACCATTATCATATCAAAATAAAAAGACTTTGACATAAAAGACTTCAAAACCTAAAAGTACAAACGTCACACAAAGACAAACCCAATACAACATTATAGCTTTCCTGACAGGGTGTGTTGTATTTCTTTGACTGCTGCAGGCATGGCAAAGAACAGCTGTGTGTTTGATTATTTGATGGATTATTGGATTATGTGCTGGAGAATGTTCAAATATGTACAAAGGAGAACGCCCTGAGCTGTTTTTTTATTTTGCTTTGCAGTTTTTGAGTTATGGGAGAGACAGTGTCCATTTTAAGACTATAATGTCAAAGAATACTTAATAAGATGAACACATGAGCAAAGGGCTACACTGCCAAATAGTTGTGCTGCCCACTTTCTATGTTTGAATTTCCTGAAAAACATGTCCTACTATAAAACATTTTAGCCATTGCCCCTTTAAATGAAGATTATGTTTCCTCTCAGTGCTGTGTACATTTTTAACCAGCTCTCACACAATTTATGAAATGGAAGCTTTGAGTCAGGTACTGTGACTCAAACAAGCTTAGACATCACCTTGAGCTTCATGTCACTGTCCAACATGAGACGCCTCAACAAGTTTGAGCTAAAATGAGGCCCGCTTTGAAGATGTGATGTCGATCATCCATAAGAATTTATGACCTGGACACCTTTCTTTTTGTGATTTATATATGTGGTTTCTCTGAGGCCATACCACCATGTTTCAGTTCTAATTGTAGATTGATAAATAGATTGATAAATAGATAGATAGATAGATAGATAGATAGATAGATAGATAGAGTTGAAGTCAAAAGTTTTCATACACCTTGCAGTATCTGCAAAATGTTTATTACCAAAATAAGAGTGATCATCCAAAATGCATGCTATTTTTTTATTTTGTACTTACCTGAATAAGATATTTCACATAAAAGACATTTACATATAGTCCACAAGAGAAAATAATAGTTGAATTTATAAAAATAACTGTTCAAAACTTTACATATGCTTGATTCTTAATACTTAATAATGATCCACAGCTGTGTTTTTTTGTTTAGTGATAGTTGTTCATGAGTCCCTTGTTTTCCCTGAACAGTTAAACTGCCCGCTGTTTTTTAGAAAAATCCTTCAGGTCCTACAAATTTTGTGTTTTTCAGCGTTTGTGTGTGTTTGAACCCTTTCCAACAATGACTGTATGATTTTGAGATGCATCTTTTCACATTGAGGACAACTGAGGGACTCATATGCAACTATTAAAGAAGGTTCAAACGCTCACAATGCATTAGGAGCTGGGGGGTGAAAACTTTTGAACAGAATGAAGATGTGTACGTTTTTCTTCTTACATTTTTTTCATTTAGTACTGCCCTTCAGAAGCTACAGAAGATACTTATATGTTTCCCAGAAGACAAAACAAGTTACATTTTCCCAGATCTTCAAATTCAAAAGTTTTCACCCCCGCATCTTTATGCATCATGTTTCCTTTTTGAAGCATCATTGAGTATTTTTACCTTCTGTAACAGTTTTATATGAGTCCCTCAATTGTCCTCAGTGTGAAAAGATGGATCTCAAAATCATACATTGTTGGAAAGGGTTCAAATACACAAAAATGCTAAAAAAAAAAAACAGAATTTGTGGGACCTGAAGCATCACTGTTATTCACATATTATTCAAGGATTCCAACTATTACTATTATTTTCTCCTGTGGACTATATGTAAACGTCTTTTATGTGAAATATCTTATACAGGTCAGTACTAAATAAAAAAATAACATGCATTTTGTATGATCCCTCTTATTTTGGTAAAATAATTAACATTTTCTAGATTCTGCAAGGTGTATGTAAACTTTTGACTTCAATTGTAGATTGTTTGATGATTCAGAAAGAAAAAAGTTTCATGCAAAACAAAAGTACCTAGGAATACAAGTTCCATCAATACAAGTACATCTTCCAAAACGCTGTGGTAACTGAAATAAATTTTCTGGTGCAGTACAGATGTTCTGCAATATTCTTCTCCAACAAATAAGAGAGAGTTATGGCAACAGATCAACAAACAAATAACAAACAAAGCCCTGCTGACAACTAAATGTGATATAAAAGACCTTTATATGAAAGACTCCACTGGCCAAAAGGATGTGTGTTTTTGTGTGTATAATGCATTTAAGGTGTTCGGAATAAAATTGTGTTTGTTTTTCCGACTCCTCATGGAGTCGATGGCATCTCCAATATGATTCATGAATACATGTTGCTGTTTTAACCTTACTGACCTCTTCTCATTTCTCATTCTCTTTTTACATGACACCCACATTAATCATCGCTCAAGATTTAGGCTACCTGGAACATCCACAGTGTTGATTTGAGTTGTCATCCACAGGATACATCAGTGTCTAGAAAAAGACAATGTTTTTTTTTACACCCTGAATAGACATATTACAGTTACAAGGGATGTTACACTTGGCAGCTCCTTAACCGGCTGTCCTCAGAAGTGAAAAAGTGAAGACGGACACAACACCAGAATGTCAGTAAAGCACCAAACAGTGCTGCAACAGTGAAAAGATGCATTTATTCTTAGAACTAGTCCGAAAAGACAAGCCATCTGGAGTGGTTCTCCAGATGGTGGAGAACAAGCAGGTCTGTTTGTATTCCCATTCATATTGTACATCAACTGAAGAACATTAGACTAATGACTCTCTAAAGCCAGTTCAATAAGAGCTGTCACAGTTTGGAAAATCGCACAGTGCTGATCCATGATGACTAGCTATGGAAATTAGAAAATAGAGCGTACCAAAAGCCAAATATGTATGAGAAAACCTCTGACACCTTATCTGAACACTTCCCTTGTATTTGCCACTAATGTGGTGTTATGAAAGTAGAGCTTTTCCAGTGGAATAAAGGTGACATCATAACAGCACTCTTTTAAAACAAAGGCAATCACATTCCATTTCCTTCTGAAGAGACATTTCCATTAGTAAGTTCAAGTTACTGTCTGTTCATTTATCATTTGTCGGGTCTACTCATTATTTCCGTGTCTGCTCAGACCTCTGTTTGGATTATCCCTTGTGTTTACCCCCCATTTTGTTTCTTGTTTTGTCACAAGTTTTTTGTTTCCGTTGTGTCATGGATTCCTTCGACCCCTTCTCCCGTCCCGAAGTCCTCCTCCTCCTCCTGCTGGAGCAGGGGGATCGATCTCTCGAGGACCACACCAGACTGTTCCTGGCTTTAGCTAATCACACCAGCTACCTGGACGACACGCTCTGCTTGTTCTATGACACAACCTGCAGAGTGCTGTTGTCCGAAGATGGTCCTCGGGAGAGTTTTGCCACCTTTGCCGAGTGGGTACTGGCGAGAAATGGATCTCTTTTCACCATCGGACCTGAGGGTGATCTCGCCAGTCCCACTCCAGACCCAGCGCCCAGCCCACCATCTACCCGCTGCATGGAGCACATGCCCAAGTCCACCGAGACTGATGAGCCAACGCTGCACGGATCGCTGCGGAGCAGGAGCTGCTAGTGCTGTCAGTCCAGGTGTGTGAGCCGGCATTGAGGATCTAGAACTTTTTGAGGCCGAGGGGGTATTAGACTGGACATTTATGCTGACTTGCCCCCTCTCCTCTCACCTTCATCAGAGCTCAGCCCAGAGGAGGCTCACAAATGCCCACCCGCTCCTGCCTCCTACTCCGCTGTCGTCTGGCATCCCTTCTGCTCACCCTTAGCCCTCCATCTGTGCTCGCCGCAGTTCTGCCAGTCTCCATCAGCGTTACAGCTGGAGGATCCCTTGTCTCCGCCTCCAGCCTCAGAGTTCAGGACTCCGCCTCGACCCTGTGGCTCCACCATGGCTCCTAGCTCGCTCCACTCCACCGTCGTCCATCCCACGCCTCGGGACTCCACTCCTCCAGCTTTGCCTTGTCCCTCTGTCCCTCCGGCTCCATCAGGCTCCTCCATCCCTCCAGCTCCACCTTGGTCCTCTGTCGCTCTGGATCCATGCCTCCACATCAGTCGCCGGAGCCATCCTTTCCACTTCGGCCCTCCGGATCCTCCTCGTCACCCTGGCTCATCGGCTCTCCGTCTCTGCCTCAGGCTACTCCGCCACCTGCTCCGCCGCCGTCGGTCGCCCCTCTGGAGCCAGCCCTTCCTCTTCCATGGCACCTCCCTCTGTCTGCTCCAGGGTGGGGGTTGTGGGCGATATGTCTTGTTTTGCCCTTGTCTCTGTTCCCGTTTTGCCTTATTTGGTCATTTTCCTGTCCTTGTTTAGTTTAACTGATTATCCCATGCACCTGTGTTTCCCTAATTACCCTGTGTATTTAGGTTCCTGTCTGTTCACTAATCATTTGTCGGGTCTACTCGTTGTTTAGGTGTGTCTGCTGAAGCCTCTGTTTGGATTATCCCTTGTGTTTACCTGTTAAAAGACTATTGACATTTATTCATGGTTCCAGCGTGTTTCTACAACAGCATAACATGACAGAGACCAGGATGGGTTTTGTACAATCCATAATCAAAATTTTAACGTATTGTACAACTTAAACATTCTCATGAGACTGGGTTAAATAAATAAATAAATAAATAAAATGTATTTGTTTTGTTTATGAATACATTTTCCAATTTCAGATTTCCCCAAAGGGAGTTTTGACAGATTTAGCTTTCTTCTGGGGCAATTTTGTCCCTAAACCACAGCTAAGCACGTACAAACTCACATACATAAACCATATATAACCCATCCATCACTCCTTCCCATTTAGATGATGATCTTAGTAGCTATGCCAGAAAGGAAGATCCAACTTGAGTCCCATCCAGATTAGTCAATCCAATCCAAGAGATACTGTAACTACAATGGCTTCAGTTGAAAGAGCTGCATAAAACACGCTCCAACCCTCTGAGCTCCTAAACACATAGAGTGTCCCATCTGTCTGATTAGCCAATGAACTTTAATCACACTGAAACAGTCCAGGAAGTCCAGGTTTTTTTTTTTAAATATCCTTTTGAAATAGTCCCCTTAGGGGACAAGATGCATATACTGAGTCATTAATCTTGAAACTGTAGAGAATGCACTCTTTGAACCTTGTATTTAGTGGATAAATCAAGAAAGCATTATGCCTGTGTGCTTAAACATTTTTAATTGGTTCTTCTTGCATCACAAACTCTCTGCTAAATTCTCCATTGCATCTCAAGTAAATAAGTCCTGCATTATCTCAAGGGCTTTACACAACACTGTGGGCAAGGTAAACACTTCTTTGAAGACCCTGGCTTGAGTTCGTTTGGGCCAGCTGTCAGATGGTGACTCACTGTGGACTGAGGTGGGGCTGAGAATAATCTCTGTCTGCGAGTTTGGGTGAACGGGACCCTCTGGTGCCATCGTCAAGTTCCCATTAACAGTGGCAACAAAAGCAGAGTGAAAAAAAGTGGCTGAACTTCAAAATCAAAAAACAGAAGGAGTGATTCCATCAGGTGCATTTATGCCAAATGAAGAGGCATTCAGGCCAAAGCAACAGTAGTTTCCACAGCACATCTGAAACACTTTCATATTGTTTTGGAGGTTGGCAGCAAAATATGGTACAAACATAACAGAATAAATATTAACATCACCCCCATCTGTGTTGTTTTTATTTCCGTATTTTGGTTGTTGTGAAGTATTTCTTGAGAAGTTAGATCACGTAATCTGTGCTAACAGAATTTGATGACAAACTTCAAAATAACAATAAAACCTACTTCATAATTTATTTATTTGAAATGCTTTACATAGACAAATTTGCACCATGTGAATACTATGGAAGCCCGTTTCTGCCACTGAATAAAAAAAAAAAAAAATAATAAGGGTAATTATAAAAATAACTCTCAATTCTGATCTTTTCCTCGCAATTCCCAAGTTTATATCTCACATTTCTGACTTTTTTCCTCGCAATTCTGACTTTTTCACAAATGCGAGTTTATATCTCGTGATTCTGACTTTTTTTGCAATTCAGAGTTTGTATCTCGCCATTCTGGCTTTTTTTCCTCACAATTCTGAGTTTCTGTCTCACCATTCTGACTTTTTCTTGCAATTCTAAGTTTGTATCTCATGATTCTTACTTTTTTCTTGCAATACTGAGTTTGTATCTCATGATTCTGGCTTTTTTCCTCGCAATTCCGAGTTTGTATTTCGCCATTCAGACTTTTTTCTTGCAATTCTAAGTTTGTATCTCATGATTCTTACTTTTTTCCTCACAATTCCGAGTTTGTATCTCGCCATTCTGACTTTATTCTTGCAATTCTGAGTTTGTATCTCATGATTCTGGCTTTTTTCCTCGCAATTCCGAGTTTGTATCTCGCCATTCAGAATTTTTTCTTGGAATTCTGAGTTAGTATCTTGCCATTCCGCCTTTTTTCCTCATAATTCCAAGTTTGTATCTTGCCATTCTGTCTTTTTCCTCGCAATTCCGAGTTTGTATCTCGCCATTCAGACTTTTTTCTTGCAATTCTGAGTTTGTATCTTGCCATTCTGACTTTTTTCTCGCAATTCCAAATTTATATCTCGCTATTCTGACTTTTTTTCTCGCAATTCCAAGTTTATATCTCGCGATTCTGATTTTTTTTCTCACAATTCCGAGTTTGTATCTCACCATTCTGACTTTTTTTCTTGCAATTCCAAGTTTATATCTCGCGATTCTGACTTTTTTCCTCACAATTCCGAGTTTGTATCTCGCCATTCTGGCTTTTTTCTTGCAATTCCGAGTTTGTATCTCACCATTCTAACTTTTTTCTCGCACTTCCGAGTTTATATCTCGCAATTTTTACTTTTTCTCTCAATTCCCTCTTATCTCACAATCCAGATTTTTTTCCTCGCAATTCTGAATTTTTCTCCCAAATGCAAGTTTATATCTCATGATTCAGACTTTTTTTCTCGCAATAAGTTTATATCTTGCAATTCTGACTTTTTTTTTTTTACAATTTCAGGTTTATATCTCGCAATTCTGACTTTTTCTAGCAAGTCTGACTATTTTTTCTTGCAAACATAAGTTTTTATCTTTCAATTCTGACTTTTTTCTCGTGATTCTGACTGTTTTTTCCTCACATTTCTGAGACATAAACTTACAACTGCAAGTTATAAAGTCCAATTCTAAGGGGGAAAAAGAGACTCATAACTTCTCAGAATTACGAGTTTATATCTCACAATTCTGACATAAACTTGCAATTCTGAGAAAAAAAAAATCAGAGTTTATTTTGAGACTTTCTTTCTCAGAATTGCGAGAGTTTTTTTTAGTGGCAGAAACAGGCTTCCATAGATTACTCAACCAAACTTAGGACTTGAGAAACATGTTACAAGAAATAAGGGCAAAATTCGATAAATTAGATAAATATGTACTTCTTAATCCTTATGGGACTACCTTACTAATTAAGTATATTCGCAATGTTGGCAAAAATGTGATGTTAATAAAAGGCATTATTTTGCTAACAATAACTTAGGACAGTCTTTATGTCAGCAGTTGACAGGGGAACACATTTTTTCTTAACAGCAAAAAGCTGGTTCCACAATAGGGGACATTAATAGCTGGCCCTTGCAAGATGACCATGCACTCCAAAATAGACAAAGCATGCAAACACAAGATTTTACTGAAAAAATAAAGGGCTGAATAATATAAAGAAGATCCTGAAGCACAAGTGGCAATCTGCCGTCATTAAAGCAAAAGACGAAAAAACGACTGACTAAATTAAAAACATGCAAAACAGAAGCATTTCAAGCTGATTGCATGAATTTAATTTACAAATAATTGCAACTGAGTCATTTATACAGCATATCAATGAAACATTGAGTTGCAGGCAAGGCAAATAACAAATAAAGGCACTATTTTATATGCAGTTCTGAACATGTGAAAACAACATTTGTTTTCCAATTCACTTTAAACTGTACTATACCCAGAGGTTTGGCAAACCCTTTAGATGTAATAATCTAGTAGTCAGACTTCCAGGGATTGCATATTGATGTCCATTTATTAAAATTGACCCTTTTGGCAGCATTAGCTTGTTAGCTAAGTGCACTGTCTCCTGCTGTTTCATTTGTGAAGGAAACATTCATGTTTTGTGCCATACAAAAAATCCTCAGTCCTAAGAGTGATTTTTGGCCCTTTGTTTAAGGTAATTATGAGCAGCACTCGTACCCAGAAGTTTCAGTGAATTAAACTTAAGTACACATGGTTTGCTGCCAAATGTTTGCCAAAACATGGACTGTGCCCAGGGTAAATTACAGATCCATATGTGTTTACATCACGGTTTGTGTTGTGATTGTTTGGAGACACTCTCATTTCCTGTGAACTGACTGCAATTCAGATTCTGTTTCATCCCAAAAAGTACTACATAATGGACAACATGAATACATTTTCAAATAGGGATTACTATTGTATGTCATGCTTTGAACCCAAAGCATTCTTTGGTTAATAGGCAATAAATAAGTCTGTACATGTTTATAGATGCTCTTTTATTTGTTATGCTTGATTCTACAACCTTAAGGATGCGAATGTCGTAAACACAGCTGCCTGTGACCAGCAAATCAAAGCATGTCCTTTTTCTTTTCGCCTCACATAAAAGATTTATTCGCTGGGTGTGCCGTTCTTGACTGTCTATCATATGTGTTCTCTTGAAAAAACACCCTGAAGATACATGCATGTCATCTGGTCTTTTTTCTCTGCGACATGACAGGGTCACGCATACTTGTGTGTCCATAGGCGCATTTGCAACATGTCAAGCATGTTTATACAAAGAATCCTTTAACATGCCAAGATGAAAGTGCAGTTGAAACCATAAAAATCAACTAATACAGCCTTTCAGAACATGAGCAGTGGTAATAATCGCAAACCTAGACATTATATTTTAAGGCCTCGTTTCTTTGGCTCCATTTTTGATGGTTTGTAATTTTAGGAGTTTGGGATCCTGAGTTCAGAAGAACTGAGCTGATGTAATTTGAGGTAAAAGGCAATCCAACAAATTATTGTTCTCTTAAAATTTCATGAAAAGGAATGAGATCATTATGGCACTCTATTATAACTGTTGTGAGACATTTTCAAAGGAAAGCTTGCTGAATAATGAGGAATTCTATTATAATTTACTCTCCTTAGGTTTTAAACCTATATGACTTTGTCTTCTGCGGAACACAAAAAAAGATATTTTGAAGAAGATTTTTATATCTTGTTTTGTGGTAAACAAAAGTAAGTTGTACAGGTTTGGAACAACTGAGAATGAGTAAATGCCAAGTTCTGTCATGAAACTCTAGATGGCACAGGCTGATGATATTCACAGCGTTAAACTACTTGGCACCAGCTGATAGGTTTATGCTGCATACACATCCAATAAGCCTACTGCTTTACATTTAAATGGCTGGTTGCTAGAGCATTTCGCAGCATGTTTTTAGAGTTCCTCTGAAACCCTCCACCTCCCCAGCTCCACCTGTTTAGAACTGCTACGGATTATTATATAAGCTATTTGTGCAGCAGCAGCATGTCTTAAATACTCACAGCACTGTATCGACATATGTATTGGCAGTAGCAAGTTCCTGTACTTGCTTTACAGCAGCAGCAGCAATAATCTACAACAATAGCAATAAGCAATTTAGCAGCAGCATAAGCAGATCTATTTAACCAAGACCAAATAGATTAAAGGGTTAGTTCACCCAAAATTAAAAATTAACCCATTATTTACTCACCCTCCAGGCATCCTAGGTGTATATAACTTCCTTGTTTCAGACGAATCCAATTGGAGTTATATTAAAAATTATCCTGGCACTTCCAAGCTTTAGAATGGCATGGGCGGGTGCATCCATCCATAATAAAAAGTGCCTCACACGGCTCCGTGAGGTAGTGATGGACGCATTCGAAGCACTGCTTCGTGAAGCTTCTAAACTTTTGTGAATCAATTGTTTCGAAACAGTGGTTCGGAGTGCATATCAAACTGCCAAAGTCATGTGATTTCAGTAAACGAGGCTTCATTACGTCATAACTGTTTCGAAACATTTAGAAATTTCAATGGTTTGCCGTTTGGGCGCAATCTGTGCAAACCCGTAATGTGTGATGGGAGTTCACTGAGAACCAGCGTCTATAGTTTTTACCTGATCTTGGATCAGTTTCATCAAGTTTTAGACATTTTAAATGAGGTATCTGTGTAATTAAAAGAATGAGAGATCGTTAATAGTCTCTCACTTACCTCCATATAAACTCTCCATAAAACAAACTAAACAAGCCCTGCAAATTAATATAAAATATTTTAAAAACCACATATTTTGCAGACACTTTATATTTAATGGTATTATTTTTATTGCATTTAATGTATTATACGTTCAATAAAACATTTGTAATGGGTTTTAAAAGCTGTTTCTATACACGTTGTAGTCTGAGTTTGTCGCATTTACACACTTTTGACCAGAAGGTGTCACTAGTGTGTGTTGTTTTGAGCGCTTGGATCTTTTTGCAAAGCAATTGGTTCAGTTGATTTGAAACTTCGAAAATCACTACCGGGGGTGAATAAAGGCCTCCTGTAGCAAATCGATGCATTTTTGTAAGAAAAATATCCATATTTAAAATGTAATAATCACTTTAATCTGCGCCAACTGGTCGTACACGGAAGCAGCTTCGGTCGGATGACATCCGAAGCGACAAATGCGAACACGCCATGGAGAGAGGTGAACACAGCACCGATCATGAATTAGAAGTACAGAATGAGGATTTGTAAAGAAAAATATCAGAGGACTTCGATATAAGCCAAGAGGAGACTGGTTTCCCTTTGTTAAAGTAAGGAAACTTTGCTTCCTTTGCTCCTGTAAACAAACGCTGGTTCTCGTGAGACTCACAGGCACATGCGCAACGTAAATGTCCTACGCCATCCGCCCAGAGCTGCATCTGTGTACAACAGTGAGCACAAGCTAGATTAAAGTGATTATTACGTTTTACAAAAATGCATCGATTCGCTTCAGGAGGCCTTTACTGACCTCCCAAGCCATGTGAGGCACTTTTTATTATGGATGGATGCACTTTATTGGACTTGTTTTGGACTGATAAAGAAAAACACCCGCCCATGCCATTCTAAAGCTTGGAAGTGCCAGGACAATTTTTAATATAACTCCAATAGGAAGTCATATACACCTAGGATGCCTGGGGGGTGAGTAAATAATGGGCTAACTTTCATTTTTGGGTGAACTATCCCTTCAACATTGTCATATCCATTATCGTGCTAAAATCTTCTGGCAGTTGTCATGATAGAAATGATTTAATTTTTGAGTTAACATGTCATGAAACACCTTTTGGTTTATAGAGAGAAACATGTTTCTGGATGACACTGGGACTAATATAAATTTAATTCTTTTACGCTTATGCTCTTTTACAGTCTCTCTGTTTCAGAGGAAAAGTATAAAACACAGCTGCAGGCCTGCACCAAAATCAAGGTCCTGTTCTTATGAGTAAAATAAAACAACTGAAATGGTCTCGTATCTCACATATCATGTTTCATCAGATTCTCCCAAGAGCCAGTTATGATAGATGACACCACTACCACAGACATATTCCGCTCACAAAAAAATTTAAATTGGTTTGCACTTACATTTCCAAAATGAAAAATGCAAATCATTCATTTGCTCAGGTGCATTAAATAACTGCAGACTCTTACAGACACAAACATTGTTTAGTTCATCAAACAAAATGTTGGCCGATCCATTTGGAATTACACAGAGCTCAGTGTGAACGTCAAACAAAACTGCTATACCCATGGTGTTTGAATATGAAATGTCATAGAAATGAAGTTCAAATCAGTTCATTTATTCTCTCAGTATGGAGCACAGCTGAGAAATTCCAGATATGACCTGTAAAATAATGAGCTAAGAGCCATGAAACTGAACTTTATGTCTGCTTCGTTGGAATATTTCTGCTTCACATCTAGAAATGCCTCTTAAAGAGCTTAATAGAAAATTCCAAATAAAACACAAACCCTCAAGAGACATGTGGTGAAATTACTAATGAACAAGAAGTTCTCAGTCAAAGAAGTCATAATAGACTAAAATCACAACAAAAGTACAACTAAATTTGTATCCAAAAGCACATAAAACTACTGTAACTGTAGTCCATATGTCTTGTGCGCATTATCCAAGTCTCCAGAAGCCCAATGATAACATTGTGTGAAATTTCAGTTGTTAATAACTAAAAATAAAACAAAAAGTTTAAATCTGGTGTGAAAAAAAAATACATTATAAGAGTTGATTTAACTGTTTCTGCAATAAACACCTACATGGGGAGCCAGCTCCACTCTGTATCACTCAGGGCTCTAGCAAGATGGATAATCATGGATGTAGTATTGTGTGTTACAAGTCCCTTTTCACAACTCTTTTCTTGTTAAATTCGATTTCTAAGAACTTGCGCAGAGCTTTCAGTGAAGTATGGCTGAAAGCCAGTGTCCATCAAGAGTGTGCCTTGGCTGTCAAATCAACAAGAATGATTTTTCTTGATCAAGAAAATCACAAGAGAGCACGTTTTCCTCTGAATTCAGGCCTTTTGGCCTCCAATGTTGCGTACAAACAGCAGGATTGCCATGTTGACACCAAGCTGCACTCCATCAGTCATTTTTACAGCTTTGTGTAAGACCCTGCAGAGCCATTAGTCTTACAGATTTGTGTTACTGACCTTACAGCCATTGATTCGCTCCAGATTCCACTACTACACAATAAACTTTCTGCTGTGCCCTGCTAAAGAGAAAAAAGGAATAATTACATGTTTAGGTATGAGAAGACAGTAGGGGTGTTTCAACATACTTTAATGGCAATTTGTATCTGTTTTACATTTTGGAGATTTGGTTGCCACATTTAGGATATGTTTATACACCAATGATGAACTAAACACTAAAAGGTTTACTACATATTTTTGAGAAGTTTCGCATACACAGGAAAATGTTCACACAGATCACATGGATCCTCAAAAATGACTAAAAACACTGCATGCTGGACTTTAGTAAAGAAAAATTACAAGCCTTGCTTGCGCATGAAGTCACTGTAGATTATATTTGATATATATATTTTGAGTTGATAATGGTATAATTTTAAAAACTTTGAAAAGTTGAAAGTGGTGTCATGTAAATGCCCTCTTACTGATGGTTCATACGAAATCACCACCTCTGTAAAATAAGTTTTCTAATGATAACACATACCAAGTTTGGTCTGAATTCACGAAGTTGTGCAGTAATAGCCTTATATCCATTTTTGTGCAAATTAAATCATATCAAAAATCTTTTGATAACTTTTTGCCAGTATTGTCTGAAGATGATCCGAGGTAATTTTGGCGAAAATCGGACAAACCGCCTACATTGTAAAAAATAAAAAAACACAATTTGTTGAGTCAGCTTAAAATAATGTTACCCTGCTGCCTTAAAATTTTAAGTTCAGTCAACTAAAATAAGTTTAGTCAACTTGAAATGTTAAGTTGTACTAAGTAACAACTTAGATATCTGTTTGCTAAACTTAACAGATGGGTAAGTAACCCAGCTGCCTTACAATTTTAAGTTGATTCAACTCAAATATCTAAGCTGTCACTTAGTATAATTTAACATTTCAAGTTGAATAAACTTTTTTTGAGTTGACTGAACTTAAAATTTTAAGGCAGCCGGGTTACAAATTATTTTAAGTTGACTCAACAAATTGTTTTTTACAGTGTAGGACGAGTTTGAAAAAGTAGATTTTTTGCAAAATTCAAAATTGCGAAAAATCTTGACCCATATCATTTTTAATTTTGGTATGCATTCAAATCATGAACCAAGGAATTTTGCTTCTAGACCTCACGGTTCAAAAGCTGTTAGCAGAAATATGAGATATTTGGCATATTGGCAGTCCTGGAGTTTGAGTTAGAGACTCCAAATTTGCTATGGTTAATATTGAGACTGTCCTTTATCTGTGTGCCAAATTTCATAACTTTCCCACAAGCAGTTCTTAGGGCCGCCATAGACTCCCAGAGCGGAAGAAGAAGAAGACCAAGACGAAGAAACCAATAGATACAATAGGTGCCTAAGCACCTTCGGTCATAATTTGTATATTTAAGCAATATCACATGAGTAGACGTGAGAAATGGCTGCATATCGGCACAGCTGTGATTCAACACAAGTGCTGTAAGTGATCACAGCATGTCGATATATAGCCATATCTCACATCAACAACAGTTTGATGGCATGTGTGTGTAAATACATTAACAAAATAACAATGGAGTGACTTTAAAAACCCTCTTTTGTGCAGAACTACTTCCTTCCGCCAAGGATTCAGATCTAAACAGTTTTAACAGCTGAGCCCAAGCCTCTATTACTAATTCCAAAACGTCATATTAGAACTAGTAATGAATGAACGTTGATTTGCTTCATTAAAAGCTTACTGTATTACTGTATTAAAAGCTCACTGTATTATGTCGAGTTGAAACTAAAAATAAAGTTTATACCGTTTACTTTTCAAAGTAAAATCTTTACTGCTGACTCATAAAAACAGTTTCTTGTCGCCATCTAATGGTGGAACAATGCAACTAATATCATCACAAACATGCCTCAGTTCCCAATACTAAACACTATTATTAAATACTATTATTAATCTAAAATATTTTATATATTGATTAATAATATTTTTAATAAACAACAACAACAGCCATCATAAAAGTTGCTAGGCAATTCAGTCAAAAGTACAAAGGCAGCCTTCTGATATACAGCATTGAATTTACATAAACATGCGATTTTGCCTAATTATCTTCTCTGGAACAAACAATAGATTAATGAGACCAAAGACTACTGTTAGATTTACCCATAACGAATTATACCCCATGTGTAACCACTACAGAGACATCAGAGCCAGCGGTAAATTTCAGAAGATCTGGCCGAGGTGAGGCGCTCTCGGGTGGGTTCATGAGCACGGCCGCTGACGATCTGGAGCTCACATGTCTGACAATGTTGACGCAAATTTTCAAATAGACGTTATCTTTATTAACAAACTGCATATTTGAAGTACATTCTCGCCTGAAAACCTCTTAAAACTATAACGTGACACAAAAAAGTGATATTTATGAAATGATACTGGATTTGGGTGTTCGCCATGACAGCAGAGTGATACGATTACAAAATGTGAAATGGCTGTTGTTCTGTTATCATTCTAGTAACGCACTCTTATCAGCCAGTCAGATTCCAGAAAGAACTGTTGTATAAATATCTATATATTTCTATGATGGATTTACATGTTTTAAGAAAAAATAAGTGAAATACGTTTATAATACTCATCACATTCACCTATACACTTCGTTCTAACAAGGTGACAGCTGTAATGTATATTTTTTTCCAAGCAAAAAAAAAAAAAACCATAAGACCATAATAACATTCAGTGACAGCAAGAAACAGAAGTACAGTTTTTTACTTGTGTTTGAAGAATCTGAAGCCTCATGATGAAAGAGACTACAACCGATTCAGTATGTTTTATGACTTGTTGCTCTCGTAAAAACTCCTAATCACAGCAGTCATCCCCACGTGCAGGGATGTTTTGGCAAAGTCTTTTGTGCACCGCTTGAGAACACTTCCTCCTTTCTTTAACTTGACACACAAACTGTTCTTCCAGTGGATCTGCCACAACTCATACAACTCCAAAACTCACACAAATTATTCTGTTTTATAGACCAGAATATTCATTATGATAGTGTTGTTGATGTTTTTATATACTGTTTTGTGTTTTATAGTGTCCCAATCACAGAATAAGATAATAAAAACGTAAATTTTAAACATAAAATGGTAGTGTGATTTGGAGGTGGGATTATACGTTGCTCCAACCAATGGAAGATTCAATCCATAAGGCTTATGTTGAATAGATGGATAGATAGATACATACACTGCTCAAAAAAATAAAGGGAACACTTGAACAACACAATGTAACAAGAAGTCAATCACACTTCTGTGAAATCAAACTGCCCACTTAGGAAGCAACACTGACTGACAATCAATTTCACATGCTGTTGTGCAAATGGAATAGACAACAGGTGGAAATTATAGGCAATTAGCAAGACACCCCCAATAAAGGAGTGGTTCTGCAGGTGGTGACCACAGACCACTTCTCAGTTCCTATGCTTTCTGGCTGATGTTTTGGTCACTTTTGAATGCTGGCGGTGCTTTCACTCTAGTGGTAGCATGAGACGGAGTCTACAACCCACACAAGTGGCTCAGGTAGTGCAGCTCATCCAGGATGGCACATCAATGCGAGCTGTGGCAAGAAGGTTTGCTGTGTCTGTCAGCATAGTGTCCAGAGCATGGAGGCGCTACCAGGAGACAGGACAGTACATCAGGAGACGTGGAGGAGGCCGTAGGAGGGCAACAACCCAGCAGCAGGACCGTTACCTCCGCCTTTGTGCAAGGAGGAACAGGAGGAACACTGCCAGAGCCCTGCAAAATGACCTCCAGCAGGCCACAAATGTGCATGTCTGCTCAAACAGTCAGAAACAGACTCCATGAGGGTGGTATGAGGGCCCGATGTCCACAGGTGGGAGTTGTGCTTACAGAACCGTGCAGGACGTTTGGCATTTGCCAGAGAACACCAAGATTGGCAAATTCGCCACTGGCGCCCTGTGCTCTTCACAGATGAAAGCAGGTTCACACTGAGCACATGTGACAGACGTGACAGAGTCTGGAGACGCTGTGGACAACGTTCTGCTGCCTGCAACATCCTCCAGCATGACCAGTTTGGCAGTGGGTCAGTAATGGTGTGGGGTGGCATTTCTTTGGAGGGCCGCACAGCCCTCCATGTGCTCGCCAGAGGTAGGCTGACTGCCATTAGGTACCGAGATGAGATCCTCAGACCCCTTGTGAGACCATATGCCGGTGCGGTTGGCCCTGGGTTCCTCCTAATGCAAGACAATGCTAGACCTCATGTGGCTGGAGTGTGTCAGCAGTTCCTGCAAGACGAAGGCAATGATGCTATGGACTGGCCCGCCAGTTCCCCAGACCTGAATCCAATTGAGCACATCTGGGATATCATGTCTCGCTCCATCCACCAACGCCACGTGGCACCACAGACTGTCCAGGAGTTGGTGGATGCTTTAGTCCAGGTCTGGGAGGAGATCCCTCAGGAGACCAACCGCCACCTCATCAGGAGCATGCCCAGGCGTTGTAGGGAGGTCATACAGACACGTGGAGGCCACACACACTACTGAGCCTCATTTTGACTTGTTTTAAGGACATTACATCAAAGTTGGATCAGCCTGTAGTGTGTTTTTCCACTTCAATTTTGAGTGTGACTCTAAATCCAGACCTCCATGGGTTAATAAATTTGATTTTCATTGATAATTTTTGTGTGATTTTTGTTGTCAGCACATTCAACTATGTAAAGAACAAAGTATTTAATAAGAATATTTCATTCATTCAGATCTAGGATGTTATTTTAGTGTTCCCTTTATTTTTTTGAGCAGTATAGATAGATAGATATACAGCATAAGAGTCAATATGACATAAGTGAACTGAAATATATGATAAAATAACAGTCCATTTGATTTAACTGACCGTGAGAAGCTCAAACAAAAAAAAAAAATTTTTAATGATCGTCTCTGCTGTTTTATTACTTAAATTCCTTTATTCAAACAGCAATGCAGTAAAAATAGTGTTTCTTCAGTTCTCTAGCCAATGGCACAGCAGATGTACTTTTGACTTTCTCTGTTGGAGCCCATCTCTCACTACTGAAGCCATCTAATGAAGGAGCTCCTGAACCTTGCAGGCATATCACTCATTACCTCACTACCAATATAAATCACTGTAAAACTACATGCTTACAGCCATGACGGCTTTATGTCAGATATATGACTGGAGTCAAAGGCATGCCAACACTCTGATATCAGGGACAGCATCTTGTTACACAGAAGGAGGTGCCTCTCAGCTTTATTACTGCCTTCATTGCCATTACTTGCCTCCAAGGAAAGTTAATATTATGTGGTCTTTGTGGTTCTTTCCGAATATTAATAGAAATTACACTCAGTTATAGGAATTTGCAGTGAATAGAAAAGTAATAGGGTAAGTAATAGGGTAAGTGTTTTTGCTTTTATAGTGTAATAATATTTTTATACAAATCATTTTTTAGTAATAATATTCTATTTTATAATAATATTTTATAAAGACCAGTCTGTCACAGCAACACTGACTCTACCAATGGTTTGAGTCTGGGGTGGGGCTATCTGTTTTTTTTGACCAATGGCTGGCAGGGAGAGTGGTTTTGAAAATTCCTGTTTAGAAACAGCTGTTCTTTTGCAGTTCCATTCGTAATGGATTGTTTTATAAGATTTTCCAAATCAGACAGGATTTTGGAATGTAACTCTTGTATTGTGTAGACACTCAATGAAGTTTTCTCTGGGTCATCTTTCCAAACATAAGAAATTATGTTCACTCTGCAAAAATGTCCCCATGCAAGAGCACACATATGGAGAGTAATCAAGCACATGTGTAAACCTCCAAGTTCAGCCACAATACACAAGACCTTCTCTGCAGCAGATGTGGAGAAAGAAATGGCCTTTACTATACTGTAAGAGCAGGTCAGTTGTTGTTGGCTCACTAAGGATGAACTTGGATCCAATAGCATGACTCTTACAAAAAGAACTGATAAAGGAGATCTAAGCAATCTAAGTTTACACAGGAATCACTTATATAAGTAATAGCAATGGCAAAAACAATTTGGGTTACGTGCTGTTTCATAACGCAAATATTAAGTTTAATATCAATGTTACATATTGAGTAGGCCTAGATAAAAATAAATAAATAAAATCACAACTATATCTTTTTCCTGCACTATCGCTGTAGAGGTTTTCAAAGTTTGATTGACAGGTGATTTAACCAATCACAATGCTGAATCTGCCATTTTTGCCTGACAAACAAACAAACAAGACAGGATAGTAGATTAACGTCGGTGGACTTAAATTTGACAGATGGTGTGTATTGACGTGTTCCCGCGGTTTAAACAAGATATCTTTTGATTTTCATGTTTATTTTGTGCAAGTAAAGAGGAACAGATGATCAGTGCATGTGTGTCGAGTGAACTGAGGCGCTGCAGCGATCTGTCACGACGCATTAAAGAGCCACAAAACGGTATTTATTGTTTGAATTTCTTTCAGAATGACAGAATTAGAAAGCTGAGACTTTGTTTCATACCTAAAGTAACCTGCTTTGTATTGTCTGTCGGCGTGTTGTCAGTTTCCTCTTTGCTCCGCGATGTATTTGTTACTGCATGAGAGAACACGGGCGTGAAAACGGAAGTATATTGCCCATATATTTTTTTCTTACGCTACCAGTCAAAAGTTTTTGAACAGTAAGATTTTTAATGTTTTTTTTTGTTTGTTTTGTTTTTTTTTAATACGTCTCTTATGCTCATCAAGCCTGCATTTATGTGATTCAAAGTATAGCAAAAAGAGTACAATTTTAAAATATTTTTACTATTTAAAATAACTTTACTATTTGAATATATTTTCATATGTAATTTATTCCTGTGATTTCAAAGCTGAATTTTTAGCATCAGTACTCCAGTCACATGATCCTTCAGAAATCATTATAATATTCTGATTTGCTGCTCAAAAAACATTTATTATTATGTTGAAAACAGCTGAGTAGCATTTTTTCAGGTTTCTTTGATGAATAGAAAGTTCAGAAGAACAGCATTTATTTGAAGTAGAATTCTTTTGTAACATTATAAATGTCTTTATCATAACTTTTGAACAATTCAAATCATCCATGCTTAATAAAAGTACTAATTTCTATAATTTCTCCCAAATAAATGCAGGCATGGTGAATAGAAGAGAATTAAAAAAAAAACATTCAAAATTTTACTGTTCAAAAACCTTTGACTGGTAGTGTATATTTTCCATTTTCATTTTATTTTTAGTTAAGGTTTTGGTAATTTTGTCGTGCTTTTATATATCTATATATATATATATATATGTATATATATATATATATGAATAAATAAATAAATAGTTTTTATTACTGTTAATTTAGCTTTATTTAAAGTATGTAAATAAGTAGTAGCTACATAAACTGATGAAGTATGAAAATTAAAAAATGTGAAACTGAGAAACCAGAAATAAAACACTGATTTTATTTATAGTAGCAGAAATGTTTCTTTGTGATTTTAGTTTTAGTGGATCATTTGGATCAATATTTGGTATGATTTAGCAGCTTCCACTTTAGACCATGATGATAGTGTGTCACCTTCAATTTAAAGAGTGTACTGTATATACTATCTAAAACAGCTTGCCAGACTTGACAAGTTTATCCTCCCAATGAAGTCTGGGGCTTCAGACTGTCTATACTACGGAGCAAAGCTTTACTCCTTTCAGGCATAAAGACATCCATATGTCTTTATGTAAAGGCATGTATGCTGCTACATAATCCCGTATGTCAACATACATGTTTCTTTGTTAGTTTTTGCATTCACTTCATGTCATTTTTTGACATGTTGTTTTTTTGGAAACAAGAACATATGGGAATTAACGTTTTTAGCTCGTACTAAAGTCAAGATGAATAACAAATTGATATGTGTGCAGAATGTGTGGAGACTATGAATCAGTCACTTCAAAGGTGACTTTGTAGTTGGATAGAAATAGTTGGTGATGCCTATTATCATTAAGCTCATCATTAGCAGTCACTGGCATCATATTAATAAAGTATATGATGAGAAAGACTGCTAATAATGAGCCTAAAAGTCACAACGCAATGTCCCAGGACAGTTCACACTGCTTTTCAGTATTTTCTATGATTCATCATTTGAAACGGTTGCACCACAGATTAAAATATGAACAGACAAGAAACAGTTTTTGGAGATAAACAGTAAAATCACAAGTAGAGGTGCTGTAAGAAGAAACTATTTTATTTTTAACTCCATTGAGGCTTATTTCAATGTAATGTTTTGAATTTCTACAATTTAAAATCCTGTCTATAAAAACAAGAAATTAAAAAATGTAGACGTGAACAAATGAACAGAAAATTAGAAACGGATGGATAGTTACAAGCGGCATAATTTAAAGTGAACTCAACAGCCAAAGCTTTGCTGATCCTTACAGATAAAAATGCATTCATGTCTCTGAATGCAAGCACCACAAAATATCACGTGCACAACAAGCTTAACGACAAGGCTCATACAGTATATATATTCAAAGAAACAATATAAACAGCTTAAAAAAACAAACTAAAATTACCAATGTCTCTCTTTATAACCACCACCATTTCAAGTACCCCTTATCTGAGTTGAAGTGGGGTGTGTGCCACACAGATCCAAGATATTACTGCATTGGTTTGTAATGTGTAAACATTCAATGCGGTGTGTAGTAAAAGTGTAATCACACTGTTCTACAACCCTGTCTTTCACTTTAGCTGGATCTTCAGGTAGAGTCAGCCTCCATTCATCTCACTGTCTGGGTCTGGAGTCATGCCTGGCCAGTCTTGTTTTTTGCCTTGCTGCATTTTTGATCACAAACACATACATATAAACAAATCTACACATTTATGGTCAGTTTTTTTCTTTGTATTAGAAAGGTCTGGATTATGGTAAAGTTGGGGCCAGATTTACTGAACAGGGCAAATTAGCGTTAGAGCGCTATTCCATAAAAGCGCCGTGTTCCATTAAAGAACACAGAAGCAGGTGCTTTAATAAATCCTGACAGTACTATTTTAATGGCAAAAGGTTTTTTTGTTAGTAAATCTGGTCCTAAGTGTTTTAAATCTTGATTGATACAAAAAATAGCAATGAAATGACTTCAAGAACACATCAGATGTTAATGAGCTGAAACACATACCTTGTACCTTTCTGATGGCAGCTCGTTTTTTAGAACGGCCCTCTGAGGAGAAAAACAATTCAATTAAACCTTGGCCAACAGATCTATTCTCATATTATGAAACCACTAACCCTTGATGATTTTGGTGATTCGCTCTGATTCTGATTCAAAGAGGTCTGGGCTTTCCTTGAAAGATACAATCTTTGAGAAATCTGGTCCTAAAAATGAAATTCAGCATGTATGCAAATTATATATGTTATTAAAATAAGATATTATCAGATATTATGTTTTTATAATTATAAAAGTAATTATAACCAGGTACTAGAAAGAATAGAACACACACATACACACAACAAAACTAAAAATCACTTTTTGGCATGAAATATTAATAATGTACAGTTGAGGTCAAAAGTTTGCATCCCCCTTTCAGAATCATTAAAAATGTTAATTATTTTACCAAAATAAGAGGGATCATATAAAATTCATGTTATTGTTTATTTAGCACTGACCTGAATAAGATATTTTACATAAGAGATTTTATTTTACATATAGTCCTCAAGAGAAAATAATAGTTGAATTTATAAAAAAAACAAAAAAAACCCCACTTGATTCCTAATACTGTGTTGTTACCTGACTGGTCCACAGCTGTGTTTTTTTTGTTTAGTGATAGTTGTTCATGATTCCCTTGTTTGTCCTGAACAGTTAAACTGCCTGCTGTTTTTCAGAAAAATTCTTTGGTTTTTCAGTATTTTTGTGTATTTGAACCCCTTCCAACAATGACTGTATGATTTTGAGATCCATCTTTTCACACCGAGGACAACTGAAGGACTCATATGCAACTATTACAGAAGGTTCAAACGCTCACTGATGCTTCAGATGGAAAAACAATGCATTAAGAAGCCGGGGTGTGAAAACTTTTTCAATTTGAAGATCAAGGTAAATTTAGCTTATCTTGTCTTCTGGGAAACATATAACTATCTTCTGTAGCCTCAAAGGGCTACAGGGCTAAATGAAAAAATGTAGGCAAAATAAGAAAAATGTACACATCTCCATTCTGTTCAAAAGTTTTCATCCCCCAGCTCTTAATGCATCATTTGTCCTTCTGGCAAGAGGTGAGCGTTTGAACCTTCTGTAATTGTTGCATATGAGTCCCTCAGTTGTTCTCAGTGTGAAAAGATGGATCTCAGAATCACAGAGTCATTGTTGGAAAGGGTTCAAATACACAAAAATGCTGAAAAACCAAAGAATTTGTGGGACCTAAAGGAATTTTATGAAGAACAGCGTGCAGTTTAACTGTTCAGGACAAACAAGGAACTCATAAACAACTATCAGCAAACAACAACAACAACAACAAAAAAAAAAAAAACAGCTGTGGATCAGGTAACAACACAGTATTAAGAATCAAGGGGATGTACACTTTTGAAACAGGTCATTTTTATAAATTCAACTATTATTAAAAAAAAATATATATATATATACAGTCATGTGAAAAAGTTAGGACAACCTATTGAATTCCATGGTTTTCTGTATCAGGACAGATACCTGTAGATCCACTTTTAGCAGCAATAACTTGCATTTATTTTCTGTGTGACTTTATCAGTCTCTCACATTGTTCTGGTGGAATATGGACCACTCTTCTTTTCAACGTTGCTCCAGTTTATTGAGGTTTGTGGGCATTTGCTTATGCACAGCTCTCACCACAGCATTTGAGTCAGGATGAGCTCTGGACTTTGACTGGGCTATTGCAACACCTTGATTCTTTTCTTTTCAGCCATTCTGTTGTAGATTTGCTGGTGTGCTTGAGATCATTGTCCTGTTGCATGACCCAATTTTGGCCCAACTTTAGATGTCGGACAGATGCCCTCACATTTGACGCTAGAATACTTTGATATACAGAGGAGTTCATGGCCAACTCAATGACTGTGAGGTACCCAGGTCCTGTGGCTACAAAACAAGCCCAAAACTATCAGCCCTTTCATTATCATTTGACATGTTAACTGAGGCCTGTAGAGTCTGAGGTGTAGTTCTTGGGTTGTCTGCCATTTCTCTGAGCTTTACGCAATCTGATCTTGGGGTGAATTTTCTGGGATGTCCACTCCTGGAAGGAGAGGTGTCTGTTTTAAAGGGATCATCGGATGCTAAGTTCACTTTTACATGTTGTTTGAACATTAATGTGTGTTGGCAGTGTATGTACAAATCTACCCTATAATGATAAAAATCCACACAGTGGTTTTTAATTAATCTGTAAAAAAAAAAAAAAACCCTTTTTCAAATCAAGCCATTCTCAGATAATAGTTGATTGACATGAGCGTTTACCTCAGATCAGCTGTAACAGTACGCCCTCTTTGTTTCGATGCCGGAGCAGGGATGTAAGTTAGACAAGAATATCTCAGATTGAGCGATTGAGGTGTTGTGTTGCTGGATGTAATAATGAACGTAGTTGTCATTCACACCCGACATCTGAGCTGCTGAAGATGCAGTAGATTACGTTTGTTTGTGAATGGAATGCGCCTCCCGATCTACATATATCCGTCTATGTTCGCGCAAATCATTCGTGATCCAGCTTCACTTACAGCAGAAGTGAGTATAAGGGGTTTTTTATGAATCTTTGCGATCGCCTTTCCTAATAATATGCTAGCGGCTAAATGCGCTAAATGTGCGTAAAGTAAACAATCTCTCAGAGCAGCAGAGAGAAGAGAGGGGCGGGGCAGGCAGAGCTCATTTGCATTTAAAGCAGCCTCGACCAGAATGAGATGATTTTATGCAGAGCTGATTTTAGCAAGGTAAAAAAGGTGTTGTTTTACACTACCATTGAGAATTTTTAACCAAAGTATATTATAGACTTTTCATTAAGACCCTAAAAAATCATATCAACTTGTGGAAAATGGGCATCCGATGACCCCTGTAAATGTCTTCCACTTGTGAATAAACTTGAATATTTTTGTAAATGGCCGTATTACTCTTCTCAGATTGATGGCAGCAACAATTGCTTCTCTAAGATGATTGCTGATGTCTTACCTCCTTGGCACTGTGTTAACACACACCTGAAGGCTCCAGACCAGCAAACTGCCAAAGCTTATGCTTTTATAGAGATGCTCAGACTTGCTGATGATCAGTTAATCAAAGGTATTTGATTAGGAGTGCTTGACTGTTATTTACCCTCTTAATTCCAATGTTAACAGTAAGGGTGTCCTTAATAGTAAGGCTTTATTTTTGTTCAGTAAATAATGGCACAGTGCAATTTGTCATGTGTTGTTGTTCATCTGAGGTTTTTTTTTCGAAATTTTAAGAGCAGCCAAGGACCAGTTTTTTTTTTTTTTATGATGTCCTGATACGGAAAACCATGGAATTCAATAGGGTGTCCTAACTTTTTCACATGACTGTATATATATAAATGGTGTAGTATCAGAAGTGTAAAATCATAAAATCATTTCTTACCTTCAATAATCTGTGGTTCTGATTTAAAAGTGGTGTCCCCTGGTGCACCAAAAAGATGACATTGCACAAAAAGATTTGACATTTGGTTTCATTTGTAAAGGGATAGTTCACCCAAAAATGAAAATACTGTCATAAATTACTCAACCTCATGTCATCCTAACCCACAAGAGCTTTGTTCATCTTCAGAACACAAATTAAGATATTTTTGATGAAATCTGAGAGCTTTCTGAGCCTGCATAGACAGCAATGCAACTGACACATTGAAGGCCAAGTTCAACCTTAGTATTATGAAGCTACGAGAATACTTTTTGTGTGCGAAGAAGTCAAAAATAACGACTTTACTTAACAATTTATTACTCTCGAAGACTGACAAGGAAGAGAAGAAATTGTTGAATAAAGTAATTTTTATTTTTCGTTTGCGCACAAAAAGCTTCATAACATTACGGTTGAACCACTGATGTCACATGGACTATGTTAACAATGTCCTTACTACGTTTCTGGGCCTTGAACGTGTCAGCACAGAAAGCTCTCGTATTTCATCAAAAATATCTTAATTTGTGTTCTCAAGATGAACAAAGGTCTTAGAGGGTTGGAATGACATGAGGGTGAGTAATTAATGACGGAATTTTTATTTTTGGGTGAACTATCACTTTAAACAGCATCATACCACTATTTGAAGTATTGTGTCTTACCTTCAATCACATGAGAGTCTTTCTTAATCACTCTAGTCAAGGTGGTAACCCCTGGTTCAGCTTCAAGCAAAAAGACAAGTCAGTTACACAAACATCTGAGCAAAACTTATCACGGATCATATCATCATTTGATTTATTAGGTCTTACTTTCAACAACCTGGACTCCTGGTTTGACTACTCTAGTTATAGTGGTGATCCCTGGTCCACCTTTGAGAACAAAGTGACATGAGAGCAGTGGATGAACAAACTTCTGAGCGAAAGTCAAACCAACTCTGAGCCAAATCAGTGAGTAATAGTCAATAATGAAAGCCTTAATCTTACTTCAGCTGTACTGCTTAAAGGTTCTAAAGCAGATTCTTTCTTTTAGCTGAATCATAAATGTGGTCTTGCCAAGAATGAATCAAAACCATACGTTAAGAACTTAAATCAAAAGCATCTGGAGTAGAGCCATGTGTGTGAGCCATGAGGAAACCAACGGGGCTTTATTCTGTTACGTAACTAGCGATTGTAATCCATGGGCATAAAATTGGACAGACAAACAAACATTAAACATTACTAAACGAGGACGAATCACTGCGTCCACAGCTGCTTTTAATAAAAATGTCAAGCTCTTTAGGAAGCTACAAAAGAGTCTTACAAAACCCAAAACCCTTCAACGTCGTAAATCAAATTAATGTTTGAATCAATGGCATTAAAAAAGAAAACAATTCAGGAAAGAACATGATCATTACATATGCCAAGAATTATGGGTAAAAGTGTTTGGCAGGAGAGAAAGATATATCTGAAAAATTCGTGCTAAAGAGGAAGATTCAAGAACAGTCTCCTGGTTTAGGTGTAAATGGCTCACCAATTCAGTGTCAATGAGTTTGATATACATAAACATACTGTATCCAAGTCAGTGCTGTTGTTGTTAACCAAACAACTAAAAATGTTTTTTATTAACAAAAATAAAGCTGAAATAAAATAAACTATAAATGAATTAGATGAAATTTCAAAAACTTAAATAAAAATGAGAAATGTTGCCTTTGCAACAATCTAAAATAAAATAAAAGTACTAAAACAGAAATAAAAAAGCTAAACTAAAATAGAAAAGCACTTAACAAAATTACAAAAAAACTCAAAACTTTAAAAAAAAAATTGAAAAAATACTTCAATAATATATAAATAATATTAAAATAACACAAAAAAAGCCTAAAATGCAGTTAATATCGGAAAAAGGGCAACTTTTATCATTTCAGTAACACTGAGGCTTCGATATAGGCATTTATTATTAATATGTCAACTATAACTCATACAAAACTCTCTTGGACCAACCTCCTTGAGTGATCGCATCAGTGATTTGTTGGATATCTTCCTCCTCGAGGATGTGTACGTCACCACTCTGAAACGTCTGCACCTTGGTTATATCTACAACATATGGACACACAAGAATCCTTTAAATGTTTTATCGGACAGAATAACAAAAGTTTTGAGAACAGACTTGAACATGTAAAGTGTCTCTTTCTAATCCAGTTCTTACTGCACTAGAATCAGTTTTCAAATGTTTGATAAAATAACCTGTGACAACTTGGACAAAAAAATAATGTACACATAACTATACAACCAAATAAAGCTGTTAAAATTAATGACCTTCGCCTGTGATTCTCTTGATTTCTCCCTCAGCATCAATTTCACCATCAGACGAGGCACTGTGAGCTGAGCAAAAAGGGGGAAAAAGTTACATTAAAACTGTGGTTTGTCATTTTAAAATGAACTTATGAATAGCTGACCCAACAATGAAAATCACTTGCTCGCCAAAGTAGGGATGTTAATTTTGGTTATTTTTCCTAATCGACAGCCAATGCTCATTATCCGTTCATTAACCGGTAAGAAACAAGATTATTTTAAATTGGAATTTAATTCTTTTAGAAAGGATAACTATCTGTGACCCGTTAAAACTACCAAAATTAGTTTTCCAGGGATTCATTTTACATGCGCAAAAAGCAGCAAACAACAGAACATGAGGATTCCCATGGACACATCATTCACCTGCAGCGCTTCTGCAAACGGAGAAAAACACAATAAAGCTAGGCTATATATATAATAAATAGGCCTATACGATAAATATTTTTACTTATTAACAAAACGAAAGAAAAAACTGTGCAAGAAGTACCTAGTATGCAGAGTTTTGGTTCATTTTTGTGCTGCGCAAAAGGAAGATCCTATTTTTCTTTATTTTACAAAAGCACAAAGATTTGTTTTTATTGTGAATGTACAGAAATAAAAGCAAACTGTTAATAGTTTCAATTATCTGTATGACTAGAGTCGTTTCCATTGTTAGAAGGAAAAAAAATCAAGTGATTGCCCCAGCGCCGCACGCAGCCTTTCCATTATCGTAATAAAAATACAGTCAGCCAAACATATGGAAAAAATCACACTGCTTAATCGTTATCAACGCACTGCCATGATATTATGCCAAACAATTTGTTTTATGTGGATACTGGAATGCAAGTGAAGTACAAAACCAGGTTTACATAATAAGTAATATTTTGGCATTCAAATACATTTCGAATACGGAAACATTTGGATTTGTGTCGTATCAGAGACTCAATGTTAGTTTTAACATTGGAATTTTAACTTTAACCGGTTAAAATGAGCATCCCTACACCAAAGTATCCTCTGCAGTAAACGGGTGCTGTCAAAATTAGAATTCAAACAGCTGATAAAAACATCATAATAATCCACAAGTAATCCACACAACTCCAGTCCATCAATTAACGTCTTGTGAAGTGAAAAGCTGCATGTTTGTAAGACATATATCTATCATTAAGACATTTTAACTTAAAACTCACCTCTAGCCAAAATACCAGTCCATAATCTATAACAGTGCTATATAATAATCCTCCAGTCAAAAATCCATTCTCTGTGGTCCTCCCATATCAAAGTTCACCAACATATTTTATTTGTTTGGAACTATTTTTGACTGTTCACTTGTAAATGGTAAATATTTCTATGCCTGGAAGAAAGCAACATTATGGACTTAATGATGAATTTATACAAACACAGCTTTTCACTTCACAAGATGAAAATTGATTGGCTGGAGTGGTGTGGATTATTGTGATGTTTTTATCAGCTGTTTGCGCTCTCATTCTGATGGCACCCATTAATTGCCATAGCTCCACTGTTGAGCAAGTGATCTAATGCCAAATTTCTACGTTTCAATGAAGAATCTCCCTTAGGCCATCTATGATGTAGATGAGTTTGAATAAACTGTCAGCAATATTTCATATTTGTGACCATGGACCACAAAACCAGTCATAAGTAGCACGGGTATATTTGTAGCAATAGCCAACAATACATTGTATAGGTCAAAATTATCGATTTTTCTTTTATGCCAAAAATCATTAGGGTATTAAATAAAGATCATGTTCCATTAAGATATTTTGTAAATTTCCTACCGTAAATATATCAAAACGTAATTTTTGATTAGTAATATGTATTGCTAAGAACTTCACTTGGACAACTTTAACGGCGATTTTCTCAATATTTAGATGTTTTTGCACCCTCTGATTCCACATATTCAAATAGTTGTATCCTATCTTAACAAACCATACATCAATGGAAAGCTTATTTATTCAGCTTTTAGTTGATGTATATACCTCATTTTCCAAAAATTGACCCTTATGACTGGTTTTGTGGATCAGGGTCACATTTGAGTGATCTTTTCCTAAAGAAATTTGGACATCCTTTCCATGAAGTGATCTTTTTCTAATGAAGTTTGGACGTACTTTCAATGAGCCTTGTGACCTTTGTAATGGATGGCTTCGCTTCAACAACTCGTGTAACTTTGGTGAAGCTGGGATCTCCTTCAATCACTCGTGTAACTTTGGTGATTTCTGGTTGTCCCTCAATCACTCGTGTAATTTTGGTAACACTTGGTTCTCCGTACACAACCTTGACCTCGGGACCTAAGGGAAAGGCACAGATCCTATCAGGTGTCACGTTAAAACATACTGGCCATGACATTTCCAATAATCTTCTCAGTACTTGTGAAAAACAAATTATTTAGAGACATGTTTCTTTTCTCTTGCTTCCAATGTTTTTAAATCCCTTTGTGCCTTTTCTCCATACTGCGGTTACTTATATGAATCACGAGTTAAAAAAGATGAGAATGGGCGTCTAAGCCAATCATTGTTAGTCACTGGCGCTGCCAGAGCTGTTAATGAACACCAGGCTGGCCTTTCTTTCTGGACACTGCAAGGGAGGTCACGTTTTGTGCTACTGCTGGATTCATAAAACATAAATTAGTATATTCTGCCAAAGATGAGCTAAGACATAGTGCACATGGAAGAACTGGCTGCGGATCAGGATCGTGAGGTTTTTGATTGCAAGCTCAGCTCAAATGGCACTTTGTATTTTATGATGGGTTTCAAACAGTGTGAACAGACTGTATATCAGAAACAACTGTACAAAATAAAAGACATTACAGAGAATAACCCAAACTGGGGATCGAAGAAGTAGGTAACTGCAACTGAGTCATTTTTGTTTAGTTCACAGGTGCTGATAAAGATAATAATTAAAAGTGCAGCTTAAAAGTTTTGTGGAAACTGATTTTTTTTTTTTTTTTTTTTTTGCACTCTTTGATATAGACAAAGTTCAAAAGAGCAGCATCTATCTTAAAGTAATCTTTTCTAACATTCTGTAACATCTATCATTTTAGTGTGTACCGGCTGAATATTAAGTAAATTAAACTTTTCAGTGGTTATTTAGACATTTATAATGATTCCATTCTATTCTGTTTGGCTTTAAAAACCGATTGGAACCATTGTGACACACACAAAACAGTAAATGAATGACACATGCGAATATTACACTATAACATCGACTTCAATTCAGCTGTACAAAGGCTCCAAAGGATTTTATTAGTCCCATCTGTATTTCATTTATAAATAACTTTGTCAAAAGATCTTTCATGGAAAAGCTTTGTCTACCATTTACTAATAAATAAGAGTCTTGCAATGGGATTGGATCTCTTACAGCGTACCCTCGCAGAGCTTCTGAAAATTTCAGATCTGATTCATCAAGACTTGTGATTGTAAAGTTAAATAAAAGGCTTTACAGTTTAAATATTGTTGTCAGTATATTAATACTCTATATTATTTAAAAGTAATGGATGAACCAATGTTGGGCTCTGACACTTACACATTAGCTCTTTTTCAAGATGAAAGGTAGCCAGTGAATGCCAGCTACTGTAGTTTGAGATCCAAAGCTCTGTTTTAAGTCGTAACTCTCAAAATCGCTGCCATTACCCATGCTTTAATCAATTTTTACTTTCTCAAATACGCATTTTAAGCCAAGTTTCCAATACCGTCAATTTACATAAATTCCTTTTCAATTTTATCATCCTGAACTTTGATATTCACTGATACCCAACAGGTAGGTCTCCTGCCATGGTCTGAGGCAAATTCCTCTCCCTCTGTGTCTCTAATGTCTCTTTATCTGCTGTGTCTGTCCAGCGACTGCCAGAGGAGATGCCAGTGCTGCTTCCAGCCAGCAGAATAACATATGCTCACTCTCCTCTGGGGCTCTATGAAGAATCCGTTTTCTTAGGCTCCAGCTGAGGCAAAGTTCAGGCTTGTTATCGTACTGGATAATGATTGCGTAAATAAACAATTTTGCAAATAGACTACCTAAAAGTGCTTCTGGGAATAATCGGCTGGCATAGAAGGGCTTGCCTGAGGAGCCCAGTATCACAAATAAACTGAATAAGCACTTATGGATGTAGAAAGAAAAGAGGAAAAGTGGATGAGGTCTGAAATAAAATGAAATAAGGAAAATAAAAGATAAAGTGGTGCAATAATGTATTACCTTTCTCAATGACATGTGTGGTTATAGTCCTCTCTGCAAGGCAAAACACAATATCCATTAATGAAAGCATGTCTAATGTAATCCATATGACGCTGACAATGTTATGTTATGTGGAATGTAAAAGAAGAAATGAAAGAGGAATGAAACTGAACTTACTGATAAATGTAAGTGGAATCTCACGGTAGGTGTATCCAGATACAAACTACACACAAACCAAACAAAAAAAAAGTGGAACCAACTGATAAAACGGTATGTGTGTTTGTACGGTGATGCACTGGAATGTGATGGATCTGTTATAATGTGAGTCAATGTTCACATATGTTGTGTGTATCTGCTGTACCTTCAGCTGTATGTATTTGATGAGTCTCTTCAGCAGAATCAGTATGTCTTCACGGCCAACTGGCAAATCTGTGAAACACAGTAAAATTCTTTATTAAGCTCTGGGGACTGTGTCATATGGATCAGGAATTGTACAGTTACATAAGAGTGGAAAAACCAGGTACATTGATGATAAAGAAAATCTATGGAATTGATTTTAATAGTAAAAGTCCCTTCAAAATATGACATTTTAAACATATATTTACATACAGCGCATTCATTGCTGTTGATAATTCACCTTGAGGATATAATATGGTCTTCACTACATGGACCACTCCATTGGATGCCATAAGATCAAAATCTGGAACCTCCACAGAATTTACATTGATGGAGTTGTTAACCTGAGAATGAGATAATTGACGTTAATTAAACTAATGTGGGAAATTATATACATATTAAAAAGTATATGAAATACATAAAACAATATTAAAACATAAATATACATAATATATCACAGTACTTTTCCATTAAGGGACAATATTTGCCCCTTTCCAGAATTGATTTCCAGGGGCTTTTTTACATTCGTGAGGGCAATTTTTATAATCACCTTATTGTAATCACCATACTATGTTGCCTTTAATGTCAAATACTTAAATTTACTCAATTACTTTATTCAATATTTTACACGAGACTCTTTAAAATGTTATCTAAATTACACATGTAAAAAACAGGAGCTCATATCGCTAAAATATTATGGCACAAATCATTATTCTAGATTACTGCTCTTTAAATTGTAATAATGATTATTAATATCGATATAGAAAACAATGTAAACCGTTTTTGCTTCCTTTTGGGCAAGTAACATTCTGTCTTCACGGACAAACATGTCGGTCCATGATATTAAACTACACAGGCAAAAGTTATGAAAAAACTATTATATACCCGTTATAATCACTGAAGCTACGAAATTAATCTTTTACTTACATCATAACTGCACTGTTGTTTATGCTGAGGGAATTCGCGAATGTGCGCAATCAACAACAGCTCCGGCGCTTTCAGGGCTGAGTCTGACTAATCTAAACTCATTTGATTGGCGCGTTTCAGACCTGACTAATCCCTGCGCCTCTGATTGGCCAATGCATTCCTAAATTCAACAGAAACGCGTCTGATTGGTAATAAGACTTAATGCTGCACAAAACAAAACGGCTCGTAAAACCACTGAATAAAAAATAAAAAAGACTTTTTTTCTCGCAATTTCAAGTTTACATCTCGCAATTCTGACTTTTTTCTCAGAACTGCTGAGATATAAACGCACAATTGCGAGTAATAGTCAGAACTGCGAGAAATAAACGTGCATTTCTGACTTTTTTCTTTAGCAAAAAGTTGTATCTCACAATTTTGACTTTTTTTTCTCAGAATTGTGAGATACAAACTCACAATTGTGAGTTATAAAGTCCAGTTCTGAGTAGAAAAAAAGACTGATATGTTAACAGAATTGAGAGTTTATATCTCAATTTATTCAAACCTTATTTCTCAGAATTGTAACATATCTCAGAATTCTGACTTTATAACTCGCAGTTGCGCGTTTATATCATGCAATTGCGACTTTATTTCTCAGAATTGCGAGTTTATATCTTTATTTTTTATTTTTTATTCAATGGCGGAAACGGGCTTCCATATAAAACCAATCTATTGCAGTGTGCACAAATATAAATGTAATTTCACTGATTTTCACATTTCATTTTAATCATGGCAGTCGTAATACATAGTTTAATTGCGCAGGGGCATTTTTTTGCCCCTTTGTCTTGATTTTATGAGGCAATTTTTCATTTTCGTAGCATTTTTACCTTTATATATACATACATAAAACGTACATAAAATAAATAAAAAATAAACAATGTGGTTCTCAAAGATTTTTCCAAGCTTAAGTGGGATCTTATAAAATGCTTTGAAACAAACAGAAAAAAATATTTACCGCACTTTAACTGCAATAAAACCAAGGTTAATTTTCATAAGGGTAGGCATACACCAGCTGGACAACTTATTAAGGGGCCACTTTCTAGTTTTAGCTCTGTTTGTAAGATATCTGTGTATAAAGTAAATTTACATTTCCAGTGCTGATATCTGTTTTCAGCAAAGGAAGTGTCTGAACATTAGAGGACTTATCGTTCTAGCTTTTAGAGGGAGTTATGGGTGGAGGCGTTTCTGAGATTTGAGCTGTGTTGAGTTTGACTGATGGCAGAAAACTGTCTGGAAGTTAAGACTACCGTTACAGTTCTCCAACGTTAAGCTATACACAAACACACAAAGAGGAATTTTCATAGTCCTAATTAGGATGAGACAATGTATGTTTTTATACTCAGGTCAGTTTCACGCACAGTGTTAACCTACTGGTACGTTTCCTTTAAAGGATTTACGTGCATGTTCTGGATTCGGTTCATGGAATTTTTTGAGAACAGACACAGGAAACTTGTGCTGCGTCTAATTGCATTGTCTGATGATAACAGTATGTCAGATCCTTCCTCTCCTGTGCTACCAAAATATTAGTACTGGCTCAAATTTAAAAGTCTAAGAGTTTCATTGTGGAGTGTGCAAAGGCCTTTATACATTAATCACGTAACTGGAAAAGCTAATTATGGGACATCTTTATCCTAATCACTGCTGGGACAAAACTGACTTTGTTGAAATTTCTACATTTTCACTAATTACAGTGTTTAATCAGATAAAGTTGATTTGTTAGTGCCTAAAACATGTTCTTTAAAAGATCCTATCTTAAAATAACAATTCCAGTGTACTTACAGACAGCACTTGAAGGTTGTTGCCCTGAATGGTCTTGAGAAGATTAGTCACTCCACCCTCCAAGCCTCCATTAATAAAGACGCCATTGCTAAAATGGTAGAGCAAGATCGCCCTGAGGACATTGATGTCGCCTGGATAACAGAACAGTCACAATGTCACTGTGAGGAAACACAGTGTTGGACATTATATAAAAAAAAACAGGACAAAATTTACTTTTCAGAAGAGTGATGTCTTCCTCTGTCAGGGTCGCAAAGGCAGCATCGGTGGGAGCAAAGAGTGTGTACATTCCTTCCTGCTTTAGGAGATCTGTCAGTCCAGCACTCTCCATCAGAGACAGGAATATTCTGGAATAATTTAGCCAGTCAATAAGTTATTTGTAGTTAAATAAATTAATAAATATTATGTAAGTTTTAATTTAATATTTAAAAAAAAAAATTGAATTACATGCAGAGATTGTTGTGTTAAATTATAATTTTTTATTGTATATAATAGATTAACTTGCAGTTTTTACATTTTATTCTGTTACCTTTACAGTTAAACAGTTTAGTTAATAAATGTCATAATGACAATCTCACTTGAAGCGTCCATCTTTCAAGAGCAGCTCGTAGATGGTTGTCTCGGGTGACTTAATCAGTGATCGCATGAGGTGAAGGACTCCATTACTGCCCTCTCTGCTGCCTCTGACCATACATGCGTTCTCAATACACACAGCCTAAAACACACACATAGAAGAGAATAAATGATAGTTGTGCCTTGGACATTTCGCAGAGTATTGAAAAACAATATAGTTAGACAAGGACAGCTTTAAGCTCATTTGAAGAAAATAATGAAGAGTATAAAACTTAACTGCCAGTACAATAAACATTTAAAAAGTGGTTTACACAAAAAAAAAAGAGTTTACACAATAATTGTTTGCAGGTCCTCAGTCTTTCTCTAAGTCTTTCTCTCTCACCGTGCGATAAATGAAGACTCTGAGCCTTTTTCCTCCCAGGCTCTCGAGCAGCTGGCCATTGTAGAGGTCAGTCAGTGAGATCTTGAATTTCACAATGTGGTTTTCCAGAATAATCTTCAGAAGACGCTGATCCATGGACATTACCTCATCTGCATGACAGGTAAAGACATTTTAAAGTTTTTCCTCGAAATTTTAACCAGGACTATCGGGCAGATATTTTATAAAATTATATATAAATATATGACAATATAATAAATATAAAAATATATTATAAATATTCTTATGAGTTACTTAAATATTAATTATTGCAATTAAACAATTATGATTATTCATATTTTAAAGGGATAGTTCATCCAGAAATGAAAATTCCATCATTAATCGCTTCATTTCAAACCCGTAAGACCTTCATTTATCTTCAAAACACAAATTAAGATATTTTTGATGAAATCTGAAAGCTTTCCGACCCTCCATAAATAGCAACAAAACTGACACATTTAAGACCTAGAAAGGATAGTGGTTAAACTGTAATTTTATGTAGCTACGAGAATACTTTTTTTGCGCAAAGAAAACAAAAAAAAAAACGACTTTACTCAACAATTTTTTATGCATCATGGTACTCTCATAAAGAGTACCTCATAAAGAGAATAAAGATGTTATTTTTGTTTTCTTTGCACATAAAAAGTATTCTCGTAGGTTGGACCACTGATGTCACATGATCTATTTTAACTATGTCCTTACTACCTTTCTGGGCCTTGAACGTGTCAGTTGCGTTGCTGTCTATGCAGGGTCAGAAAGCTCTGAGATTTCATCAAAAATGTCTTAATTTGTGTTCTGAAGATGAACGAAGGTCTTACAGGTTTGGAATGACATGAGGGTGAGTAATTAATGACAGAATTTTCATTTTTGGGGTGAACTAACCATCTATTTTTTGTAAAAAATACTTATTAGTTTATTCAGTCCTCCTTCAAAGGAAAAACAAAAAAGAAAAACAGACTCCTGGTGAGCGCTCACAGTTATCTCTGCAGAAACATCCTGTATTTTGCTCATAGATTCATGAGGTCAACTCACCAGAGAAGGCTCCATTCAGTGGGGCAAGAATAGTATATTCAGTTTCAGGCTTCATGGCAGCAGACAGGCCGAGCTCAGACACGAAGTCACTAAAGACGCTCTGAGATTTGCCTATAAGCTCCATCACCTGCTTGGCTGCAAGACAAGATACACACTGATCACAAGGATGTAATTTGGTGAGCTGTCCCTTTTAGATAAAATAAAGTCATGCTTAACTGACTGGTACAGAGTCTTACCTGAGTCAGGCATGAGCACCTGGTCGATCAGATGAATGACCCCATTGCTGGTGACAATGTCCTTCTTCAGCACCATCTTGATACCATTGACTGTAAGGCTCTCGCCATCACATCCGATCTCAATATTACTGCCTTCAAGAGTCCCATAGACGGAGCCCGCCATAATGGCCTCAGAGCACTGCACTGAGTTCAGGAGGTGGTACTTCAAAAGGGCTTGAAAAATAAACAGATGGAGAGAGAGATGGAGAAAGGTTAAGTGACAGATTGAAAGATAAACAGTGTGGTGACCTAAACTGTTGCAATGTCTTTATTGTCACAGTCCAGTAAGCATCACGCTATAGACCACTAGAGACAATTAAAAACACAGAAGCTCACGTTGTCCATTGGGACACCCGCCCAGTTCTTCCTGTGCGGAGACAATGTGGTGGAGAGCTGAGACTCTTACATCAACTGTGATATCACTTTTCCAGCAACTAAGCTTGTTTTCCCAGTTTCCTGCATCTGTTTAAGCTGCACATGTATGCGCTTTCTGGCAAATTGAAATGTTTCACCAAACCAAAATAAAAACCACATTCTTATTCATCCTATTCATCTACATATCTACACTTTACCAGATGGGCTATTGGGTAGCAGTCAGCTATGGGGCCCACATTAATGCACAATGGTGCACTGAGAGTGAAAGATGGCTGCAAAGGGACAAATAGCACACTTCAGGGAAGTGGTTCTCAATCAGGGAGCCAGGAACCACTAGATGGCCACTAGATAGTTTACCCAAAAATGGAAATTCTGTCTGTAATTACTTACCCTCATGTTGTTCCAAACCCGTAAGACCTTTGTTCATTTTCGGAACACAAATTAAGATATTTTTGATGAATCCGAGAGCTTTCTAACCTTGCATAGACAGCAACACAACTGACACGTTCAAGGCCCAGAAAGGTAGTAAGGACATTTTTAAAATAGTCCATATGACATCAAGCTACAAGAATATTTTGTGCACAAAGAAAACAAAAATAACAACTTTATTCAACAATTTCATAGTACTCTCGTGAGAATGCGTCCACTGGCATGGAAAAGAAGAAACTGTTGAATAAAGTAGTTATTTGTGTTTTCTTTGCACACAAAAAGTATTCTCATATCTTCATAAAATTACAGTTGAACAACGCTCTTAAAAAATAAAGGTGCCTTACAATGCCATAGACCAGGGGTGCTCAACCCTTTTCCTGGAGATCTACCTTCCTGCAGAGTTCAGCTCCAACCCTGATCAAACACACCTAAACCAACTAATTAGGATTTGAAGGAGCACTTGATAATTACAGACAGGTGTGTTTGATCAGGGTTGGAACTAAACTCTGCAGGAAGGTAGATCTCCAGGAACAGGGTTGGGCACCCCTGCCATAGAAGAACCTCTTTTGTCTAAATGGTTCCATAAAGAACATTTAACATCTGAAGATCCTTTCTGTTTTACAAAAGGTTCTTTGTGGCAAAATAAGGTTCTTCAGATCATAATAAGTTAAGAAAGAGATGGTTCTTTAAAGAACCTTTGACTGAATGGTTCTTTGTGGAACCAAAAAACGTTCTTCTATAGCATTGCTGTGAAGAACCTTTTAAAGCACCTTTATTTTAAAGAGTGCACTGATGTCACATTTTAATGATGTCCTTACTATATTTCTGGGCAGGTAGTAAGGGTCAGAAAGCTCTTAAATTTGATTAGAAATATCTTAATTTGTTTGGAACAACTAGGAGTAATTGATGACAGAATTTTCAGTTTTGGGTGAACTTTCCCTTTAAAAAGCAGTTCAAATGTTGCTCATTTGTGCAAAGAATTTTAAAAGCATGGTTTCTAGCCCTAAAAAAAGTCATGGAACTTAATAAAATCTTAGCCATTTCTATAATAAATATATATTATTTTCTAGTTATGTCAGTCTCTAAGATATTTTTATTGGAAGTACTGCAAAATTGCTATTTAAATGTTTCTTATCATCACAAACGTAAAAGAGTGTAACCCTGAGCAACATTTATTGAAACAGTTCTTACAAACTTCTTCAGTTCTTATAATTATTAAGATATTGCGACAGAGTACATCACGTTACATCACGTAAACGTGAGCAAAGTCCACTGGACATTTGGTCAGGCCAACGATCCTGTAAGAGCCAGAAGTGATGTAATGCTTAGATTTTACATCTGTGTGGTCTTTCCTTTCTAGCCTAAAATGAGTCACACTGAAAAATCTAATTTAAGTAGACAAAATACACAAGAAAATCAGCTTTTTTTCTCTGTGCCATAGGCCTTTAAACCAGCATCCTGATGCCTGATCTGCTCTAATGATTTGCGTTTTTACTCACAGCATTTACATCAGTAGGGTCTTGAGATAATTGGTCTCAGAAGAACTGAATGTTTATTTTAAGCTAGTCTTTGCTTTTGAATATAGGTCTCCACATTATTTTCATTTAATGCTTTTCCTAATACTAATCTCAGTCATCTAAAAGGTCACGCAGATTAGATTTGTAATGAGACTCTCTGCTCTTTTTCATGGGGAGAACTGATTTTGTCTGGTGCAACACTTATGATTGTCTGACCACAAAATACTCAGCCTTTTTCACTAGAATCATGAAGTATTATTCAGCATCGAAGCATTTCCCATCAGGAACCGTCAGAGATCTTGACCAAACTTGGTTTTGGATCCCTGTGTGGCTGCAGCCAGATCTGCTGTTTGCCCGCCGTCTGAGAATGTGCCACTGCTTGGATTGGACTGCATTTGTGGAGTTTACTTAAAACATGAGGCTGCTAGTCTTTCAAATCCTTGAAGGTGATTATTTCATCCTGTGCTTGTATTCAAAATGTTTCAAAAGTTTGTGGTCTGTCGTTGAATGCTTTTGAATGAAGTCTTTTATGCTAACCACACTGAGGCTGCATTTATCTGATCAGAAGTCTTACAGGGCCCAAACTTTTGTACAGAAGTGTAACCGATGAAACCACAGTAATAGTATTGTTATTACACTACCAGTCAAAAGTCTTTGAACAGAAAGATTGTTAATATTTTTTAAAAACTTACCAAACCTGCATTTACTTGATCCAAAATACAGCAAAAGCAGTAATATTGTGAAATATTTTTACTATTTAAAATAACTGCTTTCTATTTGAATGTATTTTAAAATGTAATTTATTTCTGTGATCAAAGCTACATTTTTATAAACATTTTTGTAATTATTATTATTAATATTTAAAACAGTCGAGTACATTTTTTCAGGACTGATGAATAGAAAGATCCAAAGGTCAGCATTTATCTGAAATAAAAAGCTTTTGTGACATTATACACTATACCATTCTCAAGCAAGCAGGATCATTTTTATTTATTGATTTTTTTTTAAGGAAATTACAGAAATTAATACTTTTATTTAGCAAGGATGCTTTAAATTGATTAGAAGTGATGATAAAGACATTTATAATGTTAAAAAAGATTTCTATTTCAGATAAATGCTGTTCTTCTGAACTTTCTATTCATCAAAGAAACATGAAAAAATTCTACTCAGCTGTTTTCAACATAATAATTATAATAAATGTTTATTTGAGTAGAATATTAAAATGATTTCTGAAGGATCATGTGACTGGAGTAATGATGCTAAAAATTCAGCTTTGAAATCACAGGAATAAATTACATTTTAAAACATTAAAACAGAAAACAGTTATTTTAAATAGTAAAAATATTTAAAAATTTTACTGTTTTTGCTGTACTTAAAAAATCTTACTGTTCAAAAACTTTTGATTGGTAGTGTAGCATTGTAGTGCATCAAGACTCCATCCACCTCAACAAGAATCCTTTCCTTTATAATGCCTAAATGATGTTCTCTAGTTGTGATCTATCTTTACCTTGAAGTACAGTTGTGTCAGTCATAAGCTTCTCCAGGACATCACTGTTTATTTTTTCAAAGGCGTCGTTGGTTGGAGCAAAAAGTGTGTAGTGTCCGGGCTTTCCCAGTTGATCCTGGAGATCTGAATTTAAAGCAACTGCCTATAAAAGACATCACAAACAAAATGTTTCCAAAGCATTCTGAGAAGTCATATTCATCACTTCTTCTGTGATGGTTCAGAAGTTTAGTAAGCTTCCAAAAAGTTTTGGTCAAACAGTTAAGGTCAAAAGTTTACATACCCCTTGCAGAATCTGCAAAATGTTAATTATTTTATCAAAATAAGAGGGATCATACAAAATGCATGTTATTTTTGTACAACAGCTGAGGGACACATATGCAACTATTACAGAGGGTTCAAGCGCTCACTGATCCTTCAGAAGGAAACACAATGCATTAAGAGCCAGGGGGGTGAAAACTTTTGGAATTCAAAGATCAGGGTATATTTAAGTAGTCTTCAGCATATTCTGTAGTTTTGAAGGGCAGTACTAAATGAAAAAAAAATATGATATTCAGGCAAAATAAGAAAAATATACACATCTTCATTCTGTTCAAAAGTTTTCACACCCCCCCCGCTCTTAATGCATTGTTTTTCCTTCTGGAGCATCAGTGAGTGTTGGAACCTTCTGTAATAGTTGCATATGAGTCCCTCAGTCGCCCTCAGTGTGAAAAGATGGATCTCAAAATCATACCAAAGAATTTGTGGGACCTGAACGATTTTTCTGAAGAACAGCAGGCCGTTTAACTGTTTAGGACAAACAAGGGACTCATAGACAACTATCACTAAACAAAATACTCAGGTAACAACATAGCATTAAGAATCAAGCATATAAACTTTTGAACAGGGTCATTTTTATAAATTCAACTATTATTTTGGACTATATGGAAATGTCTTTTATGGAAAATCTCTTATTCAGGTAGGTACTAAATAAAAAATAACATGCATTTTGTATGATCCCCCTTATTTTGGTAAAATAATTAACATTTTGCAGATTCTGCAAGGTGTTTGTTAGCTTTTCAACCTTAGCTGTATTTTTTTATAAAACCATGGGTATAATAATACATACATTAAGTGAAGTCAGATCGTCGTCGGTTTCGATCACATCCTTGATCGTTTTGCTTACAACGCTGATGACCCGATCAATGACATGAACAACGCCATTAGTAGCCACCTGGTTGCCGTGAATGATCCTGGCACAGTTCACAGTGACAACCTGTAAAATTGTTGAAAAAGAGTTTAGTGACTTGTAAACTTTATGTAGCTGAGGAACATTAACCCAAAAATAGAAAACGTATTGGAAAACATGAAAGAAAAGAGAAACATACTCCATTTGAGTAATGATTGATATAGAGGCCTTGTTTGTTATACATGGACTCTAGAGTCATATCATTCTTCAGGTCCTTGGTGAGAAGACGTTTGTTGACCATGTGATAGTGGAGTGCATTGAGGAGCTCAGTGTTTCCACTGCGGACCAAGGCAGATTTCGATGCCTGGAAATAGAGAAACAACACTAATGTGATTATTTCACTAGGAAAATAAGCATGATGGCATATTCCTCAATTTATTTCTTTTTAATAAGTTCCATTCAGTGCTTCACTTATTAAAAACACGCACATTCGATCACTGATTTAAACATGCAAATACTGTGGCTCGAAAGAAGTTTAACGTGACAAGGAATTGGACTCACAGGATCTAACTCTTCCCAGGCATCGTCACTGGGCGCAAACATTGTGTAAGATCCTGCTCCATCAAGTTTTTCCCTCAGTTTGGATTGATCCGAGTATCGCTGGGTGATCTTGGCATTCACCAGATCCAGGGTGCCATAAACAGTGTCAATAGGAGCCACTGAGTGGTGAAGCAAAATTTAAAGGAAATAAACAAAAGAGTCACACACACAGATTCAGTAGAGTTGCAATACAGCACATACATTTCGCATTTCACAAGTCCTCATTCAAGACTAGCTGTGGCTCATTAACTTCATGTATAAGTACAGCCAGCTGGGTCTGGATTTTGTTTAGAGAACAAAAGCTAATGTTCTCCTGAACTGAACTCATAGCCAATGAATAACCTGACATTTAATGTAAGCATGACCTTAAACTGAAGTCAAACGTGTGATAATTGCTGGTGCTTAACAATTTAACTATAAAAATAACCAAATGTATTAACCTTCAGCATGTGCGCTACATACGTGATGACACCTCAAATCATACTGCTTGGTAAAATACTATGTAATATTTCTATTGGTGGAATAAATGAATACTGACCTGCAGGGCACCCACGCTTCCCTTCTAACTTCATATAACCCGGGCAGCACTCATATAAGACCATCCTGCATAGAAAGAGTCAAAATATTAAAGCTGTATCATGAACTTCATATTCAAATTATGTTAATGGGTTGATAACTGTCTTTGGTAGCTATAGAATTTAAATAATTGATTCCTACCAAATTTGTTCCATTGAAATAAAGTGGAACGAACTGACATTCTGTTCATATTAAATCCAGAAAACTCACGTGACAAATTATTTAAAATGTCTTGTTAATTTTTAAATGAATTCAAATGTGTCTTTTTCATATAAAACATGTTTGTTCAACCATCTGGACTTTTATCTGGATTTGTTATTCATTTAGTGTTTTTAAAAACTGAATTGTCTCACAAACTGCTGGAATATCTACAAAAAAACAAAACAAACAAACAAAAAAAACATTTTAAAAATCCACCATTGTTATCTCAATAAAAAAAAAAAAAAAAAAAAAAAAAAAAAAAAATGAAAACAACCCCATGATTTACTTATTCTCAAGCCATCCTTAGGTGTATATGACTTTTTCTTTCAGATGACTACAATCTGAGTAAAAAATGTCCCGGCTCTTCCAAGCTTTATAATGGCAGTCAATGTTGAGATCAGTGTTCATTTTGTTGATGAATAACTTTCGTCAACGACATGTTTTCACCGATGAAAACGAGACGATAACGAAACAAAAACTGATGAAAATGACGAAAATCTAATGACATATTCGCCAACGAATAAAGACGAGACAAACATGTTAGGAAGGGACGACTGGGAAGAGATTCATTCAGAACCAATCTGCTGTGCGGTTAGGAGGTTAGATGGTTACATTTGAACTGTATCATAGCCTGTTGATCTATCCGGCGGGATATAAGATAGGATAAACTTGCTGCACGTCTCATAAAACGTTTAAAAATGTCAATATCTGGGAGTAAGAGAAGAGCAGACATATGGATAAATTTGATGACGCAAAAGAGAACTCAGTACGGTCTGATGTACGAGTGCACATACCGAAGCAGCGCCTCTCACACAGCGCACGAGTATTCTTTCGCGTCTCATGTATGGAAAAATACACGCAAAATTATGTCGAATTCTAAGTTTTGATGAGTATTCACATAAACAAACTCTACTACGTTTTGCTAAACATAAACAGTTGGAATATCGGACGTGTTTCAGTACATTAAATCCGTGCGTTCGGTTTTAAAGGGACAGCAGCCTAATTTAGTTGCTATTATCTGGCATTGACGTTAATCAATCATCAAAAGAAAGACAGAAAATCACGGAACCACTTTAGTAGCGCTAACAAAGATTAATCTAAATGTATTTATATAAATAAATATGTCTGCTTGAAAGAATGAAGACTGTGGTAAACCAGTTGTTATAAAGAATGCATATTTAGCCTACAGTATATAACCATTGGTATTTTATTGAAAAGAAGACTATGTTCTTGTTTCTTTATGAGAAGTGGTTTTGTTTCATTTTAATATAAAGGCATAATGTAAAGGCATTATGTGTCACAGCAGTTAAATCTGTGTCTGTCATGATAAACCTTAATATCAAACCTATACAATGAGTTTGGTAATTTTAGAGAAATACTTATATATAATAAATGCATTACACTATAACTAAACCCATTAGATTTTAGCAGACTAAATCTACTGTAGATTTAGATGAATAAAATCTTACGATATTTAGTCGACTAAAACTAAACTAAACTAAAACAATTCAGATGACTAGAATATAACTAAAACTAAATGCCATTTTAGTCAAAAGACTATAACAAAGACTAAATCAAAATTTGCTGTCAAAATTAACACTTGAGATATTGAAGCCCAAAAAAGTGTGTCGTAATGACAGTTAGCGGAAGTTAGAGATTACAGTTTATAAAGTTTTAAATATGGATATTTTTCTTACATATACGCATTGTTTCACTTCAGAAGGCCTTTACTAACCCCCCAGCGCCATGTGGAGTACTTTTATGATGGACGGATGCATTTTCTTGGACTTCTCAAAATCTCAACACCCATTCACTGCCATTATAAAGCTTGAAAGAGCCAGGACATTTTTTAAAGTCCCCATGAATTAAAGTTTTTTGGCTTTCAGTATGAATATGTTAGCCTTAAGGTTATCTGTAAGCTGGTGTGCTCCAAAACAATGACAAAATTCGCATTTAGAAGATATAATCATTTAAACTTACGCTAACATGGATCAACGATTTTGATGACATCACCCTGTACTTCAGCTACTCATCAAACTGTCCAATCAAAGAATCCTCTCTAGAGCCCAACGCGTCCTGCCCCCTTCACTATAAATAGACGCTGAAACAGTGTCTGAAATCGGTCATTTGTTCACTAAATTTGTATTTTCTGTACAGTAAATGGCACCTAGTGCACTCTATAGGAGATAGGGAATGTTTCAGACAGTGTAAATATGTATTCTGTTGGGGCAAATAAAATCTGGTTTTGCGTTGTATCACGCGAACCGCCGCAGGGCGGACAGTTCCTGCTCCTAATATAACGGAGCGGATCATATGCGTGAGTCAGCGCAGACCACAAAACGTATCGGAACCATTTGAATTCTACACAGAATGCTATATTTTAATAGCGATATGGATGAGACTGTGGCTGTCATACACTGTCAAATGTAGTTTTACCAAGCTCAACAACTCTGGCCCAAGCTGTCATATAAATAAGACACTACTGGCTATTTAAAAAAAGGGGGCAGGGCTATCTTCCTGTTTCAGTTGAAATTACGTGAACACATAGAATAAGCCTGCGTGTTTCAAAGCACTTCAGTGGACCTTTAATATAACTCAGATTGTATTCGTCTGAAAGAAGAAAGTCATAGATACCTAGGATAGTAATTTTTTATTTTTGGGTGAACTGTCCCTTTAAGACTTAGAAAACACCATTTAATGAATTAGAAAATACATTAAAAGACCCTCTCTGTACGTACTCCATGACCAAAAAATACAATAAGACAAGAGGCTATTGCTGTAGAATTTCTCCTTGGAATGTTGACAGTAAAACTAAACCTTAGGTTCCACAGTATTACCTCATCGCCAAATCGTCAAAAATTTGACAACATAAGAGGGCAACAAGCCAAATCTGAGCCAGCCCTGACAGAGAAAGCGTACTGTCTGAAACGTGTGAGGTCACTTGCCTCTGGGCTGTTTTGACAGTATGATTGATGTTTATTTTTTAACGGTAAATTCAACTGGTATCTCTATAGTATATCTGGCATGCAGTGGGGAAAATTTGAAGTGTTCCAGCGGTTTATTGAACACATCATGAGCGTACAGGTTGATATGTGCTCTCAGAGGAAAATTTTATTGCTCAAAAGGTGGTTCAGGTGGACTTAGTTACATTTCATGCAAGTATCAACTTTGTTGTAGATGTTTCTGATTAAATTCCTTAGGGAATGTAAAATCTGATACAAATGAGAAAGTAGCAAACATATTAAATTCACAAAAAGTCTATTTTCAAGTAAATTCCTGAGTTTAAACGGAAATCTCTTGACTTTTGATGCCATGCATTGTGGCAAATCTGCATCCAAAAAACAACAATATAATACTTCCAAAAATATAGTATGTGGGAAAAGGCTGGTAAAGAAAACAAAATCTACTTCAAATGATAAATATCTTTTAATTTGTATAAACTGCTTTGATTTTATTTATATTTAAATCTATCTTTTTAGATATTTATTAAGAGCAAACACACTACTTTAAATGTTGGCCGCAGGCCTAAAAGCTGTTCGATTGCAAAAAAGAGCAAAGAGGCTTTCTAACAGCTGTCTGCAGATTCCGTGCATGTAATTCTCCCATGACTAATACTGTTCCTCACTGGTTTTAGTGAGAGATCTGTGATTCGGAGAATTATCGTGCCATGTAGCTCTGCTGTTTGTCAGACAGCGATATGGTTGGAAGCACGCACCTGATACTGCACAGATTCAATTGCTCTATTTGTCTTTTTTTATCATCGTGATAGTGTCTGGAGGCACAGTCATTGCAGCTGTGGAGGAGTTCATCCCCTGACACTGAACAATGATCCCAGTGTCGGTGAAGGAAGGAAAAAGGAAAGCCGGCGGGACCCCAGAGAGAGGCTTGACTCAGACTTTCCCCAATGCGGCCAAAGGAGAGACAGCAAGCTGGGCAGCTCCGGACCTACTGCTGCCCAGAGTTTAGTCAGGGGGAACTGGGGGGAGACTTTTGTTATTGACCTCCCAGTAGACACATTCAAAATTGCTCTCATATGTTTCCTACAGTGACCAGAGGGGCTGCAGCTATGTATGCTGGAAGAAATCCAGGAGAAAAACAACGCTGCAGGTGAGAGAAAGGATGACAGTTGAGCTGTATCATAAATCTCACAGAAGATTGATTCAAGTTCCCAGGAGACTCATTGTAATTTTGTATAAGTCCCTCATGAGAAAGTTAAACTGAAGGAAACAGGTATGAAATAATTTAAAGCTTAAAAAAAGGAGCTGAGATTTTTTTTTTTTTTATTGCTTTCTCTCTTCCAAAATCAATGTATGTCTGAAGACCACAGGTATGAAGAAGAAGAACATGCTGCTGCACGATTAAACGCATACACACACGACCAAATGTACTGAGACCACACCCATACAAACTGTCCTACACATAAAGTGGCCCCAAAAAGTACATCTAAAGTACACCACCAGTCAAAAGATTTTTAATGTTTTTTAAGTCTCTTTTTCTCACCAAGCCTGCATTTATTTGATCCAAAATATCCATAATATTGTGAAATATTTTTACTTTTTAAAATAACTGCTTTCTATTTGAATGTTTTAAAATGTAATTTATTTCTGTGATCAAAGCTACATTTTCAGCATCATTAATCCAGTCTTCAGTGTCACATGATCCTTCAGAAATCATTATAATATGCTAAATTTGCTGTTCAATAAACATTTTTATTATTATTATAAATATTTAAAACAGCTGAGTAAGTTTTTTTAAGGATTTTTTGATAAATAGAAGGATCCAAAAATCAGCATTTATCTGAAATAAAAAGATTTTGTAACATTATACGCTATATCATTCAAAAGCTTATAGTCAGTATAAGAAATTATAGAAGAAATTACAGAAATTAATACTTTTACTTAGCAAGGATGCTTTAAATTGTTCAAAAGCAATGATAAAGATATTTATAATGTTACTAAAGATTTCTATTTCAGATAAATGCTGTTTTTCTAAACTTTCTATTGATAAAAGAAACCTAAAAAATTCTACTCAGCTGTTTTCTACATAATAATAATAATAATAATAATAATAAATGTTTTTTGAACAGCAAATCAGAATATTAGAATGATTTCTGAAGGATCGTGTGACTGGAACAATTCAATTCAGCTTTAAAATCACGGGAATAAATTACATTTTAAAATATACTCAAATAGAAAACTGTTATTTTACGTAGTAAATATATTGAAAAATTTTACTGCTTTTGCTGTAATTCAAATAAATAAATCAAATAAATGCAGGCTTGGTGAGCAGAAGAGACTTAAAAAAAAACAATAAAAATCTTCCTGTTCAAAAACTTTTGACTGGTAGTGTATTATCATCTAAAATATATGAATGTATTGATTTAGATAAAATATAAAACATATATTTTGTATATATAAATTACGTAAAATGTATTGTAAATTAATATCTATTGTTTTGTACTTGAAAACCTTTTTGCTGCTTAATATCTTTGTAGAAACTGTGATACACTGCCATTTAAAAGTTTGGGGTATGAAAATTAATGAAATAAAAAATTACTTTTATTCAGCTAAGAAGCATTAAATTCATCAAAAGTGACAATAAAGACTTTTATAATATTACAAGTTGTTCTGTTTTGAAAAATGCTGAAAAAATATGTCACTTTTCCCACAAAAAAACTAATCAGCAAAAACTGCTTTCAACCTAAATAATAATACTGAGCACCAATAACTGTTCACAATCAAAGCAGCATTAGAATAGCACTGAAGAATTCACAAAATATTCAGGTTTCCATCACAGGAATAAATTACATTTTAAAATATATTAAAATAGATATCAGTTCTTTTAAATTGTAATCATATTTCACAATAGCAGTCACACGTTTTATATTTTTATTATTATTATTCACACTGTTTATACTGTATTTTTGATCAAATAAATTCAACCTTGGTGAACATAAGTAAAAGTAAAAAAAGTAATTATTTTTAAATTTTTGACCAGTATCAGTGTGTGTGTGTGTGTGTGTGTGTGTGTGTGTGTGTGTGTGTCTGTGTGTGTGTGTGGTATTCTCTACATTATGGGGACCAAACGCAGATTACAAGGATAGTAATACCAGTAAATTTTGACCTTGTGTGGACATTTTTGGTCCCATGAGGGGAACAGCCTATAAATCATATGGAATGAATATTTAAAAAAAAAATCTATAAATGCAGAAAGTTTTGTGTGAAGGGTAGGTTAAAGGTAAAGGGAAAGGAAAATACAATTTGTACAGTATAAAAACTATTACATCTATGGAATGTCCCTATAAAACATGGAAATCCAACATATGAGATACCCCAGATAAAAAAAAACAGAATGACAGAAAAAAAAAACTGCACAACCAAACACAGACGTTTCCTGAGGCCAAAAGTTTTCTCTTTTCTTTCACACAGCAGATCTCTGCCAGTGGAAAGGCTGAGTGGAGCCTGAAAAGTTTTGCCTGCCAATTACTAGTCACCAGTCCCTTAAGGCCTCCATCACGCTCTCAAAGAGCCCAGAAACACGCTTACATCATCCTCTCAGTGAACATGCAGTAAATTAGTGTAGCTTTCGTGAAGAAAACAGAGAGAGAAGCCACTGGAGCGACAATAAACACGCCAACCGTGCATGAGCTGCGGTTTATCTGCCATAAACAAGTACAGTAAGATGCACTCAGCTGACAACTGATGTTTCATCCTGCTGCGAGCTGAGAGAAGAGCTCCAAAGAGTGTCATATGTTTCTGTATCGTAAATTCTATTGCTCTAGGGAGTATTTATGCTCTGGACAAGCCAAAATCCAACTTGTCTTCAACCATCACTAATACAAAACAAAGAACAAAACTGATCTATATGAAGAATACAAAACAGCTTCAAATGCTTCTGCTTCATTCACTTTCACTGGACAAACCCTACAGCACAGAACCAAATGTAATCCATCACCAACATGTCCAACGTTTTCATTTAGAAGCACAGGTGCTGTCTCACGGTGACCTCTGACCTCTACGGGCAGAAATCCAGCTAAAGCAGAGTGAAAAGCGATGAATAACTTACGCCTTTTTGCCACAGATGGATTTGTTGTACCAGTTCCTGCATGTGCTGAAGTACTTTTTCTTGGTCCCCATAACCTGCTGTAAAGCGCACACATTGGGCCTGGAAAAGAGAGCGGAGGGAGCATATGCCTTACAAAAAACCCTCTGGGGATGGTTGATAACTGCATACATGACAGACTTACAGGCCAAAGGGTGTTCAATTAGGCAGGTGATTATATAGAAGTCCTGACAAATTGCTTTAAATAGCTGACTGAACAAAGTGAAAATTACTTTTTAGACTATTTATGTTTTAGAAATACATGTGTGGTTAATAAATAAAACAGATTAAAATATTCTGCATTGCTAAATCACATTTATATGTGTGTGTGTTATTTATTAATATTTAAAATATATATATAAATGCCATTTTTCAGCATTAGTTTCAATAACATGCACAAAAAAAATAATAAAATACTGTTATTTATAAAGATTAATTATTTAAATGAACATAGATTCATACTGTATATAAGATAAATTAAAGACAATATAAAATGCTGAAGTGCATTTTTTTTTTAAATTTAATCCAATTTCATCTAATTTTGGAATTAATTTTTTTTTTCCCATTCAAAAATATTACATATCAGCATTATCTGAGTGGGAAAGAATTTTGCACAATTTTCAAATGCTGCATTTCACAAATCAAGAAATGGTGCAACATCATTTTATGTAATATGTAATTTTACATTTGTCAATAACAATATTAACAAAACTGACCACTTTGTTCCCAACCAGCAAAGATGAACCCTTTAAACAATCAACCCTTACCCTTCATTCTTAGCCCTGATGCGACTGTGTGTGACTATCTTGTCATAGGCTGAAGACTCCACCTGGTCCAGGGTGGACAGTGCCAGGATGGTAAAGGTGGCCGTAAATAGGAGTATCATACCGGAGTATCCCCTGCAGATCAAACCTACTGAAAAAACAGAAAGAATGGGAGCGAGCAACAGGGAACCGGCCTTTATAGCAGCCCTCCCCTTCTCTTTCTGTCTCAAACACACACAATGACACACTAACGGAGATTAATACAGAGAGAGAATCAACCTGCTTCCTATGGATCCGCCCCCTCCGTGAGAACCCTGCACGCCTAAGAAGGACCTTCTGCATTTACAGAGACAGAAAGAAGAGAATCAGAGGCCCTCACAATGGTATGATCATCTGGAAGTGTTTAGGTGCATTACATATAAAATATCTACATTATATGCCAAATGTTTTATGCACATATTCTGCAAACATTACATATTTTTATCACTACAGCTCAGTATAAATCTTTGTAAGTGACAGAACACAGCTTTTTCGTTAAATTACACCATCACTTTCTCAGGTGCTTTGTTGGTTTGTCCTCAAAAACAGGTTGTTCATTATCTGCGGAATGCTACTGGGGAATCAGATGAAAGGATGATGACTAACCGTACTGTAAATGTTCAATCTCCTGCCAGTTTCTTTATCAACGGGCTGCTGTCCATATCTGGATTCTGATGGTTTTAAGCTGGAGCTTGTGGTTCAGGCCTCAGGCAGTCCTTTGGACAAGTCAATGCCAGATGGGAACGTTTTAAAAACTCCCAAGAATCTCATCTGCATTTATCTCATGCTGTCTGGCATGGAAAGGTGAGTGGGGGAAAAAATGAACAGATGATGGGAATAATTTTGGGAAGGGATTTGAATTCGTGTCAGAAAAAACAGGTTTAAAACTTATGATCATTAATTTATGTCTGTTTTAACCCTGTGTGTGCATCTACCTCTAGTGGTAGAGTCCTAGCAGTACACAAATGACAACAATGAATTCCCTATTGCTGCAAATCAGCGTCCTGTAATGGGTTTTCTTTTTTCCCTTTTTTTTCGTTATGATAAACATCATAAGGATAGTCTCTTGAAGCCAGGGTAGGCATTTTTTTCTAGAAACATTTTTATCCACCTTTTTCCTGAACTCGGAAGTATCGTCCGTTAATGGAAGATGCTTTACATTTCCCTTCTCTGGTGTTTCTAGTAAAATCAACACACAGCTTAACCCTATGCACATTTTTATATTTAGTTGTATTTTAAAAAGTTTCAGTTTAGTTAATACAGTAGAAGTTGGAAGTTAAAGGTGGATACTGTTACTTTGTTATACTAGTTGAAAGTCTCTTTACATTCTGATAGCAATCAATAATTAAAGTGGTCTAAATATATAAATATTCATCTACTGTGGAAGGCTTAAGACCGAATACAATAGTACGATAGTGAATGAATCTTTAATGTGACTCGGGACGAACGAGTCGTCTCGGGGAGTGATTCGTTCAGTCGCGCATGCGCAACATCCTATTAGGTTCTGTACTGGAATTAGTTCACCTGTTTCGAGTCTTCGGGTTTTTGTAGTCATTCGTTCAAATTATGGGGCTGTCACGTGATGAACGAACGACTCGAACCCGAAGACTCAAGAGGTGAATTAATCAGTTCTCTTTCCGGCTCAGACTCCATAGGTTAAGCTTATGGGGCTGTCACGTGATGAACGAACGACTCAAACCCTAAAACTTGTCAGATAAGAGGCGAGGTGAGCTAAATGTAGACTAAAGACCAAGGTAAACAATGAATTAATCTTTTCTGTTTCTTATAGCATTATAGTTTTGTCTCGTTTGTAGTGTGATCAACGTTTGTGTAAGCAGTAGATGTGTTAGGGAGGTAACACGTAACATTTTAATTATATTTTGCTAAAATGAACGAAATGACTCAAAAAAAAGATTCGTTCATTTTGCTGAACGAGACTCAAAGGTCCGAGACGGTAAAATGATCCGAGCTTCCCATCACTAGAATACAATGACGTGATGTCCTACCTGCCTTGGCAACGTATGTTGGGGCGTGGCTACTGTAGCAGGTTGAAACAGATGGCGTTTCCTTGGTGAAAAAAACAGCATATGCTGGTAGGTATGCTGGTCCTTGACCAGCAACATGACCAGCATAAACCAGCAAAGGACCAGCTTAAACCAGCATCAAAACATACCTAACCAGCATCCCAGCATCAAAACATACCTACCAGCATATGCTGCTTTTTTCACCAGGGTTAGCTGGTGTGGAAAAAGATGATTGATTCTGTCACAAAAATGCAAGCCAATATTCTAAAACTTGCCAAGATACACATGAGACAGACAACCGGGTAAAACAAGGGAAAACACTAGCAGTGTTTTTACAATATGGAGGAAGCTGATGGAGTGTTTGGGTTTTAATCAGTACAGTGAACTTGCAGAGGTTTTTTTTGGACAGGTAAGCTACTCCAAGCCAAAACTAATATGTTGGACCTTTTATTAAAAGTACCAAAGCTTATCTTTTGAGACATGCCTTCACTTTTATAAACCTGTAAGATCTGTGTTTGTGATGTTTGTGAAGTTGAGGGAGAGGTGAAGCACGAAAAGGGCGTTAGCAAAGGTTGCTTGAAAACATGCTTTATTTTTGTAGTTCCGCTAGGCAACACTAGTAGCACAGAAACTGCCTCTTCAAGCTTTAATTTGGCGAAGTAATTATTGTTTCAGAATAATGATGTCCTTACTGCGTTTCTGTGCCTTGACCGTGGTAGTACCCTTGCTGTCTATGCAGGGCCAGAAAGCTCTTGGATTTCCTCAGAAATATCTTAATTTGTGTTCCGAAGATGAACAAAGGTATTGCGGGTTTGGAGCAACATGAGGGTGAGCAATTAATGACAGAATTGTAATTTTTGGGTGAACTATGCCTTTAAATGCTGCACAAAAATTCATCTCTGTGTGTTGTTACTGAAAGAATCAGGATTTCTGACAGAATCAGTTCAGTGTATGATTCAGTAACTCATATAGACCCTAGACCAGGGGTGCTCAACCCTGTTCCTGGAGATCTACCTTCCTGCAGAGTTCAGCTCCAACCCTGATCAAACACACCTGAACCAACTAATTAGGATCTGAAGGAGCACTTGATAATTACAGACAGGTTTGTTTGATCAGGGTTGGAACTAAACTCTGCAGGAAGGTAGATCTCCCAGAACAGGGTTAGGCATCCCTGCCCTAGACTGTAAAAAAGATGGACAACGTGTCTCCACTTTATTTCCACTTTAGAAAATTTAAGCCAGAAAAGTATAGCTGTCATCTTGCACTAGTGACATAATTTGGAGCCTGAGCTTGTGCAGTAGTAATTCATTTGGAGCCCTGGACAGTAGTGATCATGAGGTGGACCCACGGTATCAAAATCCCACCGAAACTCCCAACCGTAAGCTCACAATCATGGCACCACACCCCATCAAAGAACTAATTAAAAGCAGACTTTTTAGAAAAACAAACACTTTAACATACACCAGCATGATAAGTACTAAGTAAAATGATGGAAACCATCTTTGGGAAAAATTTATTTGAAGCGTAATTTGATTTTTTTAATTTGGCTGCAGTCAGCCACCAGATAGCAATTGAATTGTTTTGGCTTTACATTTCAGGATGTGTGTTGACACACTTGATATGGACTTAATTGACACCACTTTGGATATAATATGTAGAAAAAGAATCACTTTAAAAATGAAAAAATAAAAAATAATTTATCTGTGAGTATTCTTTGGTTATTTGCACATGCTATTGATATTTGACCCTGGACCACAAAACCAGTCATAAGTAGCACAGGTATATTTGTAGCAATAGCCAACAATACAATATCAACAATATCAATTTTTCTTTTATGCCAAAAATCATTAGAATATTAAGATCATGTTCCATGAAGATATTTTGTAAATTTCCAACCGTAAATATAGAAATATACTTAATATACTTTAAAATATAATTTATTTCTGTGATGCAAAGCTGAATTTTCATCAGCCATTACTCCAGTCTTCAGTGTCACATGATCCTTCAGAAATCATTCTAAAATGCTGATTTATCATCAGTGTTGGAAACAGCTGTGCTGCTTTTGTTTTGGAAACTATTTTGGAATCTCACATCTTTCTTAAAATCGTGTATAATTCACTGCTGGATCGCACAGTTTCACTGATGATCCACAGTAAACCTTAAACCCAGGATAGATAGGCTGAGTGAATGTGGTGTGGACTATGTAGATGAGCTTCATTTTGTTAGAAATGCTGAAAAAGAACACAAATCCAGCACTGTAATCCACATACACTGCTATTCTAGACTGTATTTTAGAAATGTTTACATAAAGTTTAGTTTTTTTGTTACTTTCCCAGAAAGTGTATTTAGAAGGGGAGCACTCCAAATTCATAGACTGATCATTACATCCAAATTTACTCTCATCACCATTTCCCTTCCTGCAGATGCTCTTATAGGCCAATGATACACCCACACCAGCTTTTCCACTCCACTCAAACTCCCAGTAGGCTCGTCCACACACGCTCTCTTTACACAGGACCTGAGGCCAACAGTCAAATCTGTCTGGATGTTCAGGATATTGCTGGACTTTTCCAGTGTTTGTAGCCACTCGGTTTCCCCCAGACAGTAGGAGTGTTTCATTCATTGTGTTTGAATCCATTGAGAGCATGTGTGAATCTAAGGGAGATACAAATATATATATATATTTATTTTTTAATAACATCCCCTCTCTCAAGTCCCGCCCTAATTTTTTTCTTGTTTAAGCATCCATTTCACTCTCATATACGTCACAACAGGAAGAAAACGTTTTCCTAACTTCTGTTTCATGCCTTTTTTCTATTAAAACTGCATTACAATAATCATGTCATATGTGTATGTATTTGAGGGTATGTGTGTTGGGTAACATACATTGTAGGACTTCATTTCTGTTCTTTGGTCCATCAGTAGGAAATGTGTAGCACATTACTATGAAAAAAAAACATTTAATGTAATCTGTAAGTAAGGACACAACTTTGTATTTAACATTCATAAACAGTAGTATTTATTTACATGCTTCATTCCTGAATGAATGCAACCTACCATAACCAGATACAAGCAGTATCTCCGAATTAAGGAAGTCGTCCACTTTTTTCTTTAGCCTTTTAGATAAAGTTTTTCTCGCATAATCAGAACGAGAAACAACATCAAAGCTTAAAGGTGCAGGAGGGACCGAATAAGATGAAGAACTCTGAAAAAAGTAAAAAAAAAAAAAAATGAACATGCATAGAAAAATCCACCTCATCACTTTCATATTAAACCTGCACAACAATTAGTTTAACTCTTGTCACAGTAAGCTCTCTTGTTCTCGATTTTGGTAGAATTTGTTGACAGCATTTTGGTAGATTTGACAAAATTCTGACAAAATTTTTTCATTCATTTTATTCATTCATTATGTTTCTTATTGCAGTGTGCATAAAATAAGTTTCATACAAATTGGTATGATGTATATGGTCCATTTTACAGAATTGGTGCAAACTGTTGTCCCACAACCAAAAATACACATTTGTAAAAAAACATTGAAGTATTCCAATCTCAGATGTTTATTAAGATCCCTCTATTATCTATTTAAACTTACAAATATTTAATATATTAGTAAGCTTAATATATATAAAATCATCATTTATTGGGTACTTTCAATTAGGAGGTGGCTGTCCCGAACCCTAAATTTCAACTTATAAAAAATTATATTGAAATTTTTGTGTTTTTTTTCCACTATTGTTTTTAAAAGTATCTTTTTGATTGAAAAAATGTTTATTTTATATTTTCTTTGTAAATTATGAAACTTTATGTAAAAAAAATGTGTTCTACATTGTCATGTCACTACTGAAACAGTGTTTGTTTTAGTCTATTGGCCGAGACTGATTTTTAACTACGCCCATAAATTTTATGATCAGGAAATATTCCTGTGTCCCCCTCTCTCATAGCTACAAGGTGTGAGTAGATAGTTCGCATCATTTTGAGGTAAATGTGTTCAAAAGTCTGAAAAATCTGTGTATCTTTAAAAAAAATTTTTTGGAAGTTATTCGATAACATTTTAAAAAACATTTTTATGTATACCACTGTTCAGAACTGTGCTACTGACAAAAGGGAACAAATAATCCTCATATTTGGGGGAAATAAACAACAGTTTTGTACAGTTATGCAATTTATTTTTTTTTTTGTATTTTAGTATGTTTTAGTAGTGTTTTAGCATGTGGGTTAATATTATCTGTAATGTGATGTGGTTGCTACCAAAGCATTACTGTCACTAACAAAAATGTGCTGTCACGACCAAAACATGGGGTGTTTTGTCAAAAATAAAGTATACTGAATTATAAGCTAAGATGTTATGATAGTTTTTGTTCAATGTATATTCAAACTAATGAGTACTTAACTTTGGAATCAGTATGATCAATTTTTTGTCTTTTACAAAGAAAAATTGGATTGAAAATACAACAAATCTCATAAATCACACTTGAAATATTGTTAAAAATGTAATTGTTATGGATTTATTTCGAATTTTTTTTTATAAAATAGCAAAAATATATTTCAATCTAGATGTAAGCCAAATCTTGACAGATCAATATAACCCTTCAAATTCAAATTAAATTACATTATTATTACTGTGTTTTGGTAGTGACAAATTTGGGAAGAGACAAATATTCTAAAACTTCTTGAAAATACAGTATGAGAGTTGACTGCACAAATATTAGAAATGTGTACCTTGGGTATTATACAGTTTGCATACATACAAAATTTTTCGAAAAAGAAAAACATTTTTCAAGATGTTTCCAATTCTTTGGAATGACATGAGGATGAGTAATTAATGACAGAATATTCATTTTTGGGTGAACTATCCCTTTAACTGTATATTTTAGATTTGCGTAAATTTAAAAATGCATACTATTACACAAGGCAGAACATTCGTAATGTACTGTTTGCAAGCCATAATTATACTTTATGTATTAATAGACCACTGTGAGTGCTTATTAGGTTCCTCTGTGGATGATCAACTTAAAAGCAACCCAAAACCAAAACCAAAAGCAACTATGCATGCGATGACCAAGCATTTGCTTGGTTGCATTATTAAATGTTCGTAATTCATACCTGATTCATTCTTTCTGTTCCTGATGTCACATCATGGTTTTTGTGGGTATCCGTTGCACACCGCATACAAATACTCATCTGGTCAGTACGACAGAAAATCTCCAAAAGCTCATTGTGTATTGGGCAGATCATCTCCTCGAGCTGGTCAGTAGCGTCGATCAAACAATGTCTCTCACCTTTGAAGATATTCTGATGTTGTTGAAAGTGAATTTGACAGAAAGAGTTCAGACACACCAAACAGGATTTGATGGCTTTATATTTTCTGCCAGTACAGACATCACACTCCACATCTCCAGGTCCAGCTTCAGTGTGAGAAACTTGAGCAGGCTGGGGAACAGGTAGGGGAGCAGGTCGGGGAGCAGGCCGGCATTCTGACCTCTTTAGTTTCTCCACCATTTCAGCAACCACCACATTTTTCCCTAAGACAGGTCTTGGAGTAAAGATCTTCCTGCACTGAGGACAATTGTATTGTATCCCACGAGCATTTGCATCCCAGTGGTGTCTAATACAGCTCATGCAGTAACTGTGTCCACAGGGGATGGTCACTGGATCGTTCAGTAGCTCCAAACAGATTGAACAGCTTAACTCTTCCCGGCTCACATAAAGTCTAGCTTCTGCCATTTGAATACTTGTAGATGAAGAAAGACAACTTGACAACATTTATCACACTAGTTTCCTGGTTCTGTGTTTAAGAGAAGGCTGCAGAACAGGTGTGTCTGTAAGATGTAATTGTGTTTAACATTAACAAAGTCCCATAAAAAGTCCACGAGTGTCACTAAGCAGATTTCCATTACAGTGGCTTTATGTTTTACAACATTTCTGAGAAAAGCAATGATAATAAAGATACTTCCCTGAGTTTTGACAAGAAGTGAGTGAACAAAGGTCTAAAGAGTAATTTAGATCACATTCTGGAAGATACTGATTACAGTCATGTTCAATAGTTTATAGATTAAAATACATGTTTCATTCTGTATCTCATTTTAATCTTAACAACAACATAGCGTTGTCATGGGATATCCCTTAACAGGTGAAATAATACAATGACAAAGATATCATTTTTCTCAGGAGACATTTAAACTAATGTTTCGTTCTGAGTATGAGATTGAGCTGAAGAATGAATGCTGTATAAGATGCAGGTAGTCATAATTGTTCAGTCCATGTCTCTCTCATAATACTTTATTCTACATAGAACAATACGTTCTCAATGAAGCAACTCAGCATTTCTTAGTTACATCTTTAAATTAGTAACAAAGGCTTGGTCTCATCTTTTAAACTGTCAACTTGAGATTTAAATCTGTGGCAAAAGGAATCTGCGGCACATTAAATATTTTTTTGAAACACTATTTGGTTGTTTTTTATTTATTTACACGCTCAGACTGTTGTTCCATTGAGCTGTTGTAAAAATGCAATATCACACTCGTAGCCGTGTGACATAATCCCTACTAACATTTTTTATTTATTAATGGCTGAAATGTTGCACATGTATGTAACAGGCCTGTAAAGTGGAAGCAGGCCTGGACCGTGACATGGTGTGCCTGGAATATGGAGCACCACCGGGCTCAAGCCATGGAGGCGTGATGGGCCTGGACCATGGAGCACCACCGAGCTCGAGCCATGGAGGAGTGATGGACCTGGACTTTGGAGCACCACCAGGCACGGGCCATGGAGCACCACCAGGCTCAGGCCATGGAGGAGTGATGGGCCTGGACCATTGAGCACCACCAGGCTTGGGCCATGGATGAGTGATGGGCCTGGACCATGGAGCACCACCGCACTCAAGCCATGGAGGAGTGATAGACCTGGACCTTGGAGCACCACTAGGCTCAGGCCATGGAGGAGTGATGGGCCTGGACCATTGAGCACCACCTGGAGCTGTTCAGTAGCATCAATAAAACAGTGTCCCTCACCTTCAAAGGCATTCTCATGTTGTTGAAAGTGAATTTGACAGAAGGAGTTCAGACACACCAGACAAGATTTGATGGCTTTATATTTTCTGCCACTACAGATGTCACACTCCACATCTCCAGGTCCAGCTTCAGTGTGAGAAACTCAAACAGTCAGGGAAACAGTCCTGAGAGCAGTCTGAAGTTCTGTCCTTTTAGTTTCTCCATCAATTCAGCAACCACCACATTTTTCCCTAAATCAGGTCTTGGAGTGAAGGTCTGTCGGCACTGGGGACAGTTGTATGGTCTCCCACGAGCATTTGCATCCCAGTGGCGTCCAATACAGCTCTTACAGTAACTGTGTCCACAGGGGATGGTCACTGGATCGTTCAGTAGATCTAGGCAGATCGAACAGCTTAACTGTTCCTGGCTAACAGAAATATTAGCTTCTGCCATTTCAGTACATATCACACTAGTTTCCAATATTTGTGTTTAAGAGAACTGCCAAATAGGTGTGTCTGTAAGATGTAACTGCCTGTATTTTGCTACACAATAAACAAAGTCCAAAGTAACAGTCCACTAGGATCAATAAACAGTTGTGTACTAACTTTAGATTTTCCAACATTTGTGAGAAATGTGCATGCAATAATACATTTTACAAGTGCAAAGGGAGAAAGGACTGACTGGCTGAATGAGGGTCTATACAGAGAAATTTAGATTACGTTTTAGAAGCTATTGATTATAGTCATGTTTAGTACATTCCATACTTTTTTCTCATGCCAAGCTAACATGGTTGTCAGCATTAAAAGGTTTAATTGCTGCTTTTTGCAGTGTAAAAGTTTGTGATGAAAATAACAGTACGTTTCTTCAGTTATTTTACCTACAGTTCTCTGCTTTTTTTTACAGATTGCTTCTCATTCAAAATCGGATACAGATGAAATACCACAATAAGTGTTTGAATGCATTATTAAGAGAGCGATTGCATGTGAATAAGTGTTGTACTTGTTTAAATCACGCTTTCATCTGAAAATATTCAGTATCTTGAAGGAACAAACTAATTCATTGAAAACTATAACTTAATGCTCATGTCCATTGCCGCCATCCTAGTTTTCACATTCTTTCCGATTTGAGTGATCCATCTCTATCAAGCTAGCTAAATAGGCTATATTTAACACGTGAATTCTTGCTAAATATGCAGTTATATTATGGGTCATTGTCGTGAATTGTATTTGTGGTACTGGAGCGCTCTTGGAGCGAATGAAAACCACGGGTTGCTCCAACTTTTAAAATATCCGCTCCTCACTCCATTAAAAATCACACCGCTCCACTCCGCGCTCCGCTCCCACTCCGCTCCGCTCACATACTCTGCTCTAAACGATCCCAGCCAAGGAAGAAGGGTCTTATCTAGGAAAATGGTTGATAATTTTCAAAACAAATTGACAATTTATATACTTTTTAACCTCAAATGCTTGTCTCGTTTCTGTGATGCGCATGTGCAGTCTGTGTAATCCAGGTCAATACAGTTAGTTTATGTCCCATCTCGTTGTCAAAATCATCCGCTTTGAGTTGTACCGCACAGCATTTTCATCCCTTGTCCCGTACATCGCATATTGAGAAAATGTCCCGCATTTTCATCAGTCTGTTGGTTTTTAATGATCATATTAAGAAAACGTCCATGCGTTCTTTTGCCTTTTTAAGAATGCTTTTTTATTTATTCTTTTTGCGGCATAGTTTCTGCGCAAAATAATTTGCGGACCTTATCAAGTGATCTAGAACCATCGATGAAAATGGTCGAGCGCACATGGAAAAACACGATATTCTCCATTCATTTTAACCAAAAAAAAATAAAAAATTAATGCAGCTTTCAGTCGCGACTTTCTTCTTATTTTATTAGTTCGTTTAAGGTGGTTTCTATGGCGTTATTTTAATGAAAAATGTCTAGAGCACATAATTGTAATGCGGAGCGCATCAAAAGAAAACGAGATGGGAGTTTTTCGACATACCCTAACTGTATTGACCGTATTTAACGGTTTTTAAAAGTATATAAATTGTCCATTTGTTTTGAAACTGACCAATCGTTTTTTTTTTTTTTTTTATAAGACCCTTGTTCCTCGGCTGGGATTTAGAGCCATTTTAAGCTGCATTTAAACTGCATTTTGGAAGTTCAAACTTGGGGGCACCATTGAAGTCCACAGACCTTTTTCCTGACTAAATGATGAGCCCCACCGTTACAAATTCTAACTTCCGTCTGGATGCCCTTCTGTTCCGGTCTCCATAGGAACCCACTGAAATAGCGCCCATCTGTTTTTAATGTACCTAACGCCGGCATCTTCGTGTCATCTACACACTCATTAAACTTTGAGGAGTGAGGCACTGACAAATAACGGCCATTGCAATATTGCAAAGTTATGGTGCTATGGAGCCATGTGCTTTGTAAAAACATTTTAATAGGTTTAACATTAGATTATCAGCTTGGAATATATGCTAATTTGACTAGAAACAGTGGAGACTGGAAATGCAAAGCATCCTTCCGGTTAAAAGTCAGGCGTGACTTCCGTGTTTAGGAAAAATGTTTATATAATAATTCCTGAAATTTTTTCATCAAGAAACATAATTTCTTATCGACTGAAGAAAGAAAGACATGAACATCTTGGATGACAAGGGAGTGAGTAAATTATCAGTATATTTTTGTTCTGGAAGTGAACTTCTCCTTTAAATAGTTAAATTAAATAATCCATCATGTTTTTAAATGAATCATTTGAATGAATGATTCAATGACTTCCTAAGTCACTTAACCTGCAGAAACTGCCACAAAATCATCACCACTAATGCACAGACTACCTGGAATGTGCAAACAAGAAGTTTCAGTATTTTGCTATCCCTTTTCAGTGAAGTAACTGTCGAAAATCCCTGTGAGGTCAGCTAAGTAGTTCTGGATTTTAGCATGCACAAAGCATAGCGTGTCAGCGCATTGCCCCTTGCTGCAGTGCAAATGACTCGCTGCTCTTTTAAACTTCATTCAAGTGCCCTTGGGCTGCACGCTGGACTCTCTAGGGTGCTAATTCAAATAAATTATAGATAGGCCTCTGTATCCGGGTGAAGGACGGAGAATGTGAATCAAATTAGATGGTGAAATCCGCCCACAGTGTAACATTCCCACCCCATCAAACTGTGCAGCACTGCAGGAGTCTGAGCCTATTACAGCCATTAAAGATCCCATATTTACATCAGCACAGTAGATTACCTGCTGTTGATTAAATGGGTTAATATAAAATTAATCACAACAGAATTTACATCAAATCTAATCTAACTTTTATCACTTTAAGCTTTCTCTCACTGTGCTGTTTGAATGCAGTCTGAGATATTTTTAATTTTCGTTCAGGTTATGGAAATATATAATGAGTCACTCACAATAGTCATAGTACAGCATATATTTATTTATATTTGTGCATTGATTCATGATCTGTAATATAAGACATTAAACTGTTATGGAAACACTGAGGATAGATGGAATAAGACATTCAGAAGCATAAATGACTATGTACTGATGTTGTGGAAACTGGATAATAGTTTCTTATTATGAATACAGATGAGAGGAGAAGGAAACAGACAAGATTACACAGTACACTGTACCATATTAATTTTATGATATGTAGTGTTTACTTTGGACTTCAATCCTATAAAAAGACACCCTAAACCAATTCCTTCTCTTATACAACTGCCTCATGCTCAATGCAAAACGTGACTAAAAAGTTAAAAAAGTTGTAAATATTTGCATAGAAACCTTTATCAAAGATATTAGGTTGCATGACGGTAATGACATCTCTTACGTTGGAACCACAGATAGCATAAAATGCTAAATCTAACAGAGTAAGGCAGAATGAAAGGTCTAGAATAGCAAGGGTCGGCTATTGCTCCTTCATATATGATTCAGCAGAAAGGAGAGCAGAGCAGTGATAAACTACATGAGCATTTACACACTTGGTAGTGTAAATCACTGTGAATGACAACGTTGGACCCCATATTCTCCTAAAAGTGGCAATCATCCCTGAGACTCCAGAACAACGCTTGATGTTTGGATCATACAGATGCAGCACATCACCACAGCTGCTTCTGGGATAGAGCGAGAGCTCAGGAGAACGGCATCTTTCTCTTTGTTATCCTGTTATCCAGCATCACTTTTTCAAAATGTAAATGCTGTTATAATTTGCTTCCTTCGTAGTCCTTTTCCTCATTCATTTCTTCATCACACATATAACGCATATATATCATTTCTTCATCTTCTTCCGAAGTCTCATTCAGTCTGTCCTTCCCAGTTTTATTATTTTGGTCCCCGTCTCCTCGCTGTTTGCCATCATCCTGTTCTTCGCTTTCAGATTCTCCAGCTTCTTCTGACACGGAGTAAATCTCTCCTGGGTTGTTTGGCTTTTTGCAGTTCATTTGATTGCTAATAGTGTTTTTTGAGATGAAGCCATCCGCTAGGCTGCTTAAGCCGCCAGGCTTCCAGGCGTTGGCTTTGGGTCCACCCTCCTGGATCACAGAAGTGGCGACACTCTGCAGTCTCATTTTGCCTTTTAACTGACTTCCAGCTGAAGTAGAATTGCACTTCATAGAGTTATCAGGATACAGGTTTGAAGCTCCTGTGCATCCTTTTGAGTTCGACACGCCAATCTTAGTGCCCTTCATCATTCCCATCACCTCGTAACGGAAGCTCGAGATGTCCTGTTTAAGTTCCTATTAATAATAATCACACATTGCTCAGTTAACTATAATGTACAGCTGATGTCAAACATTACAAACAAGGTCATATATATTAGTCAGTGCTCTAATCGCATTTGCGAATGAAAACTTCTGCGTGCGACTATGGAAAAATGCGAGTGACCCGATCAGCGTATTTGTGTTTGTGCTGAGGGGAGCTTCAAAGGTTTCTATGTGTTTTTGCAGCATTGAGTAATGTATCACATACATATGGCATGAATCCTTTCATAAACAAAGTGTAGACAGTGTATAAATAAGATATTTATTGTGCAGTGTAGGGAGCTTCGCTGATTATAATGAAACTTTGTGAGATCACGATGAACTAAGACGAGTGACAGCTTTTAATGATTATTGCGGGGATTGTAAATGTGATATTGATTTAATACAACAGTTTAATAAATAATAAGTTAATATTAAGTGACTTACATTGTCTGACTAAAACAGTATTGCCTGATTTTGCTCCATTTCGTTGAGGAAAATAGTTTGAAACATTTATGAATGAATGTGCATTTTAAGTGAATCTAATGAGTCAATGAATCAATTACCCATTCATAAAGATAGTCAGTTGCTTTATTCCTGAATGAATCAGCTGTTCAAACGAATCAAATGAATGAATGATTCAGTAATAAAATCAGTGATTTGCTGCCACCTACTGGCAGTTTTAGTTTAATTTTTAAAGTATCTTTTCAGTTATTTAAATCATTTAATTTTCAAATTATTACATTTTTATATTTAAAACATTAATCTCGACATGAATTTATAAATTTAATTGCACTCATGCCACCTCTGAGCCTCATTAAACATCTGAAAATACATCTACAAGCCACTTTTGAGTTCTTCTGTGCCACCTCTGTAGTACAAATTAAATATTGATTTAATTTGATTAGTTACTTATTCTTATACTTTATGCTTTAATTAGACATTTTTAAAAAGCTTATAAACAAAATTTTTTTAATTTGCCATAAAAGATAACATACTTTTATTAAAGTTAGAAAAATCCCATTACAAAGGGGAAAAAAACAAAAACAAATTTCCCCTGTAAATCACTTTAAGTAGTCACACGTGCTCCTAAAAATAAAAGAAAGTGTAGAGCCCTGTTAGTGCTGTTAAAATTAGTGCTTTAACACAGGCGGTTAAATTTTCCAGTTTAACGGTGTCACAAATATTTAATGCAGTTAAATTCACAACTGCTGTTTCTGTCTCTTTTTTTTGACAAGAAGTGTGTTCATTTAGTCACAGAACATTAATATTCAATGGTTAAATATTAGGAAAAAATAGCAATTTCCTGGAGACATCAGTAATATTAGTATCTTTATGTTGTTTATACATTAATTTGAAGGTTAAATGTGAAATTATTGCAATAGTATATTTAAAAACTTCATTGTTAGGTGGGATTAATTATGATAAATTGCAACAATTTCATAGAAATGTGTGTTTTATCATTCATTTGAAGTTTTTACAAATTTATTTATTTACTTGTTTGTCTTTATATATTAACTCTTTGTTTGTTTGTTTGTTTGTTTGTTTCTTTCTTTCTTTCTTTCTTTAAGTCGCTGTGTAATAAGCAGTGTTAACTGAAAATAACTGGTGTTGAAATAAACCTATATAATAAATAATATGTAATACGCCATTTAAAATATGAATATTAGAAAATGTTGAAATGGAAATTATAAGTTTTGGCTTGACAACAGCTGAAATTAGTTTAAGTTGAAGGACTAAAATGACTAAAACTAAAACTAAAGTAAATCAAAGTAATTAAATTTTAAAGGTTTACCCAAAAATGACAGCTCTGTCATTAATTACTCACCCTCATGTTGTTCCAAACCCGCAAGACCTTCGTTCATCTTCAAAACACAAATTACAATATTTTTTGATGGAATCCGAGCATCTGACACCTTCAAGGCCCAGAAAGGTAGTAAGGACATTGTTAAAATTGTCCACTGTGACATCCATGGTTCAACCTTAATTATATAAAGCTGCGAAAATACTTTTTGTGCACAAACAAAACAAAAGTAACAACTTTATTCAACAAATTCTTCTGTTGTCTGCATGGTCAGAGAGCTCTCGGATTTTAAAAATATCTTAATTAGTGTTCCGAAGATGAATAAAGGACTTACAGGTTTGGAACGACATGAGGGTGAGTAATTAATAACAGAATATTAATATTTGAGTGAACTATCCCTTTAAAAAATTTAAAATAAAGCTAAAAAGAAATATATATATTTTTTAAATTTAGAATCAAATTAACAAAAGCACATAAATTACTAAATGTTAAACTGTGAAAAGTGAAAACCGAAAAAATGTAAAAATAAAAGTCAAAATATTATTAAGTACTAAAAATGCTAAAATAAAACTGATATTAAGTGACAATGTACCAGCTACAAAACCTTAACAATGGCTATATTGTGATAATGGTTGGTTGACTGTCCCTGAATTGTCCCTTACTTACTATCAAAAAAAAAAAAGTACACTTTACCTTGAAGTTCTCTTCAGTTAATCCCTCTTCTTTCTTGGCATCTCTAATCATTGCTGCCACATACCGTTTAACCAGGTTTCTGAGTACCTCCTAAAAAAAAATTAAATTAATTTGATTATAGGAAAAGATTAGACCAAACAAGCAGCATACAGAGTCTTTCAGAGGAGTCAAAGTGTATTTGAAAGGGGAGATTAACATCTAAATTCAGAAGGACTTGAGTTGATTTACACTGTATGAAATAAGAGATTATGGCATGCTGTAACCTTTCATCTGTTGATCTGATGCAAAGTGCGCTTTGTAGACAGATTTAATGATCAGTTGCTTTGAAAGAGACACCATTACCTGGTACTGCCGGTTTGTGCGGACGTTTTCAGCAGCTCGCATCTGAGAAAAAAAGAGAGTAGCTCAATTGTATTGATTTTTCAGGACACCTATTTTGGTAAATTACAAGGTAATGAAAACCTCAGCAAGTCAGTCATTTTGTTCACAGAATAGCCTCATTTGAACATTTTGAAGATTATTCATACAAAGCAGTAATATTTTTTTTTTTTTTTTCGTTTTCATTTCCTTTTTGATATTAAGTATAAATCACCATCTGTCTGGAAAAGAGTAGCGTGAAAATTCAAATAACAATCAGCTTTTGTAGAAGAAAAATCACTTGTCTCGTTTAAAAATTTTTTTTAAGGGAGCTAACCCAAATTTTGCTATTTATTATAAATAGAAGAGAAGAGCAAATGGCTTATTACCCCGAGTGATCCAAACGTCTCTGTTCTTTTTCTGTGTTTAATATTGAAGCAGTGTGCCTTGATCCATCTGATGAGGTACCACGCTGATTTTGGACTTGGAATGATGTTGAAGGGAGGGGGAAGCGTGCCGCCCTCCTCAAAGTAGCTCATCCAAAGTTTAGTTCTGGCAAACTTCCACTCAATGTCAGCATGGTCCTGTGGAACAACCAAAGAGAAGAGCTGAATATGCTAATTAAACAGTAGAACTGAGAGAATATTTGTACTTTAAAAATGTATTTGTCACACCAAAGAGCCATAAAAAGAACTAATGCGGCAAAAAGTTATATTAAGTAAAAATAACTAGTCATTTATAGCACTTACAGCAATATGTTGGTAGGAATTATTCATCATAGCAATGAGCATATTAAGAAGCACCACCAGGGAGATTATATTGTAGGTCCCAAACATTGTAGCTCCAACGAATTCGGTGAACTCGTGTTTGGCGTCAACATTGGTCACATGCAGGGCAACGAGACCAAATATGGACCAGAACAATGACTGCAATGTCTCGAACATGCTGGAAAAAAACAATAGAAAAACATAAAATCACTATTTTACTGCAAAACAAGCAAAATTAAGATTAGATCTATCAATCTGAGATTGCTTACGTGGTGAATGCATTATTCTGCTCTGGGCATCGGATGCCCTTGCATGTGACGTTGTTAATCGGTTTGCCGTCGGTTTCATAATAGAAATACAGTTGATTGAGACCATTTGCAAATGCGAGTAACACCAGGCAGTAAATGAAGAGGAATTTAAGGATGTCCAGCAGCATTCGGCCGAGAGAGATCTGAAGAGGGCCCAGGTGGGAGTTGGCTGTGAAGAGTGAAATCAGTCGTAGGGAGCTAAATATGTTAGCAATGGCGAACAAGGCCTCGCCCACCAAAGCGGGATGCAACATCACCCATGAATTCCGAGGCCCATAGTTGTCAGAGCACTGCAGAAAGATAAGTGTTTAGAATTACAGAATGTCATTGTTTTCGAACCTCTGGTCAATCTCTTTCTAATTAAGGCTAGACTAACATCTTGTTCTAAACAGGCGCAACAATTTGTTTGTCGACAATGAAAGTCCAAATGCTCTAAATGCAAATCACAGCCAATCCAAACTATTTATGTGTCATTTTGAACCAATGAGATGTAATACTGGGTGGGGTAACCAACCACTGGTTAGCATTGTTTGTTTAGGAGTTATACTTGAATTCTTTGTGGTCAAAACTATGGAAGCCCTTTCCGCCACTGATTAAAAAATAAAAAAAGGTAATTGCGAATTTTTATCTCACAATCTTGACTTTTTTTCTCAGAATTGCATGATACAAACTCACAATTCTGACTTTTTTCTCAGAATTGTGAGATATGAACTCGCAATTGCGAAGTAATAAAGTTAGAATGGTGTGATATAAACTCACAATTGTGAGTTATAATGTCAGAATGGCGAAATATAAACTCACAATTCTGACTTTTTTTTCTCAGAATTGTTTTTTTATATCATACAATTGCGAGTTTATATCACGCAATTCTAAGAACATATCAGTCTTTTTCCCTCAAAATTGGACTAGCAGTTGTGAGTTTATATCTCACAATTCTGAGACAAAAAGTCAGAAATGTAAAAAAAAAAAGTATGAATTGCGAGTTTTTATCTTGCAATTCTGACTTTATTTCATGCAATTGTGAGTTTGTATCACGCAATTCTGAGAAAAAAAGTCAGAATCGTGAGTTTATATCTGTGAGTTTACGTTTTTTATTGCATGCAATTTCATACAATTGTGAGTTTATATCACTCAATTCTGAGAAAAAAAAAAGTCGGAATCGTGACTTTATGTTTTTTATTGCATCCAATTTCATACAATTGTGAGTTTATATCATGCAATTCTGATAAAAAAAAAAAAAGTCGGAATTGTAAGTTTATATCTGTGAGTTTACGTTTTTTATTGCATGCAATTTCATGCAATTGTGAGTTTATATTATGCAATTCTGAGAAAAAAAGTTGGAATCGTGAGTTTATATCTGTGAGTTTAAGTTTTTTATTGTATGCAATTTCATACAATTGTGAGTTTATATCACTCAATTCTGAAAAAAAAGTCGGAATTGTGAGTTTATATCTTTCACATTGCAATTCTGACTTTAGAACTCGCAATTGCGAGTTTATGTCACACAATTCTGACATTATAACTCGTAATTGTGAGTCTCATGGCAATTTGTACATACTACATCACTCATACAAATTAGTTCGATTTTTTGCTAAATCATACATACATATTTTAAGAGTTCCCCAATTCGTATAAATTTGTACGAATTACCTACCCTTAACCCTGCCCCTAAACCTACCCCTCACTAGGTTCTAGACCAGTGGTTCCCAACCACGTTCCTGGAGGCCCCCCAACACTGCATGTTTTCCATGTCTCCTTAATCAAACACACCTGATTCAGATAATCGGCTCATTAGTAGAGACTCCAAGACCTGAAATGGGTGTGTCAGACAAAGGAGAGATGCAAAATCTTCAGTGTTGGGGGGGCCTCCCTGAACATGGTTGGGAAACACTGGTCTAGACAAATCGTACAAAATCGTATAATTGAGGTTGTATGAATTAGCCGCCTTGTAAAATGTAAAAAAATATCTCACAATTCTGTGAAAAAAAGTCAAATTTGTGAAAGAAGAAGTCACAGTAACCTTTTTTATTTTTAATTCAGTGGCGGAAACATTTGGGTGTGTGCTTCAAAAATAAGTTTTATTTGTGTCTGAAAAACCATTGTCAACTAACTAGAACCCAAACCCCCCCCCAAGGAAATGGTTTATCCCATTCTTGCATATTTTGCACAGTATGATGATATTTCCTCTAGAAGCACATGGATGAAACACTATATGTTCTTTCTCTTTCCCCTTATATTCGTTAAACTAGCAAACCTGTGTCAAGAGTAGATTAATTGACTGTCAACAGTGTTACACAAGTATTATTGCTGCAAATTTTAACAAGACAATTTAATTAAAACGTATGTTTTGTTTATGAAAATATATTTCTAAACATACCATATGCTCAGTAGCTCCAGGCTTCCATGTTAAGTATAGGCCCAAAACACAAAAAATGTCAACTAAGTTACCTGTCAACTATGTTACCCAGTAAAGGTAACATAGTGGACAGTAGCAAACATAGATGGTATTTTATGCACATATTAAAAATATAACAAAAATATAGATTTTTTCAAAGCAGCTACGTAAGGTCATCTTTGGGTTTTTGGAAAACAGGAAAACTTTTCTCTTCAAATTGTCAAATCCAAATGTACCCCTAATTATAGAATGGCCCATATAAAAAGAGAAAATGTTCGATTTGTTACCTTAAAGTAAGTGACAAACTTCAATGAGATGGTGGCCAGATACAGAGAATTCATGACAAAGTCCATGAGGTTCCACCAGTCATGAATGTAATCCTGAAAGCCACCGTCCCACATTTGTTTGATCTCAGCCCATACAAATCCTGTAAAGTAAAGAAATTCAAGTAACTTATTCTACAACTGATCAGAATCAAGATCAGATTTTTCAGCCCGAAACACATATTACCTAAAACCCAGGGTAGGATCATCCATTCGACAGTGGTGGGCTCTGGACTCTGCTCAGGGAGCTCTGAACCCTGTTTGGTGTGCTCTGGATTGTGCTTGATGGGCTTTTTACCCTGCTCTTCATTGTCCGGACGATCCACATGTTGAGAGGCCAACAGCAGGAGAAAGAGGAAGGTCAGATAAGAAGCAGTGTGGCATATAAACTTGATGAAGGGTTTCCGGATGAAGAGGCCGTAGTGGCTCTTGGGAGCAATCAGGTAGAGCAGCGAAAAGAAAGGGAAGAGGAATCCGATGAACATACAGGTGATGGACTTGCTGGCCCAGTGGCGGCGTCTCCAGCCTGAGAACTCATCGTACCAGCGAGATGCGAGCAGCTGCTGACAGTTTGGCTGTGCTACAAACTAACCACAGAATAATAAAAAGAGATTAAACTGACAGTGAATGATAAAAGAGTCTCTAACAGGAGTACGTAAATCAATGTAAATGTATACATCTGGAACTTTGCTGCACTTTAATTGAATAATCTGCTTGCATTTTCTCACTAGAATGTGCAGCAAAGCAGAATCATTTTTGGCCTTCTTTCATGCATGGGGACTGTCATCATATTCTGCAGTTGCATAAGAAATTCTCTCTGCAGGAGAACACAAATAACAGAGCCATGTCCTAATGAGAAACAAGTGCCATTTGAAAAAGAGCAAACAAAAAAGGCACAGAAAGGCTTACAGTAACACACTGTTCTTTTCTCTCAGGCTGCTGTATCTGGTTCTCATCATATCTGCTTTAAATCCCTATATGGATGTTGCATGAGAGCTTTTCTGCACCTTTTGTAAAACCATCTGGGCTGCACATGGAATGCAGAAAGCCAAACACTGTCATTTGACTGTCATTTTGTGATGTCAGTAGCAAAATCAGTAGAATATGTGGTCTAAAAAAATGGTAAATGATTTATGAAAAAAAATAAAAAATAAATAAAATAATATATATATATATATATATATATATATATATATATATATATATATATATATATAACAGAATTTTAATGCTACATATATTTTGTAATTAAATTCTAACAAATATAAAGATTTTATTTATTTATTGATTTAAAATGTAAGCAAAATTTAAATAAATTGTATAAAATGTATATCTTTACTTGTGCACCCAGGAAAAACAAAAAACAAAAAAAAAAACTAAATCTGCCCCCAATGTAGTACTTTTTAGGTAATATGTACACGTTACGTACTAATATGTACCTTAAAGGTACTGAAAAGGTACCGCCCCAGTGACAGCTTTTGTATTTTTTTTTTTTTCAGAAAGTGTATAAAATATATAAAATATAACTTTATTATTATACTCATATTAAGTTCATAATTATTAGCTTTTTTATACACTACCAGTCAAAAGTTTTTGAACAGGAAGATTTTTTATGTTTTTTAAAGAAGTCTCTTCTGCTCACCAAGCCTGCATTTATTTGATCCAAAGTACAGCAAAAACAGTAAAATTTTGAAACATTTTTACTGTTTAAAATAGCTGTTTTCTTTTTGAATATATCTTAAAATGTAATTTATTTCTGTGATTTCAAAGCTGAATTTTTAGCATAATTACGCCAGTCACATGATCGTTCATAAATCATTCTAATATTCTGATTTGCTGCTCAAAAAACTATTATTATTATAATTATGTTGAAAATAGCTGAGTAGATTTTTTGTTCATGTTTCTTTGATGAATAGAAAGTTCAGAAGAACATTCATATATCTTCACTTTCGACCAATTTAAAGCATCCTTGCTAAATAAAAGTATTAATTCTTTTGAATGGTATAGTGTGTAATCTTACAAAAGCCTTTTGTTTCAGATATTGATAATAATAATAAATGTTTCTTGAACAACAAATCAACATATTAGAATGATTTCTGAAGGATCATATGACACTGAAGACTGGAGTAATGATGCTGAAAATGTAGCTTTGATTACAAGAATAAATTACATTTCAAAATATATTTAAATAGAAAATTGTTATTTTAAATAGTAAAAATATTTCTAAATATTGAATGAATGCTTTTATGCACGCAGCCTTGGTAAGCAGAAGAGACTTCAAAAAAAAAAAAGAAAAAAAACATTACAAATCTTACTGTTCAAAAACCTTTGACTATTACATACAGTATATAGAATCAAAAGCAGGAATTGTTAAGATCTTGACCATCATTTGAATTTTCTTTTAGGTTTCATTTTTCTTTTTTGCTTCTCTTATTCATAAAAGACAAATAATTAAATACAATGCTTCAGCCATTAAGTCATATTTTCTCTCATCTAATTGTGATGTGCTTGATCGTCCAGAGGAATTTCAATAACGCAGCTATGGAATAATCCTGCTGTGCTTTTGTTAAATTACATACAGATGACAGGTGAATAGCATCTTCCACAGCTTGTATGCATCACTTCTTTTCCATTTTTAATGAAGTTAAGGCAAGCACACATATACAGTACCGTACACATCCATGACAAAGTAAAACCCTGCAAGCTGACGTATATCACAGAGAAGCCTCTCCTGCATAGGAAGAAATTTCCCTTTACCTACCTTTCAAATAGATAGAGCTTGTAATGTTTCATGTGCACAGAAGGGGGCAACATAGATCCACATAATGTTGCAGCTACTCTGCTGCATCCCTCTAGAGCAGGGGTGCTCAACCCTGGTCCTGGAGATCGACTTTCCTGCAGAGTTCAGCTCCAATCCTGACCAAACACACCTAAACCAGCTAATTAGGATCTGAATTAGCACTTGATAATTACAGACAAGTGTGTTTGATTGGGGTTGGAACTAAACTCTGCAGGAAGGTTGATCTCCAGGAACAGGGTTGGGCACCCCTGCTCTATAGCAGGGGTTCTCAATTACGTTCCTGGATGCCCCCAACACTGCACATTTTGACTGCTAGAATTTATCAACTCCAAGAGCTGAAATGGTCCTCCAAGATTGTGAATTTGCACTAGACGGAATAAAAACACAACCTACCTTCTTGGGGTGAAAATATTCTACTCAGTTTGAAAAAAACAAAATGTGCTAAATAGAAAAACAACACCACCTGAAGTATATTATCCACAACATGTAAAATACACCAAATTGCTAAATCAGCAGGGCAGTCGTCCAAGCAAAGTCCCTGACTACTGAAACAAACAACTATTAACACCTGTGTTTGTAATAATGAATCTTTGCTAATATGCATGTGTGCTGTTCCTATCTGGAGTGATTATTTTGTTCTACTGCTAATGATCTTGAAGTAGTTGTGGATTGCTTTTTTAGAGTTCTTGTTGTCCACTGCTGATGTTTAAAAGGCACAAAACTCACCTCTTTCTGGTGGTACTTGATAGCCAGTTTCAACCTGGCGAGATCATTATTTCCTTCATCCTCCAGAAGATTCATATCGTCCTTGTAGTTCAGAATCAGTTCGAGCTCTCTTGAGCTGCGTGTTTGGTCGAGCAGATCTTTGGCGAACTGCTTGCACTGCTGGGAAAGTTCTTCATACTCAGACTTGAATTCGTTCTCCACCTTGCTGAGCTCTTGAAGCTCCCAGCTGAGCTGGAAGGCTGTCAGGAAGGGGTCTTCGCTGGAGAGTGCGATGAGCGAGGGACTGGCCAGGGCGCGATAGATGTTGAGACGGGATCGGGAATGTCGTAGGCTGTCCACGTCTGAGCTGGACACGCATTCCATGCAGTTGCAGCGCACCTGGTGGGGCTGGGGCATGGACACACCCTTCTGAACCAGCATCTTGATGATCTCATAGTTGTTGGTGTGAGCGGCCAAGATGATGGGCGTTATGTCAGGGGTAAAATCAGAGAACTGTTTATCCAACAGGATAGGAGGCACCTTGGAAAGAGAGAAATCGGGCTTGATAAGGTTCACTGCAACAAAAAATCAAGTACTTATTCTGTATTTTTGTCATGCTTTCTGGTCCTTAGAGGGATAGTTCACCCAAAAATGAAAATTCTGTCATTAATTACTCACCCTCATGTCGTTCCAAACCCGTAAGTCAGGGGTGTCAAACTCTGGTCCTGGAGGGCCGCAGCCCTGCAGAGTTTAAATGCAACCCTATTTAAACACACCTGATCCAACTAATCAAGTCTTCAGGCTTAATTGAAAACTGCATAGTATGTGTGTTAAAGCAAGGTTGGAACAAAACTCTGCAGGGCTGCGGCCCTCCAGGAACTGAGTTTGACACCCCTGCCGTAAGTCCTTCGATTATCTTCAGAACACAATTAAGATATTTTACATTAAATCCAAGAGCTTTCTGACTGAATAGACATCAACACAACTGACACGTTCAAGGCCCAGAAAGGCAGTAAGGACATTGATAAAATAATCCATGTGACATCAGTAGGACCCTATGCGGACGGAATCACGGAATCCAGTCATAAAAATGGAATTTACCGTATAACGCGGAATGCCATGGAATTTGTCAAAGTTTGGATGAATTAGTCAAAAGTAGGTCATTACACTTAAATCAAATCACAATATGGACTACTATCTCTAAATATTAAGCAAAAAGACTATTTAAATATGAATCATTCATGTTCATGCTCATGAATGGTGCAGATGCATGGTTTCATTTACAACACACAGACTGAAAGCCACGTGACACTCGCTGTGATTTCATTGTCTGCCGTCTCGCCAAATGAGGACATTAATACATGAACAACATCTCCAGAACTACTCTGAAGTTTCTTCACAAGCATTTTACCCTTTCTTTTGAGAGAAACTATCGTCATATCATATAGAAATGTAAAGATATTCACGGCAACCCGTTACAATAAAAGTTTGGTTTAACTTGAAGACTTATATTACTATTGTTTAGTAGAATGTACGTAATACTACTACTACTACTATTACTAAAAATGTTAAAACTGTAAAAAAAAAAAAAAGAATAGTAATTACACAATATTTCTTTCATGTTTTAATTTTAATAGTAACTTTGTTTGCCATTTGATTAAAAGATTATTTAAATTAATATTTTATACCTTCATTTGATAACCAAACAAATTTAAATATTGTAAAAATATTGTAAAAATAAACTTAAATTAAATTAAGTTGTTGTTATACAATCAAATAACTAGATATGCTTAAACAAAATTTGGTAAGAATAAAACAGAAGGTGAGAAAAATTAAAACATTTCATAGGGCCCTAAACATGTAATTTTTCTAATAAATTGATGTTAAATTGTATAAGTTGCATAATTTTAATTAATTAGACTTGCCTTTTGATTAATAAAATGTAATTTAACCATTAAAAAAAGCAACACGTTCTCACTCCTAACTCGTCACATATTGACGCTTGGTCAGGACCCCTTTGGCGTCACTTCTTGACGTGCAGTTCCTCCAGTACTTTACATAAGAAACCCTTGGTGCTGACGCAAAAGGCACTGGGAATTTTATCGTCATGATTCAATTATATATTGGGTAATAATATTGCTATTATTGCATATATGTCGGGGTGTGGCTTTTTTTTTTTTCAATGCAAACAGTTTCATTTATATTACGCTATTTACACATTTAACCCAACCCCTGCCCCTAAACCTAACCATTTGTTAACAAAACTCAAGAGATAACAGGCAGATGCAACTATATTTGTAATTTTTTCAAAAAATATTAATATTCTAAGGTTTCTGAAGCAAAACCATTGATTTGTGAGTAGAATAGACACGATCGCCATCTCCGTCCGTTATCCTGTGTGCTGCACTGCAGTCTGTCTGTGCGCGAATTCAAAAAATGCTGCCAGAAGAAGCAAGCCTTGGTTGTGAAATGCTACTGGCTCTTGTGTGTCTCGTGACCGATTGCGTCATGCTGTTGTGAAATGCCATTGGCTCTTATGTGTCTCGTGACCAGTTGCGTCATGCTAAAGTTCGGGGTGATCTTTTTGAATGAGATGTGAGTGCGTTAATGGAGCGGGATCATTTTCAGCAATTAAAACCTTCTGTTATTCGCATAAAGGTATCGTACACCCTCAGAAGACTCGGAATTCAACATGACTTCTTTGTAATGCTTTTATACTGCTTGTTTATGGTCAGTTTTTGCAATAAATATGAAAGGAAAGGAAAGGACGTGACGTGTGGCCAAGTATGGTGACCCATACTCGGAATTTGTGCTCTGCATTTTACCCATCCAAGTGCACACACAGAGTAGTGAGAAGTGATCAAACACACACACACACACACACGGAGCAGTGGGCAGCCATATTGCTATCGCTGCAGCACCCAGGGAGCAGTTGGGGGAATCGGTGCCTTGCTCAAGGGACTCACCTCAGTCATGGTATTGAGGGTGGAGAGAGTGCTGGTTATTCACTCCCTCCACCTTCAATCCCTGCCGGACCTGGGACTCGAACCCGCAACCTTTCAATTACAAGCCCGACTCCCTTACCATTAGGCCAAGGCTATGAGGAAATGTGGCAGTACTTATATTTGCCTGTTGCATGTTTTATATTGTTCAGAAGTGGGTAGGTTTAGGGTAGTGGTGGGGTTAGGTACTCCAATGAATGTATACATTTATATAAAATGATTAAGCTTTTTACAAATGCATGCAAACCATTAAATTAAGACAAACAACTGAAAACAATAGAGGACCCTGCGTGTCGAAAAATAATGCTAAGGCGTCCTGACCAATCATCAATATGTGACGAGTTGGGAGCGGGAACGTGTTGCAACAAGAGTCTAGAAAAATGAAAATGGAAAAAACAGAATACAGAAAAATATAAAACGAAAAAATAATAATTTTTCTGAGAAAAAAATAAAACGAATTTCATAGTGCCCTACATCAGTGGTTCAACCGTAATGTTATGAAGCTACGACAATACTTTCTGAGTGCAAAGAAATCAAAATAACGACCTCATTCAACAATTAATTCTCTTCTGTGCCATTCTTCGTAAAAGTAAGGACGAACCACTGATGTCGCATGGACTGTTTTATCGATGTCCTTGTTACCTTTCTAGGCCTTGAACGTGTCAATTACGTTTCTGTCTATGCAGGGTTAGAAGGTTCTTGGATTTTATCAAAAATATATTAATTTGTGTTCCAAAGATGTACAAAGGTCTTACAGGTCTTACAGGTTTGTAACAAGTTTATTTTTCATATCCTGTTGGAAAATATTTTAAGCAAAAACTTCATTAACGGTTGGTTTCTCAGAAAACAATACTTCTCCCAGTAGTGTCTTATTTTAATGATGTTTGCACTGGAAAACGAGATGAGAATACTGAGTAAGAAATTGATTTGCTGTTAAGGAAGCCTTGAGTTATCACTGTGACCTCTGCACTTAACCCCAGGATGCTTTGTGGTATCTGTCTCTACGATAAATTAAAGTCCATGCAAGGCAAGTCAATTCAATCTGTGGCCATCTTGGTCACACCTCCAGGCAGATTTTTTTTTTCCGGGTCAGTTTTACTAAACAGGGCAAATTAGCACGAGAGCACAATTCCAAAAACAGCGTCGACGGGAGGGGAAATTCCTGTGGGTGATTTACTAACAATGCGCAAGTTAAAGAACACAGACACAACATCTCATTTACATATCGACCAACGCAACATACCAAACACAGTGCAAATTAGTGTAGTCGCAAATAAATAATAAAGAAAGTCAGAAAATTAGGGTTTGCTAGACCTGGTATTGCGTGACTACTAGTTGAGGGTTCCAAGTCATCTTCTATTTCTTAAAGCAAATTAAAAATAACATGGCTTGGAAAACAATATGTTTGTATAATATGTTCTTCTGGCATTCCAAATAAATTAATACGTGTGGAAAAAATCTTCTCCCATTTTACCACACACTCTGTTCTCTGCGATGCTTCCTCCTAGCAACAATAATTGCAGCCATTTTAAGCACAAAATAGTTCAAGTTTTTTAGGGTGTTAAATAATGGTGCAAATGCCGGTAATTTGATGGCTGCAACCGTTAGTAAAACGCGCTTCGTGATGCATTTGAATACCCTCCTCTCATAAATTTTGCGTCTGAAAGGAAAACTCCTACAATACATATTCAATAAGGTCAGGCACAAAAATAACTGTGTTCACGCCTTTTCAGCGCTAATTCTTCACAGCGCATCTTTAGTAAAACCTGACAGTACAATTTTAACACCTAAAGGCTGTTTTGCGCTGGTGTAAACTGTTAGTAAAACTGCCTATAGTTGTACTGTATATTTCCTTGCTAAAAGTATTAATTTCTTCCAAAAAGAAAAAAAAATGCTGACCCCAAATTAAAAAAAAAATGTTATACGTCTATGAAAACTCAGGAAATTAATACCAATTAGCAGTAAGGTAAAAATGAATGAATTTGGACAGTATTGTGCATTGGGTATTATATTACATATACAGCATGCCATAAATGATAAAAATAAATTGAAGCCCAAGCAGTTTAGACTGAAACCATTTTTCAAAAGTCCAGCTATAATCCGGTTGCAAACTACATTCAAATGTGACCTGGATCAGGTTAGTTAAAATTTCATGTGTTTTTGTACTCCTGTTCAAAAAAAAGTGGGATTTTCTGTGGCATACAACAAGAAATTAGATTTTTTCTGCCTGTCTGAACAAAGCCTTTAAGCTTCTCTATGCATGATTCAATTATTCTGTGCTATCCCACATAAAAACTTAAATATGCATTTCATTTGCTCAACCAGATATTATGACAAATTCACCTTATTTTTCTGTGAGACATGGTGGCATGATGATCAATTTGCTACACTGTGTGCCACTGAAGTCATTAGCACTTTATCTGTAGCAGGGGTCACAGCCCTTCAAACAAAGTGGAAAATTACTTAATCTTCAGCGGCAAGACAGCAAAAAGGATAATAGAAGCCATCTTCACGGAAAAGCAAGAAAGCGCTACTGAGAAGAGCACTACTTTCAAAACTTTTAATTAAACAGCCACGTCCACAGGGAAAAAATGTCCTATTGAGAGAGGATTAGTTCAGTCTCAGGTTCCAGGTATCACTGCGACATGGTCAGGAAAACTATTTGGAAAGGGCTGAAACAGTTTGGACATAATCTGTACATTTACAGTCGCTGCACAAAAGAAGGGATTACCAAGGCAACTGGGAATTCCTTCATTGGAAACAGCACCCAAGAGATGCTACAGTAGGTGAGACATCAAATAGTTTCGGTTATACAGAAAACTCTGAAGTAAATTCGTCAGTGATTGCCATCTTACCTGCATGCCCCCACTGGGCTTTTTATGATTCAAAAGCAGCTCCACAGCCCCCACCACTTCCTTCCGTATGGCGTGTAAAAGCGCATCCCCCACGTACACATTAAAGCTGAGCAGCAACTCAATGATTTCCAGGTTCTCATTCTCGATGGCAATCAACAGAGCCGTCCGCCCCAAAGGGTCGATGCAGTTGATGTTGATTTTGAAGTAGATCTCAGCTTCTATTAGTGCTTGTTTGACGCTGGCATAGTCGCCTTTCTCCACAGCGCACAGGTAGGCCTTTTCCAGTGGCGACAGCTCAGACTCGGCTCGAACTATTCGCAGAGGGATCCGGTCCCTGTACGAGAAGTTGTCCGTTCTGCGAAAGTAGAGCTGTGACATTGCTGCTATGCCTTCATGTGAGACAACTGAAGATGAAGAGAGATGGAAAGAGAGACCAAGTACAGACAATGAATGCTGGTAAATGAGGGTAGGAATCATGCATTACAGAGGAAATTGCCCTAACCATTGCAAACCATCATCTCCACACCCAACTTCCCATTAGCATGACACTTAGCCCTCGTTTTCAGTTGACTTTGAGGTCATGAGGAGGTTATTAGATTTGGGCGTTTTGTTGAAGGCCACAATGAAAACCTCAGATGCTTCTAATGGGACAAGATCCTAATGGGGTTAAGAGAGCACTTGATATAGATTAAGTCATAAATGTACATCATGGACCCGGTTTGTTATTTGTCAAACGGCAACTTCAAAAGTCATCATTAACATTATCAATAAAATGTAGGGGATTCTGGCAGTTGCATTTATGCTTCAAAATTCATGTCTTGTTAATTTGTGACCGGCAAAGTTTAAAGGAGGACTCCACTTCCAGATGTTCATGTCTTTCTGTCTTCAGTCGTAAAGAAATTATGGTTTATGAGGAAAGCATTTCAGGATTTTTCTCCATATAATGGATTTCACTGGTGCCTCGATTTTCAACTTCCAAAATTGAAATGCAGCTTCAAAGGGCTCTAAACAATCCCAGCCGAGGAAAAAGGGTCTTATCTAGCAAAACAATCGGTCATTTTTTGCAAAAAATAAAAATAAGCTCTGGGATGTGCGTCCACAATGCTACGAATTAGTGATGGGTCGTTCTTGAATGATTCGTTCATTTTGAATGAATCTTTAATGTGACTCGGGACGAACGAGTCGTCTCGGGGAGTGATTCGTTCAGTCGCGCATGCGCAACATCCTATTAGGTTCTGTACTGGAATTAGTTCACCTGTTTCAAGTCTTTAGATTTTTTGATTCATTCGTTCATCTTATGGGGCTGTCACATGATGACAAACGACTCGAACCCGAAAACTTGTCAGGTAAGAGGAGAGGTGAGCTAATCATAGACTAAAGACTAAAGGTAAACAATGAATTAATCTTTTCTGTTTCTTATAGAATTTTAGTTTTGTCTTGTTTGTAGTGTAATCAATGTTTGTGTAAGCAGTAGATGTGTTAGGGAAGTAACACGTAGCATTTTAATTATATTTTGCTAAAATGAACTAAATGACTCAAAAAAAAAGATTTGTTCATTTCGCAGAATGAAACTCAATGGTCCGAGTCGGTAAAATGATCTGAACTTCCCATCACTACTACGAATCACATCTAAGTTCATCATCTGTGTACTCCGGCTCAAAAAGGTGGAGTATGGTGAAAAACTCCATCTTATTTTCTCCTACAACTTCGGAATCATCCGTCATCGTTGTACCTTTTTGTTTGTAAACAGCGTTTGACTTACTTGCACTTCCATAGTCTTTGCGCGTTCGCATTGTAAACACTGGGTCTGTAGTTCCGCCTACGTTCCGCATGACCTTTCGACGTGATTCAATAGTACGTAGTGTTGTGAACGCGCATCCCAGAGCCTGTGCTACACAAGCTTTTGTGCTTAAAAAATATTCCAATTTTTATTTTCTGAAAAAATCGATCGTTTCACTAGATAAGACCCTTCTTCCTCGGCTGGGATCATTTAGAGCCCTTTGAAGCTGCATTTAAACTACATTTTGGGAGTTCAAAATCGGGGCACTAATGAAGTCCATTATATGGAGAAAAATCCTGAAATGCTTTCCTCAAAAACCATAATTTCTTCACGACTGAAGACAGAAAGACATGAACATCTTGGATGACAAGGTAATCTAAAAATCCAAGGTAATCCGATAATCCAAAAGCCAATGCAAAAATCCTATTGGGTTTTAGTTGAGAGAACCAGGGTGATGCTAACTTCCAAGTTGGCCTACAAAAATACATAATCAATGCAGCGCTCTATAGACAACATGGGTCAATTATTTGCATTCGCTTAAATCTGCATACGTGTTCTGTAGATATGAGCTGGGTATTTGTCATAATAGGTTCATGGCATCAGGGGACTGAAAAATCAATAACCATCCACAATTGAGTCAGCCTGTAAATGATGCTGATGTTTTATGGACAGTGTTTTCTGGTGTGTGCGTTACAGGAACAGGCTGTTAAAACATTTTGCTCTTTAACAGACTTAACAGTTACTTTTCTAAAATCTCAAGGTGTTTTACTGGCTCAAATATAGGCTATATCACATTAAAACGAACACTTGTGACTGACACTGACAAATATAGTCTAGTGATAAAACATCATGGTCCTCCACAAACTTCTCAGTGTTCTCATACAAACTTGTACACTTATGAGGAACTTCCATATTGGCTTCTATGGTTGCAAACACTGTTTTGTTTGCCAAATCAAACTAATTTGTAAAGCTTAACCTTGACTATGTTTTTTTTGTTTGTTTGTTTGTTTGTTTTTACCATTTTACCTTGATAAAATTCCTTAAACTTCTTTGGAATCAAGATTTTACTGATAAACCCTTGCACTGAAGTAGTCAAAGATTTTGAGCATATGTGTCCCTTGAAAACAAAACGTAAGTAGCACAGGTATATCTGTAGCAATAACCAGCAATAAGTTGTATGAGTCAAAATGACTGATTTTTCCTTTATGCCAAAAACCATTAGGATGTTAAGTAAAGACCATGTTCCATAAAGATATTGTGTACACTTACCATAAATATATGAAAATTTAATTTTTGATTAATAATATGAATTGCTAAGAAATTCATTTTGACAACTTTAAAGGTGATTTTTTCAATATTTAGACTTTTTTGCACCCCCAGATTCCAGATTTTCAAATAGTTGTATCTCAGTTCTGTTGTCCTATCCTAACAAACAATACATCAGTGGAAAGCTGATGATGTATGAATCTCAATTTTATTTTTACTAAAACTGGATATAGATTTGAGTACTTTTGTCTTATGTTGTCTATGTTGCATTTTGTAAGTCACCATATTAGTATGATTAGTGTTGCCTCTAGTGAAATTGGACCTTTTCTTCATAAAACTGTTTATATTCTGTTTTACATGCACTACTTTTATTTATTTATTTTTGTGTGGAGAGAATCCATAGTGTATTCAATAACTGACCCGGAGGCCACTCATAATTCCCCTTACACTATTTACTATAATTTTATTATATTTAAAAAATGATAAGCTAATTTATTTTATTTTATTAAGCAAAAACATCAGATCTGAATTCAACGAATTGATTCAGTTCACACTCTCTTAAGACTACCTTGGATGAACTTGATGACAGGTTCCAAGAGAAAGAAATGCGATGTATACTTCAACCAAACAAGTGTGTATTTCAATTTCAAAGGCGTTTTTAGACACCTCAGCACCTCGTAGATTTGAATTCTGCCATTATTTGGACTATTTATGAACCTTTTACCCAGTGAAGGGGCTTTCCTATAATTTACGAGGGCATTTTTATAATGTGCGCAGAAGTGGTTGATGAACAGACAGACCAGTGCGCAGTGCGCTCTTCAGTCTCCACTCATGACTGCCGCAGGCTGTGTCTCAAAATATAGTGAGCTGCTTACCTCAGCAGCATTTCTGGCCATTTTTGTCGCATTTCGAGTTAGCAAGAAGTCAAAAACATATCCATGCGCACCCAATGCCTAAACATGATAGACGCGCGTATATTGCCCAAAACCTCTATAAAGGTAGGCAACGCACATTAGTGGGAAAACAGGCATTTCAGGCAGTTTAGTTTAAAGCAGTCTTACTTGAGGTTCAATATGTTATTGATTTTCAAATACCACAGTCATTTATTAAGTGTGTGAAAAAGCGCGTTTGTAAAATGGAACTGGTTGTCACTTTAAAGGAATCGTACACCCAAAATGCAAATTCTGTTGTCATCTACTCACCCTCGTGTTGTTTTGAACGTGCATGACTTACTTTTTTCTGTGTTACGCGAAAGTAGATGTAGTAAAAGCCTCAGCTATCCATTCGCTTTCAAAAATATGACATAAAGTAGGCTATGTAGTGACTGAGGCTGTCATTTTGCCGAACACCTCCATTTGTGTTTAACGGAAGAAAGTCACACAGATTTAGAACAACCTATGGGTGAGCAAAGAACAGAATTTGCGTTTTTCGGAGAACTGTCCTTTTAAGAAATAACGGAATCTCACCTCACCTGTTGGTTTTGGATGTTGCACTGACTCGTGACTGATTCCGTCTAACTAACGTACAACAGGTGCCCAGCGCGAAGAAAACCCGTTACACTCCAACCGCCTCCACAGAGGAAAAAGCGCGAAAATGCGCAACGATAGAAATAGAACGCGGGAAAATAATATCCATTTGTGCGCGCAGCGAGGCTCAATGATCCTCTCATTTCGCATTCAAGATGGAGCTAATCTGCAGAGTTTCCCAAAGCCGAACATATTTGTTGTCTCCAGAAAGTGCATGTGCGAGATCTTTGATCGTTTATTATCTTGCATATTCGTTTTCCCATGTAGGTTTCATCGCACTTTGATGTCACGCGCTCTCATCTTTCGTTAAGAGTTATTTTGATCATTGAAGAGACTTGGAGCGCGAAGGCTACCAGATGTCCTGTCTGCATAGTCTCTCTCGCTCTCTCTCTCTCCCCCTCTCTCTCTCTCCTGAGAGAGCGCTTGTACATGTGTACGGTTCACCACTCGACGTCTGGTGTCACAGACAGTCTTTAAAGGTGCACTCAGTCATTTTTTTCCTGATTTTAAATGCTAATTAAAACGTTTTCCACATAATGAAGTGAACGCACTTTTGAAAAATATAATTTAACTAGAAAAAGCTGGAGTTATAACATATAATAGCTTATATTTAGAAAAAGCTGTCTTATTCATGGGCACTGCCATGTTTGTAATCACATGACTAATAATAAGAATAAGAATAATGCTTACTTTAGCGCTTTCACCCAGTGCTCAGGGCACTTTATAAAGTATAGAAGTCAACAGAAATAAATAGTTTCAAATCCTACCAGTAAATTTAGTCATTATTTATGTCAGGCAAGGGTTGATATATAGAGAGGTCATTTTACATTGAGATGAAAATGTTTCAGAGTAAATCGAGACACTGTCCTTCTGAATATCATTTGTTTTGGCTCACCAGCAACATGAAACCTGCAGATTTATCATCAGGAATTTATCATTTTGCCAAGCTGTCTGTTAGAACAGATGAACGTTTTGGACAGTCTAGTCTGTAAACCGGCGAGCACCTGTGCCGTTTATTCACATGTACACTTCACCATCAAAACAGTACAAATGAAATGTGTCCAGACACTGAGATGATTTTTGTCTCTCCTGTTCAAACCTGTGAAGCTGAGTCATTGGTCTGGGTTTGAAGCTTTAGGTGTGAAGAAGCCAAGTCTAAAACTTCACATCCTTCCTGCAATTTGTCAGATTAACAGGTTCAAACATCACAGAGCAAGACAAATCAAACTGCAGAAGCAGGCAAAGACATTTCTCTCTGAGGATGTCATGTCATCTTGGAGACCTGAAGGACATACAAATCAAGGATGTGGAGCCATAAAGAAAATTTCACATAATTCCTCAGCAATTATTGCAAAATGTTCATCATCTGTCATATTCAAAGTAATCTGAGAATATGCAGGTCTTAGTCTTGGCTTGGTCTTGCATAATATCACTTTTCAATGATGTTGATATATTGATATATGAAGGTATATGAATATTGATTCTCAGTGATGTAGAGGATGCTTGGAAGAATCCCAGGAAGGCAATCCTAGAATATTTCCACCACAGGATGGGGAAAGAAAATTTTTTTAATTTTTATCTCACAGTTGAGACTTTTTTTTTTTCCTCACAATTCTGACTTGGAAGGGAAATATATCTAAATTGCAACATGCATAATTGTGAGATATAAACTCGTAATTTTGAGAAAGAGTAGGAATTGTAAAATAAAAAGTCACAATTACCTTTTTTATTTTTAATCCTATTGTGGGGACAAAACTATAGAAGGCACTGAATTAAAAATTTAAAAGGTTATTGTGACTTTTTTATCTCACAATTCTGACTTTTTCCCAGAATTGTCGCTTTATTTCTCAGAATTGTGATTCTGAATTGTGAATCGCAATTCTGACTTTATAACTTGCTTTTGCGAGTTTATATCACACAATTCTGAGGAAAAAAAAAGTCAGAATTGCAAGTTTATATCACACAATTCTGACTTCATTTCTTAGAATTTTGAGTTTATATCACAGAATTCCTATGTTATTTCTCAGAATTGCGAGTTTATATTTCACAGTTTTGACTTTATAACTCGCAATTGTGAGTTTATATCTCACAATTCTGAGAAAAAAAGTCAAGAAATGCAAGACACTCGCTATTGTGAGAAAAAAAGTCAGACTTGTGAGATAAAAAGTCACAATCATCTTTTTTATTTTTTTATTCAGTGGAGAAAACAGGCTTCCATACAAAACAGAATTGCATATTTTGCAGTTCTGACTTTTATTTTATACCCCATCTATTAAAAAATCAGTATCGGAAGAAATTGCGAGTTTTTCTGGCTTCTATGCAGCTGGCTTCTATACATTCAATGTACTGATTAAAAAAAAAATATAATAATAAACAAATAAATAATTTTAAATAAACTATTAATAAATTAAACCAATTTTTTATCTCCATTAAAATGTGTCTTTTGAGAGTACTGAAGACTCTCTATCCTATTTCAACCTTTCCCCTGGCTATAATTGTTTAGAGTAACACAGGGTAAATAAATCATATAATGTCCATACTGTACTACACCCTGTAGATTCCTTGCATGGGAAATAAATATGTCAGTGAGAGGAAGGATGATGGGGAAATAAACAAACAGCTGAATTAGCTTTAGATGTTCATGTTTCTATATGAGCCCTGAAAGCTGGGTATGCTGATACCTCCAGGCAATAACAGAAATATCCTGGAATTCACACATCTCAATATAAATACTCACAAGCCTACATAGAAAAAAAAGAGAGAGAGAAATCAAAATGAGAACAGTGAACAAATCCAATATCACCTTCTTGATTTCAATCTTTCTAAACAAATGCAGAGATTTTCAGTGTATTCTGACCTTAAGTTCTCCGTTTGGATCATTAAAGCATGTGAGCAGATAATGACACATTGAATTATTATAAAATGGGATAATCTTGCAGAATGTCAGTATTGATTTGCTGGGCCAGACACAATAAATTAAATGGCTCCTTTTCTTTATTAGCGCAAGTTGGAGAGATTGTGTATAGGCTACTTTTGTAGAGATGGAAAGAAAAGCTTTATCAGGCCCCTATATTCATGGTAACTGTTTAAAACCGTACTACTGTTTGCCACACAGAGACTGGGCTAATTGAAATTGATTGGATTTTACCCTCAGAGAGGCCATGGCCAGACACTTCTTGTTCCAGTGATCAACATTCTTGGACCCTACTAGTATTTGTACAGACAGCAAGACAGCAAACCTTCTCTAATAGTGCAGTTAGACAATATTATTATCATGCAAAAAACATTCTTCAAATACTCAGACTTTACAAGTATACCAAACTGCAGCGGCTTTATTTTGTGCTCAGTGACACATTTTTGTGTTGATTTTGATGTTTGTTTTGGATCATTGTCCTGATGGAAAATCCAGCCACGGCCCATTATAAGATTTCTAACAGAGGCAGTCAGGTATTTGATAGAATCCAAGCCATGTATCTGAACAAGTTGTACAGGACATCGGGCAGAAAACTAGGCCCACAACATTAAAGATCCAGCAGTATGTTTAACCTTGGGCATTGGGTACTTTTTATCCCATCTTGCAACCCATATTCAAACCCATCTTGAGTGTTTGCTGCTAAAAAGCTCTTTTTTTTTTTGTTAATCTGACCACAGAAGCCAGTCCCATTTGAAGTTCTTGTCGTGTCTGACAACTGAATATGCTGGAGAGTTTTTTGGATGAGCGAGGAGGATTTTTTTTTAAACCCTCCTGAACAACATATAGTGAGAAGGGTTGTTTGATATACAGTTGAGGCCAAAAGTTTACATACACTGCAAAATCTGAATTATTTTACCAAAATAAGAGGAATTATACAAAATGTATGTTATTTTTTGATTTAGCACTGACCTGAATAAGATATTTCACATAAAAGATGTTTACATATAGTCCACAAGAGAAAATAATAGTTGTTTGAAGTCACTTATTTGTCCTGAACAGTTATACGCCTGCTGTTCTTCAGAAAAATCCTTCAGGTCCCACAAATTGTTTGGTTTTTCAACATTTTTGTGTATTTGAACCCTTTCCAACAATGACTGTATGATTTTGAGATCCATCTTTTTACACTGAGGACATCTGAGGGACTCATATGCAACTATTACAGAAGGTTCAAACACTCACTGATGCTCCAGAAGGAAAAAAGATGCATTAATGGTTAATGATAATGATATTTCATCATTTCAATATCATGATTACCATCAATACTGGTATATTGCGATACCCCTATCTACCATGATAATGATATTTCATTATTTAAATATCACAATTATCGCTAGTACCGGTATATTGCAACACCCCTAATTAACATGATAACAATATTTAAATGTTTAAATATCACTATTAATATCAATATCAGTATATTGTGACATCTCTAATTAACATGATAACAAAATGTAAGTATTTAAATATCACGATAATCGTCAATACTGGTATATTGCCAAACCCCTAATTAACACGATAACAATATTTCATTATTTAAGTATCACGATTATTGTTGAAACTGGTATATCGCGACATCCCTGTTTAACACGATAAAGATATTTCATTATTTAAATATCATGATTATCTGCAATATGGTATATCACAACACCCCTTATTAACACGATAACGACATTTAGTTATTGAAATATCAAGATTATCGTCAATACCAGTATGTCGCGACACCCCAATTAATACGATAACAGTATTTCATTATTTAAATATCAGGATTACTGTCAATACCAGTATATTGCGACACAGCTTAACACGATAACAACATTTAGTATTTTAATGTCACAATTATCATTAATACCGGTGTAACACCGGTTTAACATGACAACAACATTTCATTATTCAAATATCACAACTATAGTCAATACCAGTTTATTGCGGCACCCCTAATTAATACGATAACAGTATTAATTGGTGGGGGGGGGGTCAGGGTAAATTTAACTTATCTTGTGGGAAACATGTATCTTCTGAAGTATCATCTGTAGCTTCTGAAAGGCAGTAGTAAATGTCTAAAGAATGTCTTCATTCTGTTCAAAAGTTTACACCCCTGGCTCTAAATGCATTGTGTTTCCATCTGGAGCATCAGTGAGCATTTGAGTCCCTCAGTTGTCCTCAGTGTGAAAAGATGGATCTCAAAATCAAACAGTCATTGTTGGAAAGGATTCAGATACACAAAAATGCTTTTCAGGTCGCAAAAGTGTGACCTGAAAGATTTTTCTGAAGTGCAGCGGGCAGTTTAACTTTTCAGGATGAACAAGGGTCTCATAAACAAAGAAAATATTTTTTTTTAGGCTTTCTGACCCCAAGACTCAACCATCTCTGTAATTCTTTATCTGTGATCCTTGGAGTGTCTTTGGCCTCTCAAACTCTCCTCCTCACCATGCATTATGGGACGATATAGACATTCCTTTTCCAGGCAGCTTATTGGCCTGATGGTGAAAATGGGGATTTTCAATGCTTTAGCTATTTTCTTACACGCAGTTTCTGTTTTGTGAAGTTCAACAATCTTGTTCTGCACATCAGAACTATAGTTTTTGGTTTTACTTCTTGCGATGATTAATGATTATATTTATAATATGGAACAGAACAGAAAGTCATGGCTGGAAAATGTAATGCTCGTAGTCAACCTGGTGTGCTAAAAAAAATATAAATATGACCAGGAATATACTTCAGAGATATTCTACTCATAAGAACTTCACAGGGTGCCAATAATTATGGCCAACAAGCACTGGAGAAAAACAATAATTTCATAATGAGATTTTCTCCCCACTTAATTGTTTTACTTTAATGAAAGGTTAGAATTTTGTGAATTGTTTGAATGAAAGATCAAAAACATAAACAATGCAGATTTATATTCACAGCCAGCCTTCGCTCATATTTACCAAGGGTGCCAATATTAGTGGAGGGCACTATAGATGTGCATATTAAACAAACAAATGCAAATGCTCCCTGTGATTTCATTATCAGAAGAGTTACATTTCATATTGGCAGCATCTCACAAAGCTTAATTCATGAAGTTTCCTGCCATTTTCCAGGCTTTTATCATTAGCGTATGGTTAATAAATGCAGCGTGTCTCCGTATGGCAGTGGAATATGTTCTCTCTGTGGTAGCTTGAATTTGTCTGGCTCTTTCAGTTTGAATGGATGGTAAGCCAGGCTTTTCTCCGTGCTGACTTCACACTGCCGAGCTTGATCTGTCACACAGAAGCCACAACAGTGGAAAAACTCTCTTGGAGATCTGAGCTGTCATCGCTCAGGGCACTAGCTTGCTTATTTTGAATGAAGAAATGTGAGAGGGGCTGACGGCGAACTGTCACTTGAACAATGGGGACTCAAATCAAAAACATACAGGACAGAATAAATGAGGAAAATATATGAGAAAAGGCAGATGGGGGGAGGGGAAAAAACACCTCCTGTTACCTAGGCTACGGGTCTCTGGAGATGGTGTGATGAGCGCCCGTCACATCGCAGTCCTGTGAATAAATACGTCATTAGCGTGTGGATTAAGTGGCGTCTCGGTTGCTTCCCATCAGTGACCTCACATTTTGGACACATGTGATGTTTCTGTCTGACCAAACGCCATGGAAATACTGATCAGAGTTCAGCGTTGCTATCAGGAATAGCTATCATTCTAAACATACTCACATTTTGACCTCTCTGCCACAGGAAGTCCAATGAAGCGATACTACTCAGAGAAACATTCTGATATGCTGTCAATCACAAAGTGGCAAATTGTGTTTGTTTGTATGAGGAATGTGAATGGACTAATGAAGCGTCTGAGGGGGCAATAGAGAGCAGAAAGCTTCCCGCTGAATGCTGGACAGATTCTTTGGAAGGTTGTTGGCAGCACTGGAGCAGGATAAAACAAAATCACCTCAGGAGCGGCTTGATAGTCTTTGATGGCTTTAGGAAGCCTTACTGAGGAGGATGAGATTCATGGGTTCAGAGCTGTGTTAATGAAAAGGATTTGCGAATTACACACTTATCCGAATGGAGCGATTTTTCAATTAGGTTGGAAAGATAGAAATTGCAAATGATGCTTTACCTTCCCATAAAAGTCAGAAGACTTTGAAACCTTTCTCTTTTTGTGTGTGTGTGTGTTTGTCATTTCAAATCCCTAGCAACAACAAACACAAGCTCTGAGCTCAAATAGTGTATAAAAAATTGCATCTCCAGTCTCCTTTCCACTTGACTCAAGAGACTTGTGTTTGAAATCCACACTTTGAGGTAAACATATTGAACCCAAGAGTGGTCCACATGTTCTTTTGTTGTTGTTGTTTGCATAAATTAACCTTTAGAGACCTGTTGATATATTTTCATTTTTACTCTTTGAAAGGATTATCTCTGACTATAAATAAGTAATGATTTTATTAAGGGTTGAATTTCATAAAACAATAGGTTTCCAAGGTAGCACAGTTTCACCACTCATATACGAACACAAATGTTTTTACAAGGCTTTACAAGCCTTTTAAATAAGCTTGAGTCATTTCTATACATCACCGACCCCTTGTAAAGTACCTGAGAATCCATTTTAAATACATACTGTAATGCCCTCAACAGTTGCTTTGACCTTTATACCTGACTTCAGAGTAAGCTGTAAAACTGGAATATCACTATGTTCGTGTCATGGCACATTCATATACCTGGGATATTCCTAAACCACACTGACCGCTGGTATAATACCCAAAATAGCATGTTAAAAGCTTGCAGCACAGTTGTTATGACCTTTATAAAACAGAGCAGAAGGCTGAAACTTCATGTTCACCTTAGAGCACTCCTCCAACACTCAAGTTTTATACAATACATTTATTACATAAATTAATTTAAAGTGATAGTTCACCCAAATATGGTCATTAATTAATTACTCAATCTCATGTTGTTCCAAAGTTGTAAGACCTTTGTTCATCTTCGGAACACAAATTAAGGTATTTTTAATTAAATCCATCAGCTTTCATCCAACAGACACGTTTAAGGCCCAGAAAGGTAGTAAGGACATCATTAAAATAGTCCTTGTGACATCAGTGGTTCAACTGTAATTTTATGAAGCTACGAGAATACTTTTTGTGTGCAAAGAAAACAAAAATAACGACTTTATTCAACAATTTCTTCTCTCCCCTTGTTAATCTATGACACGCATGAATGACAAAAATTGTATGGGTTTGGAATGACATAAAGGTGAGCAATTAATTACATCATTTTCATTTTTGGAAATGAAGTTCATGTCATTTATCTGTTGTTTACTTTTGTTTGAATTAGAGAATATTTTTCATATTTACATATTTTTGGGAGATGTAGTCACACATAGACACACGCATACACACACATTACAGATTTGTAATAGAAATAAATTGAATTTTCAAAAAAAAAAAAAAGTTTCCACAAGAAATACAATAAATTAATAAATTATATTTTTAAAATAGATTAAAAAGCAGTTATTAAAAATTATAAAAGTATTTCACAGTATTGTTGCTTTACTGTATTTTTGATCAAATAAAAGCATCCTTGGTAAGCAAAAGAGACTTCTTTTAAAAACATTTAAATTGTATGACACAAATTGGAGACTTTTCATTACAGTCATTATTGGAAAGGACTCAAATACACATGTTACGGAAGCAGACGGACAACTGAGGTAAGTGAAGGTAAAGGTATTTATTAACAGCAGAGACACAGATGAAGGATGACGTGCAGAAAAGGTGAGAATAACAGTTCTGGGTTTCACTGTTCTTGAATGTATATCCACGAGTTGATTGAAGTTTGTTTCCTCTGCAGGAACGACGGGAGATGTACAACAAAACAGATGATGCACACACAGTTCGCTGACAGCTGACAGACTTACGGCACACACACCACTGACTGGATGCGGCTTGACTGGACAGACTGGAATGAAGCAGAGACAAAGGTAAGTATAATCAGGTAGGTAGAATGTTTGTGAACTCGGAGAGAGTGTCACGATGAGTCCGCTTCGGATTAACGAGCCCGGACAATGACTGGTGAGTGGTGTGTGCTTATATGTGTGTGTGGTGATTGAATCCAGGTGACGGTGATTAGAATTCAGGGGATTGTGAACGCTGCGTGTGAGTGGCTGCAGAACCTGACCAATCCGTGACAACACAAAAATGCTGAAAAACTAAATTTGTGGGACCTGAAAGATTTTTCTGAAGAACAGCAGGCAGTTTAACTGTTCAGGACAAACAAGGGACTCATGAACAACTATCACAAAACAAAAAACACAGCTGTGGATCATTCAGGTAACTACACAGTATTAAGAATCAAGTGTATGTAAACTTTTGAACAGGGTCATTTTTATAAATTCAGCTATTATTTTCTCTTGTGGACTACTGTATTAACCTTCTTATTTAGGTAAAATAATTAACATATTGGAGATTCTGCAAGGTGTATGTAAACTTGTGACCTCAAGATATAGATATAGACATAGGTATATAGATAGATAGATAGATAGATAGATACAGATATATTGTTTAAAACAACGGCTGCAGTTTTGCTACAGTGGGTCTCTGAATGTTATTTGGTGAAGTCTGATACCCTTTTAATGGCAAGCTGCAGCTGAATTAGGCTCTAATTTCAGATAAAGTTCATCAGATGCCTCAGGACAAAAACGTAAATGCTATTAGTGTCACTCACTCACTTTACAAGTGTGGCCACCCCCTCTCAGCAGGCGTCTGTGAGGGGTTTTACTTAATTAAAGACTGATCCATCACAGACAAAGTCAGGAGAGTGGCTTCAAACTCATTTCCAACAACATGCAGAATGACTAACTTGTAAAAATGTAAATCGAAACTTTAATAATCATTAAATGATTTAAGAGATGTGATTAAATATTGTCTAAAAAGAGTCAAATGCTTCCTGATATTCATATAGCTATGTTTGTTTGTTGAAGATGTTTTCATCAGATGAAATAGCTGCTAGTACATCACAGGTCAGAGATCATCCAAATGATGCCACCATGTCTATGAATGGCAAAAAAGGTTTTTACTACAAAATGGGTTTTCAAATACTACAATTTGCAAGCACTAAAAACCGAAAGGAAGAAATCCTGTTCACGGGAAATGAATCCTTTGATACTCTTCCCCATTAAATGGATGGCAAATTCAGGTGCGATGGCAAGATAAGCCTTTGTCATGAGCTGGGGTTAGATGAGGTGTCTGTATTCTGGAGGTGGTTTTATTTCCAATGTTTGGATTCTCGTGAAGCGAGTGGGTGGAGACAGAAGATGAAACATATTTCCCACTGTCTGGAGCTCAATATGAGATACGAGTGAGCAGCTAATAAAATTCACTGCAAGCACAGCCAGGGGAGCAACCAGCTACTTTAAGACAATTCTGAAATGTCATTTCCAAATGCTTCTGCAGAATTTTCACACCAAACACACAAAAGCCCAGCAGTATTTTAAAAATAATAATTTAAAGTCACCACTCAGCTTAAGAGAAAATAGCAATTTTGTGATGCATTTAAAAATAATGAGGGAAAAACTAGAAAATAATGGATTTACTCATGTATGTTTTAACAAATAAAGGGTCAATTTGCTGGTGAGAGATAAGGGAGGAGAATCCTGTAGGTGTTCGAATGGTTCATCTGTTTCTGGGGTTCAATTCACATGATCGACAAGTCGAAGTTAAGTCAACAAAACAGCTGGATTTGTTCCATTTCAAGGGTTCAGATAATTACTCTTCACCGTGAGCAGATGGATTTTGAATAGGGCTGAAAAATCAAACCATTTCTTGCCGAGAAAAGTTTTAAGGCCGAAGGTTATTGCTATTTAATGTATCAACCTTATTTCCTCGTGTTATTTTAGTCTAAACAGGGTAAAATAGCAACAGCTTTTTCAAGGTCAAGGTTGAGTCTGAGTTATTGACTGTGTGCTCAAAATGTCAGAAAAAGCCTGTTATTACAGAACACAATCTACAAGAGCTGAAAAGACCATTAACAGTGTGAACATTTAAAACAGAAAGCACTGGATATCGATCACTTATGATTAGGCATTAAGGGAATAGTTCCCTAATTGAGCATGCAGTCATTATTTTCTCACCCTCATGAACCCATATACTGTTATTTCTTTCTGTACAACACAAAAGAAAAATGTTACATAGGTCTTTTCATAAACAACAGCACACTAACAGATAAAAACACCATTAAAGTAGTCAGTAGCATTTTATTTTACAGTCCTGTTCTGCTTGTATATACTATGTAGTTATTATAGTACATACAGCAACTCATTAAAAACTTCTAACCCTGAACCTACTGCTAACCCCGACCTTAACCCGTGTAGTTTCCCGCTAAGGAAGGCAGTGGCTCCTTAAAATAGTGTTTGTGAAAAAAATAAAACAATGCCAGTATTACGAAATATAACATTTCAAAAGTGTATAAATAACTAATTTTCTAAAGAAACATTGTCCATCAGCGACACCAGCAGGTAAAGTTACAGCGGGAGTCTCATTTCTTTAGCGACTCAAGCACAACTAATGAGTCAGTTCTTTCTAATTAATCAAACACAACCAATGAGTCAATTCTTTTTAGTGAATCAAACACAACTAATGAGTCGTTTTTTTTAGCGACTCAAACACAACTAATGAGTCAGTTCTTTTTAATAAACCAAACACAATTAATGAGTCAACTCTTTTTAGTGAATCAAACAACTAATAAGTCAGTTCTTTGTAGTGAATCAAACACAACTAATGAGTCAGTTCTTTCTAATTAATCAAACACAACTAATGAGTCAATTCTTTTTAGTGAATCAAACACAACTAATGAGTCGGTTCTTTTAAGCGACTCAAACACAACTAATGAGTCAGTTCTTTAGTGATTCAAACACAACTCGTGAGTCAGTTCTTTTTAGCAACTCAAACACAACTAATGAGTCGGTTCTTTTTAGTGAATCAAACACAACTAATGAGTCAGTTCTTTAGTGATTCAAACACAACTCGTGAGTCAGTTCTTTTTAGCAACTCAAACACAACTAATGAGTCAGTTCTTTAGCAAATCAAACACAGCTAACAAGTCAGTTCTTTTTAGCAGCTCAGATACAGCTAATGAGTCAATTATTTTTAGTGAATCAAAAACTAACGAGTCAGTTTTTTAGTGAATCAAACACAACTAATAAGTCAGTTTTTTTTTAATGAATCAAACACAACTAATAATCAGTTCTTTAGCGAATCAAACACAACTGATAAGTCAGTTCTTTTTAGTGAATCAAACACAACTGATAAGTCAGTTCTTTTTAGTGAATCAAACACAACTGATAAGTCAGTTCTTTTTTGTGAATCAAACACAACTAATGAGTCAGTTCTTTTTTGTGAATCAAACACAACTAATGAGTCAGTTCTTTTTAGCGAATCAAACACAACTGATAAGTCAGTTCTTTTTTGCGAATCAAAAATAACTAATAAATCAAAAGCATAAAAAGCACAAAATCAGGGGCAAATCAGTCCTTGTTCAGGTGTAATGATTACTGCTACAGTGTTTTGAGTGTTTTTTTTTTTTTTTTTTTTTTTTAATTTCTAGTTTTATGTTTCACAGATAGAAAACTAACTAACTAACTAATTAAATAAATTAATTAATTAATTAATAAACAGTCAAACAGTACGTTGTATTGAAATAACATGAGGGTTAGTAAATAACAGCAAATATATAAAAAGGTGTCTTATTTCATAACAATGAAATCAATATCAAATATTTCACATTGGTCATAAATTGATTCATATTGAAAGTGAACCCATTAAAATGTCTTACTCAGAATGAAGAATGGCCCAGAGTAGAAATTTATTGTCCAATTATCTGGTAACAAGTCAAAGAGGAAGACAGACCATCTCTTACTTCTTTAAGGTGAATAGAATCATAATCGAGTAATGCTTGTGGCTCCAGTGAAAGCCAACACTTCACTCCTGTCAAACAGACTAACAATGAAGTGCGTGTTGTGCTGGTAAGTGCGGAAAGGAAACCTAATGGAGCCCAGAGGGCTGGTGAGTGTTTTTCTGAGAGTGAGGTAATGACTGTAACCTCTGCTGCCGCCCCATCTGCCAGCTCAGGCTGAAAAACCACTCAAACCAACTGAAGGAGAACCTGCCAGGCTATTGGGCTGCAGACAACAGGCCAAGCAATGGTTAGGAACTGCTTTGTGCTTCAGCTGTGTGTGAAATAAAGAAGCAGCACAAAAACTTAATGATAAAGAGACAATTTCAAGAAATGAAATTGGATGAAACTCCTGTTAATCCATTTAAATGAACAAGCAAATGATTAATAAGGTATACAAGAAATATAAATGCGTTAATGATCTTAAAAATTATTATTATTATTTTTTCAATTCAATCTAATGCTTTAAAGAATCCAGTGTAGTGCTAATGATGCTCACTATGAAATTAATTATCTACTAAGTCTTTAAAAGGTCATAATATCTCATTAAAACCTGTTTACGGTTCATTTAGTCTGATGAATCACACTCGAACTGGTGCTAAAAAAAGTTACATAATCTAAGAACATGAGTTGTGTCTCTACACGGTTCAAAGATCTCCTCAAAGGCTGCTCAACCAGATTGTGTGACACGAATGCCAGAGAATGAGATTTCACCTAAAGGAACGATCTGAAAATAGCAGATGCTTTCAGCTGTTCATACTGTTGACACTGTAGTGTTTATATTGCGCTGGAGTCTGTTCTTCTGCATATAAACCTACTTCATTATATTCAGCAAAAAGATGTTCTATAAAGGTTTTCCATGTCATTCTGTACTATTAGGATTTGTCAAACATTGTTAAATAAAAACATATTCATTGTGCTCTGCTTCATAAGAGACTCATTGGGTCTTGAAATGCAATTCTGCTGCATAATTGACTAGCAAGTTTTTGAGAGGTATAGCAATTAAGATAAGACATCGTTGTGAGATTTAATCAACCCTGCCACTCCGAGCTGTTTAATAAAAATATGACTTCCATTTATAGACTAAGAGCTACTAGGCTTGATTTAAGATTTAGTATGCGTAATTTTGAAGGAATGATCACTCCACTTGGGATATACAGTTAACAGCAGGGGTAAATTTCATTTCAAAGCCACAAAAGTCTCATAAACAATCCAATGTAGTGTTTCTATTGGTGTGATGACTGTGTGATATTTTGTTTTATAACAGCTCAATTTACGCACAATATTGCAGGGTTCCTCAAATCTTGCCCTGGAGGGCCAATGCGCTCCAGAGTTTAGCTCCAACCCTGATCAAACTCACCTATCTGTGATTTTCTAACAATCGTGAAGATTTATTAGCATGCTCAGGTGTCTTAGATTAGGGCTAGAGCTAAACTCTGCAGGAAAGTGGATCTTGTGGGCCAGACTTGAGGATACCTGCAACAGTGTTTTTTTTTTCCACAACGTGTCATCAATCGGCCATATTGAGTGTAAACAATGCCACTGAACTGAAGAGAACTTGCAAATTTTGCTGATTATTGCTTCTGAAAACGGTCCGTTATTGTCATGTTTTGGGCTGTACTAATCCGTCAGACCATGAAAACATTTGGAGTACTATAGACTGCTGAAAGTTATAACAAAAGCAAGGAAAAGAGTGCAAAAACTGTCTGAGGAACAAAAGGTGTTTGTGGTTGGCCAGACTGTACCAGGATTTCCAGGGCAAGAATCTTGACAATATTTGTGTCTGTTCTTATAATTTCCGGTCAGGTAGGTGAAATATTAGGCTAATAACTTAATTAAAACTGCTCATACATATCTTTACCACCTAATAACTTTAGTTTGTCAAAATATTGCGCCCTTTCTTGCTTACTAAGTCCTTCTCTATATGATTCCACACATTTTTTTCTGTGGTTTAGACAGCATAAATTAGCAGATCAACGTATGCAGCAGTAAATTAACCGTGCAATCAATGATTTTGTTTACGTCCGAGTATCTCCAATATGGTCACGCTTCCGGATAACTGACCAAACCGTGACGTAAGTGCAAACCCTCTAAGTGGCCACATATGAGGTGTTTTTTGAGGTTATAGTACATTAAAGAACGATCATGTGACTTCTATGTACACAAGGTGAACTGTATATGCGAAAAAAACGGTTTCCATTGCAGTTTTGAAAAATATTCCTTTTTTAGAATCGCCTGAAAACCCACCTCATGCGAGCATTAAAAGTTTTGGTAACACTTTATTTTAAGGTGTCATAATACAGTGTAATTACCTAATTAAGTACTTAGTAGAAGTCATTGTACTTACATGAAATAAAATGTACTTACCATGTAACTAAGTTATGGAACAGCCTGTAATTACAGTTTGTAATTATGTAGATGTAATAGGCATCTACTGTTACACATATGTAACCAAAAGATTGTTACAAATGTGTTGCACACTTTATACAACGTAATTAAAAATGTAAGTACTCAGACATAAGCTACTTAAAATAAAGTGTATCAATAAAGTGTGTACTTAATTAGGTGATTACTCTGTATTATGGACACCTTAAAGTGTTACCAAACTTTTTTTGCAACATGTGGGAGTTTTTGTGAAATTGACCTGGTTCCATTAGGCGTATTTTCAATTTGCGATTTCAATTTACGCAATTTGAAGGGTAATGTAAACGCAGCTTTAGATACGTCAAAACTACAACATTTTATCATGCATTATGATCACATCATGTAATCGTTTCTTTAATGCGTTTATTGTTTCTGCTTGAACATGGGACGTTAACGTACTGAATGAGTTGTGTATTCTCAGAACTGTACATTTCTGCCATATGGAATTCTGGCTGCAGATAGTTTTCACCCTCGTTCATTAAAAAAGGGTTTGGCACTGAGTCGCATATTGTTCAGTCAGTTTGAAGCTCTGGGATATCCACACGCTTGGCTTCAGTCGGCATATGATAAAGCTAAAGTTTTAAATAGACAAAAATTATTACGTAAAGTTCATAACCAAGGAAATCCTTTTCTGTTAAGCGTGTGTTAACTTTCAGCGAACGTTTCTATCAGATCAAGGAAATTATAACGAAATATTGGAATATTCTTCTATAGAAGAATAACGTTATAACGGACCCTTCTTTAGGTGATATTTTAAACATTCTCCTTTGTTCATTTACAAAAGATCAAACAATATTGCTAATAGACTGGTAAAATCTGATATTCATACCGACAAGACTAAAACATTTATAAAAGGTTGTTTTCCCTGTAGAAATTGTGCTGCCTGCACATCTATAATAAAAACTAATTAATTCAGTGACTTGCATTCTGGAAGAACGTTTTTCATTAAATCATTAATTACCTGTTCAACTTCCAACGTTATTTATATGTTAAAATGTCCGTGTCCATTTATTTACATCGGAAAAACGAGTCGCCAGTTAAAAATTCGGATTAGTGAACATAAATCTGCTATCAGGAGACGTGATGTAAATTCACCAATAGCAAGACATTTTCATGATTGTAGTCATAATATCAATGATTTGTATAGGTATCGAAAAAGTAACGATTTCTAGAAGAGGTGGCAACATGGAGGAAAAACTTTTGCAAAGAGAAGCTTTATTGGATGTACCGACTAAAAAGTTTTTCTCCCTTGGGTTTAAATGAGGATTTCGAACTTTCTTGCTTTCTTGAAGTATGAAAAAGTTATTTATTCCTTGATTATTTGGTTATAGTGGGTGATACGATACAGACTAATGGACGTCTTGTGGCCTGATGTGTCGGCTTGTTCCCCCTTCTTTCATTTCTGTTGATTTTTTCATATTGATGTTTTGAAATTTTTTGTACTTATGATGGATTATTTTTGATGTTTCTTTTTGTGCTTGTGTTATGTTTTCTTTCTGATGTGTTGAATTTTTTGAAGTTTGGGTGTTTGTCATTGCTTGATTGATTGGTCAATTAAGTTCACGATAAGATGTGGCTTTTTACGTGCGATCTTTGGACTTCACCTCTGTTTTTAAAAAACTGATGTGGGAAATGTTATATGATTCACTAAAGAAGGCTTGTTGCTGAAACTTCTAAATACTTTGCTGCTAAATAATAAAATTGTAAATCATCATGAAGATTGAGCGAGTACGGATCCTTTACTTAAATATGTGCCATATGGACATTTGACACATTTACTTTTGAAGTGGGATAGTTCACCCAAAAATGAAAATTATGTCATTAATTACTTACCCTCATGTCTTTCCAAACCGGTAAAACCTTTGTTCATCTTCAGAACACAAAGGAAGATATTTTTTATTAAATCCGCGAGCTTCCGACTCTGCATCAACATCAACGCAACTACCACACTGAAGGCCCAGAAAGGCCGTAAAGACATTGTTAAAATAGTCCATGTGACATCAGTGGTTCAGCCGTAATTATATAAAGCTACGAGAATACTTTTTTGCGCCAAGAAAACAAAAATAACAACATTATTCAACAATTTCTTCTCTTCCATATCGGTCATGGACAATTTTAATGATGCACTTACTACATTGCTGTCTATGCAGGGTCGGAAAGCTCTCGGATTTTATCAAAAATATCTTAATTTGTTTTCCGAAGATGAACAAAGGTCTTACAGATTTTGAATGACATAAAAAGAAGTAATTAATGACAGAATTTTTATTTTTGGGTGAACCATCCCTTTAACTGTTATGTAGAAACTCTGACTTTCTGTAAAACTGCTTTGAAACTATATTTATTGTGAAAAGCGCTATACAAAAAAAAATAATAATAATTAAATTTAACTGTATACATTGGAAAATATAAATCAAATTTAACACAAAGTAAAATAAAAATTTTAAAATGGCAATTTTATAAGACATTAAATTTTAATGATCCCTTTTTTTTCTCTCTCATGCTTGTCTCATAGTACTTGTGTTTGGCCTTTTTGAGTAGAAACATCAAATGGGAGTGAAATGGCTTCCTGTTCTCTCTGAACACATTAGGACCACTTTAGCTGTTTTTTATTGCCGTTGGTTTCCTGTTTGCAATGTCGATTGTGGTAGGGAGAGAGAGGGACAGTTTTTTCTCTAATGTGGTTGGATGCAAATGCAAACAAATCAGTTTAGATACAAGACCATCCCAAACCACAAAGACAAACCCATTTTCCTCATGAACTCTCAAGCACTGATATGTATGAAAATCATCCGAGAAATCATGCGGTTTACCATAATCAATACACATCAGAGAAATTATGAAAAAATGACCAGTAATGGAGTTTTCTCTCCTTTTAATGGGGGGGAGGAGCATTTAGCACATTTATCTGATTTCATTTTATATATATGGCTCTGCAAGCATACACTTTACAATTAAAAGTGCATTCAAAATATCTAATGTGAAAAAAACTGAACATATAGCAATAGTATGTCCATAATTGCAGCATCTGTTGCGATTCAACCTGACCCATCTATTGTATGTCTCCTCTAATGATACAGTATTTATAATCTCAGAAAGCCGCAGGGAATGTGCAGGGAATGTCATAGACGCTTTGCTATTGGAGCCACATATATAGAACAGAGGCTCAAAGTGAAATGTAGGCTTGATTATATTCCCCAGGTGGTCATCATCTGCCCTTCAAATTACTGTCCAACATACTGACATTTACAGGCTTGTGTGAAAATGTCTGTCTAAACCCTGTTAGATCTATCCACAGACATACATTCTTTGAACTAACATTTATTATCATGCACTGACGCTCATGTCCAATACGCCTACATGATTACTTTAAAAAATACATGAATTACAGAGCTAATGATTAAGATCACAGAGCATGATTGTGTCCTGAGACTCACGCTGTAATTTAAAGTGACTGGTCTGCAGCTGTGCCATGCGTAATAACCGCATAAACGACCCTCTTACTGGTATATAACTAAATGTTTGGAAAGCCTGCAGTGTGGTAATCAGTAGTATACTTACATTTCCAACAGTGAACTCTTCTGGTTTGTTTTTTTAGCATATTATTGTTGGTACATACATTTTGTGTTGACAAGTATAAAGGAAAACTGTTATCACTTTGGAACAGCAGCTGTGAACAATTTAGGGTGTAAACTCAAATGGAGTCCTAGAGATTAGACACAAATGAATCATGTGGATAATTGAATTTTTGATTAGAAGTAATGTACACAGCAGCAGGTGCCAAATGTTGCTGCTGGCAACAGTATAATCAAATATACACTCACCAAAATGATAAACGCAACACTTTTGTTTTTGCCCCCATTTATCTAAGACTTTTTCTATGTACACAAAAGGCCTATTTCTAACAAATATTGTTCACAAATCTGTCTAAATCTGTGTTAGAGAGCACTCCTCCTTTGCCGAGATAATCCATCCACCTCACAGGTGTGGCACATCAAGATGCTGATTAGACAGCATGATTATTACACAGGTGTGCCTTAGGCTTGCCACAATAATAGGCCACTCTAAAATGTGCAGTTTTATCACACAGCACAATGCCACAGATGTCACAAGGTTTTGAGGGAACGTGCAATTGGCATGCTGACTGCAGGAAATGTCCACCGGAGCTGTTGCCCGTGAATTGAATGTTAATTTCTCTACCATAAGCCGTCTCCAAAGGCGTTTCAGAGAATTTGGCAGTACATCCAACCGGCCTCACAACCGCAGACCACGTGTAACCACACCAGCCCAGGACCTCCACATCCAGCATCTTCACCTCCAAGATCATCTGAGACCGGCCACCTGGACAGCTGCTGCAACAGTCGGTTTCCATAACCAAAGAATTTCTGCACAAACTGTCAGAAACCATCTCAGGGAAGCTCATCTGCATGCTCGTCGTCCTCATCGGGGTTTCAACCTGACTGCGGTTCGTCGTCGTAACCGACTTGAGTGGGCAAATGCTCACATTCGATGGTGTCTGGCACTTTGGAGAGGTGTTCTCTTCACGGATGAATCCCGGTTTTCACTGTACAGAGCAGATGGCAGATAGCATGTATGGTGTCGTGTGGGTGAGCGGTTTGCTGATGTCAACGTTGTGGATCGAGTGGCCCATGGTGGCAGTGGGGTTATGGTATGGGCAGGCGTATGGTATAGGCAGGTGTATGTTATGGACAACAAACACAGGTGCATTTTATTGATGGCATTTTGAATGCACATAGATGCCGTGATGAGATCCTGAGGCCCATTGTTGTGCCATTCATCCACGACCATCACCTCATGTTGCAGCATGATAATGCACGGACCCAAGTTGCAAGGATCTGTACACAATTCTTGGAAGCTGAAAACAGCAGTTCTTGCATGAGCAGCATACTCACCGGACATGTTACCCATTGAGCATGTTTGGGATGCTTTGGATCTGCGTATACGACAGCGTGTTCCAGTTCCTGCCAATATCCAGCAACTTCGCACAGCCATTGAAGAGGAGTAGATCAACATTCCACAGGCCACAATCAACAACCTGAACAACTCTGTGCGAAGTAGATGTGTTGCACTGCGTGAGGCCCCCCCCCCCCCAGTAAAACTGCACATTTTAGAGTGTCCTTTTATTGTGGCCAGCCTAAGGCACGCCTGTGCTATAATCATGCTATTTAATCAGCATCTTGATATGCCACTCCTGTGAGGTGGATGGATTATCTCGGCAAAGAAGAATTGCTCACTAACACAGATTTAGACAGATTTGTGAACAATATTTGAAAGAAATAGGCCTTTTTTGCATTTAGAAAAAGTCTTAAATCTTTGAGTTCAGCTCATGAAAAATGGGGGCAAAAGTGTTGTGTTTATAATTTTGGTCAGTGTATAACAGTCAATGCAAATGGGTCTCATTTATTGGTAAATGCATTAGAAAACAGAAATACTTATGTAAAATGTTATACAATCACATGCAAGAAAAGTCAAAAAGCTCTCGAATTTCATCAAAAATATCTTAATTTGTGTTCTGAAGATGATCGAAAAGTCTTACTGGTTTGCAACGACATGAGGGTGAGCAATTAATGGAAGAATTTTCATTTTTAGGTGAGCTATCCTTTTAAATGACATAAATAACATAAATTTATATTCTCCCCTCTGGGTGATCTTGCAACACATTTTTTGGGGGAAAACCATCTACAAATGGCTTACAGTTGTAAAGGATCTTCACCTTAAGGGAGAAAAGCAGTTTAATGTCGCAATATGTAGCAATTGACCACCTTTAGACCAACTGCTGTGTAATAACAGCTCGATGTGGATTTAGAATCCAGTGCCAAAAATCTATTTCCTGTCTACAGGTGTGCTGCACTGTCAATCAATAACTGCTCTGAAATGATTTCCCTCTGCAATGGTATAAAAATATCTAGATGATTCACTTTTCCTTCTGTGAAGTCGAAATTCAACTGCCTCTCAACATGGGGCTGTTCTAATTTTAGCACCTCTCTGTCTCGCTACCTTTTCTCTCTCTCCATCTCTGTCTTTCTGTAGCTGTATGACATTCTCTCTCTATGTCACACAGACAGATACACATACTCATCCAGTGGGTTTTTTCGAATAAATCATTTATCACATTTAGGTATTCTGTGTTACAAACTGTTCACTTTTGGGTTCAGGAAATTCCTTGTAGGAAGAGATCCCACATAATAAAGAAAGCAATATGTTATCTCACAGTCCTCAACCTCTGTAGACCTCAATGGAGCCCACAGGTGTTGTCAAGGGAGAGATCAATGATTTGGAACAGGTGCTGTTTCTAGCTGACATTAAGCTTGAGAAGTGAGGAGAAAAATAAGGTTTTGTGCACATCAATGCAGCTTGAAAGATTAACCCCCAGGTACCACCATGATATTGTGTCTTGGCTCACATCTTTCTCAGTATCTCTCCTCCATGAGGGTTGGTGTTGTTGTGTTGGTTTCCTGCATAACTGGACACATTTCCTTTCTTCAGTGTCTACAGTGGTTCTCAGCTGGCAGGGCTGCAGAAATGTTGACACTTGCATGCAAAAGAATATTCTAATGTTGCTCTGATGTTGTATGCATCATTAAAGCATGCTAAACGTTTACCATAACCCAGTTAAACCAACTGGTCATATTTGAGTCATTTAAACACTTTAAATCGAGTACACACTCATCAGAACAAAGTTCTTCTTACACTGCATGACTGTTTGCGATACTATCTAGTTATTGTTGTGTGCACACTTCACTATGGAATGATGACAGGGAGCCACACATTATATAACATTTCAACAGTGGTGGAAAGACTACTGAAAAACTATACTCAAGTGAGAGTACCATTACATTCCAAAAAATGAAGTGTGAGTAGAGTAAAAAGAAAACTAAAAAAAAAAAAAAAAAACTACTTGAGTAAAAGAGTAACCTATTTAAAAGTACTCATGAGTATTGAGTAGGTGTGGATTCTACCCCCTTATAATAAAAGCGGTACATTGCAATTTAAACATTGTACATACTGTAATTTACATTATCTTGTTTGTCAGAAAGAATTAGGAATATCTGGCATCCAGCTGTTTTAAAATACATTAAAACAAAATGAAAAAACTATTAAAGTGATGAAAAGATGAAAGTTGCTCTCAGTACAGTCATCACCATTTAAATGCCAGTTTTAGCGTTTTGCGATAAAGAAATTATAATCATTAAACATGATAATATATGTTGCAATTTTAACATATGCACATTGTTCATGGCATCATCCCCTATCTTTTACACATTTACTCAAATATGCTGATAATATAATTTGTAAGGGGACAAATGGCATTAAATTGGGAATGGGGAAGTATTTCTTGGGAAACTTTAAAAAAAAAAAAACGCACGCTTTTGGCTGGGCCAGTGTGGTCTCAGTGAATCAACAGCATCCACAACTGAATGGGACAAAAAAATTTGAACTTGAAAATTGTTTTTGCACAAGTGCACTTGTTAAATGAAGGCGCCCTGTTGAAAAAAACAGCATATGCTGGTTAGGTAGTATGGTTAGGTATAGATGCTGGGATGCTGGTTTTAGCTGGTTTATGCTGGTCCTTTGCTGGTTTATGCTGGTCTTTAGCTGGTTTATGCTGGTCCTTTGCTGGTTTATGCTGCTCCTTAGCTGGTCATGCGCTGGTCCAGGACCAGCTTAAACGAGGTAAGGACCAGCAAAGAGCTAGCATAAACCAGCAAAGGACCAGCATTCCAGCATCAAAACCTACCTAACCAGCATAAAACGCTTGGAAATAATGTACTGAAATTAGAGGACCAGATTCTGTATCCACGTTATTGATGACCCGTGGCAGTAATATACTGCATCTGTGTCAATGCGTGATGTAATAAAAACTGCAGCTCGTAAATAAACAACTTTTTTTGATCCATTTTATGCAATCCCTCCGTTGAAAAAAACAAATTCTTAACACATTTTTTCATAGCGCGCATCACGCTCGAACTCATCAGACGTCAACAAGCTGCCGACTTCTCGAAAGTGACTGCTTTAGGCTATGTTCACACTTGCCGTCTTTTTGGACAAGAAAAAGTTGACAACGGTGCTTTTTTAGTAAAGAAAAATCTGGCAGCCTTGCAGCCGAGGGCGTCTTTCATTGCTATAACAACATCTGCAATCGTATGAATCTCCAGAAAAGAGGAAGCTCGCACTTGCGCTGCATGGTGTTTTATTTATTTATTTATTTATTTATTTTTTAGCATTTTATCCTTTACTTGATAGGGCAGTATTTAGACAGGAAGTGAAGTGGGAGAGAGAGAAAGAGAGAGAGAGAGAGGGGGACGGGATCGGGAAGGTCAGCGCCGACATATGGCCCTGTTGTGCTTTGGGTGTCCCGAGTTTGAATCCCGCCTCTGCCTTTCCTAATTCCATCCTCCCTTCTCTGTCCCACTTGCTTCCTGGTATATCTCAACTGTCCTTTCATGAAAAAAAATGCAAAAATGGCACAAAAAAAAAAAAAAAAAAAAAATCAGATTTTTAATATATGTACACTCTTAAAAATAAAGGTGCTTCACGATGGCATAGAAGAACCTTTTACTCTAAATTGTTCCATAGAGAACCTTTAACATCTGAAGAACCTTTCTGTTTCACAAAAGGTTCCTTGTGGTGAAAGAAGGTTCTTCAGATTATAAAAAGGTAAGACAGAGACGGTTCTTTAAAGAACCTTTGACTGAATGGTTCTTTATGGAACCAAAAATGGTTCTTCTATGGCATCGCTGTGAAGAACCTTTTAAAGCACCTTTATTTTTAAGAGTGTAGGGGGTGTATACCACATATTGAGAACCGCCTCATCAACAGAACTCTTTTAGGCATGTCAAAACTGACCACAGAGGGTTAATAAAAAAAACATTTAATTGAAAGCTTTAGTTAGAATATTTAGCAAGAACGTGATTATAAAGTTTAACCAAAAACCCATTCAAAACTGGAAGAGCTACAATGCTAGTTTTTCAACTATTTGTTAATATTGAATGTTTTTACAGTTTTTGAATTATGCTGAGCTGGCACTTGTTGTCCATTATAAAATTTGAGAGGTGAAGCAAAACCCAGTAGGCATCCACTGATCTAACCCCTTTCCCCCTTATATATACCACTATAAACATATAAAGTCTTGTATAAAGTCTTGTATCTATCCTCAGTATGCCCATGCACTGTGTTTATGTCAGCCTGAAGTACAATTTCAAGTAAAAGAGAGGAGATGTGCTGCTGTAATGAGGCTTTCTGCTCTTGAAATAAACCGTACAGCTACCTTCATTATCACTGCAAGACATGAGACATGTATTTCATTCTACTTGTGTTCTAGCAGCAATGGTAAAACAGAAAAAAAGAATAAGAAAAGACAGCTTAGTACTTCATGAAGGTTGTGCTCACTGTGTGGGTCTATATGTCCGTGCCTGTATGACTTCAGTTAATGGGGCAGGCGCCAGTGCCTCACACATTGGACAGTGGTAACAATAACCAAGGAGCAAAGAGAGGAAGTTTGAGGAAGATGGCAACAATATTAGATGACGCAAAGGTTGGTGCATATCTCCAGCTGCGCATGCTTCGTTAAAGGGTTACTGGATGATGCCTGAAAATGTGAAAAAGGCAGTGGGTGTATTTGTATGTACAGGATAGAATCCTGAATACAAGTATAAAATCAGACCTAAAATTTCGGAGACAGTGACTGAAAATAATTTACACAAATTAATACTATTTTTTTAAAGTAATTAAATTTAAATAATAATATATTTAATTTAATATTTTAGGGTATACAACATTTTATAATTTTAATTATTTAAATATTTAAACAAAAATAGAATATTAAAACAGTCATCTATTTATATGCGTATATCCATATCCGTATAACTCATTACAACAAATCATTAAAGTTGCACACTGAACTTCATAATGAGTACAAAAACAGTTGGACAGTCAATTATGGCGCCATAATAACTGTGAGAGTATTGATCATTTAAATGTAGCTGTACCTCCTCGATGTTATTTCAGAGCGAGTCTCAGCTGCCCACGCACTAAATGAAGCTCAAGGCGCTAATTAGCAAATCTGTGATTGCGGTTCAGGCCTCTGACTCCTTGTCATCAGAGCCTGATCATGAAAGCTAAATATAGAGATATAAAAGGAGAACTGAAGAAAAAAATCCCAGCATGACTCTCCACTTATAAGATGAAGAAAAAAGCTATAAATGTAAGCCTGAACATGAAAATAAACTGTAAAAATGCTGTGATACTCTTTTAAAGGAATAGTTCACCCGAAAATTGAAATTCGCTTAAAATGTACTACCTCAGGCCATCCAAGATGAGTTTCTTTCTTCGTCTGAACAGATTTGGAGACATTTAGCATTACATCACTTGCTCACCAATGGAGTGAATGGGTGCCGTCGATCAGTTAATGTCTTGTGGCATGTTTGTAGGAAACTTAAAAACATCTTAATAATAAATGGATTTATTAATGGACTTGTGTGGGTTACTTGTGGATTATTGCGATGTTTTTTATCAGCTGTTTTGACTCTAATTCTGACGGCACCCATTCACTGCAGAGCATCAATTGGTGAGCAAGGGATAATGCTAAATTTCTCCAAATCTGTTCCGATCAATAAAACAAACTCATCTACTTTTCTGATGGCCTGAGGATGAGTAATTTTTCAAATTTACATTTTTAGGTGAGCTATTCATAACGGTTACTCTCAGGACTTTGATTAATTAGCTCAAAAGGTCATGTTATTGTAAGCTGAATTATAATTATTATTATAATTATACATAGAGAGAAAAAAACACACCTTTCTTTAATTAAAAAAAACAAACAAACAAACAAACAAAACATGGCCATGTTCTCTCTTCTCAAGCCCACGATATACAGGATGTTTAGATATTGACTGTCATTTCTTATAATCACTAAAATGGGGCATCTGTGGTTTTGTTTTGATCTTATGATCACTGAATTGCATTTTAATTATAACGACTCACAGCATGTCAGCTTTCAGGTGTACAGACATTTATTTGCCGTCCTTGGCTGCTTGTAATTACTGATTTACATATTGATCGAACATGCAAAAATGTGAAATTCTTCTTTCCAGAAGCTGAATATCTCAACATATGCTTTCCAAAACCAGTTTTTTAAATAATTTCTGGAGGAAACACAGAAAAAAAAAAACATCAAATAGCAAAATAAATAGGGATTTGTATTTTCCACCTGTATAGAAAAGTTGTTTGCTCCCACGGCCTTGTGTATATTAGATTTCTGATTGTATTTGGCGTGGAGATTTCAGATTGATTGACCTGTCAGAAGCAAGTAGATGTGCAGATGGCTGATATAACATGCTGAAAAATCAATTAAACCTGCATGAAGGGTGAAAAATATAGACATCTAGACCAGTGGTTCTCTGGTTTGGCCACGGGACCCACATTATCCCATGACAATGAAGCCGTGACGCACTTTTTTAGGATTTTACAGTTTTACAAGTTGGTATGAGCCACTACAGTCATTTAAACATATGCTAAATAATACAAAGTGAAAATTATGGAAACAACCATTATAATTGTGAATACACAATACTAACATGAACTGTTAATGAAACATGAAAACTACTCCTGAATAGAATGAATGTAATACCTTCATGTAAATCATTTCCAGTTAACACACTAAGTTCCAGTTAATTTTTGATTTATTGGTACGTTACTTTTACTTCACATTTTTGCAGATTCTTTGGTGAAATGATATACAGTCCACCGACACATTTGTGTGTGCAGTTGAAAAGGGCACATTGTTGGCACAGTATGACATCTGACAGGACAAGGTAGTCCGTATTTCTGAGGTGAGAGGCTTTCTATTTCGTAACAAGTTAGGAAAATAACGATAGAATAATAATAACACTGACATCTCATCTGACCACAGATATTTAATCGGGACAGCACGTTTTTTTCTGAGCATTCTTTGCTTAGGCACTGTTTACACTAATGCGTTTTTGTTTTAAAATGGTGTGTTCTGTTTTTTTTTTTTTTTTTTTTTTTTAAAAAGTCTCAGGTTGGTTTGTTTACACTGAAATGCAACCCTGGTGTTTTCAAACTAAAACGGGGTCTGCAGCGGTTTTGAAAGTGTGCGTTTTTGAAAGACTTTGAAAGTCGTAGTAGTGTAAACGACAGGCGTAACCGGACCAAAAGTTATGCATTTAAAAAAAAAAACACACACTAGTGTAAATATAGCCTATGGTGTAAACGTAGCCTAGTGTAAACTAGTGTAAACGTAGCCTAAAACAAAAACACACTAGTGTAAACAAAGCCTTAAGGTCATAGCACACTGAGTCCGAAATTTACATCCGAAATTTTCGCACGTTAAAAAATACGACCTCACGTTGAGTCAATCACTTTTACACACTGCCTCCCTCGAAAAATAGAGACTTTCAAAAATGTTGCAGACCCTGTTTTAGTTTGAAAACTAAAGTTATGTGTTTAAAAATACATAACTTTTGCTCTGGTTCGCCTGCCGTTTACATTACTCGGGGGTTTTCGAACATCTAAAACAGAGAGTTTTAGGAAACGCTGCAGACCCTGTTTTAGTTTGAAAACTAAAGTTATGCGTTGTAAAACAAGTAACTTTTGCTATGGTTACGCCTGTTGTTTACACTACTCCGACTACGTTTGCACTAATGCATAAGGCTACGTTTACACTAGTGCATTTTCGTTTTAAAATGCACTACTTTTGCTATGGTTATGCCTGTCGTTTACACTACTCTGGGGTTTTCAACCCTCGAAAACAGAGACTTTCAGAAAACGCTGCAGACCCTGTTTTAGTTTGAAAACGAAAGTTATGCGTTTTAAAACGTGTCACTTTTGCTATGGTTAAGCCTGTTGTTTATACTACTTAGACTACATTTACACTAGTGCGTTTTTGTTTTAAAATGCATAACTTTTGCTACGGTTATGCCTGTCGTTTACACTACTCTGGCGTTTTTGACCCTCAAAAACGGAGACTTTCAAAAACACTGCAGACCCCGTTTTATTTTAGAAAACTGCGGGGTTGCGTTTCAGTGTAAACGGACCAAAACAGAGATGCTCTGCGTATCATTGATGACCGTGTAAACAATATCATCATGCTCATTATGAATGGTCATGTGACGTGTTTTTGTTTGTGTAGTGTGGACAGAAATTGTTTCTGAAAGGCGCTGAAAACACCAGTGAAGACGACGATCGTTTTCATTTTAAAATGCCTTTTTGAAACAAAAACATCTGGCAAAAGTGTCAACAGCTTTCACACGTTTTTCAAAATAACAGTCTTGCATCCAAAAAAACATTTAGAATTACATTTTTTGTTGGTGGTGATGTTTCTTTGACTTGTGCACTCCACAACCCACTCGACAAATGTTCTGCAAATATTCATTTTTCAATGAACTATTGCTTGAATGGCTACATTTCAAATGTAAGAGAGTAAATGATGACAGAATTTTCATTTTCAGTGAACTGTCCTTTTAATCCATAAACACTGTAATGTCATGATCTGTCAACAGAATGTATGTATGGATTTCTTTCAAAGACAAACAGGCTGTCGAAAATCACTGGAGCTCTGGCTGGAAGCCCTGATGAGCAACTGTGTGTCTTCTTCTTAGATTAGCACAGTTCACTTGATGTTAAGAAATCAGCTGTAGCTCTACACGGTTAAAGTCTTGGAATGACAAATAATTGGCTTTGATTGCCGTTGTCTTTGCTGAACCATTTGGCTTATTTGTTCCCTGTTGTTTCAGGTCACTGCAGCCCATAGAACCAATCAAGTGGACACAAATGATTGTGTAATCCAATTGAAAATACACTTAATCAATTAAATCCTACATACTGGCACAACCTCTGTTTGTCTAGATAAGGTTGAATTGTGTCCAGAATTGTTGAATCTAATAGAATTGGTGGACCTAAACAGAGCAAATCAGATTAAAAAGGCGCCTAACTGTTCACCTGGACACTTTTCTCCTTTTTTGTGCACTGCTACATGATTTGAAACAAGCATGACTATAACAGACATGCAAATGTGAAATATATTCCTCTGAAAATGTCTTTGTCACTTTCATTTGTATTTCTACTGTAGCTATGTAATTATTCTTGGGAAGAAAACAGTTGAATCTATAATTAACCATGCATAAGAGCAAAATAAATTAAAGTTAATCTGAAAAAAAAAAGAGCCGTGATGGCTCGCCGTCCTGATGTTCCTCACGTTTTGCCTTTTATCAGTTCTGAGCTGTTGACACAATCAGAACAGCACATTCAACACACAGTTAATCAGGGGAAGCTTCACTTAAAGGATTATGGTGAGAAATAGATGAGAGTGGGGTAAGATGTGCCACTGTTTACTTAGGTTGTCCATTTAGAAGTTTAAATTAAATAGAGAGGTCAATTTTGAATTAGATTTTATTTATTTAGATTTTATTAGTAGTTTTTTATATTTAATTTTAAAGTTTTAGTTTTGTTTTTTTAGCTTTCATTTTGTTACAATTAACAATTACTTTTTTCATCTAAAATGTATACTTTATTTCTATTTCTTTATTAATTGATTTATTTTTATTACGATTATTTTTAGCTGTACTTTTAATTTTAGTTTAAGTTTGTCTTTTTTGCTTTTATGTTTAAGTTCGTTTTCATTCACTTTTATTTCAGTTATATTTTTAGTCATTTTAGTACTTCAACTTCAGCTTTTTTAGTTCTTATTAGCGAATAAGTATGCATTTTTTTATTTGTAGCTTGTAATATTTATGAATTTAATTTTATTTGTATTTTTATATTTTCTGTTTTTTTATAGTTTAATAGTTTGTTTATTTTTTATTTAGCTTTCATTAATTTTTATTTCATTTTTTATTTGTATCTACTTTGTTACAATTAAAAAGTATATTTTTCATCTAAAATGTAGATTTTATTTGTTTTATCTTATTATTTTTATTGTATTATGTATATTTTCAGTTTTGCTTTTGATTTCAGTTTAAGTTTTAGTCTTTTTTGCTTTTGTGTGTCAGTTTGCATTCATTCACTTTTATTTCAGTTATAGTTTTAGCCACTTTAGCAATTAATCTTCAGCTATTTTAGTTCTAATTAGCAATTAAGTTTGTTTAATATCTATATATTTATTTTATTTGTCATTCTGTATTAGATTGTATTTATTTCAATTTTTAAAAATATATTTTCTGGGTTTTTTTTCAAGTTCATTCGTTTTTATTAAATTTTTTATTTGTATCTGTTTTTGTTAAAATTAAAAATTACATTTTTCATCTAAAATGTATATTTTATGTCTATTTATTTAATAATTGATTTATTTTTATTAAATCATATTTTATTTTTATATTTTCAGCTTTACTTTTTTCAAGTTTTACTCTTTTTTTTTTTTTATTTAATTTTGTTTTAGTTTCCATTCACTTTTATTTCAGTTATAGTTTGTCATTTTAGTACTTCAAATTCAACTATTTCTGTTCTAATTAGCAAATAAGTTTGCATTTTTTTTATTCGTAGCTTGTAATATTTATTTTATTCATCATTTTGAGTACAATTTTAGTTATTTAGATTTTTTATTATATTTTCAATTTTCATTTTAAAGTTTTAGTTTTGATTCATTTTTTTTAGCTTTCATTCATTTTTATTTAATTGTTTTATTTATATCTATTTTTTATTTGTTACAATTAAAAATGTTTTTTATCTAAAATTACATATTTTATTTCTATTAATTAACTGATTAATTAAAACTTTTACTTTTGAACATTTACATTTTTGTAGCCTGTAATATTTATTTCAGTAATATAAAATGAATTTAATTTAACATTTAACAAAAAAATTAAAAATTCACACACACACACAAAAAATAATAATTTGTTAATGTACTTTTCAAATATATTATCATATGACAAAAACTCTGGACAGTTTGCTAGATTAAATGAGCATCTGGTGCATCTTACTTTTATTTTATAAAAATAAAGACAGCTTTTTTTTCTAGAGCTCAGTGTATGACCCTTGACAAAATCATCAGCACAGCAAAATGTCACAATGACCAAGTAAATTGGATTAGCATTGGGTCCCTTTTGTTGCTCAACCTTTCAGTCTGGTACCAAAAAGTGATATTCTGTGCAGTACAAATGGGAAACTTACCTGCAGGTTACTTACCTTCAGTGAAGTGAGTGTAGGTGTTCAGCAGACTGTCAGTTTAATTAGAGTGAAAGTACCATGTATGAATACCTTAATAAGGAACGTACACTGAACTTTCAATAAAATCCTTTTAACCTGACTGTTTTAAGTAGACTAATTTTCAACAATTACAGTTAATTTTGCCTGATGAAGGTCTAAAGCAGAGAGCATACTTTAATAGCACTTACAATGTGTGGCAGAACAAATACAATAGACGATTAGTAATTGCAGGGCATTAAATCTTATGAAATGATTGCACATGTCCTATGTTTTATAAAATGTGCAATTGAAGCACATTGTTGACCTTTAATGCATTTTATTTTTTATTTCTTTTGTTGCACAAGCAGTCCAACTGAGACCTGACAGGTACATTCAGATGTGTTTAAGCCTAAATAACACACTGTTCTGTTCTTTTCAAAAGGGACGTGGCAGTTGTTAGCATTTCTAAACAACATAAATGGAGAGAATTGCCAGGCCACAAAAAAGGCCCATTTTTCCAAATGACTGGCACTAGCATTGCTCTCGGATTTTACCAAACACAATGAGGTGTCTTTTATACAGTACATGACTAATAGCTCCTAATTTATTCATATATTTTTTTTTTTTAAACATACATTTTCATAAGATACAATTAAATGCTAATTAAATAACGGAATAATGGAAAAGACAACAAATATATGTTTTTGTTTTGTTTTGTTTTGTGTTTCATTTTCTCCAATGGCAAAAGAAAAACCCACAGTAGAATTTCTATGATTATCCAACACAGGAAAAAAAAATGATATATTGATAACGTTTCTCAAAAGAGAGAAACTCCCTCAGCCTTGTATGACGCGTCATCAATCGGCCATGTTGGCGGCACTTGAGCATAAACAATGCTACTGAACCGAACTAAACTTGCATAGTTTGCTGATTACTGCTGATTATTGTTGCTAAAAAAGGTCAGTTATTGCCATGTTTTGGGCTGTACTAATTGGTCAGACTGGGAAAAACATTTGGAGTACAGTAGACTGCCAAAAGTTATAACAAATCAAGGAGAAGTGTGCAAAAAACTGGACAGGTAGGTGAAATATTAGGCCAATATCTTTTTTCTATCAGCAGGGAATGAATTAGTTTGTGAGCCATTTGTCTCTTCTCCAGACTTAATTGAAACTTTTAACATTTTGAAATAACTACACCGTAAAAAAACAATTTGTTGAGTCAGCTTAAAATAATTTGTTACCCTGCTGCCTTAAAATTCTAAGTTCAGTTAACTCAAAAAAAGTTTATTCAACTTGAAATGTTAAATTATTCTAAGTGACAACTTAGATATTTGAGTTGAATCAGCTTAAAATTTTAAGGCAGCTGGGTTGCTTACCCATCGGTTAAGTTTAGCAAACACAAATATCTAAGTTGTTACTTAGTACAACTTAACATTTCAAGTTGACTAAACTTAATTTAGTTGACTGAACTTAAAATTTTAAGGCAGCAGGGGAACAAATTATTTTAAGCTGACTCAACAAATTGTGTTTTTATTTTTTTACAATGTAGTTCACCTTTCAAATGCAGCGAAAATACATCTATATAATAGAGCCTGAATGAACTTAGAATTGCAAATCCTGGTTTTGACCTGGTCATTACTCAATTTCCATTTTTTCCCAACTGAACTGAATTCCAAAACACTACAGACATGCACTGTGTTTTGTTGTTATATCAAGTGTAGACACAAAACTTTGTGCACAAGAGCAAGCAGAGATATTTAGGAGTTTATATCCCAGAGGGCAGTCCGGAGCCTCCTTAATGTTTGTCTGTTCCACTGTGCTGAGGATGCCACACTCCTTTGCCCTTATCAAGAGCGAGCAGATGTTCTAAGCTGTCCAAATCCTCCTTCCTCCTGAAAACAACCCGATTCTGCCTGAAATAGCCATCCAGATTCTGCTGTTGAGCCCTAAGGAACCACAAACTGACTCTGTGTGCTATTTATAGCACAGGTGAGGTGTCACACTCAAGACAATGGAAGAGGAAATAGGTATATGAAGTCCTGTGGTTGCCTATGAAAATCTTGCAGAGAATGCAAACACAATATCCATGAAAACACAGTACAGAAGGACCAAACGTGTAGGTGTGAAAGGTTTTATTTTTAGAAACAAAGCAAACAAAGATTCCTCATCCACCAAAATGTGACTCATTTTAAGTCACATATTGCAGATTTCACTGCTTGGATATGTCACTTTTGTTCACTTGTTAAAATCAATTGAATGATTTTGGGGGAAAAAAGTGTTTAAGGATGCTAAAAACCTGAACCGTCCCTGTTGGAGACACACCGGCTTCTCTGCATTTGTTGCATTGCTTGTATAATATTGACACAAGTTCTTCAGGTCTTCTGCTTTAGATTGTACATTTGAGTTTTCAGCACCATGGACAGCAAACGAGGAGACTTTAAATCTGTGTTTTAATTCTCCAAAACACTTTCTCTCATTATAAATAAATTAATGCTGATACTCTGACAAGCTTGGACAGAAGAAGGTGTTTAAATTTCACACATTAAATTAAGTCTGTCCTCATTCAAAAAAAAAACACACACACACTAAAGCGTGGCTTTTACAGACATAGATTTTGTATGGAGCCTGAAGATATAAGGCAGTAATTTTTCTGTTAATCAAAACTGTTCTTATTTGTTTTGTTATTGCATATTCCTGGTCTTACTGCACATTACACACACACATACACACACACACAAAAATCCTTATCTTCGTAAACTTTAATCAAAATAAAATACTAATTCTTGTTGAATATCTTTTGTAGAAGTAAAGAGGTCTTCTTATACAGAAGTAAAAATGTTAGCTATATTATATTATATTATATTATATTATATTATATTATAATTAGTTAATATTATATACTATTTTGGAATTTATAAAAATAATCTTATTATATAATATTTTTATATATAATGCTATTTTATATATTACTATATATTATATATAATTATATTATATTATATTATAGTTAGTTAATAATTTACATGATATATTATTTAATCATTTATGTATATATAAATAATTGTGTAATATGATATTTTATATATAATAATATTTTATAATTATATTATATATAACAATATATTATACACTGTTTTATATATATATATATATATATATATATATATATATATATATATATATATATATATATATATATATATATATATATATAATTATTACAATATATTAGATTTATTATTTTGTCATTTAAACAATCTTGTAATATTATGTTTTATATATAATGCTATTTTATAATATTATATTATATTATAGTTATATTATAGTTAGTTAATATTATATATTATATATAATATTTTGCAATTTATGTAAGTAATCTTTTAATGTAATATTTTATATATAATGCTATATTATTATATTATATTATATTATATTATTATAGTTACTATAATAATAACTATATATAGTAACTATATATTATAGTTAGTTAATATTCCATATATTATTTTGTAATTCATATAAATAAATGTAAATAAATCTTGTAATATAATATTTCATATATATTGCTATTTTATTATTTATTATATTATATTATAGTTAGTTAATATTCTATATATTATTTTATATATATATATATATATATATATATATATATTATATTAATGTGTAAATCCTTTTTGTAGAATATTTTGTTGCATCATATTTTCTAAGTAAATATGACATTTTCTATACTATTAATCGATTAAAGTACAGTACATCAAAATATACATTTAATAAAAAGGCTGCATTAAAATTAAATAAACAAGTAGCTTTGCATTTTATTTAGCAGATCTTAACGTGTCTGGCTCCTGAAATGCAAATAATCTCACATTGTTTAAAGTGTTCACCATCTATTTTCTGCCTTCAGTTGCCACAGCTGAATTATTCGTTAGATTGTCTGCACAAAAAAGTTCATCTGACAGTCTGAGTGATGATTTTGTATCTCATCCTCATCACCACAGGAACCGCACAGCTGCTTGTTGCCACAAATGTCTCACTACGGGCTACAGCACAAGACACGATTAGGATTTAGACGACAGAGTCAGGAAATTCCTTCAGGAGATGTTTGTAAAAGAAGGGACTTTTGTTCAAAGGTTATTCGGTGTACATGTCTGTAATATTAATTACTGAACGCTTAGTATGCATAATTGAGTGTTTGTGTTTTAAAGGTGTCATAGCTTCTGCCTCTAGGCGCGATTTGGAGATAAAAGATTAGGAGATTCTCAGCAGCTCAAACTTGACTTTATTCCGTGTCAATAACGCAGAGGAGCTCTTCTCTGGTTTGTATTCAGAAGAACAACTTTTCCACTTTATCTAAGTGGTTTCAATAAGCCTGTGACAAAAGCGTAATGGACTCCTGCAAAACTGTCAGCGTCTAGTGAATTTGGGTTTCGAGTCACACTGAGAAGCCTGTTTTCTTCAACACCCACATGTCCCTCTAGGGAAGCTGCTGGCAGTGTGCCCTGTGGTGCCAGCAAGCAGGGTTGGCTTTATGAGGATGACTCATATGACTCAAGTTAGCTTACAGCCCTCCTTAAATCCAGCAGCTGCCAGCGCTATATAAGCTGCACTCTGAGACCAGCCAGAAAAAAGACCTCTGGGCCAAACGGATTATGGCAAACGTGTATTTAAAATATGATTAATCAATTGCTCCAACACCAGTCCACCCCCGATTCCTAATTGGGCCTAAGCGGGCTTTTTGCATATGAAAAATTATGCGAGTATTACACGCAGACCTATTTCCATCTGTGTTGCTACACTGATTCTTGGTGTTTTAGCTTATTTTGAACCTGTGGCTCATCGGTTCAGCCGTCTGCATTGGAGATATAAAAAAAAAATAAAAAAATTAATAGTCCTCTAAACTCCTGCCAAGAAATAATGCAGTTTTTTCCAGATAAAAAAAAGAGTGAAATACAACACTAGGCCTCCCAGAGTGACTGTGAATTAACTTTTATAACAATGGGTAAGAAAAAAAGCTGTGACTGACTACTGGTGTGAACAAAATGAATGTAAATGTTTTCAATTATTGCTCTGTCTATTGCAGTACCTCTTTATTTATTAATAATGTTAAGTTAAAGTCTTTGAACGACAATGTACAATGAAAATTATCTCAAAACCAGGTTCATAGAATTGAATTTAAATATACATTGGCTTTAAAAAGTATTCTAAATCATTTTTCTAAAGCATGACCTTTTCATGACCTATTAGACATGTTTGATCAATTATTATCTTAAACAACTGTAATCAAGTTTTAATCACATTAAAAGTCCAGAGTCCAAAATATTCTGTCGTTTTAAACGATATAAAATAAAATAGCTTCGAAAATAGTGTTGACTATATTTTCCAGTGTTGCCAAGTCCATGGTTTTCCCACGGAATTGGGCTACTTTAAGACTGTTGCCGCGGGTGGTTTTTAATGTCTGCGGGTTGAAGGAACCCCAATAACATAATATTTATCCCCTGGAGCGTGATTTTTTAATGGGGGACCCCCTCGAAACATGATTGGGCTATTTTTTGGTAGCAATTAGTCAGGTTTTGTTGTGAAAACCTGGCAACCCTGTTCATCTCCAAATATCAAAATATGACAATTCGTTGAAGAAGAAGAATATTTTGTTTCCTATTTGTGGGAATAATTTCAAATGTAAAGAAATAGCCTGTAACACAACCACACTTTCAACTTAAAACATTTCACAAAAATGTGGTAACACGTAAAGCCTTTATGTGTAATGCATTATAAAAGTAGTTTTAATGCATTAATTATGCATTGTAATGCACCTTATAATGCATTGCATGGTTTCATAAATAATTGTAACCATAGCTATACATTATAATACTTATCTATTCATTGTTACACCTTTTGAAAGTATAATGCATTAAAACACTTGACAAACAAGCCATTAAATATGTGGCCCTGGACCACAAAACCAGTCTTAAGTAGCATGGGTATATGTGTAGCAATAGCCAAAAATACATTGTATGGATCAAAAATATCGATTTTTCTTTTATCCCAAAAAAACAGTACGATATTAAGTAAAGATCATGTTCCACATGAAGATATTTTGTACATTTCCTACCATAAATATAGCAAAACTTAATTTCTGATTAGTAATATGCATTGCTGAGAACTTCATTTGGACAACTTTAAAGGCAATTTTCTCCATATTTTGATTTTGTTGCATATGTTGCACATTAAATAGTTGTATCTCAGCCAGATAGTGTCCTATCCTACAAGCCATGCATCAATGGAAAGCTTATTTATAAAGATGATATATAAATCTCAGTTTCAAAAAACTGACCCTTATGACTGCTTTTGTGGTCCAAGGTCACATGATATTATAATTTTTAACTATGGTTACAGTTATACCTTTATAATGCATTATGCATAAAGGCTTAAAGTAAAGTGTTACCAAATATGTTTGTTAAGTTTGATAACAGGAACTGATTTCATATCCATCATGACATTAAGACGGCAATTTTGACATAGGCTACAGAATATTACAAGTTATTATAGAGGAAAGGTTCTGCATAGTTTGTTTGCAGATTTTTTTTTTTTTTTTTTTTTTTTGCCTACCATTTCTTTTTATAGTTTTCAAAGCAACGGTATATATATTTACACATTTTAAATATGACTAGAGTGTCAAATTACTTTCCTGGCCACTATATGCAATTCATCACGGTTTCTCTTCATCTTACATGCTCTTAAAAGCTCAGTAGCACTAACAACACACTTTACGGTAATACCCACTTCGGCTCGGCTTGAAATTCGCCTGACTGAAATGCACAAGCCGCAACATTTTCTGTTTTATCTGCTTATGATATATTTTTTTAATTCTATAAAATACATAATTATGATCCAGTCGGTTAAATGTAACATTAACAGATTAAAAGAAAAAAGGAAAAATAAAGAAAAACGGAAAAGAGAGGTCCATCGAACAGATGACGTGTTACAGCGGGTCCTTGCTTCTTCCGGGTCGGTGTAAACAGTGTGCGGTCCTGTCATACAAATCAGTAAGATGTAAGTAAACCATTTAGCATATAACAGCCCTTAATTTTTGTGATAAAATGTATGTTATCTATATTTGAACACCGTGAATATGTGTCTTTGTCTGTATTAGGTCTAAAGTAACGTTTAAAATCACGCTGACGTCGGACCCTCGGTTACCATATAAAGTGTGAGTGACACATCATTCAACACATGACAAACTAAACATTAATATTCATGTTCTAATGATTTTAGTAGACCTGATTTGTTTGGTTTTATTGATTATGATAAGAGCGTTTATTATTATGTTCCTCAGCTCTTTAGTTTAAAGAGCTAAACAGTGTTTTTCCTCTTGATTACTTAAATTACTTATTATTACTTATTCATTTATTCGTTCATTTCTTCGTTAAGTAAGTCATTAATAAAATAATGTAATGTAAAAAAAAAAAAAATGTAAGGCAGTCATTTAAGCCTAGATAAAATAGGTTAAATATTTTACCTATTAGATGTCATCATGCTTTACCATGTTGACTAATCATGAAGACATTTGTTTTATATTCCAAGTTTTCTGAAATGTTAGGATTAAATATGCAAATTAGGCAATATCCACAATGAAATCAGGTGATTGATATATGAACAAACCCATCTGTAAAAACTTCCAGAATATAGATAGCGATGAAACTGCAATATGTGGTGTGTGCATGTGATTTCTGGCTCAGTGCATGAGAAAATCCAATCCATCTCTTTAAAGAGATGGATTGCAGTTGAAATCTACAGATGCAAATAGTTAAAATGCTGTAAAAGAAAATGTTTTCTTTTCGCTCATCTGAAAGATGCATGACACGTTACGGGAAAAATAGCCAAAAACCTCTGACCAGTGCATAAAAAAAAAAGCGTTCTTCATCTGTCTGCCATATTGATTGCAATCACTGTAGCAGTGCTGTGGTCTCTGTTAATCTATGGATGTCATATTGTGTCTGATGGGTGCAGACGCACATAATGTGTGGGTGAGAGTGGTCTGTCAAGGGCCATTCAAACAGGCTGATTTACCAGCTTACCTGCAATGCTGATGGTCGTTGGCCACTTTGGATGATTAATCACATGCCAAGTCTTTGCAAATATCTTTGATCTCTTTGAGTGGCTGGTTAAGATGACCAGAGAATCGTTTGAAAAAGCATAATATTTTTAATATGTGCTCTGGTTTAAAACAAAACAGAATTAGACAGTAAGATCATTTGAGCTTTCTGGAGAACACATATTCACTAATGTTTTCTACACAGTGTAGTTCTCATTATGTGTGTGTGTGTGTGTGTGTGTGTGTTTTACTTTTGCATCAAGATTCATTAGCATAATTGTATTTCAGATTAAGTGTACCTGAGAGCACGCCGTTCACTGCAGTTTTGAAATTTGCAGCGGAAGAGGTGAGTTTATTAATCTGTTTCTGTCTTATTTCAACCTCATTTGAAAATGTTTTTTAGGGATCTGCTGAAATGTAGTGCTATGCATTTGTCATGACATTTAGGTGCTTTCGCCTGATGATAGTTTAAAAAAAATATGATAAAATCAATGTGCATGACAGTAAGTCTCTACAGTGGTTGGAGTATTACTGACTATCTGTCAGATTTGCTCAAATCTGTCCAATCGTTGATTACATTGCCATGAATCATAGCATAGATCATAACATGAACTTTAGCTCAGTTTTATCCTATACCAATAACAGTGTGTCTTTTTTGAGTCTCTCTGAAAATGATTTATCCTCTTTTGAAACACACTCAGGCTTATCTCTTTATCCACAGCCTGTTATTTTAAAATCAGAACAGGATCAATGCAGAATCATTTCAAACAGTACATTTATATTGTTTAAATAAAAGTGGCATTCACTTTAGAGAAGCTAATATATTTTTTTTCCCTATGATTTTTTCATTTTGATATATTGCAACTCCTAAGTAATGTAGGAGTTGTATGTAGTTTAATGTGATTTTTATTTATTTTAAAAAATAGGATTAAATATAATACTAAATTATAGGATTAAATTTGTTAGACAACAACAATGCAACAAACAAAACAAACAAACAAAAAAAAAACATGCATTGTCATTTTAATATTCATATTAATAGATTTGTATATTAATAGCCAATAGATTTGTCATTGGATTATAAGCATTGTTTTCATTTTGTTAGGTGTATTTACTTAATATTGTGTACAAGAAGAATTTGTTACATTTCAGCAATTTTGTGTACATCTTAGTTGCAGCTGTTAAACTATATCCCGATATATACAATATTTTATTAGCTTTTATTGTATTTTGCTGTATCAGAATTTGCTATTCAAAAACTATTTGGTTGACTATTTGATTTTTGAAATCTTGCATAGCCAAAGAGTATAGACCAACTATTTAAACTAGAAATAGTACGGTCTAATTAGGGCTAGGCAATATGGCAAAAAAATAAAATCTTTTTTTTTTTTTTTTTTTTTTTTTAATGATTTATAACTAGTCAACTTGAAAATGTAACCACGAAATGATTCAAGTAACGACCTTTTCTTTATTAAACCTCTAGTTAAAGAAAATTCTATTCCAGGTGCACCACACATAAAGTTGTCAACATGGTGTAAATGTTAAATCACTTGTTAAATATCTTTGCAGAAAAGATTCATGAACTACAACTACATCTTCTACAAACTTGTCTTATACTGCATATTATGTTCAGAAATAATACTAGGAAAATGCTGATGCATTGATGCGTTTGACTGTTGCACTCACCTCTCTTTGCGTGTCATGCATGAAATGGCATTCTAAGAATGTGACGCTCAAGTTAAAAGAATTTCACTCCCATCTTCTTGAATGTTTTTCCTATTCCACTGCCCGCGTCGCACCTTTGTCAAAACAAAAGCGCATTCTGTGTAGGGCTGAAACGATTCCTCAAGTAACTCGAATACAAATTTGCCTTGGCTTAGTTTAGTCCATTTACTGTAACTACACACGGAACACTGACGCACAAACCGATAAATGCTGGACATATTTAAAGTTGAACTCCACTTCCAGAACATCCAAGATGTTCATGTCTTTCTTTCTTCAGTCGTAAATAAATTATGATTTTTGAGGAATGCATTTCAGGATTATTCTCCATATAATGGATTTCATTGGTGCCCCGATTTTGAACTTCCAAAATGTAGTTTAAATGCAGCTTAAAAGGGCTCTAAACAATCCCAGCCGAGGAAAAAGAGTCTTATCTAGTGAAACGATCTGTCATTTTTTTTTTTTTTTTTTTTTTTTTGAAAAATAAAAATTTGTATACTTTAAGCACAAAAGCTCGTGTAGCACAGGCTCTGGGATGTGTGTCCACGATACTACGAAGTAGTGATGGGTCATTCTTGAACGATTCTTTAATGTGACTCGGGAAGAGCGAGTCGTCTCGGGGAGTGATTCGTTCCGTCGCGCATGCGCAACATCTATTAGGTTCTGTACTGGAATTAGTTCACCTGTTTCGAGTCTTCAGGTTTTTTGAGCCGTTCGTTCATCTTATGGGGCTGTCACGTGATGAACGAACGACTCGAACCCAAAGACTGGAGAGATGAACTAATCGATTATTTTTACGGCTCACATTATACAGCCATTATAGTTTTGTCTTGTTTGTAGTGTGATCAACGTTTGTGTAAGCAGTAGATATGTTAGGGAAGTAACATGTAACATTTTAATTATATTTTGCTAAAATGAACAAAATTACTTGGAAAAAAAGATTTGTTCATTTTGCTGAACGAGACTCAAGGGTCATAGTCGGTAAAATGATCCGAACTTCCCATCGCTACTACGAATCACGTCTAAGTTCATCGTCTGTGTACTCCAGCTCAAAAAGGTAGAGTATGTCGAAAAACCATCTTATTTTCTCCTACAACTTCAGAATCATCAGACATCGTTGTACTTTTTTGTTTGTAAACAGCGTTTGACTTACTTGCAATTTCTTAGTTTTTGCGCGTTCTCTTTGTAAACACTGGGTCTGTAGTTCCCATCCAAGAGCCTGTGCTTTTGTGCCTTTTGTGCTTAAAAAGTATACAAATTTTTCTTTTCCGACAAAAATGACAGATCGTTTCGCTAGATAAGACCCTTCTTCCTCAGCTGGGATCATTTAGAGCCCTTTGAAGCTGCATTTAAACTACATTTTGTTTTGCCTTTGTTTTTAGGTTGTGTGTGTGTATATATATATATATATATATATATATATATATATATTATATATATATATATATATATAGCATAATAGGAATGTAACTTTGCAAATAAATGCATTAAATGGGTTTAGTTTTCATGGTTATTAATGTATGCAATTTTGTTAATTTTTCTAAAAAGAAAACAAATTAGTTGTTTATTTTAGAAGACCTATCTTATTTTCTCTTGTATATTTAGTATTGCTCTTTAATAAAGAAAAACTTCTTATCCGATTAATCAATGGAATTATTGGTAGAATACTCGATTACTAAAATAATCTATAGCTACAGCCCTAATTGTCATTGGCATATTAAGTGTCTGATTCTAACGTTTGGTAATATTTCTATTTAAAATTTCCTTGATTTTTAAAAAATAAAATCATGGCAAAACATTAAATTCAAATTAATATATAAAATCGTAAAGATCGCCCAGCCCTAGGTCTAATATAAACCTAATACAATAATGAAACAACACAAATGATGGTTGATAACAATATGTTCACTGATGTGCATCCCTCGTGATTAGCCATAAATCTTATGAAATTAAGGTCAAATTTGACAGAACCCTCTTGATTTCCGGTGGGCTGTCTGGTCTGTTTCACGGCTGTATTCAAGGCATGAAGACCTACGGCATGGCAGGATGATGTTGCAGATTAGCTTGGGTCTTCGCTCCTGTTTTGACATAATGAAATGCCAAGTCTGACAACCTCATAATAGGAAGATGGAATGCATCAAGTGGAAGCCAGAAAGAATGAAAAAGTGCCTTTACAAAAATGCACAGGCTTATTTTCACCTTTTCAAAAATAATTTTTGTATTCCTGCTTCAGGTTATGGTTGGGTGATCTTTCATTGTTTTTTGTTGTCTCTTTTCCTCCTGACAGCAAACTGACATAAAAATAGGAAAGGACAATTAGAAACAGAATTTAATATGCATTCTTATCCAATATAAACAGTTATACACTTGATTTCGCTGGTCACTAATTCTGACAGTAGCCTGACTTCTTGCTTCCCATCAGATTTATTCTGTTCAAGGTAGTAGAAATGCCTTCAGGTCACCCAGAGATTTTTTTCAGAGCCCTTTCAGAACGAATTTGCCTGTTTTTTTCTTTCAATGGCTCTTTGTGACACTGACAGTTTCTTCTAAGCTCAGCCCAGAGAGCTCTTTCCTCACACGTTTGAAGGGTTCTGTTCTCCAGCACAGACTCTTTAAATCACCTGACGCAAACACAGACTCAAGTTGATTTTTTTCTTATCCTTGCCTGACAGAGGGACCGCGCAGGGCTGTTTATGGGTAGTATTTGGCTGTCAGCATAAGTTGTTGATAGATTGAACAATAATTTTTTTTTTTTTTTTTGTGCATTTAAAGTTTAAAGTGCCAGCAGCCACCAGTGCCATCATTACAAACGGTAAGTTGTTGATATTGTTATAATATATATGCAATATATTGTTGTAATGCTCATAATTGATAGCCCATTATACACTACCAGGGAAAAGTTTTTTTTTTTTTTTTTAAAAAGCCTCTTCTGCTTACCAAGCCTGCATTTATTTTGTCCAAAGTACAGCAAAAACAGTAACATTTTAAAATGTAATTTATAGTAATTCATTCTTTTATTTAGCAAGGATGCTTTAAAAACTGATGATAAAGACATATATAATGTTACAAAAGATTTCTATTTCAGATAAATGCTGTTCTTCTGAACTTTCTATTCATGAAAGAAACTTGAAAAAATTCTACTCAGCTGTTTTCAACAACTAAATAACTGTTTTTTTTTTTGTTTTTGTTTTTTTTGAGCAGCAAATCAGTAAATAGTAAAAATATTTCAAAATTCTACTGTTTCTGTTGTACTTTGGATTAAATAAATGCAGGCTTGGTGAGTAGAAGAGACTTCTTTAAAAAACATTAAAAATCTTAACTTTTGACTGGTAGTGAACATATAATTAAATGTCAAGAATTCAGAGTTTAAGTGGAATAACTGATTTAAATTGAATGATCCAAATATTATAACATTAATCCTAAAGCCACCAAAGATGTAGATGAGTTTGTTTCTTTTTTTGAACAAATTTAGCATTAAATCACTTACTCACCAGTGCAAGTGAATGGGTGTTGTCAAAACAGCTGATAAAAGAATCACAATAATCCACAAGTAATCCACACGGCTTCAGTCCGTTAATAAATTTCTTGTGAAGTGAAAAGACCAAAATATGCCTCCATTATATTGCTGAATGTTCTTCAGATCCTTGAGGTTTTTCAGCATTTTTGTGTATGTGAACCTTTTCCACCAATGACTGTATGATTTTGAGATCCATCTTTTCACACTGAGGACAACTGAGGGACTCATATGCAAATATTACAGAAGGTTCAAACGCTCACTGATGCTTCAGAAGGAAACAAGATGCATTAAGGGGGGTGAAAACTTTTGAATTTGAAGATCAGGGTAAATTTAACTTATTTTGCATATATGAAACATATACATATCTTCAGTAGCTTCTGAAGGGCAGTACTAAATGAAAAAAAAAAAGATATTTAGGCAAAATAAGAAAAATTTACACATCTTCATTCTGTTCAAAAGTTTTCACCCCCTGACTCTTAATGCGTTGTGTTAACTTCTGAAGCATCAACGAATGTTTGAACCTTCTGTAATAGTTGCATATGAGTCCCTCAGTTGTATTCAGTGCCACCAAAGATGTAGATGAGTTTGTTTCTTTATCTGAACAAATTGGGAGATTTAGCATTAAATCACTTACTCACCAGTGCAAGTGAATGGATGCCGTCAGAATGACAGTCAAAACAGCTGATAAAAGAATCACAATAATCCACACGGCTTCAGTTTGTTAATAAAAGTGAATAGCCAAGATTTAAGAAATGTTTAAGTTTAATCTATAGCTTTTGGCCAAAATATGCCTCCACAATCCATAATATTGCTGAATGTTCTTCAGCGATCTCACACTTTTTTTTATTATAATTTTTTTTAATTATGCATTGACATGACTATTTCAGTTCTTTGTGATAGTAAGGATTTATTTTTACTCACTGTTTTTACCCAGTAAAAACATTTTAGAGCTTAGCAAAACTAGAAAAATAAATGTTTTTTTATTTATATATTTTTTTTAGTAGAAATAACACTTTTAAAAATCTCCTATATTCAGGTTTTCCCAAACTATGGTTTTTTTTTTTTTTTTTAAAGGAAAAACAGCTGTTGAAAATAAGAAATATCTTGTTTTTTAGTTGTTTTACCTTATTTTAATGCTTATTTTAAATTATTTTGAGTGATCATGGAGTGGGCCGTTTGGAAGTTTGCCGAGGACCTCTAGTGGGCTCCAGCCCTATGAATGAGAACCAGTTCTTTAAACCAAACTATAACATTTCAAAGCAGCAAAACATACAAAACAAACACCATACACACACACACACACACGTACATACATACATATATATATTCAGACAAAACTTCTGCTGAATCCTTCATTCAAAATGAACTCTTTTGTATAATTATATAGCTATAGTTAGAGATTACAGGAGCTGTGCTGCGTCAGACTTGAGACATAACTCACCACTCACAACACAGGACAGTTATTGTAAATGAGATAGTTTGATTTGTGATTGTTCAGCGTTTCAGCGAGTCAAGGGTTTCTCTGTGCTCTTGCCCATCTGCCTGCTTCATTGATTGTCTTTAAGAATGATTGTGTTGTGTATGTATTCACATTGTGATGCTGACGCTGATGTTCTTTGTGATTATTATTTGTGTAGATGGCATCGGAATCAACCCGGCGCAGACAGCAGGTCGGTGACGCTCCTTCACTCCATCAGGGCTGCCCTCTGCAGCAGCATCTGACTGTAATAAATGTCATTTTGCCAGGCATAAATTATTTAGATATATTTAAATGTCAAACAGGACTAGAAATAGTGATATTTGTGTTCCTGTTTTTTGGTTTGTTCGTGCTTTAATCCACCTTTCATGTTTTTTAAACTTCCTTTTCCCTGCAATTTCTCATAGCCGTCTTATGAAATGATACCTCACCGTTTACTTGCATGGCTGTGATTTTCCTGCCTATCCTTTATATTCACCCACATGCAAATGAATGGGTCCTTCTGTTTACTGCCTCATATTGTTCATGTTTATCCGCCTGGGGACCTTTTGAGAGATCGAATGATTTCCTGAGACTCCTTCAATAGGCTTTGCATGTGAATTTCACATATTACCTAATGAATATTGATGATGTGCTTTAATTACCCCATCCCCCATTGTTGTGAGTTTATTCCCTTGACTAAAGGTGTCTTTACAGATGTTTTCCACCCGTCTTTACGTGTCACTTAATGCTGGAGCCATCTATCTCTATAATATATGCAAGACTCCTCCAGTCATTCATGATAAGGATTAAGGATAAGGATGTTTAAAAGTAGTTTCACTCGCTATTTTTACACAAATGTATGTTTTTTATAAAAATGACAATGTTGTTTTAAGATTAGAATAACTTGAATGACTTATTTACAAAAATCACATTTTTAACAATCTCATATATTCAGGTTTCCCCCCCAAAAAGGTTTTGAACGATTACTTGAGGCTCCATTAATGTGAATTTCACATATTACCTAATGAATATTGATGATGTGCTCAATTATCCCATTCCCCATTGTTGTGATTTTATTCCCCTGACTAAATGTTTCTTTACAGATGTTTTTCATCCTGCTCTACTTGTCATTTAACGCTGGAGCCGTCACTGTAATCCATTATATCCTGTCTCTAATAAGCTATCCCAATGGTGTTCTGTCAGTGTTTTCCTCCCTGAGTGTCGTGCTGCATCTAATCACATGAAAATGGCTTGTAATTTTTCATACATGTCAGGGGTTGAGACCTTAATGTCAAATGAGCTGTGATTTATTAGTTTTATAGTAGCAACATGTCTAGCCTGACCCGAATATGCGACAGGTATGTATTATGGAGACATGTACCATCAGCTCTGCAAGTTATACAATCACATCCTAAATATAGCGCAGGCACCTGAATAGATTTCGCTTATATGTAAGTTATCAGAGGGAACTGAGTGAGTCACAGTTTGTTGCTTATATACAATGTTCAAGTGCTTTTGATGAGAGGAAAAACAAGCTTAACCAATGAATCAACCACTGAACAGACCTTTATTTGTGTAGTTTTAGCTGTAAGCGCACAATGTGTCATACTGTGCGTAATATATTACGGTTGAGGTCAAAAGTTTACATACACCTTACTGAATCTGCAAAATGTTATTTTACCAAAATAAGAGGGATTGTACAAAATTCATGTTATGTTATGTTATAGTACTGACTTGAAAAAGATATTTCACATAAAAGACATTTCCATATAGTCCACAAGAGAAAATAATTGTTGAATTTATAAAAATGACCCCGTTCAAAAGTTTACATACACTTGATTTTGAATACTGTTGTTACCTGGATGATCCACAGCTGTGTTTTTTTGTTTAGTGATAGTTGTTCATGAGTCCCCTTAACAGTTAAACTGTTCTCTAGAAAAAATCCTTCAGGTTTTTTCAGCATTTTTGTGTATTTAAACCCTTTCCAACAATGGCTGTATGATTTTGAGATCCATATTTTCACACTGAGGACAACTGAGGGACTCGTATGCAACTATTACAGAAGGTTCAAACGCTCACTGATGCTCCAGAAGGAAACAAGATGCATTAAGAGCCAGAGGGTGAAAACTTTTGAATTTGAAGAACAGGGTAAATGTAACTTATTTTGTCTTCTGGGAAAAATATACATATCTTCTGTAGCTTTTGAAGGGCAGTACTAAATGAAAAGAATATATATGTTTAGGCAAAATAAGAATAATTTACACATCTTCATTCTATTCAAAAGTTTTCACCCTCCGGCTCTTAATGCGCCATGTTACCTTCTGAAGCATCAGTGAGTGTTTGAACCTTCTGTAATAGTTGCATATGAGTCCCTCAGTTGTCCTCAGTGTGAAAAGATGGATCTAAATTCATACAGTCATTGTTGGAAAGGGTTGAAATACTGTTTCAAAAACCAAAACATTTGTGGGACCTGAAGGATTTTTCTGTAGAACAGCGGGTTCAAGACAAAGAACGGACTCAACAAAGGAACAGTTTTCAGTAAACAAAACGGGAATGAACAGGGTCATTTTTATAAATTTTTTTATTTTTTCTAGTGGACTATATGTAAACATCTTTTATGTGAAAAATCTTATTCAGGTCAGTACTAAATAAAAAATGCCATGCATTTTGTTTGATACTTCTTATTTTGGTAAAATAATTAACATTTTGCAGATTCTGCAAGGTGTATGTAAACTATTGACCTCCACTCCATATCTCTCTGATTTTACAGGAAACGTGTTCCTTAAACACGGCTCGGAGCTAAGAATCATTCCCAGAGATCGGGTAGGAGGAGGTCGCCAGCCCAGGATGTGACTGTCCAGTGCTTTTCTGTCACAGATGATGAACATGCTTATTTATTGTCCGGCCCTGAGGTGTCAACTCTCAGCTGCTCTAACGGCCACTGCAGCGGCTCCAAATCTGTCAGAGGACCTCACAAATCTCACCGAGCTGCCGTCACAGCCCCCTTCTCTAAGATAAACACACGCAGGATGTTGTCGTTTTGTTGTGCCACGAAATTTCGAACCACTAGGTATTGATCTTTTACAAAATATTCCAGCTTTTTAAGATCACACACTTGGTATGTTCATAAAGCATATTTTTACATGTCTTAAATACATGTCTACATCAAATCCAATTAAATGTTTAAATACTGTTAAGGCAAATGAATTGAAGATGTCATATTTCTGGCTTTTTTCTTTACATTTCATGTTTTATGTTTCATTAATGGTTGTTTTGAGATATGTTATATAGCTGTTATTCCAGACAGATAATGACTGATAACTATACAACAGTATGATTAAAAAAAGCTCTAAATAAGATAAAACATGCATTTCATAATATACTTACTCTTCCCATAGTTGAAATGAAGTGATGAAATGTTACATAAACCAATTTGACATCTAGTATCTTAAAAGTCGCTTTTTGCAACTTTCCTGATCACTCGAGTTGGCGTGCCTTTTCATTAAGGCGTAAAATCAAGACCTGAATAGTACATCAGGCTAATGAATGACAGGCTCTTCCTTTGCTTTTTACACCCTCCACTTACTCGCCTTCCCTTACATTACTGCCAGGCAGAAGAGGAGGAGGAGAGTCTGACTATTCAGTGTCATAATGGATCTTTCATTTGTTTTAATAAAAGAGCAGGCATGCTGTGCCCTTTCCATGCCACTCATTACTGGGAAAAGGGGAGAAGTGCATTATAAATACAGCAAGGCCTACATTATTCAAACGCAGACACGTTACTCTGGATCACATTTGAAAAGGCATTGCTTGCCTCCAGCCTCATTTGGCAGGAAATGATGCGGTTTGTTCATTAGCCGTGGAAGAAATTGTACTTTTACGGATGTGAAAGGGCTTGCCAGTGTAACGTCAAATTTAAAAGAAAAAAGTTACAAATACACTTGTAGTATTCTTCTCATAAACATTAAAGAAAACATTAAATACAACTGTATAGTGCCTGTTTGTGTTGAATATGTTCGCCTTGTAATTCTGCTACTTAGGATGTTTGGTCTTTTCCATTTGTTTACTTAATGTATGTAAACATAAGCCATGTTTCAAGGCTTTCAGTCGATAAGACAGGCTTCAAAAATCTCTTTATGGTTCAAAGAGGTAGTACAAATACATGCTGTGATGTTGCTATTTGCATAAATTCAATCCTGTGCCATCTGTAAGAAGCCTTCTTATACAAGCAAATGACAAAACTCTTAAATATTTATGTTAGGTATTTTATATAGGTGTGGTGGACGTGATTGTGTGATTAGAGGAGTTAGCTGGCAAGCTTTCTATCATCGCTTGAAGTCTTTTGATGGTAGAGATGTAAGCCAGCTAAGCCTATGAAACAGCTTGTACAATCTCTTGTGCCTGCAAAAACATACATGTTTGTCCTCGTATTTCTATAGAAACTCGTAATCGAACATTTGAGATTTGTGAGAGATTGAACGCTCACACAAACGCCAGCAGTTTGAATTGCTGTTGTCAAACAGGTCATTTTTCCCCCCACCACCTCCTCAGTGGCTGAATGTTGTCCACATGTATTACAGATAAGCTATCGCTGCTTGTCAGTTCAGCTTCTCACTCGATGTATTTTTCAGATGAAAAGATATGTGGCGTGAATTTAGATTTAGCTTGCGCATTCATGCAGTGGATTCGTTTTTTGGAGTTCACAGAGGTAATTAATTTGCTATATTTTTTCAAGCAATGGAAATACTAGAAGCAAATTGGTTTGGCCTTTGAACAAATGTGGTTTTGTGATGCTCAGTTTTTCAGTCAAAAAAATGGTTTATCTGTGTTCTTTTGTAATAACTTGGTTCAGAGAATAGCAAAGAAAGCCTTTTTTGTCACAGCATCATATTTTTTTTTTACTTTACAAGACTGTAACATCATAATTGTCAAAAATGCTGGATAAACAATAAACTGGAGGTACACTAAAGCCACAACACCAAGCAAATCAAAGCAAAGCCAGAAACAAACAAACAAAAAAAGCAAAGCTAGAAACTAAATAAAAATCAAATCAAAGCAAAGCTAAACACAAAACAGAAATCAAAGCAAAGCAAAAAAACAAAATAAATAAAAAACAAGCAAAGCCAGAAACTAAATAAAAATCAAAGCAAAGGCAAACACAAAACAAAAATCAAGGTAAAGCCAGACTCAAAACAAAAATGGAAGCCAAGCCAAACACAAAACAAAACAAAAATCAAAACCAAACACAAAACAAAAATTAAAGCAAAGCCAGAAACTAAATAAAAATCAAAGCAAAGCCAGAAACAAAACAAAAACCAAAGAAAAAAACAAAACAAAAATCAAAGCAAAGCAGAAAAACAAAAATCAAAGTGCAAAGCAAAGCCAAACACAAAACAAAAACCAAAGCAAAGCCAGAAACTAAATCAAAACTAAACAAAGTCAAACACAGAATTAAAATTCAAGCAAAGCCAGAAAAAAAATAAATAAAAAGCAAAGCCAAACACAAAAAATTAAAGCAAAGCCAGAAACCAAATAAAAAGCAAAGCAAAGCCAGAAACAAAACAAAAGTCAAAGCAAAGCCAAACACAAAACAAAAAGCAAATCCAGAAACGAAATAAAAAGCAAAGCCAAAAAAAAAAAAAAAATTAAAGAAAATCTAAAATCTAAAAACCTTCAAAACAAAAATCAAAGCAGAGTAATGCCAAAATAAACAAAACAAGAATCAAAGCTATGCCTAAAACAAAATCAAACCAAATAAAATAAAATCCATAAACTGAACAAAAAAAAAAAAAAATTAAAGCAAAGCCTGAAACGAAACAAAACAAACCACTAAATTGTCTAGTTTTGGTTTATTTTACAAGCTCATTTTGAAAGTAAATGCTTTGTTATTTATTGTTTGTTTGGTTTTGTTTGATTACTCTAAGTACTCCTCTTTCAGCTTTGTAATGCAGCAGTCTACCAACTAAATTTTCTCTCAAGGCAAAATTACTTGCAGTGGAGTTCAAAATTTGAGAAGAGTCTATAAATACTTGATTTTCATCGCTCAAAATTTTAAGGAATATTATCTATAGGTATACCACTGTTTTACTAACATGTTTGATAACATATCCAAAGCATTTCAACAAAAACTTTTGTGGAAAGCACAGTGATCAAAATTAGAGAATAGTAACCACTGTGGCACGAAAGACGATTACAACTAAAGTCTTAAAGTTACAGCTGTCAGAAATTAGTAGGTGTAAAGGGCCTTCCTTTGAATGACTTCAAGCCGCAGGACATCACTAGTTTCTCACACTGCGCTGGTTTGATCTTGGTTCACTCTTCTTCCACTCTCTTCCATAGTTCGGGGTAACTGTAGTATTTCAGTGTTATTCAAGGAACTGCTTTACCTATTTTGCAGTGTAACAGGGGCATTGTCTTGTATGAAAACATCCCACAACCCATGACACTTCCTCCTCCGCTTTCATTGACTTCTTTATGCACTTCTTTACCCCGGACGAACAAAATGTTTCCCATCAGACCGAAATAAATTAAACTTTCTCTCATCACTAAAGTGAACTTTGGACCAGTTCTTCTCTCTCCACACAACATGCTCCTCAGCAAAGGTGAGCTTAGCCTTTTGATTCTTTCTGCTGATGAGAGACTTGGTCACTGCAGAGTGCGCTTTCAGTCCGACTTCTCTTAAACATGCTGAGATAAATCCATACCCTGTTCAGCACTGAACTGGCAAGCAATTCCAGCTGCAGTGTTGAACCCATTCCCCATTGAGAGTCTCTGCATTGTCCTGTCTTCTCGTGCGTTTGTCTTAGGTGGACGTCCAGCTTTTCTGAGGGACTTGAATGAATTAGTGTCATTGCAAACCTGCAATATTCAAGAAATCACAGATTTGGAATGACAAACTTCTCTTGCAGTGGCTAAAAGGGTTATCCCTTTGGCCTTCATCTGGATGACCTTATGTCGCAGGGTTTCAGTCACCTTAGAGCGGCCTGGCATCTTGCAATCTCAGTGAAAATTGGAGGAATGCTGCCAGTTAAATAGGGTTTGTCATAGAAGGCACCAGGTGCCAGATTAAATCCAATAACTTGAAGGTATCTGTAGTGTTCTCTGATTTTTATCAGTGTTCTTTTTCAAATATCTCATTTAGGTTTTTTTATACTGTGCTTCAGTATACAATGAATTTATGAAAAATGCTTAAAAAGCTGTCCTTCTAATACTTAGAGTAACTTTAAAGTGCCCCTATTATGGATTATAAAAGGTTCATATTTTGGTTTTGGGAATCCCCAACAACAAGTTGACATGCATGCAAGGTCAAAAAACACTTTTATTGTCTTATAATATGCATTTATTTTTGCCTTATTTGCTCACCGACTCCCAAACAGTTCGTCAAAACGAATCATTTGTCCAAACCACCCCTTTTCGTGACACTAATCTGCAGTGATTGGTCCGATGACCCAGTCTTTTGTGATTGGTTTAACGTTACTGCGTTCAGCGAATTTCAAACACAGAACGCCCATCACCGTTACTCTAGCCCACAACTCGGTGGTAAACAACAACACCCAAACAGCCATAGTATATGCGTCAACCCAACACAGAAACGTATTGATAAAGCACTGCAGCTTGTACACCAACGTATTGTTCTATTCTTTATCAGAACTTCAAGTAATAACAACGACAAACATTCACTATTCATCGACACATTTCTAGACAATAGCGAGTGAACAGATAAAGCTGTCAGCTGTACTTAGGATACGGCGTCTTCTCGACATGACGTAAACCACATGGAAATTTTACTGTGTTTGTGGGCGGGCAAGTTGTTCGCGACGTGGGCGGACATTATGCAAATGTGTTACTTGGTGACATGTGGCCGTAACAGAAAAATATTCGAAATCCTGACGACTCGTTCATCCTATTGTGAACCGACTCTTTTTTTTTTTTTTGATAGACAATAACTTTATTTATCGTGCACTGTCGGCTTCACAACTTTGTAGATAGTTTATGTTCACATACAGCTACATGACACACTGCATGAAAGATCATATTTGAAAAGGCATAATAGGAGCACTTTAAACAGGACTAAGTGACTTTGAAATTTAGGAAATTATAGGTTGCTCTCTAATTTCGACCTCCACTGCATCTTGGAATTCTCTTCGTGTTTTCTCATCTCGCTCAGCATACTGTGTCATATTATTGGAGAGGTCATCCTTAGATATGAGATCAGCCCCTCACCCTTGCACCTCTCTTAATTTTTTGTTTGATATTCTAGAGGTGTCTTGCCCTGCTTTAAATTCTATTAGATGAAATGTCATGCCGGCACGAGGCTGCGCTTTCTTAAAGCTCGGCTTCAGTTTCATTTTATACTTGATGTGACAGGAATGACTGAACAGGACGTTGGCAGCGGCACACGGAAACATGCAATTCCAACATGCCACGAAATGTTGATTCAGTGTAATATGTTGTGAAAATGCGTTTGGTTATTGCACATTATTAGCTATAAAAAGGCATGTTGTCAGGCATCTCGATTTCATTCCTTCATTACTTGATATCCGGATTCATTTTAAATGTTTTGCGTGACATTCTTTTTTTTTTTTTCTCCAACACACAAATCTAATATCCAGCTATCATCGGCAGTGGAGTACTACTGTAGTCCTGGTGATGTTTACACATAAATAACAATGCCAGACAAATGGACTACGGAATGGAAAAGCTAACAGGCTATTAACATAACATGGAAACGCCTTCAGAAGGTGGGCCATAGATCAGCATGAAAAGCACATGCAGCTGGAGGCTAATGTCACGGTGACCGACAGGGCGTGCTTGAAGAAAATGAAAAGCCCCAGACAGTTCAAGTGATGATAAAGCTCTTGTAGTAAAATGTCTTTGAAGGAATAGAAATGTGTGAGAAAGCTAGACATGCACAGACTGTGATATTTCTCCTGAATATTCTCCTGAACCAAAGTGCCTGGTGATGGCGCTGGTTTGGATTTCTCAGAACATTCTGGCTATGTTGTTGCATGAGTTTTGAGCAAACATCTTATAGTAATGTTAACAGAATGTTTGTTCAGTGTTATAGTCTTTATTACTGTTCTCAAAGGTGCACAAAATTATTATTTATACTCTATTTATAACACTTTATTATTTATTCAAATTTATACAAATCATTTTTCTACTATAAATAATACAATTTATGCTTATTTGTTCAGATTATAGAACATTTGTTCGAAGAGATTTATACACTGGAAAGTTTGTTTTATGAAACATTTCAGTTAGTTTTTTTTTTTTTTTATTTACGTAAATAATTTTTGACAGTATAAATTCTAAAATTATTTATTTCACTATATGTTGGGATTATCATAATTAATCATAGTTTTTAGAAAGGTATCTGGTCTTTATTAACATTCGAAAAATGTTAGCAAAAAACATTTTGAAATTTTTCATAACGTGAAATGTTTTAGTAGGACATTGATTTATTTATTTATTTATTTTGAAAAATGTATGTAAATCATTTCCACACTATAAATTATAGTTTCGATTTAATTAAATTATTGTAGAACATTTGTTCAAAGGGATCTGGTCTTTTTTAATGTTCTAAAAATGTTAGAAAAAAACATTTATACATCATTCATGGATTTTTGTTTTTTTGTTTTTCCCTGAAATGTTTTAGTTGTGCATTGGAATTTTATTTATTGACTGACTGATTGATTCATTCATTCATTCTTTAAATTACTCATTCATTAAAAAAAAAAAAAAAAAGAAAAAAAAAAAAAAAAAAAAAAAAAAAAAAAAATATATATATATATATATATATATATATATATATATATATATATATATATATATATATATATAAATCATTTTTACACTATAAATAATCTAATTATTTGTTTATTTGTTTAGATTATAGAACATTTGTTCAAAGGGATCTGGTCTTTATTAATGTTCTAAAAATGTTAGCATAAAAAAAAAAAAACATTTATACATCATTTTAGTTGGACATTGGCTTTATTTATTTATTTATTTTGAATTTATTTATATATTTATTTTACGTAAATAGTACGTAAATCATTTTCAAACTATAAATAATACAATTATTTAAGTTTATTTGTTTAGATTATAGAACATTTGTTCAAAGGGGGTCTTTATTAATGTTCCGAAAATGTACAAAAAAATAAATAAATAAATAAAAATGTATGCATCATTCTTGGATTTTTTTTTTTTCCTAAAATGTTTTAGTTGGACATTGGATATTTATTTATTTATTTATTTATTTGTTTGTTTGATTATTTATTAATTCATTCATTCATTTTGAAAGATTATGTAAATCATTTTCACACTATAAATAATAAAATTAAAATTGGACATTTCTTTATTTATTTCTTTATTTATTTATTTATTCATTCATTTTGAAAAAAATATGTGATAATTTTCACACTATAAATATTATAATTATGTTTATTTGTTTAGATTCTAGAGCATTTGTTTAAAGGAATCTCATCTTTATTAATGTTCCAAAAATGTTAAAATAAAAAAATAAAAATTTCTGAACTGTTTTAGTTGGGCGTTGGATATATTTATTTGTTTGTTTTTGTTTGTTTGTTTGTTTGTTTACTCATTCATTCATTCATTAATTTTGAAAAATGTATTTAAATAAATTTCACACTATAAATAAAATTGTGTATGTTTATTTGTTTAGATGAGTTTAGTTCTGGTGAAGGGATCTTGTCTTTGATAACGTTCTAAAAAAGGTTATTATTTACATTATACACATTATATACATAACTCATGGAGTGTTTTTTCTTAAACATTTTAGTTGGACAAAGGATAACGTTTTTTATTTTATGTAAATCATTTTTACTCTATAAATAATAGTTATTTCTGTTTATTTGTTTAGATTATCATAGTTTTAATCATGTAATATTTGATTAATAAACACTATTAGAGCAAAAGATCAAATGTATAATCGTTATGATCTTTAATAGCATTCTAAAAATAGATTTTTTTTAATAAAACAGTTTCTTTAGTTAGATATTTGTCTAGCAACAATTGTTGCAAAATTACATTTAAAAAATTAAAACTGGACGTTTGGAACATTCAGAGAACATTTGTTAATAAAAATGTTTTCGTAACTGTTCTAGAAGATGTTTGTTAGCTTGGGTACCATCTTCAGAACAAAACATCCGAGCAAGGTTTCATAAATGTGATTTATGATAATTCAATCAACAAACACAATTAAGCTGGAATCCGATACAAATGCATCTCAAATAATGAGACGGCGCTGCGCTAAAATCCTCAGAACTAATATCTAATCCAGTGTAAGTTTCGATTCACTATTGTTTACCAAATGTTACAAGCATTTCAACCTAATCATCTCCTGATAAAAGTGTTACTTGATACCTCAGGTTTGGAGAACCAAATTTGTGCATGCGTACAAACAGCAGGCAAACACTTATGAAAGCAGCATTATGTCACTCCACAGCATCGATCAGGCCCTCCATTTACAGCATGCGGCCTATAATTAACCTCCATCCCCCTCTCTCTCTTTCTCACACCACTCCTCCTTCATTGCTTTCTTCCCATTACTTTAGACAGGAAAAGTATGATGTGGCGGCACCAATTATAACAGCCTATTTTCTTTAGTGGCTGCACGGAGAGCAAAGGCTTGAGGTTGAAAGCTGGCTGTAGAAAGCAGAAGCAGAGCTCTCCAGAGAGTCAGGTTAGAGCGGTCAGTTTGCCCGCTGCCTTTCTCAGCCTCATTAATGAGCATCTCACTCTGCCGCCGCTGATGTATAACTGTCCGTAAAAGCGTTTTGGAAACCACAGATCAAACTACAATCCGGCTAAAGTACTTTGTCTATGTACGGAAGGATTCGATTACGGCCCGTGTAGTGATTCGCGAGCATGTTTGCTCGGTTTGATCCTCGCGGTGCTCCGAGCCAGGAATTCATTGGAGTGTTTAGCCGTTGTTAATATTGCGTGTGATCTTTGATTAGAAAGTCAAAAGAGCTTGTAATAAATGTGATAGAGGCTTGTTGCAAGCAGTTTTCAGAATGGCATCGTTTGGAGTGTTTGGAATGTTTGAATTTTAAACAGCACTTTTTCCATGTCAGATTAACTTTTTTAATAAAACCGGCAAAAGCCACTTATTTTGCATATGACTTGTAATTATGGGATTGCAGTGAAGAGGTGTAGCTGAATTGAGCTTATTTAAGGGTTCAATAGATGGGTTCAGCCTTGAGGACTCATTTTTGACAGTATAAAATATATGATTTGTTTATTTTGATTATCATAGTTTTAATCATGTAATTACATGGTAAAAGAACATTCATTCAAATGCTCGTCTTTAATAATGTTCTTTTTTCCTTTTCCTTTAAAAGCTTTAGCAAAAACATTGTTTTTATTAAATGTTTAGTTGATAATTTTTTGTTTTTAATTTTTTTTTTATGTAAATTATTTTCACACTGTAAATAATAATATTATTTATGTTTATTTGTTTAGAATAATATTTGTTCAAAGGTATCTGGTCTTTAATAGCATTCTAAAAATATTAGAAAAAAATGTATTTATCGTTCATGGAATGTTTTTTCTGAAATGTTTTAGTTGGGCATTTTTATTTATTTATTTATTTATTTGTTTAGGCTATCATAGTTTTAATCATATAATATTTGATTAATAAATATTAACATTTGTTAATTTAGAGAACATTTTGTTCATTAAAAAATTATTTGTCCAATAGTGCATACAAGCATATTATAGCCTACAATAATTGCAAAACTGTTCTTTTTCTTTTTTTTTTTTTTTTTTTCCTGAAAGTAATGAAAATATTTCCATGGTAGTGATATTTACCTTAATTTTTCTTTTCTTTAAACATCCTGTTTCTTTTTTTATCTCAAGCTTTTTATAACACCAAATAATTAATTTAAAATAATAAATTAAATAATTAAATTAAAATTATATATATATATATAAAAAATTGTGCTCTGGAATAATGAATTTTTGAAAAATTAACAATTTTCTGTAAAATATTATTTGATATTACGTAGTGATATTTACCTTGATTTTTATTTTGTTTTGTTTTCCTCATAGATCATGTTTCACTTTTTGAATCTCAAGTTTTTATTAACACCAAATAATAAAATAAAATAAAATAAAATAAAATAAAATAAAATAAAATAAAATAATATTCTTTGTGTCCTGGGATAGTCATTTTTTTTTAAAAAATTAACCATTTCAACGCTATAAAATATTAAATTATGTGTTTACCTTAATTTTAAATTTTTTCTTCATAGATCATGTTTAAATTTTTATCTCAAACTTTGTAAAACCAAAAAATAAAATAAAATAAAATAAAATAATAAAATAAAATAAAATAAAATAAAATAATACATTTTTTGTGGTGTGGGATAGTAATAATTTTTGAAAAATTAACCATTTTCACACTACAAAATATTATTTGATATTACAAAGTGATATTTACCTTGCTTTTTCTATGTTTTTGTCATAGATCATGTTTCATTTTTTTTAATCTCAAGCTTTTTGTAACACCAAAAAATGAAAATAAAATAATTAAATACAATAAAACAAAGTAAAATAAAATGAAACTATATATATATATATATATATATATATATATATATATATATATATATATATATATATATATATATATATATATATATGTGTGTGTGTGTGTGTGTGTGTGTGTGTGTGCTGTGGGATAGTGATATTTTTTTTTTTATTATTTATTTTCACACTGTAAAATATTATTTGATACTACAAAGTGATATTTACCTTGCTTTTTCTTCTTCATAGAGCATATTTCATTTTTTTAATGTCAAGCTTTTTGCAACACCAAAAAATAAAAAAATTAAATTAAATTAAATTAAATTAAATTAAATTAAATTAAATTAAATTACAAAATAATTTTGTATGGTGGAAATGCCAAAACAGCTGCAGGAGAGTCATATTTTAAAATAAAAATTAAATAATAAAAATTTATTATTTTTACACTTACAATATTGACATGATTTTCATAGTATGCAAATACCAAATAACTACAAGAAACACTAGACGGGGGTTATCAAATTCAAAGGTTTGAATACTTTTTCCACCCTGCCTATTAAGCGTTTATACAAATTGTTCACTGAAGTCATGAAAATGTAACATTTGTAGTTGTTATTTGTTTAGACAGGCTTTGTTTAGATTTGTTTGACTTGGAAGTTAAAATCAAATTCCATGCATAATATTAGTTAAATCACAAATATTTTCCTTCTTATCTGCATGTTAGCATTTGAGATGGAATATAATGACTTCTACCGCAGTCCATTGAAAATTGTCTTTTCTCCTCCATCATGACTTTAAATGCGCAGGTCTGACCTTCTCACACTGCGTTATTTTGAAAAGCATTACCGAACCTTTGCTGGAGGCTGGATTCTCTCTCAATCACCACAGTCAGATTCAACGTGAGGGTCTGACCTGAAAACCGTATTTCATTCTCTCAAATAGTGATATTAGAAACTATTAGGCCTCTGATGTGGCACGGTCCTTTCTGGTTGAGCAGATCTCCGCCTGTGGCCTCTCCTGATACCCGTGAGTCTATCCGTCCACCCTCCACAGGGCCTGCATTAGATCTAATTTTAGATTACCAGCTTCTAATGGAAATCCAAGCGACCTTTCACCGACAGGGTCTGAACATGCGTGAAAGACAAACATTTGTTTCAGTCCTTCACCTCCCTTGATTCGTCTCCACTCTTGTTCAGGCTTATTCTTTCAATTTCAACCTGACACTGTAAAGTCTGCTATTTTTGGATCAATACTGTTATTAGCTGAGACGTTACTATTCTTTGGATCATTAGTGAAGGTTGGACAATAATACAACAGTGCCCTCTTCTGGACCATCCACTTTATTGCACGAGGATTTGGACATTTGCCATGAAAGCTGTAATGATGCCTAATTATAACAGACTGCCATTGAGCTGATGAGGTCGGTACTTCTCTACCCCTACAATCAGAACCCTTTATGTAACACTCAATTAATCTCTCAAACAGGCGGTAGCATAAGAGTTTTCTCTCTTCTGCAGGTTACTTTTGAAAATTAGCCTCGGTAATAGCAGCAGGTGACATCGCTGGTTGGCAACATACTACCTCATTGACTCATATGTGCTTTTTGACTGTATATTAAATATGTAACTTACCATTTAACAGTGACCGGAACGGGCTTGAGACGCGAACTTGTCCTTGAACTTCAACAGCGTTCGTTGAAATAATGTCTTCAGTCGGTCAACAATAACTTGTACACATAGTTATGATAGAGAATAAAGTGCAAATGAGGCACTAATGAGGGTTGTTCTGGAATCTCTGAGAAAGATATGTAAATACTTACCACGGAGTGTGACATTTACAAAAAGGGTAACAATTAATTAAAATAATTACTCCTCCCCAACTCCCGCCAGCAGCGCTAATACTGAGAATTAGCCTAAAATGTCATTGCTGTGTATAGAATATGTGCATATTTTCTCAAAAAATCTGAACCGTGATACCACACGTACGTCACGGAGACGTCTAGCTATTTGACGTCTGCATTTACATCTGCAAGACCTATTTTTTAGTGTTTGCTCATCTGCAATGCATCTATAGGATGTTTCCTACCAGATGTCAAATAGACGTCTATTAGATGTCTTTAAGATGTTTATGATTTAGAATGTATATAAAACTGACATCTTACAGACATCTGTCAGATGTTTGTACACAGCAGATGCTTTCCAGATCAAGTGATTTTTCACAGACATTTTGCGGATGCATGTGTGCTATCTTGGAACCTTCTGAAGTATCATATTAGTTCACACAGAGGTGGAGCTGGACATCCAGAGAGGGGGAGCTGGAGCTCATTTGGCTCTGCAGTGAGTACTACTTGCCATATTTAGGGCCCGAGCACTGCAGTGCAAGGACCCTGTTAGAATTTCTCAGTTTATTCTCCATGTGTTCTATTCCATGAGTTGTGTTCCATTACTCTTATGAAAATTAACCATGGTTTTACTATAGTAAAAGTGTAGTAGCCAGGGTTTTTGGCGTATTGATTACCATTTGTATAACCAGATTTTTACATCAAATACCATGGTTGAACTATGGTTAGCACAGGAAACCCATGGTTAATGTGTCGCATAATTAATTGGTTAATTTTCGTAAGGGAGCTTCCATTAAATTATTTATTCAGCAAATGTAAACAAAGGAATTCGGTAATAAAAACATGAAATTATGCTCAAAATAAAGTGTCCTCTTTTTTACATTTTCCATTAAAGACAAGGAATAAGAAGCAGACCATAATAGTAAGTGTGTATATGACGCATCATCAATCGGCCATATTGGCAGCACTGAATGTAAACAATGCCACTGAACAGAACGAAACACATATATTTTGCTGATTATTGCTGCTGAAAATGTCAATTATTGTCATGTTTTGGGCTGTACTAATCGGTCAGACTGGGAAAAATATTTGGAGTACTATAGACTGCCAAAAGTTATAACAAATCAAGGAGAAGAGTGCAAAAAACTGAGGAACAAAATCCGTTTGTAGTTGGCCAGACTTAACCAGGTTTTCCACAGCAAGAATCTTGACAATATTCGAGTTTGTTCTTATCGCCGATTTGGCCTTGTATCTGGGTAACAGACTAAATCATGACGTAAGTGCAGACCCTCTATATAACATTGATGAACTCATTGATCTTATAAAGACCTTTATATGATATGTCGTATTAAGCCAACAATTACTTTTTAGCTCATAATTTTATCTTTTTATCTGATGATTAGTACTTTTATCTCATAATTTAGACTTTTATGTCATAATTATGACTCAAAATTATGATTTACAAAAGCATGATTTTTTTTTTCACATGTAGCAGAAATGGTCTTCCATAAAAAGTGTATATGATGCTAAATATGCAAATTTTAACCTAGAATCTCATATGCCAGCCTCACTGCTTATATTGTAATTTCAATTTATGTCATAATTATGACTTTTAATGTCATAATTGTGACTTTTTATGTCAAAATTAAGACTTTTATGTTAAAATTATGATTTAACAAAACATTTTTTCACATGTGGCAGAAATGGTCTTCCATTAAAAAAAAATGTTAAAACTGCTAAATATAATCATACCCTATCATCTCATAAGGGGGTAACGCGAGGAACAAGGAATGCTGGAAAAGATGTGGAGCAAGCTTAGATAGCACACGTACGTCTGCAAGATGTCTGTTAAAGATCACTTTATCTGGAAAGCATCTGCTTTGTACAAACATCTGATAAATGTCTATCTACCTTTTTCTTCCTGTAAGAGTGGCTGTGGCCATTTATAAATTTTATGGGTCTGGCTTCCGGTCTCATCTGCGTCCAGCTATTTTTAGCTGTGCAAAACAGCTCATTTTGCTGCTTGATATTGCAAATTAGTGTGTCTTACCATATTATTTTTGTGTATTATCCTAATTATGAACACAGTGGTTAGTAGTGCAAACAGTTTTACCGTTTACAGCACTTTGTTATTCTTTTTGTTATTTCCATATAGCAGCTGATGAACTGGAAGTCTCGCCCATAGGCTTACTTCTGCGTTGAAGAAAAAGGTCGATAAGATGTAAGTTTCACATACATTCCAGTGTTTCCCCTAGGATTCCAGTTTTTTTTTGTTGGTTGGTATACCAACGGTACGGTACTTTTTTTCCCGGTACATTACTCTCTGTGCAATAACAAAAACATTTATTTCAGTGAAAAATAAAAAATAAAAAATCTCAATTTCAACGTTTTGAACAATAGGCCCTACAATTTTTTTTTTTTTCCCAGAAATTCTTGTGTTTTAATTTTTCTGATAATCAAATACAGGCATTAAACATTTATTTTTAATGAAATGAAAATAAAACCGTTTTTTTTTTTTTTTGCTGCCAAACAAACAGAGTTTCTTTTTTTTGTTATTTCTGTTATTACTCTATATATTTCTGCATTTAATTGTTTTATTTAAATTTGCCAGAAATAGGAATATTAAAACACCTATATGATGCTAATTTTCTCAAATGAAACGTAAAATTCACATGAAGTGACTCTCACAGCAGTTCTGGAGATTAAGTTCATGCGTTTATGTCGTCATATAATGAGACGCAGAGGCGAAAATAACCGCGAGCATCACGTGTGCTTCAGTATTTGTGTAGTAAACAAAGCCGCGTCTCCGCCATTTATTCATACAGAGCCAAGCGGAACATGCAGGATTCACATTGACAGACACTAGTCGCGATTCGAATCAAGTGAGAGACATACTTTTGATTTATTAATCCAAATTATAAAATATATAATGGCAGGGGAAACACTGCATTCTAAATAATAAACATCTTGAAGACATTTTCTAAACGTCTATTTGAAATCTGATTTGAAACCATCCAATAGATGTATTGCAGCTGAGCAAACACTCTCATAAATACATTTTGCAGATAAAAATGCAGACATATCCATGATGTACGCATGCTATCAGGAAGGGGTTTATTGAAAGTCCAAATGAAACAATGAGGAATACAGAAAACAGGAAGACACAAAACTAACAGCAAACACTGACTTAAAGTACAAGTAAAACAGAAAGGCTAACAACCTGGAGAGACTAATCAAGGGGAACCAAAGAACAAAAAGACTACAAACTGACTACAAAACCACAGGAAACAGGAAGTGACATAAAAGTCCTAAACAAGGCACAGAAAAACGTGTAACAAAATTGTGACTTTTTATCTTGAAATTTTGACTTAAGTAATGATTATGACTTTTTATCCCAAGATTAATGTTAAAATTATGACTTTTTATGATTTACCAAAACTTGCTTTTGTCATATGTGGCACAAATGTACATTTATAGGTCTGTGTATATCATTTTAATTATGTTATATTGTTTCTTCATTTTTTATTGTTGCATGCTGACAATTTATACCATTTGGAAAGAGAATTTTGTTAGAATGGCAGCTGTTATTCCTCAGAGCGAACACATTTCTTGTATGAATTGAGCCCAGCAGCATCAGCGGAGCAGTTGTTACTCAAGCATTGTTATTTATCTCCATACACAGTTCTACTTTGAAGCTAAAGCTGTAAAGGTGAGTAACACCTCCCCCACTATCACCATGTCTTTAGCTGTAAAACACATGATGTTAAACGAACATTTAAACAACACTGGCTTTCCCTTCCCTTCAAGCATCTGTGACAGAAATGGTACTCAAGAGGAACAAGCGACCTTTCAGAAAATACATTGTAAAGTTCTGATACTCCCACAAATCCCTTAGATGATGTTTTACTAGTTTGCAAGGCGGAAAGATGCACCTTTAACTTCAACAAGGTATTTTTAACTGTGATGTAGCTTCTTCCAGATCCACTGGGGCGACAAAACCTAGAAAATATTGTGTTATTGTAGACACAGTACCAAGACAGTGTTCCACATATCTTTTCTTTGGCATACCAGGAGTTTTGTGGGTAATCTGTGTCTTTAATAAGAGTTAAAGAGAAATAAATGAACTCTATCTGTGAAGAACCTGATGATCATGTTATCTAGGATAATTTGTGAATGAGCGAATTTTAACATTTGCACAAGATCACATCACAAATTTACTTTGAGAGTAATTGTAAAGAAAATGCAGGTTCTGAAATAATTCTTATTTAAAAATCTAAAAATTGGTTTGATTCATGACTCACTCTGTGAGACTGTCTGACAAGTCGGCATTTTTAAATGTGTTTTGGTAGTGTATACTATTTTCCATTATAATTCTGAACATTTCTCAGTCTGCAGTCATGCCAGATGACAGACTGTCACCACAGGAAAACAGAAGGAACCTGGGAATGGACGTCCAACAGCTGTGAACTTTAATATGAGCGGGCTGCCTTTTTTTGAAACGTGTGTTTAGATGATGTCAAGTATGTATAAAAATGAAATGCACTGTGAAAACCTTCTAAGATACCAAATAAATAAATGTTTTTGTCGCTTGTGTATGTTCAAGGCATGACTGCATTAATTTTAATGCCCAAATATACGTATCATTCAAACATCACTTTAAACACTGTCACGTTTTTGTTCCTTTTCCGTGTTTTTAAGTGTCCCACTTTTTGCAGCACAGCAGACTTTTCAAGGTACTTTTAGTCCCTTTGGACAAAGTTTGTTATATTCTTGATTACAGAGATTAGAGGTCTGATTGATTCTGTCTACCTCTACCAATAAAGTGGACGCATTTTCCCAAGGCTACATTGAGACAAAAAATTAAATTGAAAAACTGAGATGGGGAGAGAAAATACCAAGACTCTAACTCAGTCGAGCAATCAGGAGTTTTTATGGTGCCTGAACAGATGATTGATTACAGGTTTGAAGGTTTGTGGGAAACAGTCTTTCTCGGAGAGTACACGTGAAAACACTGACTGTAGTCTTTCATATTGTAATTATAAAACACATGTGTCCCAACAAACTTCTGAAGAAGTTCTCGCCTTTCTTCCTCCTGCATTTTTCTTTAATCAAAACGATACCATTGTCCAAAGTGTCTTCACACTATAAATTTACTGTCTGCCTTTTGGTATGTGAAAAATATATAGCCTGACAGTATAGTATCATTTAAATATTTGCAGTAAAAAGACCTGACTATAATTTTTAATTACTTTAAAATGAATACATTTAATACAAAAAGTCATAAAGTTATTGCCTCCAATGGGGCAGACAATATTAACCTACTGTATCTCACATAAGAGCACACAATACTGATTTTTAAATTAAATAATTAATATATATTAATATTGCAGTATAGTTATCAACCTCATATCATACATTTAGGTGTCAGGAATAATAGACACAAAGCAAAAAATTGTACCTATAATGGGTTACGTCCTTTTTACTTAAATATATTCATAAGCTAAAGTCAAGACAAGTCTTTAATCTCTAGATACTTTAATGAGATAATTTTCATTACATATTTTAAATATTCAATGCTTCAATTCAGTCATACAATTTTCATTTCATAGCTAGTTTTGCCCTGACCTCATAGCTAAGATAAGATCAAGTCTTTTATGGCTCCTAGTGACATTGTGAGTATGTAATGCTTATATTAACTCTTAAATTGTTTCTGTGTCCTGGGGGTTACAGATATTTGAGAGGCTGGAGGGAGGAATACTGAGTGAGTGTGCCTAATATCCAAGTAAAATATTAAAAAGGGTCCCTGAGGCAGGTCAAGAGGCTTAGAATAAAAAAAACACTGGCATTAACTCATCATCTTCATCTGACTGTAGGGTAAATGGTATTCACCTTTATACATTTAGCTTTTTTTTCATCCAAAGCATTCAAGGGTCGAACTGAGATTGAACTGAGTTTTGGCTGTGAGTTTGGCCCACATATCATATGAAATTACAGCCCAAATGCGGTTTGCCGAAAGTCACCCAGACCAATGCTGGAAACACACCAAAACTCACCCACAACTTCACAGTGTCCCCAAAAATCAGTCATAACTGGCCCCAACAGTGCTGGAATTCCCAGATGTCAGCTGGACAAGATCCAAACTGCCACCATCTTTACCCCAGAAAACTCATCCAGAAGCTTCGAAAGACAACCATAACTGGACCAATATGTTACCCTGGACCAAAGAAACAGTCATAAAGGGCCATTTCTTTTTCTTTTCTTTTCTTTTTCTTTTTTTTTTTTTTTTTAATAATTGTAAATTGATGTATGTTTTCTTAGGATAGGACAATATTTGGCTGAGATACAACTATTTAAAAAATCTGGAATCTGAAGGTGCAAAAAAAAAATCACCTTTAAAGTTGCCCAAATTAAGTTCTTAGCAATACATATTACTAATCAAAAAATTACCAAATATCTTCATGGAACATGATCTTTACTTAATATTCTAATGATTTTGGCATAAAAGAAAAATCGATCATTTTGACTCATACAATGTACTACTGTTACAATGGCTATTGCTACAAATGTACCCCTGATGACTGATTAGGTCACATATTATGCCAGAATCCCCAAAACTGAACCAACAATGACCCTATATAATATTTATAAATCGTGCAAGGTATAATAAAATAATAAAACTACGCAAATGCAGTATAGTGTTTTACTGATGCAAAATAAATAAATAAATAAATAAATAAATAAAAAAAGATAACAGGAAAAATAAAAACAATGGAAAAAAGATAACCCAATAACAGTTATCGTATAACAGAATAAGGCAAAACAAAAGCAACAAATAGTCACTATACAAAAATAACAAAAAAGAGAAACCAAATTAAACTGTTACAAACAATAAAGCAATAATACAGCCTAAAATATGGAAATGAGTTGCGCATATGAGATGATATACAGAAAACAACAAACAAAAGACAAATGAAATACAACTAATATTTACAGATTTAAAGATTCAGTCATTTTTGATTGCCTGCCTCATAATAAGACAGACCATGTCCTTCACATCCACTCCACCCAGCGATCGAAGTTCAAGTACCTGAAATATTTTTAAAGCATGTCACTATTAAGTCAAAACACTAAGACTGATGATCACACACACCTTTTATAAAACTTTTTATAATTATAACAGTAATTATAACAGCATGCTCTTTGGGAATTAAATCAAAAACCTATAGATAAAATAAATACAAGTTTGAATTCAAATGCATTTTAACTTTGGACAGCAGGAAAGATACAATAAAATAATGGTCATTCTATTAAAGTAATTTAGAGAGGCGCAACTGTACCCAGACGCGCCTGGGTTTACAGCACAGCTAAAAGAAGACAAATCCTGTGAGAACATCACCTGCGAACGTGGGAGTGCAACCCTCCGTCCAATAGAGTGAGGCTGTGGGCGTGTCTTCTCGCTGCCATCCGTGCACAAGTTAAAACTCAGCTCGGGCTGAGTCTGTGGGAATGCCGCGCGAGCATCCTGGCGCGCGTGTGGGATTTCTGAACTTTCTGTATTTGCCTCCTCTCCCCTCCTGAATGTACAGCGTAAGAGCGGAAAATCCCATCGAGCGCCATTTGGATATTTCAATTCAACCCAAGAACCTCCTGTGGCTGTGTACATTGCGCGTTCAGCATGGAACTTCATAGATTTCTCATTCTCCTGCTTTCATTGACAGGCAGTCCAACGCGAGGAGTTGAAACGCACGGATTGTCGTACGCGTACACGCCTGAACTCTCCGAGGACGCGATACTGGTGGCAAACAACGGCATACACGTGCCTTTCGGGAGATCTGTTTACATCGATCCGATCAACGACTTGGTCATTGAAGTTCAGCCGGGGGACAGGTGCAGTATTACCGTTCTGGAGAACGATCCGCTGTCTCAGAGACCGGGACATGTCTCTCCTAAAAAGTTCCCTTGTGAATTTGGTCCTAACGATGTGAGATACTCTCATTTCGGGTCTAGGAGCCCTGCGGGTGACAGGGTGAAGCTGCAACTCAGGTATGACACTCAAACTGAAACTATTATCATCCCCTTTATGCTAGAGGTGGAGGTTGTTTTCACACAGTTGGAAATTGTCACTAAGAACATGCCTCTTGTTGTTGATAAACTGCGTGGTACTAGTAATCCAATCGGCAGAAAGGTTTTAGACTTCACCTATGATAAAGACTCAGAACTATGTGAGGTAACATCTCTGGCTGCCAGCAGTACACTTCCTAGATATGGCAAAATTGTGGATGAGAGCAAACTGGAAAAAATGATGGACTGCGACCTGTTTCTCAAATCGAATATCCGCTATGAGCACACGTCTACCCACATGTCCCCTAATAAGGATTACATCCCAATGGTTGTGGAGCTGCGGAGCAAAGAAAATAATTTACTGAAACAGGAGTTCTTCCATGTGATGATTCGAATAAAAGAGGGAGAGGAAAACACTCCCCCCAGACCGAGTTTTGTGGCTATGATGATGATGGAAGTTGATCAGTTTGTTATGACAGCTCTAACTCCTGATATGTTGGCTGCGGAGGATACAGAATCCAATCCTGATGATCTGATTTTCAACATCACCTCTCCTCTGTCCTTTGAGGAGGGCTATATTGTGAGTACAGATGATAGGAATTTACCTATCACATCCTTTTATCAAAGAGATCTCAAAGATCTAAAAATCGCTTACAAACCTCCCTCTTTGGACTCGGATACCGAGAGGATCTTTCAAATCGAGTTTGAGGTCATAGACACAGATGGTGGCATTTCAGATCCTTTTGCTTTCATGATTGTTGTGAAACCCATGAATACATTAGCGCCAGTAGTTACTAAGAATACCGGCCAGCTTTTATATGAAGGCCAGTCTAGGTCTTTGTTTACTCAGAACAATTTAGAAGTAAGTGATGAAGACAACCTGGACAATGTGAGGATTACAGTAGTTGATGGACTGCGTCACGGCCATTTAGCTGTTCTGGGCACCAACAGGAAGTATTTTACACCGGCTGATCTGGAGGTCGGCGTTGTGGTTTACCAACATGATGGCAGTGACACATACAGTGATAATATAATATTCAGAATGTCAGATGGCAAGAACGATGTAGAGTTTTTGTTCCCCATCACAATCGTACCCACAGATGATGAGCCGCCAATTTTAAATGCAAACACAGGGCTGATTTTATTCAAAAATCAGATGGTGCCCATCTCACAGCTAATGCTTAGTGCAGCAGACATCGACTCGGAAGATTCCACTATTAAATTTACAATCGAGCCTCCATTTTCTGCTATTGGCGAGGTCGTGGTGAGGCAATCCGAAGCACCCGAGGACCCGTCCTCCTGGAAATTTAATGCAGAAGATGGTGTGTATGAGAAAGTAGTGACAGAGTGGCTTCAAAAAGACATCACAGATGAAAAGCTCTTTTATAGGCATACAGGTCCACACATCACAGAGACAGTTACTGATCAGTTCGTTTTTAAAGTACAAGATGATGCAGATCCTCCCAACCAATCTGGTGAGAATTCATTTATTATTAAAATTTTACCTATCGATGATATTCCACCCGTGCTGTTTCCAGGCACTACTTTGCAGATGACGGTACATGAGTACCAGCTGACTCATTTTAACAAGAACGTTCTTCGCTACACCGACATGGACTCTGAAGACCGTGACCTGAAATACACAATAACTCAACCGCCGACTGACACCGATGAGAACAATCCTATTAAATTTGGGTCTATTGTTTTGACTGACACCCCCGATACTGACGTAACAGAATTTACCCAAGCACAAATTAACCATCATAAGATTTCCTACAGCCCACCAGACCTTGAGCTTGGCATCACACCTCATGTGGTGCAGTTCCATTTCACAGTAGAGGACACTGCTGGAAACAGTGCTAATGGAGTTTTTACAATTTTCCTCCAGCCTGTGAACAACAAACCCCCACAGATAACAAACACTGGATTCACAGTCCTTGAAAGAGGGGTGCATGTCATCACGAGTGCTGAACTTGACGCAAATGACCTTGATACTGACATTAAGGCAATTTCATTCACGCTAAGTCAGACTCCACAGCACGGCCATGTTCAGCAAACGTTTACTGAGTTAAAAAAAGGAAGTAGTTTCAAATTGATGGATATTGCTGATGGAAAAGTGTCGTATATCCACAACGGGGATGAAACGACAAGCGACTCTTTTAAATTGGATGTTAGTGATAGTGTTCATGTTGTAACGATAACTGTGAAGGTAGCTGTAAAGCTTATTGATGATGAAACACCAACGCTCAGCCTGACAAAGGGCACCTTTGGCTCTCGTTTGGACGTTCTGGAAAATGGTGCCGCGGAAATTACCACAAGTGTCATCCAGGGAAAAGATGAAGACACTGATGACCTAAGGTTGACGTTCATTGTAGAAGAAGCCCCTAAGTTTGGAGAAATTCTGGTGAGTGGAGCTTCCTCAAGCAGATTCACCCAAGCTGATATCATCAGCGGTCTGGTTGTGTATGCTCACACCAGCGGTGAGATTGGACTCGCATCGATAGAAGACTTTTTCAACCTGACCCTCTCTGACATGTCTGATGAGTGGACCGTAGGGGGTAACCGAGTAAACGGAGTACGTGTTCATGTCACCATTCTGCCTGTAGATAACCAAACTCCAGTGGTCACAGTTGGCAGTACCTTTACTGTCTTTGAGGGGGATAAAAACACAATTGGCAGGCATCAGATAAGAGTTGAGGATGCAGACACCCCAACTGAGGACATTCTGTGCACCATCATTGTTCAGCCCACATCAGGATATGTGGAGAACATCTCTCCAGCACCAGGCTCTGAAAAGTCAAGGTCGGGAATGGCAGTAAGTGCTTTCACCATCAGAGATGTGAATGACGGTCATATTCACTATGTCCAAAGCATACATAAAGGAGTTGAGCCAGTGGAGGACAGGTTCATGTTTAGATGTTCAGATGGTGTGAATTTCTCCGAGAGGCAGTTCTTTCCAATTATAATTATCCCTACCAATGATGAAAAACCGGAGATCTTTATGCGAGAGCTTGTTGTAATGGAAGGCATGAATGTTATCGTTGACACACCTCTGTTGAACGGGGTCGACGCCGATGTTCCTTCAGAAGAGTTGACGTTTATCATCACCAAACCCCCAAATCATGGCTTCATCCTTAATCAGCTTACAAGTGGCTCTGTCCCAATCACAAATTTCACTTTGGAGCAAATCAAGGAAGCCTCCAGCATAATTTATGAACATGATGATTCTGAAACCACTGAGGACAAGTTTGACGTTCTTCTTACAGATGGGAAGCACTCAGCTGAGGCCACCATCATGATCATGATTATCCCTGTGGATGATGAAACGCCAAGGCTTGCTATTAACGATGGTCTTGAAATCGAGATTGGTGAGACAAGAGAAATAAACAGTAAAGTACTGAAAGCTACAGATCTGGACTCGGATGACGAGTCCCTAACTTTCATCATTCGCTACGGTCCCGGTCAAGGCTTCCTTCATAGAAAATCACCAGGATATGTGGAGAAAAGATCTGCTGGGTCTCTAGAGAACATATCAGTTGGTATGAACTTCACGCAAAACGAGGTAAACAAAGGTCTCATTTTCTACACTCACAATGGACAGGAAGGCATTCGAGATCTTGTGAAGTTTGACGTTACAGATGGCATCAATCCTCTAATTGACAGATACTTTTATATCAGCGTGGGCAGCATTGACATGGTGTTTCCTGATGTCATCAGCAAAGGGGTGTCTCTTAAAGAAGGTGGCAAAGTGACACTCACGACAAACCTTCTCAGCACTAGCGATCTCAACAGCCCTGATGAGAACTTAGTCTTCACCATCACAAGAGCACCAGTGAGAGGGCATTTGGAAAGCACAGATACGCCAGGCATGCCTATTGTGTCCTTTACCCAATTACAGCTGGCTGGGAGCAAGATCTACTATATTCATACCGCTGATGATGAAGTTAAGATGGACAGCTTTGAGTTTGAGGTGACCGACGGCTACAACCCTGTGTTCCGCACGTTCCGTGTTTCAATTGTTGATGTTGACAATAAAAAGCCAGTGCTGACCATTCATGACCTTCTGGTGACCGAGGGACAGAGCAAACTCATTACACCCTTTGAGTTGACCGTTGAGGACCAAGACACAACTGAGCACCTACTTAAGTTTACAGTGACCCAACTACCCATTCATGGCAAACTGCTTTTCAATAACAGTCGACAGGTGACTTCGTTCACAAAGCAGGACCTGAATGAGAATATGATCAGCTACAAACATGATGGCACCGAGTCGGACAAGGACAGCTTTTCTTTTACAGTCACTGATGGCACCCATTCTGATTTTTTTGTCTTTCCCGATACCATTTTTGAGACCCAAAGGCCTCAGACCATGAAGATTACCATTGTGTCAGTGGACAACGGTGTGCCTCAGATTGTGGTTAACAAAGGTGCCCCGACTTTAAAGGTCTTGACCGGAGGTCACTTAGGTTATCAGATCACAAGCAAAGTCCTGAAGGCAGTGGACAGAGACAGCAACCCTGAGGCTTTGGTTTTTTACATCACTGCACAGCCAGAGCATGGCTACCTGATTAGCCTGGACAGAGGGAATGACTCAATCAGCGTCTTCACACAAGGTAATGTATCATGTCCTTACCACCTATGATTGGTTCCTGTGAAATCTTGTTACTTTTTCCATTCTATGTGATAGAACTGTGCAGTGCAATGCTCTGTAGAACCATCATTTGAAGATGTAAGAATTGTCTCTGTAAGAAAAGCTATGTTCAGGACAGCTTCTCTGTTCTTATTAATGCTTGAAATAATGTAGGTTCCATCGCAGAACAGCCACTTTGGCCTTTGCTGAGAGCGCAAGCTGTAAGACGTGTCTGTCTTTTAGCCTTCGGCTTAAATTCTTGATGAGACAACTAGAGCGTTCACACATCTCCTTTCAATTATTAAGTTCTCATACTTTTGCCTTCTAACGTCCCTGTAGTGAGAAAGAAGTTGCTGGTTACAGGCAAACCACATTTTAAAAAGAGTTAAAGGTGAAGTGTGTAATATTTCCGCCGCTAGCCATAACAAACTGACTTGCGATCTGTGAGTTTTTTTTGTGCATCTTGACTGAGTTGTGCTAGCAGAGTTTTGGGCTCATGCGCCATTGCTCAGATAAACAGTTTGGAAAAACTTTGGTCCCACTTTATATTAGGTGGCCTTAACTACTGTGTACTTACATAAAAAAATAAGTACTTACAGGTTTTTTTTTTTTTTTTAAACACAAGTACAATATAAAAACACAATAAGTATAATTTAAATGTAAGTACATAGTAGTTAAGGCCGCCTAATTAAAGTAAGTACTTTTTAAATAATGCTAATGATTTTTTGTTTTATAATATTTTTAGAAGTTTACATGCTTCTTGCAATATCTTTAAGAAATTTCAAGTCATGATAAAATCTTAACCTTTAAATGATGATGATGATCAATTTGACTTTATATAATCATTTTTGTCTTAACCATCAATACATGTAAGTTACTGTTGTTTAAAATATATAAAATTTCACGTTAAATTAAACAAAGCTATAAATGGTTAATATAAATATTAATCTTATATAAACACAACTGAAGTCAAAATTTTACATACACCTTGCAGAATCTGTAAAATGTTATATTATTGTTAACATTATTCTAAAATGTTAAATATATATTATTTTACCAAAATAATCTTACAAAATACATGTTATTTTTTTTTTATTTAGTACTGACCTGAATAAAATATTTCACACAAAAATGTTTACATATAGTTAACATATAGAAAATAATAGTTGAATTGATAAAAATGACCCTGTTCAAAAGTTTACATACACTTGATTCTTAATACTTAATGTTGTTACCTGAATGATCCACAGCTGTGAATCCACAGGGCAACCTTGTTTGTCCTAAACAGTTAAAATGCCATCATTCTTCAGAAAAATCCTTCAGCTCCCACAAATTCTTTGGTTATTTAGCTTTTTTTGTGTATTTGAACCCTTTCCAACAATGACTGTATGATTTTGAGATCCATCTTTTCACACTGAGGACAGCGAAGTGACTCATAAGCAACTATTGCACAAGGTTTAAAGCTCACTGATGGTCCAGAAGGAAAAATGATGCATTAAGAGTGAGGGGTTGAAAACTTTTTGAATATGAAGATCAGGGTGAATGTGACTTATTTTGCTTTCTGGGGAACATGCAAGTATCTGTAGCTTCTGAGGGCAGTACTGACATTTAGGCAAAATAAGAAGAATGTACACATCCTCATTCCATTCAAAAGTTTACACCCCTGGCTCTTAATGCACCGTTTTTCCTTCTGGAGCATCAGAGAGCATTTGAACCTTAAGTAATAGCTGTATATGAGTCCCTCCGTTGTCCTCAGTGTGAAAAGATGGATCTCAAAAGCATACAGTTATTGCTGGAAAGGGTTCAAATACAGAAAAATGCTGAAAAACCAAAGAATCTGTGGAACCTGAAGGACTTTTATGAATAACAGCGGGCAACTGTTCAGGATAAACAAGGGGCTCATGAACAACTATCACTAAACAAAAAAACAGTATTGAGAGTCAAGTGTATGTAAACTTTTGAATAGTTATTTTATAATTTAACTATTATTTTCTCTTGTGGACTGTACGTAAATGTCTTTTATGTGAAATATCGTATTCAGGTCAGTACTAAATAAATCCTTCTTATTTTGTTAAAATAATTAAAATTTAGCAAATTCTGCAAGGTTTGACTTTAACTGTAGATTCGTACTATATAATTTTAAGAAACTGCGTTTTCTGTTAGTTTGGTGACCAGTCAGTTTAATCAATTGCTTAGCGCAATACTAACAGCCTAATAAACTATCAAACTATGCAAACAACATTTTTTTTTTAGTTTTTTTTTTTTTTTTTTTTTTTTAACTAGCCTGGCTTTTTGACTTTAAAAATATGTCGTTTTGCACATCCCTATAGTACCATCAGCCAGAATAAGAAGTTGTGTATTAATCAGCACCGGTTCATGGCTTCTGAAGCATAAATGCACTCCGTCAAACATGAGAGCATTAGTGGAAAGATGTAAAATCCATGTCAGGCTAACTTAGTCTGAAATGTGCCCCAGACATTGGAAGAGGCAGAAGTGTGAGAGGGAGAGACCTGGCAAACCTGACTTGACCTCATCAGTATGAGCAGTGAAGCAGAAGGGACAATCACTTCTCTTTATTTACTTTGCCCTTTCCCCATATTCTGCTACCGCTTGCTCTTTGGCATTTGCTAAATATTTTACGACGAGAGTGTGTGCTGGCGATGGGGAAAAAGACATTTTATTTTCAATATGAAAAGCGGTTTCATCCATGCATAAAGAATCACAGGTTTACATTTTTATGAGGCTTCTTCCTCTGATATCAATAATTTAAACAAGTGGGTCAGAGCAAGGGGAAGAGAGAGCCAGGTTGATCATGGTACACCGTAACCTAACCACTGCGTATCAGTGCAGATGTGGTTAAGGGGTCTAATTTGAGAGATGGGACACACCAGATGTAGTCGAGTCTGAGAGTCTGTGTTTAAAATTCTTGTTCCCCCCTGTCATTATATAACAGCTTGTCACCTGTTTCGCTGATTGTTTTGTGACTCACTCCCTGCTGGGTTTGTGAAAATTCTCACCTGGATTTATTAAAACCTAAAAAGCCTTTTATCCAAAGAAGTTTTTGCGAAAACAAGCATATTCTTTGAATTATAATGGAGATATTTGTAAGTTGAGCAGCTTATAGAACAATTTGAGATTTGAGCGTTTCACTCTAGGGTTTGTGGATCAAGATTGCCATAGATTGTTTTGAGATATATTTTCTTCTGAATGAATAATAAATTGCACTGTGCAATTATAGTTTTGTCTTTGTGTGTGTCCTCAGCTGACATAGATGATCTTAAGATCTGCTATATCCTGAAGGACGAGAACAATGCCACCAGTGACGTCTTTAGTTTCACCGTGGAGGACAACGGTAAGTCCTTTAAAAACAAAAACGGCATTGATTTTACAAGGAAATGAAATGTGTCGATTTGATTATGCGTTTAGAATTATTCATGAACACATTTAGCCATGTAAAGCGAAGAACAATGCAGCACAAATCATTTGAATTCATGAGTGATATAATTTCCTCTGATTTTAGGTGTCAGTGCATATGTAATAACCTTGGATGATTAATTGTGAACCCTTAGACCAGAGAGGGATATATTTAGATATGTAGCATTTAATTAGGTTTTTTCTTTTCATGGTAGGTGAGCTGTCTGTGTGTGCAGCTTTTTACATGCTGTGCTACCTTTGACTGCAAAAAAAAGATTTAAAGGAGTTTTTAGTACATCAAAGAAAACTTAAAAGTGAGTTAGTGTGAGTTAGAATGACCCTAAGAACATATTTCAACAGGGTAGGATTAAATCTGGCGAAGCAAAAATAATCATGTATAAATTAGGTTGAACGTGACAATCCAGTCGCTGTTGCTGGAAAAGCTTGCGGCTAAAGACCTTGTTGCGATTAGTGATGATTTGTGTTTTATTTGGAAAGCCAAATATGTGTGATATGCACACTACAAAGCATACCACAGGACTGGAGACTATGGGGATTGTCTGCGTTAGAAAGGGACGTTGTGGATTGAAGGGTCTGCATATGTGCGACACAAAGGACTGTTCGGTATATAAAGCTAGAGGCAAGATGACACATAATTAGAGCCTGTAGCCATGAGTATAAGAGACACCTCTTGTCAGGCTTACAATTACTTTGAGTATTAGAGGGTCTCTGGAATGGGAAAGAGTTGGGAAAATACAAGATGTATATAGGAAAACAGCTGGTTCAACTGCTGTATGTCTCTTTCTCACGTTTAAAATCACCAGTTGTGTCATGAAATTATCTGTTGTGGCATGAAACAAGATAACCATTATAGTCTGCTTAGCACTTTTATGTTAAGAGACATTAACTGTTTTAAAGGATCATGCGGTGGCTGCATTTTGTGCTTGAAACTGAACTTACTGCATTATATGCAAATTTAAATTTGTGTTACTATACACTACCAGTCAAAATTTTATTTATTTATTTATTTTTTTTAAGAAGTCTCTTCTGCTCACCAAGCCTGCATTTATTTGATCAAAGTACAACAAAAACAGTACAATTTTGAGGTATTTTTTATTATTTTAATATGTTTAACCCTTTAACTGTCACTCCCATTTTTGAACACAGACATAAAAATGCACTATCCAGACTTAAATTTTTATAATTCATGAATGAAAACATTTTGTAATATGATTTTAATGTACATTTTCTGATTTTAAAATGCCTTTCAAAGGATGAATTTTGAGATTTTAAGTTTTGAACTGGTATATAACTTCTTATGATATCTAAAGCGTGAAGGGGAAAAAGGAAACGAAGAAAGTCTTCTGTGACAAAGGTCAGAACTCATGTTATGATGTAGATTTTTTTTTTAAGTTGCACTCTTGACATATATTAATCTATTACTTTTCCTACATAATTTGTAACACAAAAATATGGTAAAATATCTATTTAGGAGTCTTAGATCTTTCCAACGATGTCATGATTAGATTAGGGTTTATTTGTAATATGGTGAAGTAAACTTAGGCGTCCCACAGAGTGGACGGTGACAGTTAAAGGGTTAAAATGTAATTTATTCCTGTAATTTCAAAGCTGAATTTTTAGCATCATTACTTCAGCCACATGATCCTTCAGAAATCATTCTAACATTCTGATTTGCTGCTCAAAAAACATTTATTATTGTTATTATATTGAAAACTGCTGAATAGATTTTTTGCAGGTTTCTTTGATGAACAGAAAGTTCAGAAGAACAGCATTTATCTGAAATAGAATTTTTTTTGTAACATTATAAATGTTTTTGTCATCACGTTTGATCAATTTTAAGCATCTTGCTAAATAAAAGTATTAATTTCTATAATTTCTTTCCAAAAAAAACAAACAAACAAAAAAAAAACAATTATACAGACTTCAAGCTTTTTAATGTTATAGTGTATAATGTAACAAAAACCTTTTATTTTGGATAAATGCTGATCTTTAGATCTTTCTGTTCATCAAAGAATCCTGAAAAAAAGGACTTAACTGTTTTAAATATTGATGATGATGATAATAATAATAATAATAGTAAAAATGTTCTTAAACTGTATATTAGAATGATTTCTGAAGTGTCATGTGACAGTGAAGACTGGAGTAATGATGCTGAAAATGTAGCTTTAATCACAGGAATAAATTACATTTTAAAAATATTCAAATTTGACAGAAGTTATTTTAAATAGTAAAAATATTTCACGATATTACAGCTTTTGCTGTATTTTGGATAAAATAAATACAGGCTTGGTGAGCAGATTAGAATTCTTTAAAAAACATTCAAAATCTTACTGTTCAAAAACTTTTGACTGGTAGTGTATTTTATTCATCCCTTCCTCCCCCTCTGGGAGTGTTTGTCCCTCTGTCAGTCATCTCTCAATTCAGTCAGGAAAGACTGAGGAGTAGTAACTCGTTGGTATGCAGCTGTGTTGTTGTCTGACCCCTGAGCCCAGTGGGTCATTACCGGTTTTGTTTCTTTGCATTCCTGTGGATAGTTTCACTCCATTGGTGATGGAGGCATTTATTTTATTGGAAAGACCTCAAGCAGTAAGGGACTATCTGTATCTTTCTCATCTCATTTTACAGATGTAGTGTGCACACACAAATGGGCTCAGCTGAGCTGTTTTTATCACGAGGTGCCCCAAGGCTTTCTCATAGGACCTTTTTTTTCCACATTTGTGGAGTAATATACAGCTTCAGCATGAAATTCAGTGCTTACAAACACTTTGCCACATTATGCCTGAAGAAGCTGCGCTAATTAGACTATCTTAGTTTGTGCTTGTCCAAAGAGCCTGACAAACACAGCCAACATCATAAACGCCGTTTTACAGCCAATTTGTGTTAAACGGCTGCATTTATTTAATGTACTCTGTTAGACTGCGACGTACGTGTTTAGTACAAGTAGTATTCCAGAGGGGTTTAATTAATTGTTTTGTTTTCCAAAATGTTCCTTTCTTGCATTTCCTATATAATGATGATGAGGCTGTTTTTCAATGCAAAGAACTATTATAATGTTTTCCGCATGCAGTTTAGAGGACTGTTTGAGTTCAAAACAAGATTGTGACCTTTTGTGCCTTAACAAGATTGTGACCTTCTATACTTATTCTGAATTTAAAAGCCAACTGTATTTTTGTTGTACGCCTGAATTCTAGGTTTATTTTAGTCTGTAAACTGTCCATCAGAGTTTGGCCTAGATCATCTCGTTTTTGATTATCTTTGCCTCTGTCTCTTTTGCTCTGTTCCAAAATCTAGCAAGCTGCCTCTGGAGACAACATTGTAAGGCATCAAAGATGCACTCTCGATGCTAAAGCTGTTCTAAAATGTGTCCATCTTTATTATTCCTAAAGCTTCATTCACACAGACAGCAATTCAGCTGATGGAGGTCAGTGAGTCGCTGGGCTGTTGGTTTCTAAAACAGTCTATAAAAATCACTAAACTTTCATTGAAAATGAATGATATCGAGTTGTTGACAAATTGCGCCTCCTGCACCCATGGTACGGCAGCAAAGTTCCTTGATTATTACGCCGAAATGGGAGTATAGTTCCTAGCCATATCGACCTAGAAAATCGCAACTTTTCATTTTTCGTGCGTCTTTGTACACAATGTAACTACTGAAGAGTCAAGTTTTAAATAGGAAAAATATCGAAACTCTTTGGTCATTTTTGAGCGAGATGCTAATGATCTAATTGGATTCAATAATCTATGCTAAGCTATGCTAAAAGTGCTACCGCCAGACCCGGAGATCGGCTGAATGGATTCGAAAACGGTAAAACTCAACTGTTTAACACTAGGGGAGTTGGAAAATGAGCCTATTTTCAAAAAAAGTGGAGCGTTCCTTTAATGAAACAAATGTCTCACTGTAATTGAAAAGATGACTGATTCACATGCCACCTGAACTGAGGCGAATACAGCGATCTGTCGCTGTAACACATTATTGTAAAAGACATATTGTTTGTATTTTGCTATAAAACTGACAGATTGCTACGAATTAATTCTCGTAATTTTGACTTTTTTCTCAAAATATTTTCACTTTATTCTGGAAACATTTCGACTTTATTCTTGTAATATTTCGACTTTATTCTCTTGTAATGTTAGTTTTTTTTTTAACATGGCACTAAAACAACACTGTACTTAAACAAACTGACTTTGATTTTATTCAGTACCAAAACACATTAATAAACATATTTGTCTGTGCTCTGTATTTTAATAGCACCCTCATCTACTATTCCCTACATTACTCCTCTAATATAGTGCAATTAAAGGAGTGAACAAACTCAGACAGCATTACAAATGGCTCTCCCCTCAAATCGTGCACTATGTAAAGGTATGGGGGCAATTTCGTACACAACATATTTACGATGTTTAAGAACCTCTTGGATTCTGCCTTAAAAGGCGGTTGCTGCCTACTATATGTAGTCAGCAAGGAAGCTCACTAGGTTTGAGAACAAATGTTATATCGAAACTCTTTTTAGTCACATAAATATCCTGTGACTGACACTAATAAATGCAGTTCTCCATTTGAGCTATTCTGCAACTTGCGGCTCTCAAACTTAACGGGTAAAAGAGGACAGATTTATCAGTTACCCTTCCTTTGCAAAAGGTCATGACGGGTAGCACTTATTCTGAATCCTCTACACCTCTCGCTGCAATCATGCCTCAGAGGCAGAGACAGAAATATGACAGGAACGACTGCAGGGACACACAGAGGCTACAAAGAACAGAGGAAAGCTTTACGTGATGCATCATAGCTCTGGGATGTTTTTTTTTTTGCTGTGGGACTGAGAGATTTTTATTTTTTATTTCAACATTTGTTGATGTGAAATTATACCAGTGTTCGCTTTAAAGCGAAAATGCCATTATGTACTCAAAAATGATTTTTTTCTATGTGCTGTTAAAAAGATAGCTTGGTTTGTGTTCAACAGATCTGACCATCACGTTGGGAACTAAAATGGTGCCTATTTTATGCCATTTTATAGCATTTTTGTTTCCTGGAAAGCAATTTCGCACACTGTTCACCACCTTTTAGGTTGTTCCTAAAGCTCTGTTGTGTCTGGGTTAAAAAAAAAAAAATTCTTATTCCTGGCTCTGTTTTCCCCGGTGCATACCTTGTATTGTGAAGGTTTTTTTTGCAGGGGATTTGTTGAACAGAATCCAGGGCGCTGTGTGAACAATACAGAACAATTCTAATCTTAGCGTGGATGTAGATAACCATATGTTTGTGCTGTTTTTCTTCCATATCAAATTAAGCAGAAATAACGTTGCAATGGGATGTTTTTGTAGCTCTGTTTCTCATTGTTGGCTAGACATAAGACTGTGTATTCACATGTGGATTTGCATTGAATTTCCACTAAAAGCTTCACCTCAGACTAAACTATAGGTGGGATGTTTTGTTTGGTTTAGGGGGTATTGCAGGTATTTAGGGTCAGTGGATTTCTGGATTAACCTTAGACCTGGATGGCTGAATGTTTCAGTGACAAGACCACACCTGCAAATATTCCTGGTTAAACATTTCGAAGTGCCGCTGATCGAGTGGACAGGTGATGACGTTTGAAGCTGCTGTCTTCAGTCGGTCTACTGACAATCAAAAGACCTGTTTTTGAAACAAAGTTCTTCTAAATAAGGTTATGCAGAGGCAGAAGACAGAGGTGTAGAAGAGAGTAATTGAAGGCACCCAGATAAGTCGTGATCTTCGATGAAGATAACTTCCTGTGTTTTGTGAGGTTGTGGACCTCTTCAGATCTGAAGAGTCTGGAGACTCTGAGCTGTCTTTGTTGAATATTGCAAGTTCTGCTAGTGTAGCTCAGCTTTTTCAAGTCAACCAGAAAACAGTAAAGAAGACAGCCAAGACTTTGTGGCTGGAGCCAAGAGCCCTTTGGGCTACAGTACATGAGAACTGGCTAGAAGAACCATGAAAGGACCAACAAACTTCTATCCTTAGTTCAAGCACAATTTGAATGCATGTTTAGATGATGCTTATGTTATGATGTCCTTTTTTCTTCATTTCCTGCTCTTTGAGAAGCACCTGTCACCATTTCTCTCTTTGAAAAACTAAAAATAGCCTTAGTGACTAGATGTTTTCTGCTCATTTTGTTTTTGATCTAGCTATGGTGCTTTTTCAGGTTTCAGGGAAACCTATATGGAAAGGCATAAACTTATACTTATCCATAGATGTGCTTGCACTCATAAAAATGATTCTTCAACACTGTTCGGATTATTTAAAAAAAAATCCTTTTCATTTAACACCATTGTGTTAGGTTTCCCATTTATACAATTGCATTGTGTTAAACTGACTTGAAACGGTTGCGTTTTGGTACAACTCAATAATTTCATTTTGAAACAACATGTTTCAATTAAATAGGCCAAAAAATTCCATTTGATGCTTGTAACTAGGAAGTGGATTTCCCCTTCCCGTCATGCTTTGAGAGTGCAAAGAGAGTAAATGTTGAAATAAAATGTTATTTTATGCATTTTTTAATTAAGATGATACAATTGTGAGACTTGTTAATGTGTAATGTTCTTTGATGTTTGTATTCAAAACAGTTTCTGGAGAGTTAATGTTTTACCATTTACCATTGTGGTGAAGTGTAGAGCATGAGCTTGGGTTGAGGACCTGCTAACGTGAGTTAAAGTTGTTTTAATAATAAAATAAACAACTGCTTTGGGCATGCCATGGAAAACCATCTTATGGCTAATGCCTAAAGTTAAGTACATCAAATGTATAATTTTTTGAGTGTAGAAGGATTTCTGCCTAGTTATTTGTTTTCCAGTTAAATGTTTTAGTTTGAGCATAAAATAATCACTTCATAAATGTATCAATTTCATTTAAACTACATTTGATCAAATTGAGTTGGCCCAACTCAATTACATTTCATTGCATGAATTTAATTTTTACGAGTTGGGGTTACACATTTATTGGATGGAAATCCTGCCCTTAATTAAATTGAGTTCATCCGAAGAATAATTTTTTTTGAGTGTGTAAATCATCCAGGAAATCAACATAGAAACATGCGAATGTGCAACATGCATAAACAGGCCTCAAAGTAGCACTTATTTATGACTTGTGTTTAAGTAAGTTTTGAGAGTGTGGCGCTCCTGAGGGTTTGTTGATGTTGATGCTGTTGGCACAGAATTAATAAAAAGCAGGAATTGTGCTTTATGGCGCATTATACTCTACTCTTCCCATTCATTCTCATATTCAGATTTATAAGACCCTCATGAATCACTTATAGTAGTTTGTAAGTACCCTCAGGGGTCATCTCCATTTGACTTCTGTCAGACTTTATCCAGTCACTCAGGAGGATTGCGAGCGTATCTGATGAATTATTTGTGAGCTCTCTATTTTTAGATGCCGTTAAGAAGTTCTTCAAAGTTTCTGGATAGAGTAAAGCTTTTCGTGCACCAGACACTGATTAGCTTTTAATGAGCTATTCTGTGTGAATGTCAGCTGTTGTGTTGTCATGTCTGTCTAGGAAACTCTTTCTGAACTATCTGGCTCTGAAACGCTACTGTTTAATAAAGTCATTAGGGGCTTTTTGTGTGAGGAGCTTCATGGAGACTGTCAGTATCAGGGTTTGGACAAATCCATTGGGCTTAAAAGCAACTGTCAGTATGTTTTTTCAGAAGCAAAGCTAATGAGAGCATGCTATTGTTCAGCTGTACAACAGAACAAATACAACTGAATTTTAAATTCACATGTGTGCTATTCTTTTAAGACTAAGTAGCTTCTATTCTCTTCTCATTTATTTAGATCCTTTGTTTACTTCATTTTCAGTGGCCTTTTTTTTAGGCAAGAATCTATAATATTATTTCTCATACTTAGTTAACGTTTCTCAAAACCATCTTTTATGCTGCACACTTTTAAAAATAAAAGTGCTTAAAAGGTTTTTCACAGCGATGCCATAGAAGAACCATTTTTGGTTCCACAAAAAAACATTCAATCAAAGGTTCTTTAAAGAACCATCTCTTTCTTACTTTTTTATAATCTGAAGAACCTTATTTCGCCACGAAGAACCTTTTGTGAAACAGAAATGGAACCATTTAGACAAAAAAGGTTCTTCTATGGCAACATGAAGCGCCTTTGTTTAAGAGTGCAGACAAGGACGTGATGCCTTTAATTTTTAATTTATTACATTTTTTATTTAATTTTATTTTTAAAAAACAAGTTTATATCACACAATTCTGAGAAAAAAAGAATTGTCAATATTGTGAGAAAGAAAGTCAAAATTGTGAGAAACAAACTCAGTTTTGTGAGGGGAAAAAAAGTCAGAATTGTGAGAGAAACTCGCGATTGCGAGGAAAAAAGTCAGATTTGTGCAATATAAACTTGCATTTGCAAGAAAGTCAGAATTGGAAGTTTGTATCTGGCAATTCTGACTTTAGAACTCACAATTGCGAGTTTATATCCCACAATTCTGAGTTCTCAATCAGAATTGGGAGATACTAACTCACATTTGCAAGAAAGTCAGAATTGGAGATTTGTATCTCGCAATTCTGACTTTTTTCTCGCAATTACAAGTTTATATCTTTGTAATTCTGACTTTTTTCTCACAATTCAAACTTTTTTCTCAGAATTGAGTGATAAACTCGCAATTGTGGAAAAATCAGAATAATGAGATACAAACTCGCATTTCTGAGAAAGTCTTCTGAGAAAGAAGACTTTTATTGTATATCCCACAATTCGGAGAAAAAAAGTCAGAATTGGATTTGGTTTGTATCTCGCAATTCTGACATTTTCACCCAGTTCTGACTTTTTTCTTGCAGTTGTGAATTTATATCCCACAATTCTGAGAAAATAGTTAGAATTGTGAGGAAAAAAAGTCAGAATTGCGAGATACTAAATCGCATTTGCGAGAAAGTCAGAATTGTGAGAAAAAAGTCAGTTGCAAGTTTATATCTCGCAATTCTGAGAAAAAAGTCAGAATTGTGAGGAAAAAAAGTCAGAATTGCAAGATATAAACTCGCAATTGCAAGAAAAAAAGTCAGAATTGTGAGGAAAAAAAATTCAGAATTATGACACAAACTCGTATTTGTGAGAAAAAGTCAGAACTGCGAGTTTATATCTCACAATTCTGAGAAAAAAAAGTCAGAATTGCGAGATATAAACTCGCGATTTCAAGAAAAAAAGTCAGAATTGAGAGATACAAACTCGTATTTGTGAGAAAAAAGTCAGAATTGTGAGAAAAAAATAAGAATTACGAGATATAGGCTCGCAATTGCAAGAAAAAGTCAGGATTGTAAGTTAATATCTCGTAATTCTAGAAAAAAAGGTAAATTGCGAGAAAAAAGTCAGAATTGTGATTTTTATATCTCGTAATTATGACTTTATAACTTGAAATTGCGAGTTTATATCACACGATTCTGAGGAAAAAGTCAGAATTGTGAGATGAAAAGCTGCAATAACTTTTTCTTTTTTTTAATTCAGTGGTGGAAATGGGCTTCTATGATTAACATTCATTTTAGCCAAATATAGACTTTTTTTCTGGATTTTTTCAGCTAATGAAGATTACCCGTTTCTTTTTCAGCATAGTCGATTTAGATTACAGTCATCTGAATATTTTACAACAATGCTTTGGGTTGGTTAAGTTTTAAAGGAAACGCTTTTTGCTAGTAAACAATGGCAATTAGCATTAATTACACATAGTGGCATGTTTTTCACAGGCAAACAACACTCACGTTCTTTAGAAAATGTAAAAATCCATTTGATTTTGTTTGTCTTTGGGGTAACTGATGGTGTTGTGTTTGCTCGGCTCATTGACCTGAATGAACACTCCGCACAGAGAGAATAGTGGAGTCCTTGAGCTGAGAGCTTTTCCTTTACTCGCAAATGGATTTTGGCGACATTTAAACCACACCCTATCTATCACTTCTTTTTTAAATTGATAGAACCTGACAAGATGAAAGAAAAAGTGTCATTGCTGCTTGGATAATGCGCCGCATTAATACCCCGCCGTTGACTGCAGAAACGATAGGAGAAATGCTTTTAGCCTGCTTATATCCACTCACAGAGGTATAATAAAACAGCAAATCAAATCTAATATGTTAATATGTGATTATTAGCATCTTTGTTTTTACATAAAGACGTGGCTGTAGCCTTTCTGATTTATATCTTCATTTATATTTTATTTTTAAAATATATTTCTATTTACTACAGATTCCTTTTACAATTTATCTGCAATCCACGTCTATAAATGGAGTCGAAATATGAGTCGATAAGTCCTGATGGGCTACTAATTATGTGGACCACTATGATAATTCAACGAACCATGTGGCTTATCTTGCTAATCTTCATTAAATGTCAAATATAATCACTTTAATGTGTGAAATGGTTTATTTTCGTTCATTCTGAATTTGTGTACGCCGTGTATCATCTGCCCAATGGTTATCACCTAGCAACATCAGAGGCATCATTACAGGCTAATATCGAGTTAGAAATACAGTGTCATTGGCAACATGTCCATTTTTTTCCACTCTTGACATCTATCAGGCAAGGTTAGAGAGTGAGATATTAGGAGCCTGGGGTTAGCTTGAGGAAATCAAGTGAAACAAGCATAGAAAAGTCATGAATATACATGATCTGGCTTGTTGAGAAATTGGGAATTTGTCTCTGATGTTTTGCGTGCACGTGAAGTGGGTTATCAATACGCATGCAGAGTCCGATACACGGCGTGAATATATATTAGAGATGCAGTTGTTCTATAGGTTTGTGTGGACAAAATGTGAAACATTCACACATTTATTCACAGGCTTCATAAGTCGATGATATTCCCTCATCTGTAGCATCTCTAGTAGGTGAGGTTTGGTTGGGGTGATCGTTACCCTGGTAAGGTATATTCACTATCATGACATCAATTTATACTTAAACTAAATGATGATGGTGATTCAGGAACATCTGGATGATACAAGCAATGTGAGATACACCGAGAATTGTAAAACCAAGCATGTGAAGTGCAAAGTCAGCATGCACAATATATAAATATTTAATTATATCTGTTCTGCACTGAACTACATTCTTTTTCTGTACAAACCTTTATTTTTAGTTTGTGTGGGTAAAAGACAGGTGCTGAGGCACTCTGGGTTGAGTGCCTAAGTGTAGGTATACTGTGGGTAAACAAAATATCAAACAAAAAATTTGATTTTCTGTTTAAAAAAGCTGGATCCATGTAACTAGTTGTTTTTATGCTATAAAACCTGAGAAGGTAGCTTTTCCCAAATGGGGAAATTATATGTATGATGTAGCATTATGAGATTATTCATTATTTCCCATAAACCCCTCAAGTAAACAACTGGTGGTGTGTACATTATGTTATAATTAATCCCTTCTGAGTCAAATATATGAGGATAATTTTCATAATGTCTTAGGAACATGCGTATGCAGAACTCTGCAGATTTGTAATGACCTGAAGTTTCACTCGTCAGTATTTTTAAGTGAATCTTTTTTTAATGAATCTTGTAACTGTAGACGAGTTCATGTTTTTAAACTTCAAAAAATAGGTTTTTTGATTTGTCTTTTGGCTGAATGCATGAAATGAGGTCAGTGGTTAACACAAGCTAGATATTTTTATGTTTTATTCAACGACATAAAATAGTAATACCTCTTTTTTTTTTTTAAGCTAACGAGTGGCTAAATGGGACTACAGAGGTTGTCTGGGACATTAAACGGCATCACAACGAACAGGAAAACTCGTCTACTAACGAGTTCGCTTTTACAGCCTCATAGTGTTTATACTTAGGCTCTTGCAAGCTATTCTAACTCAGACTTTCCAATTTGTTGCATTAAGATAAAGACTGAAAGAGCTGTCAGTGGTGACGTTGAAGTCGTGCAACCATGGTGTCGTTCATTTATAGCCTACATTTAGCTTTTTAGCTCTGATGATTGTATTTAGGCTTTAATGTTCATTTCCATACACAAATGTGATGTGTACTATGAAATATCAATATATGAAATATATGCTCATATAAAGTAAAAACTTATATATACATATACACTACCAGTCAAAAGTTTTTGAACGGTAAGATTTTTAATGTTTTTAAAGAAGTCTCTTCTGCTCACCAAGCCTGTATTTATTTAATCCAAAGTACAGCAAAAACGGTAATATTGTGATTATATTTTTACTGTTTAAAATAACTGCTTTCTATTTGAATATATAGCTACATTTTTAGAAATCATTCTAATATGCTGATTTGCTCAATATTTAAAACAGTTGAGTACTTTGTTTTCAGGATTCTTTGATGAATAGAAAGATTCAAAGATCAGAATTTATCTGAAATAAAAAGCTTTTGTAACATTATACATTATAGCATTCAAAAGCTTGGACTTGTACTATTATTATTATTATTATTTTATTTTTTCGGAAAGAAATTATAGAAATGAATACTTTTATTTAGCAAGGATGCTTTAAATTGATCAAAAGTGATGATAAAGACATTTATAATATTACAAAAGATTTCTATTTCAGATAAATGCTGTTTTTCTGAGCTTTCTATTCATCATTTCTATTCATTTAAGAAACCTGAAAAAATTCTACTCTGCTATTTTCAACATAACAAAAATAATAATAATAAATGTTTTTTGAGCAACAAATCAGAATATTAGAATGATTTCTGAAGGATCATGTTACTGTAGTAATGATGCTAAAAATTCAGGTTTGAAATCACAGGAATAAATTACATTTTAATATATATTTAAATAGAAAACCGTTATTTTAAATATAATTAATGTATGTAATGTAATGTATTAATTAAATAATTAAAAAAAAAAAATAAGAATTTTACTGTTTTTGCTGTCATTTGGATCAAATAAATACAGGCTTGGTGAGCAGGAGAGACTAATTTAAAAAACATTAAAAGTCTTACTGTTCAAAAACATTTAACTGGTATATGCTATATAAAATTATATATATTACTATATAAAAAATCATCATTTAAATATTGTTAATATATGTATAGAAAATAAGTTTAATATATTTAATATATGAACTTATAGCTTCATGTATCCTAAGGATGTATATATATGTAATAATAATATATGGTCTTATAAGACAACATGTATGTGACCCTGGACCACAAAACCTGTCTTATGTTGCACGAGTATCTTTGTGGCAATCTTTTATGTCAAAAATCATTAGGATATTAAGTAAAGATCATGTTCCATGAAGATATTTTGTAAATTTCTCACTGTAAATATATCAAAACTTAATTTTTGATTAGTAATATGCATTGCTATGAACTTCATTTGGACAACCTTAAAGGCGATTTTCTCAATATTTTGATTTTTTTGCACCATCAGATTTCAGATTTTCAAATAGTTGTATCTCGGCCAAATATTGACCTAACAAACCATACATCAACAGAAAGCTTATTTATTCAGCTTTCAGGTGATGTGTATCAGTCTCAATTTCAAATGGTTTTGTGGTCCAGGGTCACATAAGACAATAGCACTCATGATATAGGGACATATGTCATATATTACATTTCTGTATGGGTTTGTGAAGATGTACAGAATGTGTAAGAATCATAAAGTTTTGTTGGTCACAGAACTTATTTTCTGCAATTAATCCATGAACCAGTGGAAAAATCCTACTGGGTTTTTGTCAAAGGAAGCAGGGCTAACTTCCGGGTTGGCTTACAAAAATACATTGTTACTGCGACGTATGTTTAAATTTCATAATGTTTTCAACTGCTGATAAGAGTGTATACATTTTAATGGTTGCTTTCAGGAGGGAACAAACTGAAGAACCAGCGGTTTCATCTGAACTGGGCTTGGATTTCTCTGGAGAAAGCAAACTATGTGGTGGATGAGCAGGACAAAGTTCTGGAGGTGATCCTCAGACGTAGAGGTTTCCTTGGCGAAACCTCTTTTGTTGGTGAGTATCTGAACACTGATATCATTCTTTATTTGATTTTCTGCCAGCATAATTCTTTATTTCATTCATTTTTCCATTCACCATCAGCTATTTTTGCTAAAAAACAAACTGTTATCCAGAATTGATTAAACTTGTCAAGAAGTCACCAGTACAGGCGTTAACAGGGAATCATTAGCATTCTGTAGCGTATGTGTTCACAGCGAGAGCTGTTATTACTTAAGCTTATCAACGGGAAGCTGTTAGAGATGTTTTTCTAAGTGCTTTTGGCTTCTTTGTGTCTGAGATGAAAGCCCTCGCTCTCTCTCTGACATCCGTAGAACAGTCTGAACGCTTTTTTTTTTTTTTTTTTTGAGCATACACCTGCTTATCTTGCCCTGCACCGTGCTCAGCACAGCCCCACATGTGGTCAGTATTCATGAAACCAATGGTCTTTGTTCACGCAGCTTTGGATTTGTGGTGTGTGTGTGTTGGCTTGAAGGGATATTGAGGTTAAAAAGAGAGAATGCGAAGAAGTGGAGAGCAGAAGGCAACAAGAGAGATGAGAAGGAAGCGGAGCACAATGAAAAACTGAATACGAGGTGCAAATAATGAGGTTCTAAGCTAATGCAGGTGAATAAAAATGAACGAAGCTCCCTGTCTCTAGGGGGCAGTAGAGTGATCAAGCCCTCGCCTCTCTAACCTTATTCAGTCCACTGTCGCTTACTATTCCTGCTGTGGATAACGTGCAAACTCATAGGGGCTGTTCAAACAGAATGTGTTTTTGTATTTTACTGACCGCTGCTTTTTCATTGTTTTTCTATTTGAACATGCGCTAGAAAGACCGGTTTGACAGTTGTGCTCACATCTTTTGCTGTGTTTTGTGAATGATGTGGTATTCAGAATAAAGATTTCCTGATAATTTACTCTCCCCCATGCCATCCATGATGTTCATGTCTTTCTTGCTTCATTCGGAAAGAAATTAAGGTTTTTGAGGAATACATTTCAGGATTTTTCTCCATACAGTGAGCTTCTATGGTGCCCCCGAGTTTGAACTTCCAAAATATAGTTTAAATGCAGCTTCAAAGGACTCTAAACGATCCCAGCCAAGGAAGAAGGGTCTTATCTAACAAAATGATTGGTTATTTTCTAAAAAAAATGTGCAATTTATATACTTTTTAACCTCAAATGCTCGTCTTGTCTAGCTCTGACTACTTTTCTCTAGTTCATGTTGACCACAATTATTGGCACCCAATTATTGCAACGTCCTTTTTCAAGATAACAGCTCTTGAGTTTTCTCCTTTAATGCCTGAAGAGTTTGGCGAACACCTGGTAAGAGATCAGAGACCATTCTTTCATACAGAATCTCTTCAGATCCTTCAGTTTACCAGCTCCATGCTGGTGCTTCTTCTCTTCAGTTCACATCACGCATTTTCTATAGGGTTCAGGTCAGGCAGCTGGGGCGGCCATGGCAGAAGCTTCATTTTATGCTCAGTGACACATTTTTGTGTTGATTTTGATGTTTGATTTGGATCATTGTCCTGATGGAAGATCCAACCACAGCTCATTATAGAACTTCTAACAGATGCATTCAGATTTAGATTTTTTTTAATCTGTCGGTATTTGCTAGAATCCATGATACCATATTTTTGAACAAGATGTCCAGGACCTCTGACAGTAAAATAAGCCCACAACATTAAAGATCCAGCAGTATATTTAACTGTGGACATGGGGTACTTTTTGTACCAAACCCATTTGGTGGGTTTGCTGCCAGAAAGCTCTTTTTTTTTTTTTTTAGTTTCATCTGACCACAGAAGCCAGTCCCATTTGAAATTCAAGTCGTGTCTGACAACTGAATGTGCTAAAGTTTGTTTTTGGATGATCAAGGAGGATTTTTCTTAAAACCCTCCTGAACAACATGTGGTGATGAAGGGGCTGTTTGAATTTTTTTTTTAGTCTTTTGACCCCAAGACTCAACTAATCTCTGCAATTCTCCTGACCCTTGGAGAGTCTTTGGACACTTAAACTCTCCTCCTCACCATGCATTAGGGCGATATAGACACACATCCTTTTCCAGGCAGATTTGTAACAACTTTAGATGATTGGAATTCTTAATTATAGTCCTAATGATTAAGGGAATTTGTCCTTTGTGCTCCTCATATTTATAATCCTGTGAAACAGGAAGTCATAGCTGGACAATATCATACTCCTAGTCATTCTAGTGTTCTAAATAAGTGCAAATATGAATGGGAATATACTTCAGAGATATTTTACTCATTATAATTTCTAAGGGTGTCAATAACTGTGCCCACCATGCATTGGGCATAAATGAACGTACTTTAAAGAACTTGAACTTTTCTGTTTTGAAAATCTGTTTTTTGATTGATCTTAGGAAATATTCTAATATTTTGAGATACTGGATTTTTGACTTTCATAAGTTGTAAGCTCTAATCATCAAAATAAAAAATAAAAAAAAACTTTAAAAATCTTTAACTTTACATGTAATAAATCTAAAATATATGAAAGTTTCAGTTTTTGAAATAATTCACAAACAAAAAACTTTTTCACAATATTCACATTTTTTTTAAATGCACCTGTGTGTGTGTATGCATGTAGCTACATTTACCTTTTTATTAATTATTTTATTTTTTATGAAAGTGGGCTTCCATTATACAACTATTTGTATTCAAATATTTAAAAATGCGATACTTCAAATAAAAATTTTTGCTGCTAAACGTTCAATTTTTTCAAACATTCAATTTAAAAAAAAAAAAAAAAGATGTTAAAATGTTAAAAAGTTCGAAATGATTGCTGTTTTTGTTTTGTTTAATTTATTGTTTACTTTCTATTTCCACAAAAATATTATGCTACTGTTTTTAACACTGATATAACAAATATTTTCTGAACAGCAAATCAGCACATTAGAATGATTTCTGAAGGATCGTGTGACACTGAAGACTTTGATGCTGAAAATTCAGCTTTGCCATCACAGGAATAAATTACATTTTATGATATGTTCATATAGAAAATATCTATTTTAATTTGTAATAATATTTTTTTATTTAAAAAATATTTTATATTTAGCCCTAGTGAACATAAAAGGCTTCTTTCAAAAGCATTTAAAAAATCTCTAACAGCTCCAAAATTTTAAACAGTAGTGTACAGTGTATAATTAAATAACACTTCACAATTAATTTGAGAAAGAATGAATGATTGCTTAAAATCACTGTGTAACAGAAGAAACAAAACACACATGTGACCCTAGACCACAAAATCAGTCCTAAGTAGCACAGGTATATTTGTAGCAAAAGCCAATAATACGTTGTATGGGTCAAAATGATAAATTTTTCTTTTATGCCAAAAATCATTAGAATATTAAGATCATGTTCCATGAAGATATTTTGTAAATTTCCTACCGTAAATATATCAAAATTAAATTTTTGATTAGTAATATGCATTGCTATGAACTTCATATGGACAACTTTAAAGGTGATTTTCTCAATATTTCAATTTTTTGCACAAACGTACATCGGTGGAAAGCTTATACATTCAGCTTTCAGATGCTGTATAAATCTCAATTTCAAAAAATTGACCCTTATGACTTGTTTTGTGGTCCAGGGTCACATATGTATTTTGTGCAACGTCCGAAATTCATTTTAACCAAACCATTCCTGTAACAGCAAAACTGTATTAGTGATAGTGAAGCTCACAAGTAGCGAAGAGTGTTTGCGATCAGGCTTCATCTGCCTCTGTGCTCTTTGGAGCCTGGAGCTCTCTCTGCCAAACATATCTCCCCCACCCCAACCCCATCCCCTCATATAGCTTTCTACTTTTTCACACCCGCCTGCCTCGGCCCTTTTCTCTCCTTTTCCTCTTGTCTCACTCGCTGTGGCTGGCGTCCTATGCCGCTTGTTGTGGTTAGAATGAGCCCCCCTGTTGTTAGAGAAATGGAATTGAAAGTGAACTCTCTCTCTTTCTCTCTTGTTCCCTTTTTTTTATTGAACTCGCCTTATATCTTTCAATCAATTTCTGTCTTTCTGTGCTTTCTTGGATGATTTTTTTTTTCCACATGCATTGCTGGATGGAACATGTGAAGGCTTTTGTTCCGTCTGAAGTTACATTCCGCTGAAAGCTACGGCTAAATAACCTTTAATGGCCACTTGAGGGAACGTCTGATGGACTAAAGATGGTTTCGAATACGGCCCCTTAAGTGTGACAGAAATAAACTTATTTTAATTACAAAAACCGTGTGCGATTCTTTAGAATTGATCTGATAGATTTATTTTTTAGCACTTACTTATTTATATCATTATTTACTTCACTCATTTCTTTTTGAGGAGATTACTTCAAGGATAGATCTTCAAGGGTACTTCAAGATCTTTAAGGATAAAATTGCACAGGCACCATTTAAGCACTAAATACGATGTGAGATAGTCTTTCAACTCTAAAAACAAATGAACACTGATGTAGTTGTTAATGCAGTTTAAATTTTTTGGTTGTAGTCATATATACTTTTAAATGTCCTTTAAATGTCAATTTTATCATGCAGTTTCTTCAAACTGAGTCTGTTTTATTTAACCTAAAATGGCATTTAATTTTAGCTGACAATATTGTGTACAAATAATGAAAATAGTAGTAAACAGCCTGTGACTGCTTGAAATTTCTGAAACTTATGTTTTGTATTGTTTAATTTTATGTACATTTTTGATGCTTGCCATGTTTCTAGTGGGTCAATATAAAAAATCTATATTAATAATGAAATCCCTATATCTACAGTTTTGCTTTTCCTGTCATGTGGTAGTTTAAGTGTTATGGATTGAAGATCAGCGATCATCCTGCATTGATCTGAAACACTGAGGTGATTTAATTCCTCACATCTGTTAGGGAGGTTCTGGCAGACGGATCCCTGACAGTGTCTCTGCTTGATGTATCCGAGATCAAACGCTTCCGGGCAGGTTCACTGCAGGTTTTCCCACTGTGTGGGAATCCCATCACAGCTTCATGCCAGTGTTACAGTAGAGAGGAAGTTGAGTCTACATGCTGTACTTTCGTTTAACATGTTCCTTGATTTTGTTCCTACATCCCAGCCACGGAGTATCAGACACCTACAGCCCTGAGGCTTTTTTTTTACCGTCTATACAAAGTGCATTTCTATCTCTATGGCGTCGATAGTGGGTAGACGCCTGCGCTGTTGTCCTCGATCTTTATAAATCTGGAAAATGCAGAGTTGGCTAATCCCAGCTCATAAATTTCATAATAAGCTTCTTTGAGTAGATTGTTCTCAAAGTCATGAGTTTTGACACATCTGGAGGCTGGAGATATGAAGTTGGGAAACTTTGTCAAAATTGTTATATTGTGTTATTTATAGGGATTGGTACTCTGGATGGCAGTGCCGAGAGGGAGAAAGATTTCCTGGGAAAATCGCAGAAGCAGGTGCAGTTTAACCCCGGCCAGACCTCAGCCACATGGAGAGTGAGGCTTCTCTCTGATGGGAAATATGAGCAGTCCGAGACGTTACAGATTGTCCTGACTGAGCCGGTGATGGCTGTTTTGGAGTCGCCAGCAATAGCTACAGTTGAGATTGTGGATCCAGGTGATGGTAAGTCCCACAGATATTAACAAAACATTTGAAAATTTGAATCAATATTTGGAACAGTCTTTAATTACTGTTCCAAACCCGTCAGACCTTCATCTTCGGAACACAAATTAAGATAGAGAAGAAATTGTTGAATAAAGTCATTATTTTTGTTTTCTTTGTGCACAAAAAGTATTCTCATAGCTTCATAAAATTAAGGTTGAACTACTTGGTCCAGTTCAAAAAGTTTAATCTGCATCAGAATTATCTGGATTTGGAAATCCCATATTTTACTATCCAGGATCAGCTAACCCATCTTACTTTAGTGCCAGTTTTTCAAAGCAAAATTTGATTGGATCACCCTGATGATCCAATGTTGTATTTTTTGGACCAGTTTTAAAGTATTTTTACATTTTTGTTCCTGAAATCCATCCTTCTGCTGAGATCAAAATAATCCTTTTTTTTTTTTTTTTTTTTTTGGATCAAAAATGTCCCAATCTTACCAAAATGTTTTGAACAACACAAATTGAGGATTTAAGACAGATTAAAACCAAGATTAGATTTTATGATCTAATCTGAAATTCAGAATCCTTTTTGTCTTTTGAACAACCCATTTTCAAGATCTGATTCAATCCGATGGCCAAAATCCGATCAGATTACTTTTGAACAACTGGCCCCTAATGTCAGAAAGCTTTTGGATTTCATCAAAAATATCTTAATCTGTGTTCGGAAGGGTTTGGAACAACTTGAGGGCGAGCAATTAATGACAGAATTTTCATTTTTGGGTGAACAATCCCTCTACATTCTAAAAAATGCTGGGTTAAAAAACAACCCAATTTGGGTTATTTGGCAACCCAGTGCTGGGTAAATATTGGACAGAACACATGATGGGTTATTTTGACCCAGCTGGATGGGTGAAATGTTTTTACCCAACATGCTGGGTTGTTGCATTTAAACTATTGTTTAAAATAACTATATTGCTGGCTTAAAATAAAAAAAAAAAAATCATACATAGAATTACTAGAGACAACAGCAATAATTAAATGATGAACATTTATTAAAAAGCAAGAACAATCATGGACAAAAATATAAAACAAATTGAATTTATTTTGGTGAATACAGCATAATTTACAATATTACATACATTTAAACTCTTATAACAAGCGTAATAGAAATAAAACATGTAACATTTAAAAGAAGCATTTTAATTTAAGTGTATTCAGCTGTTCTCTGTAATCCCTTTGGACTGAAATATGTGCTAATTCTCATGCCGGTGTGTCCTCGAACCTCAGACCGCCGCCTCGCGTTTCACTCGTAGCTGAAAGATGTAGTGACTGACTCCGTAACCTGCCCATAAACAAACAGTACTGAGATATAGAACATATTTTAACATCTAATTAAATTAAATTCAGCATTATAACAAATAAACAATAATAATAAAATCAGTTTTTTATAACAAATAAAATCAGTTTGTCATGCAAGGCAAAAGGCATTTCCATCATGTCAGATGACTGCTACTAAAGCGTTTAGCTGACCGTTTAGCTGACATCTTGTCCTTTTATGTTGTATTGTGTAAAATAATATAATTTACAGCACAGTAAAGACTTTATACATTTTTAAAAAATGTATACAAACCCTTATTTTGCTGAAAAAGTGCACCAAATCGGCAGTACTGAGAACCGCTCTTTGCTGTAGAGGACTCAAAAAGCCCGCATTGACTGTAACTCAGCAGCTGGGTTGTTTTGTTGAAGACAGGCTCGACCCAGTGGTTGGGTAGAAACAAATAAGTCAGCATTAAAAATGACCCAGCTGCTTAGTTACAGAAAAACTACTCAGCACCTTGGTAAAAATATTGAAAACAACCCAATAAAATGACCCAACAGGCTAAACCCTGAATTTGGGTTAAAAAAATAACCCAGTATTTTGTAAGTTTGCTAAATATACGTCATAATAGCTGTTCAGTTAGGTTGTGACTATATGCTTATGTCAAAGTAAACCAGTACTAAATGTATAATTTTCTTCTTGATCCAGATTTAAAGAACCAAGAGAATTAAATTACTTGTGTAAACGCCCTTAATGTTTACTAAAGATTTAGTTGACATTTTCATACACACCATAACTATAAAATACAATACTGCAATTACAGTTTGTCTTTTCCCCACCACTGGGCATCTCTTAATGGAATTGGATGATTAAGAAACAAAATGTTTTTCATTTTGGTTCATTGTGAACAAAAACTGTGTTTTTATGTTCTGGTTATAAAACTCGATGGCCTCCTTTCCAAATAGTAATCAGAGAACATGAACCCATCTTTTATTTAAATCCAACTAAGCGTTGAAATGAAGTAACAGCCATAAAAAATGAATTATTTATTTATAAACATACTCTGTTCTTTGACTGATGTTTGATAGAAAACAAACATCAATCACAGGCTTCTTTCAAACTCATCAGAAACATCATACCGGCCCCAAACATCCAAACAGTGGTGTTCATATATTTTAGCTAATGCACATTGGATTTTTAAACACATACTTATGTAAAGATTATATTAGATCAGAGTCCTTATTCAGACTCATTAAATTCTTCAAAAATATCCAGACATCCCCGCTTCAGCCGCTCAATATACTAAACCCCCATTACATCTACTGAAGATGTAAGTGAGTCAGAGGCAGGCAGGCTGTTCAAGAGACCAAAAACACAGCAAAGCTGCTAAAAACATCCCAGGCTATTTTATTTTTTAAAATTTCCAGTGTTGCAGATAAAAACACAGGCCTTATCTCTATACTGCAGATGGCTTTTTCTCTCTTTCAGTGGACCTCAATTATCACAGCATTTTATATCTCTTCCTACCTGTGAGCATCCAGTACACCGCCCACCCCCGCATTTTCGGCGGCCCTTCTTTTCATCTCAAATTCCGCGCACAGCTCTACGTCTTGTTTTGAAACTGTCTTGTCGATAAATGTAAATTGTCGACCGGCGTTTGAGAAAGGTTTGACACGTTCGCGCCGGCTCCCTCTGCAATTAAATTGTTCGCATATGAAACTTAGTTTGCTCAGGTTTTGAGGGGTCATTTTGGAGGGGACGTTGCACTTTTATCTGCGAGGACCCAAAGAGAGAGGCTGTGGAAAGCCGTAATGAGACAGCCGTGCATAAACCTGTCATCAAAAACCTTTTCTGAGCAGCTCTCATTACAAAGTGCAGCTTTGTCAGTCTGTTGATCAGACCGCGTTTGTCTCACACTGTCTGTGTTGGGTTTTCTCGCCGTGAGCCGTGATGGAATTATTTGCCTGTTCATCATCAAGACATCATCTCATATTCTCACAATTACCGGTGTATTTAGATGTGCAGCGGGAATAACCGGAGGCTTACGTTGTTTTATTCGGTGTGTTTTTGTCTTTATCGTCTCCTCGGGGTCCCTAGATAATTAAAATTTTCATCTATAACCCCAAACGCTGCATCTGAATGTTACTTAAGCTTCGCTATCTTTGCAGAAGTTATTTCTCCTTAGAAAAAAAGAAAGAAAACTCCACTGCTTCCCCAGTGAGCTAATTATCAGTCTTACGGTGGGGTTTGTTTGCTGAGGCTGATGCCCCATGGGAGGCTTAACGTGACGGAGTCTGGCTGCTCTTTCTAATGGCGAGAGGGAGGGGAGACGGGCTGGTCGGCATGCTGCGGTCCTGTTGCTCCACGTGCCGTTTTTTTCCCTTTCAGGTTAATTATCCTTTTAGCGTCTATGTGTGTGTGGCAGCGTGAGGTCGACCTCTTCGCGCATTAATATTTGAATGCGAGAGGGAGGTGTTTTCTTCTGACACGGGCCTTCGGAGACCTGTCTGACCCAGTTGCCACAGAGCCGTTCACACATGATGGCTTACACCGACCTGCGGGCTCAGACAAAAGCCTGCATCTGGAGTCACATCTGTGACTGGGACGGCTGCGATGTGACAAGCTTCCTGCTTTACAGCCAGAACCTTTCACTGCTCATTAGTGTAAGGAGCAATAAAGGAAGATGAGAGGCTGAAAAGGCATTTTAAAGAGGCTTACTTTAACTTTGCTTTCTGATTTTAATGTCTTGTGTTGGAAATGGGATTAATGAAGGTTTAAAAGGCTGTACTTTTCCCTGATTGCACACTGAAATACTTCATTTTAAAGATCATGTGAATTGAAAAGGTCAAGAAATCTACGCTGCAAAGATGCTTTCTAACTTAAAAAAAAAAAGAAAAGTCTGGAAAGAAAAACTGTGTAGGACATTTAGATTTGTTTTCAAGTAATATATTTTTAAGTATGATAAATAAACAATACATAAACAATCTATTTTTCTTGTTTTAAGTTTAAACTACACTAAGTTACAATAAATTTAAAGTAGATTGATGATGGTGGATGGAGATGGGTGTATGGATGGATGGATGGATGGATGGATGCATGAGTATGGATTGATAATATAGATGGATGGTTTTAGATGAATCGATGGATGGATATCTATGGATATAGATGCATGGATGGATGAATGGATTAATTGATGGGTATAATTTGATGTGTGGATGTAGATGGATGACATAGATGAGTGTATGGGTGGATATATATATGGATATAGATGCAGATAGATTGATATAGATGGATATGGATTAGGGCTGCACAAGCTACGAAAAATCGAGCTCATAATCGAATGCGATTCATCTGCAATTATAAGCATGATTTTGCATAGCTTGTCAGTGATTTACGGCTCTGTGTATTAATTGCCACTCCAGCTAAACGCACGTGATGGAGATTTACTACTAATCAAAGAACCGGCTTTACTGACTAAACACACATGATAATCACATGCAATTTATCGTGCAGCCCTAATATGGATGAATAGATAGATGAATGGATGGATGATATAGGATGGATGGATGGATGGATGATGTAGGCTAGATATGGGTGATAGATGAATGATGGATATGGATGGATAGATAGATGGATGAATGATGAATATGGATGGATAGATGGATGGATGAATGATGGATATGGATGGATAAATAGATGAATGGATGGATAATATAGGCTGGATATAGATGGATGAATGGATATGGATGGATAGATAGATGAATAGATGGAGATGGATGATGGATGGATGATATAAGCTGGATATAGATGGATATGGATGGATGGATAGATAAATGAATGGATGGATGATATATGCTAGATATGATAGATGAATGATGGATATGGATGGATGATGGATGGATGGATGGATATGAATGAATAGATGGCTGAATGATGGATATGGATGGATGGATGGATGATACAGGCTGGACATGGTTGGATAGATAGATGAATGATGGATATGGATGATATGGATGATATAGATGAATGGATGATAGATAGATAGATAGATAGATAGATAGATAGATAGATAGATAGATGGATGATATAGGCTGGATATAGATGCATGGATAGATGAAGGATATATATGGATTGATGGATGGATGATATTGGCTGTATATAGATGGATATGGATGGATGGATAGATGAATGGATGGATGATATATGCTAGATATGGATGATAGATGAATGATGGATATGGATGGATGATGGATGGATGGATGGATATGAATGAATAGATGGCTGAATGATGGATATGGATGGATAGATATATAAATGAATATATGATGGATGATATAAATAACTGAATATGGATGGATGGATATGGATATATGATACAGATGGATAGATAGATATATGAGTGGATGATATGGATAAATGGATGATATAGATGGATGAATAGATTTATATATGGAGGGATGATATAGATGGCTGTAAATGGATAGATGGATGAATGGATGGATGTAGATGGATGGATAGATAGATAGATAGATAGATAGATAGATAGATAGATAGATAGATAGATAGATAGATAGATGGATGATATAGGCTGGATATGGTTGGTTGGATGGATGGATGGATGGATGGATAGATGAATGGTGGATGGATGGAAAGATAGATAGATGAACTGATGGATGATATAGGCTGGATATAGATGGATGGATATGAATGGATGCTAAAGATGGATGGATACGGATGGTTGGAGATGGATGGATAGATGGATGAACGGATGGAAATAGATAGATGGATGGATGGATGGATGGATATGCCCAGCTGATATTGATCTGGATCTTGTACAGTTTTCTTCTCAAGCAGTTTTATCTTAAGGGCATTTATATATTTTTATTGGAAAACAACTCAATGCAAACTAAGAAAAAATACATTTAGAGATTTAAAGGGGTCATCGGATGCCCATTTTCCACAAGTTGATATGATTCTCTTAGGGTCTTTAGGCACTTGAAAAGTCTATATTATACTTTGGTTAAAAATTCTCAGTGGTAGTGTAAAACAACACCCTTTTTACCTACCCAAAATCAGCTCTGCAAAAATCATCTCATTCTGATCGAGGCTGCTTTAAATGCAGATGAGCTCTGCTCGTCCCGCCCCTCTCTTCTCTCTGTGGAATGACGAGTCTGTTTACTTTAGCCGCATTTAGCCGTTAAACTTGCTAACTAGCACATTATTAGGAAAGACGATCGCAAAGATTCATAAAAAAACCCTTATACTCACTTCTGCTGTAAGTGAAGCTGGATTACGAATGTTTCACGCGAACATAGACGGATATATGTAGATCGGGAGGCGCATTCCCTTTACAAACAAATGTAATCCACTGCATCTTCAGCGGCTCAGATGTCGGGAGTAAATGATGACCACTATGTTCATTATTACATCCAGCAACACAACACCTCAATCGCTCAATCTGAGATATTCTTGTCTAACTTACATGCCTGCTCTGTCATTGAAACAAAGAGGGCGGACTGTTAAAACTGATCTGAGGTAAGATGCACATGTCAGTCAACTATCATGGGAGCGGCATCTGTCGGTCTGACGCCACAACAACAGGCATCTGAGAATGGCTCGATTTGAAAAAGGGAATATTATTTTTACAGATTAATTAAAAACCACTGCATGGATTTTTATCATTATAGGGTAAATTTGTACATACACTGCCAGCACACATTAATGTTTAAACAACATGTAAAAGTGAACTTGGCATCCGATGACCCCTTTAAGAGTTTTTTTTTATTTATTTATTTATGTATTTTATTGATTGGTTGATTGATTGATTTGTGTGTGTGTGTGTGTGTGTGTGTGTGTCATAATCCCCCCGAAATGAATTTTTAACATTTTTAATCTGGCAAAAAAAAAAAAAAAAAAAAACCTTTTAAGCTTCAAGGCTGTGTATTTATTAAACAACAGCTGTAGCTACTGCATTATATGTTCTTTCAAAGTGAGTATAGAAAAGTACTATATAAGTAATATGCTATGATTGACATGTATGTAATTAAAATAAATCCTGTCTATACCATGCTATGCTGTAAATCAAAAGTAATTCAACCGCCTATCTGCAGAGGACTCTACCAAGAGCTGAATATAAATGCGCAGGATTTTACTTTCTCAACGGCCTTGTTTTTGATCCTTACAAAACAAGGTCATTATTTTGGCCCTTCATGCATGAGAGTTTCCTGTGTGAGGGTAAGAGACGGTCTAAATACGAAAGTCTTATACCTGAGAGGCTGCATAGATTCGCCTCGTTGTTATTCTTTTCTCACAGCCAGCATTTGAGTCTTGAGGGCTGTAAGATTCATTCTTTTATCAGGAGAGCAGTCACTCAGTCTGTATAATGTTCAGAGTCTGAACAATGGACAATGTTCTGGTTTTGCAAAAAATATTCTGTCCTCAAGTTCACACTCGCTTGCTAATGTCATGATTGAAGAAATCTGGGGTGGATAATTGGTTACTAAATACAATAATCGTTGTCTTTCTCTCTTTTTCTTTTTAAGAACAAATTTGGAAAATTGGCCCTTAACCTTCGGAAAATCTCAATCATCAAAATCAGGTGGTCAAGCTACTGCAAATAGTATATGGGACTTTTTATTTACTTTCTATGAGGTTTGAATCTTTTTCAATCATGCTACCATGCTAGTGTGTCTAAATACAGATTACAACTGTTTATTTGATGTTCTTTTCTAGCAATATACATTAAATAAAGATGGAAAGTAACGAGATTTTAAAAAATTAATTAAAATTTTTCACAATTTTTAAAAAAGAGTTTTTAAAAAATAAATAAAATAAATATTTTGAATTTGTAGAGTTGCAAGTAACTGGGTTGCAGATTTGGAAATCATTTATTCAATATTGTTTTCTAGCAATATACATTAAATAAACATGAAAAATAAGGAAACAACATTTTTAAAAATATACATTAGAGAAAAAAAACAGAATTTGTAACAACTGCAAGTAACAGGGTTGCAGATTTGAAGATATTTGATTTTATGTAGTTTTCTAGCAATATACATTAAATAAACATAGAAAGTAAGGGGACAAAATGTTTAAAAATATATTTGAAAAACAATTCCAGAATTTGTAACAGAGCTGCAAGTAACAGGGTTGCAGATTTGAAAATCTTTGATTTTATGCTATACATAAACTTGAAAAGTAAGGAAACAACATTTTTAAAAATATATATTAGAGGAAAAAAGCCAGAATTTGTAACAGAGCTGCAAGTAACAGGGTTGCAGATTTGAAAATAATTTATTTGATGTTGTTTTCTAGCAATATGCTTCAAATAAACAAGAAAAGTAAGGAGACAAAATGTGCAACAGGGTTGCAGATTTGAATATATTTTATTTTATGTAGTTTTCTAGCAATATACATTAAATAAACATAAAAAAAAAGTCAGAAGACATCATTTTAATATTAATAAAAGCCAGAATTTTTAACAGAGCTGCAAGTAACAGGGTTGCAGATTTGAAAATCTTTGATTTTATGCTGTTTTCTAGTAATGTGCATTAAATAAACATGAAAAGTAAGGAGACCATTTTTTAATAAATATATTTGAAATAAAAAGCTAGAATTTGTAACAGAGCTGCAAGTAACAGGGTTGTAGATTTAGCCTAAATTAAGCTATAATTCTGCAGGACCCTAGCTAGTTTTAGACAAAAAATTGGTAGCATATATTTCCTATATACTATTCACAATAAATATTTGATCATTTTTCTTATGATGGCTTGAGTAACAGGGTTGAACATATTAAAATATGTTACGTAATGATAGTACTACTACTAATATTAAGTTTATTATTAAAGCAACACAGTTTTCTGAAAAAAAAAATCTGTCTATCTATCTATCTATGCTTGTTTTGTGTAAATAAAAACGATTGTGTAAAAAGCTAGTTTTAGACTAAAAATTGGTAGCATATATTTCTTATATACTATTCACTATAAATATTTGATCATTTTTCTTATAATGGCTTGAGTAACAGGGTTGAACAATCAAAAAAAAAAAAAAAAAAAAAAGATCAATAATTTGTGTAAAAATATAACCATTTGATATGTTAAAAAAAAGCCCATTATAATGACAAGTTAAATTTACTGTACAACATTTGTGAATATAATATTTTTTAAAAGCCGAGGACACCAAAGTGTACTATATTCATGTTTTTCCATTCAAAGCTGTGACTGAAAATGCACCTGTCTAAATGTTGTTTTCCTTTACTCACTTTCTCTCCTTCTTACCGATTACTTAAACAGCTTGTTGGTCTATTTTCCACCTTCACTCTCTCTTGGTACCAAATGACCACTTGCAGATTGATGATTGGAGATATTTGCAAAGGATCACGTATAATTGGATAGAAGGATCTGGGGCAGGACAGGCCACGCAAAGAGAGATCTTTTTTTTCTTATTGGTCCCTGTGCGGCTCCATTTCAGAAACATCACCAGCCTTTGACTAGCTCTGTCTTTTCGATAGATTTTCCATGTTTGGCTAGAGCAGTTTTCCCCTCTTTTTCTTTCGGTGCTATAAAAAAATTAGTTTATATGTTGACTCAGACCTGACCTGCGGTATTTGAAAATAGCAGTGCTTGACTGAGCTCCCACTCAGTCAGACGGTTTACTCTGCAACACGACGCAATACACAGCCGGTACGGACAGATATCGATGCCGCTCAGTCCAAAGGCCACTAAAAACCTAATATGAAGCGCTCAATATGAAAAATCTATTTTCTCATATAAAATGTACTTTAGCCTTTTGTGCAAGATAAATGTGCATTACACGCCCAGTATAGAGGCGTATGATTTGAAATAATTATATATTGAAGAATCAATCCACCGCCTGTGGTGTTGTAAAACCCTGTGGTAATAGTCTTTCTGACAGGGAGCCGCTAAATCCCTCTGTGACTGATATAACAGAACAGCAGTCCTAATACTGAGCTGTATCTTTTTTTCCCTTTGACAGAGTCCACGGTGTTCTTTCCTCAGGCCAGCTTTGCTGTGGAAGAAGATATCGGAGAGCTCCTGATCCCGGTGCACAGGAGGGGAGATGTCAGTGAGGAGCTGATGGTGGTCTGTCACACTCAGCAAGGTGCAAAACACAGTATATACAACCTTATAGACCTTATGCGTCAGAGAAACAAGCAGGCAGCCATCATTAGAAATCTGTCTTTGAACTTCCTATTTACAGTAGCTCTGTAGCATCGCTGTTGAAGAGTAATTAGGTGGTGAAGTGGATTTACTTATTGTAGAGTTAACGAAGGTTATCATATACATTGAAACGTTCAAAGTGAATGTCATAACAAATGTCAGTAGAACGGGAGGATTTTAAAGCGAGCGGTTCATTCATAAAATTTTTACGACCTTACCTTCATTCTGTGCAAATGCGCTGTGGAGGTAGGGCCTTATGATTTCTGTGATGTCGAAAACACGGACTGAATGGCGGAATCCAGTCTCTGGATTTAGTCTCTAAATTTCAGCCTCTGTTGCCTTGATATATGCGTACGTGAACACATGAACATAATCTCTATAACTACACTGAGAGTCCCTTCATGAGCATTTTACTATCATCATATTAGTGTTCACAGCAACCCGTCAAAATAAGTTTGGTTTAATTTGAAGAAACTGTGACAGAAATATATCATGTAATGATAGTACTACTACTAATAAAAAGTTTATTATTAAAGAATTTATTTAACAGAAAAATGTGTAAATACACAGCAGTGTTTCTGAAAAAAAAAAGAAAGAAAGAAAATTATATATTTTTTTCAATAAAGCCAATTAATTATAGATTCTTTTGATTATTAAATTTAATGAAACCAGTAAAATGGAAAACACAGAATTTGTTAAGAAATAAAACTGAACTGAAATAAAATGTATTTCATAGGGCCTTAAAAATGTATTAAGAACTTTTAATAAATTGCTGTCAAATTCATTATTTCAATTAATTAGACATGCTTTTTGATTAATAAAATGTAATTTAACAATTAAAAACGGAACCTAGAAAAAAAACGGAATCTAAAAAAATGTAAACGGAAAAAGCAGAATTAAAAAAAATAAAATAAATAAAAAAATAAAAACTGAATTTTGGAAAAATAAAAAACTGATTTCACAGGACTCTAGGTGTATATGTGCTCTCATTTTTTACACCAAACAGCTGTAAATTATATATTAAAGATATAGTTTTTTGTTTTTTTGTTTTTTTTTTAAACACAAATACTAAAGCTTTTGTTTGTTTTTAGCAATATACATCGAATAAACATGAAAAGTAAGAAAACAACATTTTTAAAAATATATATTAGAGAAGAAAAAGACAAAATTTCAACAGAGCTGCAAGTAACAGGGTTGCAGATTTGAAAATCTTAGATTTTATGCTGTTTTCTATTAATATGCATTTAATAAACATGGAAAGTAAGACTCAGTTTTTTAGAATATATTTTAAAAAAGCCAGAATTTGTAACAGAGCTGCAAGTAACAGGGTTGTAGATGTAGCCTAAATTAAGCTATAATTCTGCATGGACTAGCTAGTTTTAGACTAAAAATTGGTATCTTATATTTCCTATATAATATTCACTGTAAATATTTGATTATTTTTCTTATAATGGCTTGAGTAGCAGGGTTGAACATATTAAAAATAAATAAATAAATATATATATTTTTTAATAAAGCCAATTAATTAGAGATTTTGATTATTAAATTTAATGAAACAAATAAAATAGAAAACACAGAATTTGTTAAAAAAAATAAAACTGAACTTAAATAAAACATAATTCATAGAACCTTAATTTTTTTATTTTTAAACTTTTTTTTTTTTTTTTTTTTCCCGGCCTGTCAGTAACACAGATAACATATGACAGTGTGTATGTGTAGCTATATTTTTTAACTTTTAAGAAATTGCTGTTAAATTGTGAAAAAAAAAAAAAAAAAAAAAAAAAAAAGATTGCCATTTTGGCACTGTACTGCAGTTTAACTATAATAAAATACCACATTTATGAAATTTATTTATGTATGTGTGTATATATTTATATAATAGGCAACAGTATTTTATATATTGTTTTATGATGTCAAGTTATAGTATATATTTTATAGTAAATTATATATAAATTAAATTCAAAAATATTTTTGTCTGTGTAAAATGAGTGTGTATGTTTAATTATAAAATCAAATTACCAAAATAGCTTTTACAAGATCTATATATACAGTATCTATAAGATATATATAAAAAGTTTTTAAAGCTATAGTTCACCCCCAAAAAAATGAAACTTCTGAAATGGTTTTGAGCTCCTTTGGGCTCCAGTTTTCACACAAGTTTAAAATGACCATGTCTCACTAAACAGTCAGACAGATAGAAAGAGGCCTTTATTTATGTGTAGAATTCAAAAACAGTCTTGTCACTGTCATTCATACCAAAACAGCATTTAATTTTGTGTGCCTCTACTTTAGTGTTATATGGAAAAAAAGAAAAATGGGTTTGAAACAAGGTTGAGTAAAGAATGACAGTCATTTTTAAAAATTGACATTGTCATTTTTAAACAAACTACCCCTTTAAAGATTTTTACTTGCAATGTGTTATTCACCTCCTTTTGAAGCATCTGTAAACGCTTTATGTGGATTTGAATGAATTCCCTGCATGTGTCCTTTCTGTGCTGCTACAGGCTCCGCCACAGGAACCGTGCCCACTTCTGTTCTGTCCTACTCTGACTACATCTCCCGTCCAGAGGAGCAGGCCAGCATTCTGCGCTTTGATAAGGACGAGACGGAGAAGCACTGTCGTGTGGTGATCATCGATGACTCGCTGTATGAGGGAGAGGAGAGCTTCAACGTGACCCTCAGTATGCCTATGGGAGGCCGTCTGGGGCCGGAATACCCCACTGCGCATATCCGCATACTGCCCGACCATGACGACGGTAAGGGCTTGTTTGCTTTTGTTTGACTGAAAGTAAACATTTAAAGGAGCATGAACTCTTCACTCCAGGAAATATTGATTGAAATATTGACGATTTGATGATAATATACACGTGACCTGAACAAAGAAAGAAACAAACTCACTTGTGTGTCATAAACAGGGTGAATAAGTAGGAACCGGTGTTATTTTAATATTATTGAGATAATATTGACATTTTTATTAATATATTTGAATTGTAATTATAATAATGTTTTTAATTTTATTTAAGCTGTGTCTATATAGTCATATTACATACCTAGTTATTTATTTATTTATTTATTAGATTATTTTATGAAAATAAAATATTTATGTAAAATATTAAATATATATATTTTTAGTTTATTTATTATTTCTTGATATTTATTTAGATATATTTTAAGTAACACATTTTTTAAAGGTTTTAATTTTTTTATTAAAGGTTTTACGTTTTTTATAATAAACCTGGTTGTAGCTGTGGCATAGTGGGTTAGTGCTCATGCTGTAGTGCATATGTGGGAAATTTTAGTTTGAATCTGGCTCGCGTCATTTCCTATTATATTTTTTTTCCCAATACATCAATAAAAGTGCAAAAAGTAACAAAAAAAACCTAAAATATTTTTAATATAATTATAATTATATTAATATAATTTTACTGTAATATAATTTTTACTTACAATTCAGTCATAAACAGGCTGAATATGTAGGAACCAGTGTCATTTTAGTATTATTGAGATAATATTGAAATTATTAATATTTAGAATTTTATATATTAGTATATATATATATTTTTTTATACTATGTGTCTGTATGATCATTATAATTTTTATTACCTTTTAGTTTTAATTATTTTATTTAGTAGAAGTACCAAGAAAATGAGAAATATATATATATATGGTTTTATTTATTTTGGTTTTATTTTTTATAAACCTGGTCGGAGCTGTGGCATAGTGGTTTAGTGCTCATGCTGTAGTGCTTGTGTGGGAAATTTGACTTTGAGTTTGGCTTGCGTCATTTCCTGTTCCACTTTTTCCCTAATAAATCAATAAAAGTGCAAAAAGTAACAAAAAACTAGAATATTTTTCGTTTAAAAAATTACAGTTCAGTCATAAACATCCAGTGTTGTTTTATTATTATTGAGATAATATTGAAATTTTTATTAATATTTTGAATTTTTATATTTTCTGTTTTCATTTTGATTGTAGCTGCCTTTATATAGGCATTATAATTTTTATTACCTTTTTTCAGTTTTAGTTATTTAGTACCAACTATCAATTTTAGTAGAAGTATATAGTATTAATATAATAAACCTGGTCAGAGCTGTGGCATAGTGGTTAAGTGCTCATTCTGTAGTGCTTGTGTGGTAAATTTGAGTTTGAGTCTGGCTCGTGTCATTTCCTGTTCCACTTTTTCTGCAATAAATTGATAAAAGTGCAAAAAGTGATTTCTTTTTGTGGGAAATTTGGGTTTGAGTCTAGCTCCTGTCATTGTTCCACGTTTCCTCAATAAATTGATTAAAGGTCCAAAAAGTGCCAAAAAAAAAAAACAAAACCAAAAAAGAAAACAGAATATTTCTCTTATAAAAATTAAACTTACTTAAAATTCAGTCATAATCATTTTAAAAATAAGTGTTATTTTCAGTGAAATTTTTATATATATAGTATTATAGTTTTATTACCTTTTATTTCAGTTTTAGTTATTTTAGTATAATTTCTAGTACTATTATAAAAAAAAGTAGTAATATATTATAAATATAAAATACTGGTCACACTTTATTTTAAGGTCCAGTTCTCGCTATTAAGAAACTATTAACTACAGCTTTTGCCTTAATAAACTCCTAATTTGCTGCTTATTAATAGTTAGTAAGGTTCAGGTATTGGGTAGGATTAGGGATGTAGAATATGGTCATGCATAATAGATGCTTTATAAGTGCTAATAAACAGCCAAAATATTAATAATAGGCATGCTAATAAGTAACTAGTCAATAGTGAGAACTGTTCCCGTTTTATTGTTATTTTATTTTAGGTAACTTTTTTATGTTTTAATTTTTAGTTGTAGCTGTGGCATAGTGGTGTAGTGCTTATGCTGTAGTGCTTATGTGGGAAATTTAAGTTTGAGTCTGGCTCGTGTCATTTCCTGTTCCTTTTTTTTCCTAATAAATCAATAAAATGGCAAAAACTAGAATATTTTTCTTTAAAAAAAAAAATAACTTATGACTTACAATTCAGTTTATGAACCATACAAATAGAGCTATTCACAGTTGATATCATGCTCAGACAGACATGTATTTGTTAGCTCAACACGCAGTGATATTTAAAGAGCATTTATCTTTCTCCAAAGCCTCGTACAGCGACAGAATTTCTGTGTGTCTCATGCACATACAGCAGCCAGTGGATGAACCCAGAATAGACACAATGCACATGTAAATAGGCAACGCTGAAGTTTGCACAGGAGTCTCTTTCTCCTCCAGCGTTACGAGGCCTGAAATCACAGATAAAGTTGAGTTATTCTAAAGCCTTCTTTCCTCAAAGCAAGAGAATTAATTATTTTTTCAGTGGAAAGCGAATGGATTTTTGTTCTTTTATCTCTGTTTTGCTGTTATTATGGCACCCCTCAAAAGTTTGCTGAGGAAAATAGGAGCCGCTGGCTTAGCCCACCTCAGAAAGAAAGCGTGAAATTGCACTCAGGAGAGAGCTGGAAGGCATAGAGTTCATCCTTTGGCTGTCAAACTATACATGCACATATGTGTATATACCGCTGTGTGACTGAATCCCTGCACGGCTCGACGCTGAACGTGGATTAGTGCTAATTCCCATGTGATGCGAAGGTGAAAGCTTTCATTAAGTTAAGTTCAACTGAGCGTGCTGTATTCAGTGTATCTGACAAATAGTGTTTATTAAAGCATAAATAGAGTGTGTGTGTGCGCGTGTGTGTAAGTAAGAGACTGTGTAATTAGAGGGTGTTGTTGGCGCTTTGTTTTGGCACGTCTTTCTAAGTCTTTATCTTCCTTTTAAAACCCCTCTTTCTCTCGCACACATACACAGTACACCTCAGGCTACTGAAGTTTTTCTGGGGCAATCCTCTTGTCTATGGTACAATATCCTAAGGGTATTAAATCGTATCTCACTCAGTCTGAAGCCGTTATCAGTAAATCTGGGCTAAAACCGCCTAAACATCAATCAGCATCCTGCAGTAGCAAAACACTCCTTAAATTCAGTGTTAGAGTTGTAAATGAGCATATAGTTTCACCCTATTGTAATTATTTAAGCTTGAACATGAAGAGTATGTGGTTCCTTGAGGCTTTAATCATTTACTTAATGTTACAAGATAAGTATAACTGTAGTAAATTGTATTTATTTAATCCAAAACATTAACTGTGAAAGATACAATCTTGTGTACAATATAAGCCTGTTTGTATTTCGATTTCTCTCAAGATGAGAGCTGAAAACATACGTATACAAAGTTTTAAGGCATCATAAGCATATAACAGCAGCTAAAGTTCTTTGGATGAAAAGAAATTACGTTTTTTGAGGAAAGTATTCAAGGATTTTTCTCCGTATAGTGGACTTCAGTGGGGGTTGAAGGACTGAATTGCAGCTTTAAAGGGCCTGACATGATCCCAGTCAAGGAATAAGGGTCTTATCTAGCAAAACGATTGGTCACTTTCTAAAAAAATAAAAAGTTACAGTTGCAGTTGAAATTATTCAACCTCCTTGACCTGCAAGACATTTTGCTGCAGAAAAAATTTTGTGAAAACGATTCAACAAAGGCATCAGTACATTATTGGAGAAAATTTATTAATACACATTTGAGTAATTCTGACATCGTAAGTTGATGAATAATGATAACAAATCAAATTGGGGTTTATGTTCAAAATTATTCAGCCCCTAAAAGTCAAATTTAGTGCGGAATCTTTTATTCTTTAAAGGGGTCATCGGATGCTAAGTTTACTTTTACATGTTGTTTGAACATTAATGTGTGTTGGTAGTGTATGTACAAATCAACCCTATAATGATAAAAATCCACGCAGTGGTTTTTAATTAATCTGTAAAAATAATATCCCCTTTTTCAAATCGAGCCAGTCTCAGATGCCTGTCGGTGTGCCGTCACACGACAGAGGCCGCTCCCATGATAGTTGATTGACATGAGCATCTTACCTTAGATAAGCTGTGACAGTCCGCCCTCTTTGTTTCAATGACAGAGCAGGGATGTAAGTTAGACAAGAATATCTCAGATTGAGCGATTGAGGTTTTGTGTTGCTGGATGTAATAATGAACATAGTGGTCGTCATTTACTCCGGACATCTGAGCTGCTGAAGATGCAGTGGATTACGCTTGTTTGTGAATGGAATGCACCTCCCGATCTACATATATCTGTCTATGTTTGTGCGAATCATTCGTGATCCAGCTTTACTTACAGCAGAAGTGAGTATAAGGGTTTTTTTTATGAATCTAATAATAATAATCTAATAATTCCTAATAATGTGCTAGTTAGCAGGTTTAGCGGCTAAACGCGCTAAATGTGGCTAAAGTAAACAATCTCTCAGAGCAGCAGAGAGAAGAGAGGGGCGGGGTGAGCAGAGCTCATTTGCATTTAAAGTAACCTCGACCAGAATGAGATGATTTTTGCAGAGCTGATTTTGACAAGGTAAAAAGGGTGTTGTTTTACACTACTGTTGAGAATTTTTAACCAAAGTATATTATAGACTTTTCATTAAGACCCTTAAGAATCATATCAACTTGTGGAAAACGGGCATCCGATGACCCCTTTAAAACCACCAATAAATGCTGCTTGGATGTGCTTAAAAGCTTCTGTCGCTTCTGGAGTTGGGTATCGAAAATAGATTCCGATTCCTGAATCGGATACTTCTTGTGAAAATTAAAATTTTGATTCCGCCTATCGATTCCTATATGCGATTCTTTTTTTCATCTGTGAGGACCCGACCTAGCGATCTGCCAGGACCTTGCTCACTAATCTAAGCACATAGCGCTCCAAAGTATGGCTACACTTGCGATCAAAAGTCGAAAAAGCAAAGTAGCCTATAATATTTGTGATAAGCTGAACATGTTGCAATAAATGTGTCACATATGACAAAGCATTTTAATTTAACAGATCGTTAAAGATCACAAACACGATTCAAATACCAACGTGGCTCTGTTCCTAAATTACGATTCATCTGTTTGATTCCTCAACCTTTTTTCCGTGCAGCGTACGACCAGTGTGATTTGAACATTCAAATCAGCGTTCGTGCTGCCGCTGACCTGAAGAGAGCCACTGTCATGTTTATGAATGAAACAGTTTCACAGTCTTTTCAACCACACAGTTCATTATTTCTGTGTTACAAACATTCAAATAATCACAGAAATACTGGGATAAAAGTTCATAGTCTGGATATAAACTCTGATATGTACGGTAGAGATCAAAATAGAGTAAATCATCCTTTTGAAGGTTAATTATACATTCCAAATAATGTTAAAGATTTATCAATTACGTTGTTATGCCAGTAGATGGTGAAAGGGGGCTGTTAATAATGTATTTGTCTTTGATCATTCATTCAAAAACACTGATTCATCCAGTAATGAACAAAGTAAATCTTGAGTAAATCACTGAATCATTTACTTATAAATTAGGCCTACATGTGATTTTGTTTAGTTGTCTAATGTTTTTCTTCAGAATCGTAAGAGAACCACAACTTCCATTTTAAAAATCAACAACAACAACCCAGTTAATCCAGAATGATGCAGCTCTATTTTGCAAACAGCTCTTAAGTGAATCATGTTTTTATGTAGCCTGTTGATTTTTGTTCATGGTATTCAGCTGCAACTAAATGCTTAGCAAAAAAAGAAACAGAATAAATATGCTTGATATCCTCTTTTATTCACATTGGAATTGAAACTGGGAATCAAAAAGAATCGGAATCGATAAGCGGAATTGGAATCGGAATTGATAATATTCTAACGATACCCAACCCTAGTCGCCTCTCTACTGCAATCTTGGCCCATTCCTCGCTTTGGTTTTCACATTACCACTGCTTTCTTCAAATTCAACCAAATATTTTCAATGAGAATTACATCTGGAGACTGAACAGGCCACTGAAGAACATTCTATGACTAATCCCTGAATCAAGCATTAGTAGATTTGGATCTATACTTCAGGGTGATTGTCCTTCAGGAAAGTCCACTGATGATCAGCTTCAGTCTTTGCACCAAAGGCATTGGAATTCTTGCCAAAATACTTCAAAGAATCCATGATGTCCTTCATACGGTCATGTTTCCCACTGCTACAGTAAGACAACCCCATAACAGGACTGGTCCACCAAAATGTTTGACCTTGGAGATGGTGTTCTTCTGCTTATAAGCTTTGACTTTTTAGCACCAGGCATACTGCTGATCCATAGGCCCGAAATGTTCCAGTTTGGTCACATCACTCAACATTCCTCCAGAACTCCACAGGTCGATCCAAATTAATTGTAGCATGTTCAAGTTTGCCTTTTTGTTCTTCTTGGTCAAGAGTGGTATTCGGCAAGATGCCTCCACATGAAGGCCATACTTGTCTAGCGTTCTTCTTATACACGGCATTGAAATATTTTTTCTCCTTTCGTCGGGTCATCTTACAAGTCTTTGGCTGTACATTGCAGGTTTTTCTCAGTTGCTCTGATCAAACATTTTATGATATTGTGCTTTTTTGTTCAACACCTTCCAAGGTTTTCTGGTAAAACACACTTTAAACTAAGGAATAAGGTTGCCAGATGTGTCTCTAAGAACTTTTAATGTTTCGGAAATCAAGTTTTTAAAGGCTTAATTGTGTTTTAAAGGGGACATCAGATGCCCATTTTCCACAAGTTGATATGATTCTTTAGGATCTTAATGAAAAGTCTGTAAAATACTTTGGTAAAAAATTCTCAGTGGTGGTGTAAAACAACACCCTTTTTCTGCAAAAATCAATTCATTCTGATGGATTGCTCCTTTAAGTGCAAATGAGCTCTGCTCGCCCCGCCCCTCACTTCTCTCTGTGGAGTAACGAGCTGTGCTCTGAAAGATTGTTTACTTTAGCCGCATTTAGCGCATTTAGCTGCGAATCTTGCTAATTAACACGTTATTAAGAAAAGGTGATTGCAGAGATTCATACAAAAACCCTTATACTCACTTCTGCTGTAAGTGAAGCTAGATCACAAATGATTTGCGCGAACATAGACGCATTTATGTAGATTGGGAGGCGCATTCCATTCACAAACAAACATAATCCACTGCATCTTCAACGGCTCAGATGTCCGGAGTAAATGACGACCACTATGTTCATTATTACATCCAGCAACACAACACCTCAATCGCTCAATCAGAGATATTCTTGTCTAACTTACATCCCTGCTCCAGCATCGAAACAATGGAGGTCGGACTGTTAAAGCTGATTTAGGGCGGGTCTGAGGTAAGACGCTCATGTCATCAACTAACGTGGGAACGGCCTCTGAGCATGGCATCTGAGCATCTGAGAATGGTTCGATTTGAAAAAGGGGTTATTATTTTACAGATGAATTAAAAACCACTGCATGGATTTTTATTGTTATAGGCTAGATGTGTACATACACTGCCAACACACATTAATGTTCAAACAACATGTAAAAATGAACTTTGCATCCGATGACCCCTTTAAGACAATTTTGTTCCCTGCCATAAAAATAAGTGACTTAAAACAGCAATGTTGAATAGGGGTTGAATAATTATGACACAGCTGTCATAACATTACATTACATTATATATTCACAATATCACTTTTAATATGCCAGTAAACCATTATAGATGCAATTTTTATAAATTCCTGGATCTTCAGAAAAGCTTTCCTGCAAAGTACTGCAGTGTCTGGGGGTTAAATAATTTCGATTGCAGCGGTATATAGTTTTTACCACAAATGCTCGTCTAGCACTAGCTCTGCCATTCACATCTTCACACATTGCGTAATCGCGATGGAAAAGTCACTCTCGCTTAGTTCTTCTTCTGTATACTTCAGTTCAAAAAGGTCGTGTAGGGCGAAAAACTCCATCTCATTTTCTCCTCCAACTTCTAAATCATCCGACATTGTTGTTTTACCTTTTTTTTTGTAAAGTGTGTTTGACTTACTCTTTGTTAATTTTTGTAAACACTGGGTCGGTACTTTCACATACGTCACGTGTGACCTTTCCAGCATGCTTGCATAATGCATTAAGTCAAGCTAGCGCAAGATGAGCATTCATTTTATTTATTTTAGAAAATGACCAATCGTTTCGGTAGATGAGACTCATATTCCTTGGCTGGGAAGTTCTTTGAAGCTGCATTGAAACTGCAATTTTGACCTTCAAACCATTTATCCCCATTAAAATTCACTACATGGTGAAAAATCCTGGAATGCTTTCCTTAAAAAACGTCTCGGTTACGTATGTAACCCTCGTTCCCTGAAGGACGAACATGACTAACTGACTAACGTCGAATATGACTTACTGAAAGAAGGAACTATAATTCTGGAGTGAACTAATCATTTAAATTGTAAAAATGCGACACACTTGCATGAGATGCTGAAAAGGCGCGTGTGTGTGTGAAGAGTTGTTTTTGTACACTGTTTCTGCTTATGAAATGCTGACTGTGAATAGTCAAAATGAAATTCTGTGTGAAATTGTGCATACCTCCGAAATCTGTATCATCCCGTTCTCCTCGGTTTCTCTATTTCTCTCTTGTGCACACACACTAGCACATACACACATATGAATTATTGATCTGGTGGCCCTAGTTGGGCTGCTCAAGTAGGTTGTGTATCATTTCTGTTTTTATTTTTCTGTTTATCAAGATTTCACATCAGAATGAAGCGAGTCTCTGAAATTTAGGCTATTCTCCACATCATTTAGATTTATGTTGAGTGGTTACTGCAGATGGAGAGATAAACACAACTCCATCAAAGTAAAGCACAACACCTCCCCCAACATGATCAGAGACAATGAGGAAAAAAAAAGACTGGAAGAGTATGTGTGTGTGTGTGTGTGTGTGTGTTCATGTGAGGTAGGAGTTTGCAGGTAAACAAACAAAGGTTGACTCCCTCAGGCAATGCAGGAATGATTTTATCTCTGAATGCTGGAGAGAAGTTCTCAACGAGCAAGGAAAGAAGGTCAAAACTACAGCTAAAAATTCAGTCCATAACTCAATTTCCCGTTCTCAGCTGTGTGTATGTGTGCTAAACATGAGAACTGGTTTGCCGCTGCCTCTGTATGTGAGAAAATGTGTTGTAGAGTAACTAAAACGAGCATTTTTCAGTTGTGTAAGGGTAGTTCAGCCGTTTTCAAAATACTGTTGCTTTTTTCAGTAAGTCGTTGAGTCGTGTGGTGGACTGAGTTAGGAAGTTATACTCCATACTGCTGTCTCTCTCTGAGGGCTAATGAACTGCATCAAAACAAACATGGTCCGGATGCTGAGCTCAGTGTTGTTTGGCCGGCAGCGACTGAGTACACTGCAGATTAAAACTGAAGAGATGTTCTGCTGCAGAGATAAAAAGTACAACAAAGACTAGTGGAAACTACTCGGACACAGCCAGGCTTTTGACTCCAGTGAAACGTCTGGTAATCACTGCAGGATATTCTGGCTCCTTTATAAAAAAAAAAAAAAAAAAAAAAAAAAGACCAACTGATCACTGAAATTAATTTTACTACAATAATATATTTGCTTAGGTAAATATTTGCTGTAAAATGCACAGTAAAATTTCTTTTACATTTTTTTAAATAAATTTTAATGTTCTTTGAAGTTATATTATATTATATTATATTATATTATATTATTTTTTATTATGTTATGTTATATGTGTGTATATATAAAGGGTATTATTTATATATATATATATATATATATATATATATATATATATATATATATATATATATATATATAAAGGGTGTTGTCATAATCCATTGTTACCCGTCATTTTAATTTCCATATTTTAATAATCCATTTAATTGCTTTGTTCACCTTTTCATTTTTAATTATGAACCTACAGAACGTTAGCTTTTTATGTTCAATGCCACACCCCGCAGTGACAGCGATATTAATATATTCTGATTTCTATGAAACAATATCCATTCCTAAATCCCAATTGATGTTTTGGTCTATGCTGCTTTCAGTTTATGAATGAAGAGTACATAGTGCGCCTCCCATCCAATAAATCGCAACAGGCTAAGCTTTGTGTTACTTTTGATATGAAACAAAGTCTCAGATTTCAAATTCTGTCCATTTCATTAGGAAATTCAAGCAATAAATACTGTTTTGGCCCTCTTTAATGTAGTATATTTTTATATTATATTTATTTATTTATTTATATATGATTTATATTATACATAAATATAAATGTATGTTTATGTACACAAATATATTATGTAAACAAACTTATTCTGGACGCGATTAAGTGTGATTAATTGATTTGACAGCACTAAATATAATATGATAATATAAAATATATTTTTGAGATTTATTGCAGATAAGCAAATGCTCAAAAAATCTATGTGATATAATATAACTTAATAATGTCTATTTAATAACTGACAGTAAACATTTTTGAGATTTACTGCAGATGAGCAAATGCTCAAAAAATCTTATGTGTGATATAATATAATATAATACATTTGATGGATAGAGGTTTGTGTTACTTTTGATATGAAACAAAGTCTCAGATTTCAAATTCTATCCATTTCATTAGGAAATTCAAGCAGTAAATACTGTTTTCGCACTGTTTAATGTAGATCGTTGTAGCTTAGACTATTGCGATTTATTGAATGGGAGGTGCACTATGTACTGTTCATTCATCAATTGAAAACAGCATAGACCAAAACATCAATTGGGATTTAGGAATGGATATTGGTTCATTTATTAATTAAAATATATTAAAATCCATATCACTGCGGGGTGTGGCGTTGAACATAAAAAGTTACGCAGTCTTATCTGTTCATCTGTTTTATAATTAACAGGTTCATAATAAAAAATGAAAAGGTGAACAAAAAATAAAGCAATTAAATGTGTTATTAAAATATGAAAATTAAAATGAGGGGTAATAATAGATTATGACGGAATTTTTACGACCCTGTCCATCAAAATGACGGACAATGTTAAAGTCCTCTGATATATATATAAATATTTATATATGTATGTGTGTGTGTTTATATATAAAGGATGTCCTGAAAACACTGTAAAATACACTGTAAAATTTCCAATATGGTTCCAATATTCCAGTATGATTTTGATTCCAATGGGTTTTTATATATATATATATATATATATATATATATTAAAAAAGTTATAATAAATTTAAGTTCTTTAGAACTTTCTATCCATCAAATATATTATATTATATTATATCATATTATATTATATCACACAAAGATTTTTTGAGCATTTGCTCATCTGCAGTAAATCTCAAAAATGTTTACTGTCAGTTATTAAATAGACATTATTAAATTATATCACAAAGATTTTTGAGCATTTGCTCATCTGCAATAAATCTCAAAAATATATTTTTATTATATTTAGTGCTGTCAAATCGATTAATCACACATAATCGTGTCCAGAATAAGTTTATTTACATAACATATTTGTGTGTACATAAACATAAATTTATGTATAATATAAATCATATGTAAATAAATAACTATATATATATATATATATACACACACACACATGTAAATAATATCATACACACACACACACACACACATATATATATATATATATATATATATATTTGTACATGTGTGTTTTTATATATACATACACACTACATACACATATAATAGGTACACATTTATTTTGATGCGATTAATCGATTTGACAGCACTAATTATTGTATTATTGTATTGTAATATTATATTGCTTTTTTAACAATAACTTGATGTCATATAATATAATATAAAAAAAGGAATATCTAACATCTGACAGGAAACATCTTAAAGATGAACAAATGCTCAATAAAAATTCAGATGAAAACACACATCAAACAGTTTTTTCCACAATATTATTGTGCAATACAAATAACAATATTATTGTGAAATATTATTACAATTTAAAATAACTTAAAATTTTCTTTACATTTAAAAAAGAAATTCTATTTTAATATATTTTAAAATGCTATTTATTTCTGTGCTTGCAAAGCTACATTTTCAGCCTCATTACTCCAGTCTTCAGTGTCACATGATCCTTCAGAAATTATTCTAATATGCTGATTTGCTGCTCAAGAAACTTTTTTTCCAATGTTGAAAACAGTTGTGCTGCTTAATATTTTTGTGGAATACTACTGTTGTGTAATATGTATTAGATGGTAGGTAAATGGACTGTGAGAGGTCCAAATGTGTGCAGCCTGAGGCTGAGAGCATCCAAGGACCAGAGATTGATGTTGGACATGATGCTTTCTGCTCAGCATTATTTGTATGACAGCGTAGCCCTGGGTAAAGGTGGAGAATACAAGAAAATGTGGTGTACATGCTTGTCTGAAGGAAGTATATCTACAGAGACACCTGTCTTTACTTTCAAATTAATGCCTGACAGCACACGCGTCTGTTTGACAGATGTTCATAGTCAGAGAACAACAAATGTTTATGTCTAGAGAAGCTCAAATATTAGCACACAACTCTGCATGCGCTGACTGTCAATGAGTATTACATTCACATTCGTACACTGAATCACCCCCTCGTGCATTAGTTTCACGGGCGTCGATATCAGGACGCAGCGTGCAGATGCACACCAAACCCATGTAGATCATCAAGAACTGCTGCACACTGAGCTAAAATGGTGTTCTCAGTCAGCAGTATCAGCAGTATCAAAGAGCCACCTGTCTGAAGAAATGCCCTGTGCTGTTTTCTGTGCTGTCATTTATTGTGTGGAATGTACACACAGGTATTATTGCTCACATAAATCTGTCAGTACTAAATCAGTGCTGTTGAAGCCTCGGGGCATAAAGACCGCCTCTGCATTAGAAAACCACCTGTGTAGCTCCAGACAAAATCAATACTTACTTTAATGTTCAGATGTAGAGAGTGGACCAGTGTTCACATGCTGCCATGTGTTAAAGTAGTTTGTTTATTTATTTACTTATTTATTTATTTGATAGATGCTGTTCTTTTAAACTTTCTATTCATTCTACAAAAAATGTAATGCTTCCACAAAAATCTTAAGCACCATGAATGTTTTAACATTGATAATAATAATAAATGTTTTTGAGCAGCAAATCAGCATATTAGAATGATTTCTGAAGGATCATGTGACACTGAAGACTGGAGTAATGATGCTGAAAATTCAGCTTTGCCATCAAAAGCATAATATTTCACAGTATTAATGTTGTTTCTGTTTTTTTGACCAAATAAATAGAGAGAGCATAAGAGATTTCTTTCAAATACTTTTGAAAGGGTGTGTTTTATATAGGTAAATTAATAGATAAGTATTTCTCTAGATAAAAAATGAGTGGTTTTTAATAATTAAAAAGGGGTTTAATGCAAAACCAGAAATATTTTAAGAGAGAATCAATAAATCCTAAAAAATAAATAAATCAAAATAAAAATAAAAATACACAACACTTTTTATGCTTAACTATGGCAAAATAGTCCAGTTATATTGATTTATTTTTAATTTTATTATTATTATGATTATAGTTTATCTATTTTAGTATCTATTTCAATATAATATAAATTAATGACTTAATAATAATAGCTATTTTTTTATGTTTTCAGTTTTCACTTTAACTGTAGTTTCAGTGCTTTTGTCATTTTTATTTCTGTTTATATTTAGTGTGGAAGCCTGTTTCTGCCACTCAATAAAAAATAAAAGGAAATTATAACTTTTTATCTTCATAACTACATGATATAAACTTATAATTGCAAGAAACAAAGTCAGAATCGTGCAGTACAGACTCGCCATTTTTTTTCCTTGCAATTTAGACTTTTTGTAATTCTGAGGTTATATCTTGCAAGTTAAAAAAGTCAAATTTTGAAGAAAAACATCTATTTGCTTAGATTTGCTAGTTTATGTCTCACAATTCTCACTTTATAACTTGCATTTGCATGTTATAAAGTCAAAATTGCAAGATATGGACTCACAGTTCTGAGAAAAAAAGTCAGAACTGCAAGTTTATATCTCACAATTCTGACTTTATAACATGGAATTGCAACTTTATATCACACAATTCTGAATTTATAACTCGCAATTTCGAGTTTATATCTAGCAATTCTCGCAAAAATTGTTAGTTAATAGTTTTCCATGGTTAACTTGTGTTAGTTTCACTACAAATCTCACCGTTCAGCTATGTTTAATATGCAAGAATGTCACAAAGAAAATTCTACATGCCAAAATACCTATTTGATGTAATTTCTAATCTCATTTTCCCTTGAAGTGTAAAAATAGCTTCAGTTTTTGACAGTTGCACATGCAGTTGCATGTTATAAACTTGCAATTCTGAGAAAAAAAAAGTAAGAACTGCAAGTTTATATCTCACAATTCTGACTTTATAACATGCAATTGCAACTTTATATCACACGATTCTGACTTTATAACTTGCAATTTCGAGTTTATATCTTACAATTCTGATTTAAAAAAGTCAGAATTTTAAGTTTATAGCAATCCATGGTTTCCTTGTGTTAATTTCACTACAAATCCTACCGTTCAGCTATGATTAATATGCAAGAATGTAACAAAGAAAATTCTACATGCCAAAAAATACCTATTTGATGTAATTTCTAATATTATTTTTCCTTGAAGTGTAAAAATAGCTTCAGTTTTTGACAGATGCACATGCAGTTATATTATAAAGTCAGAATTGCAAGATATAAACTCTTATAATATAAATGCTTAATATATAAGAATGACACAGAGAAAGATTCTACATGCAAAAAACACCTATTTGTTGTCTCTTTTCACAATCCGTTTTTTGTTAACAGCAATTTCTAATCTTATTTTCCCTTCAAATGTAAAAATAGCTTCAGTTTTTCACAGTTGCACATGCAGTTGCATGTTATAAACTTGCAATTCTGAGGAAAAAAAGTAAAAATTGCAAATTTATATCTCAATTCTGACTTTATAACTCACAATTTAAAGTTTAGCAATTCTCACAAAAAGTCAAAATTGTTTATTCATATTTACCCATGGTTTCCTTGTGTTGGTTTCACTACAAATCTCATTGTTCAGCTATGCTTAATATGTAAGAATGTCACAAAGAAAGATTCTACATGCCAAAAACACCTATTTGATGTCATTATTCAAAATCTGTTCATTAACAGCAATTTCTAATCTTATTTTCCCTTCAAGTGTAAAAATAGCTTCAGTTTTTCACAGTTGCACAAGCAGTTGCATGATATAAAGTCGTAATTCTGAGAAAAAAGTCAGAATTGTAAGTTTATAGCAGTCAATGGTTTCCTTGTGTTAATTTTACTACAAATCCCACCGTTCAGCTATGATTAATATGCAAGAATGTAACAAAGAAAATTCTACATGCCAAAAATACCTATTTGATGTCATTTCTAATATTATTTTTCCTTGAAGTGTAAAAATAGCTTCAGTTTTTGACAGATGCACATGCAGTTGCATGTTATAAAGTCGGAATTGCGAGATATAAACTCGCAATTCTAAAAAAAAAAAAAGTAAAAATTGCAAGTTTATATCACACAATTCTGACTTTATAACTCGCAATTTCGAGTTATATATCTTACAATTCTGATTAAAAAAAGTCAGAATTGTAAGTTTATAGCAATCCATGGTTTCCTTGTGTTAGTTTCACTACAAATCCCACGGTTCAGCTATATTTAATATGCAAGAATGTCACAAAGAAAATTCTACATGCCAAAAATACCTATTTGATGTCATTTCTAATCTTATTTTCCCTTTAAGTGTAAAAATAGCTTCAGTTTTTGAGTTGCACATGCAGTTGCATGTTATAAAGTCAGAATTGCAAGATATAAACGCGCAATTCTTTATTTCACACAATTCTGACTTTATACCTCGAAATTTCAAGTTTATATCTAGCAATTCTCGCAACAAAATTTTTTTATAGTTATCTATGGTTTCCTTGTGTTGGTGTAACTACAAATCCCACCGTTCAGCTATGTTTAATATGCAAGAAGGTCACAAATACAATTCTACATGCCAAAAACACCCATTTGATGTCTCTTTTCACAATCCGTTCTTTGTTAACAGTAATTTCTAATCTTTTTGTCCCTTGAAGTGTAAAAATAGCTTCAGTTTTTGACAGATACAACTAAATACTGCACAAATCTCCATGCTTCCCACCTCCTTTTCCTACTTAGTTTTCTAAAGGATGTTTCACAAAGCTGTCAAAACTGCATAAACCCATCCGCACTCCATGCTGCCGACAGACGCGCTAGCGAGTTCAAACATGAGTTTCCAGAATCGGAGAACACACAGACTTTTTATCCGTCACCTGAAGCTTTAAAAAGCTCTGACAGACTCGTGCCCGAGAACAGACTCCCGGAAATAGACGCAACGTGCTGCGGTTTTGATTGGAACAGGACATCTCGGGGTGGATAGCCGCAAATATTTGCCAATATAATGAATGTTTTGTATGAGCACAAGCTACTTTTGATAATTGGAATATGAATCTAACGGTGCTTACGATAATGTGTCCGTCTAATCGAAACTGTTTGTTTGGACACCTGGATGTGAATTATCCCAGTGTGCCTATATCCATATGGACTTGATAATTTGCAGCTTTGTCTAATTGTATCTTCTTCGGAAAATTGAATCTTGTGCAAGTTTGCTCTCTGTGGTGCAGATGCCGTCATTCATCTGCTTTGTGCATGAATCATCCCTCATTAGCCCCGCTGAGTACAATAACGCTCGGATGATTCAGCACAGTTCATATATGCTGTGATAAGTCCTGAAATGGGCTCGCTTGAAGCTTCCGTCTGTGTATCAAAATATAATGCAGCATGAGATTTTACCCTGAGGGGCTTTAACCTTCAGCTTCTCCCTTCGTCTCATGCGGCTGTGAATATTTCAACACACTTAATTCTTTTTTAATGATTTCCCTCATTTTCAACAATTGAATCATTTTAGAACATCTTTACCATGAACATTATCCTTTCAATTTTATTACAATGTTTGTGCTTTAAAAAAAAGCTGTATCTATAGACCAGAATGTTTTACAGACTTGGGCCAGTAAGAATTCCCCCTGCAACAACATGCAACTCAGCACTCAGAATGCCTTAGCAACCAAATAGCAGCACCCTTGAAATCACTCACGGTACTTTAGCATCTTTTCATGGCCAATGACAGGAAAATGTGACAGATTCACTGTCTTAAAGGGGTAGTTCATCCAAAAAGAAAAAATCTGTCATTAATTACTCACCCTCATGTCGTTCCAAACCCATAAGACCTTCTTGAAGCATCAAAGTCTGACATTACGGTTGAACCACTGATGTCACATTGACTATTTTAATCATGTCCTTACTACCTTTCTGGGCCTTGAACGTATCAGTTGCGTTGCTGTCTATACAGGCTCAGAAAGCTTGGATTTCATCAAAAATATCTTAATTTGTGTTCCAAAGATGAACAAAGATCTGTTTGGAACGACAGACAAAAATAACAGAATTTTCATTTTTGGGTGAACTGTCTCTTTAATGTCAGCGTTTTAAATTGCTAAACACTAACATACAGAAATGATCAATCTTTGCATGTTTCTGGATTTCTCTAATAATAGCGAGTTAGAAAAATGTGGGATTAGTATGTTGAAATGAGCTAGAATCGAACACAAGTCAGTGTTATTATTATTACTAGTAGTAGTATTTAGTATTATTATACAACATACATGAAATTCCCACCCGTATCAGATCTATACAGGTGGACCTGGGGGAGGTGGAGGGTTTCTGAAGCACGCTGCGATTGCTACAGCAAGTACTAGTTCAGTATTTGAATGTTGAGCAGCAAGCTCATTGGCTGATGATGTAAAAAGAAACCAGTCAGTGCCGTGCAGGGTTGCCAGGTTTGCAAAACAAAACCCGCCCAATTGCTATTCAAAACTAGCCCAAAGGCGTTTTGAGGGCGGTCCCCCATTAAAAAAATTGTCCCTTGGTAAAATGAGCATTCCAGGGGCTAAATATTACGTTTTTGGGGTCGCTGTTAAAGTAGCCCGATTCCACAGACTTGGCAACACTGTTGCCGTGTGAATAATGATGTGATTATATCAGACTAAGTTCCAGTAGAACCAATCGGTCTGTGCCATCTAGAGTATCATGACGGAGCTTTGCATTTTTATGTTTTCTGTTTTTATTTTAAATTTAGTTTTAATAATTTTTATGTGCTTTTGTCATTTTAGGGCCCAAACACCAGTGGTGCAAGGACTCTATTCAAATTGCTCGGTTTCTTCTTCTTATGCAAAATGAATTGCATTTTTGAGGGCCTAAACATCCTTGAAAACTCATGAAACATTACACATGCTCTAAAATGGTGAAAAAGTTACATCTGATGTGAGTTTCAGAAGTGGGTGTGGCAAAATAGCTCGATAGCGCCACCTATAAGATTTCAATTAAGTGCCCCTCGAGCTATGTTTCACATACATGTACGAAATTCGGTAGACACATGTAACACACCAACACCTACAAAAAAGTTCCTTGGTACGAAGTCCGAAACCCAACAGGAAGTCTGTTATTTTTAATTTTCTCAGCAAGTTTTGTGCCGTTTTTTTGCCATTTTCAGGCATTATATTTAAACAAACTCCTCCTTCAGATTTAATCAGATCAACATCAGATTTGGTCAGTGTAATCTAAAGCCCTTTGTGATGTACAATTGTGAAGATCTTGAGTGTTTGTTGAAGGGCGTGTCCGTAGCGGACTGACAAACTTTGATGTTTCGCCATGGAAAAATAAGTTGTTGTAACTCAGCCGTACAGCGTCCGATATATCTAAAGGCCAGTATTCTGTTATAATCATAGCGCCACCTGCTGGCAACAGGAAATGACTTAAACATGCAATGTCCAATCTGCACCAAACTTCACATGTTTAGTAAGAGTCCTGGGCTGAAGACATTCATGTATAATCATAGCGCTACCTGTCGGCAACAGAAAATGTCATGTTTTACACCAACTCAAACATACCATGTTCAATCTGCATCAAACTTCATATGTTTCATAAAAGTCCTGGTCTGAAGACATCTACATGCCAATAATTAGTTATAGTCATAGCGCCACCAGCTGGCAGCAGGAAGTTTTGCACATATAATTGACTTTGACATATTCCTCCTATATTTACCACTTATAAAAAGCATAGTGCTCACCATTCGCTATTTTCCTAAAACCACCGGGTGGTGGTGAGCCCGGGTGTGAGGGCCTTTTCAACGCTGCTTGCAGCTTTAATTTTTATTTATAGTTCTGTTTAGTATGCCCATAGTGTGCACAAGTGCATATTGTAAAGTCAGATTTGGGAGATACAATGTCACAATTACAAGTTAACCAATTCAGAGGGAAAAAAAGACAATTTTCTTACAATTGTGAGTTTATATCTCAGAATTCTGACTTTGTAACGCACACTTGTGACTATATATCACACAATTCTGATATAACTCACAACTGGGAGAGAAAAGGTCAGAATTCCAAGATATAAACTCATGATTGCGAGGAAATTGTGAATTGTGAGATAAAATGGCGCAGTTACCTATTTTTATTTATTGGCTGAAGCAAGCTTCCATAAGCTTAGCTGTAATTTTCATTTCTGTTATTTCATCGTCTTTTTACTTGCCAAGCAGTGCTGTCTATTAATCGCTTCCAAAATAAACGTTTTTGGTTGCATAATATATGTGAGAGTACTGTGTATATTTATTAGGTTGGCTTGAGAAAGCCAACCTGCTGATCTGCTACTTAAGCTTTTTATTATTATTCTTCTTAGCCAAATTTCTGAACGCTACTCCTCCTAAAGATTTCAAGCTAAAACCACCAAACTCAGCCCAGCTTTTCAGACTGATCTGACTCGGGTTGCTATAACTTTTCTAACTGATCCAACTTATAGTTTTTATAAAATTAAAGATTAAAAATCATAAAAATCCCATAGACTTACATTGACGGAATGTTCAAATGAGCCAACACTATTCAAACTCCAACTGTCAAAATTCAAAATTAAACTCCCAGAATCTTGAGACTAAATCAAGACTTCCCTTCTATGTACTATTTCTAATCTATTCGAACTTCCATTCTAATATTTGTAATCTATTTATCTATCTAGCCAAGCCTAGCAACTAGAATCATGCTAGTAACTTGCTAATTATGGTATTAACATGCTAATCATGCTAGCGACATACTAGCAACATGCTAACAACTTGCTAATCATGCTAGAAACATGCTAATCATGTTAGAAACATGCTAGCAACCTACTAATCATGCTAGTAACATGCTAGCATCTTGCTGATCATGTTAAAAACATGCCAGCAACCTGCTAATCATGCTAGAAACATGCTAGCATCTTGCTGATCATGTTAACTACTTGAAAATCATGTTAAACATGCTAGAAACATGCTAGCAACATGTTAACAACTTGCTAATCATGCTAGAAACCTGCTAGCACCTTGCTAATCATGCTAAAAACATGCTAACAACTTGAAAATCCTGCTAGCAACATGCTAACAACTTGTTAATCATGGTAGAAACAAGATAGTAAGCTGCTAATCATGTTAGAAACATGCTAGCAACGTGCTAACAATTTGCTAATCATGCCAGGAAAATGTTAGCAACATGATAATCATGTTAAAAAAATCTGTTTATCTGAGACTGTACTGCCTTCAACACATTCAAACTTTAACCTTTTAAAACTACTTTAAACTTCAAACTATTTCAGACTGAAAACGATCAAACTTAACTCTTTTAAATTTTTCAAACATTTTTAAACTTTCTGGTCTGGCTTTCTCAAGCCAGCTTAAAGTTTGTCTTGACAAACTTTTTTTTATCTAGTTATGTATATATAAATACACACACATGCATGTATACATTTAAGAAAAATGTTATGGTTATATAGTAAAAATATTTATATATATTATTAATTATATAAATATAAAACTATACTGTATGTGTGTGGATTTATACATAATAAATATACACAGTATACACACATATATTATGTAAACCAAAACTTTTATTTTGGATGCGATTAATCGTGATTAATTGTTTGACCGCACTATTACCAATTCCACATTTCAAATTTTCATTACATTTTTTCATGTAATATTTATATTTTAGCTTTGTTTCTTAATTTTACTTGGCCACGGCTCCAAAATGAAAGTGTTTTGATCTGTTAGTTCTCAGAGATACACAGAAACATCCACAAAATCTTAGTTCAGGGTAAGTATTATTGGTATTTATACCTTGTATTTATACCATGAAGATCCATTCATATTAAACCATGCAATTTGTGACCTGATCTTCTGTTTGGAGACTGTTCTGAACAGAGAGGTTACAGGCGGGTTATGGGCATTTCTTTGTAAGTGGCTTCCTGTAGATAATGTGAGATGACAGCTGTTGAATCCTCTCCCAGGGACCTCTGCTCTTAGACGCCGCGGGTGAGAAAAACACAAACTTCCATACAAGGTGTCAGTTTGTTGTCATGGAAACCGGCGTCCACCGTTCAGTCAGCAAACTGAACAGTGGTGTTGAGATGGTGAAGCTGGTGGTTATGAAACAGAGCTGGTTTTAGCTGTCATACAGCTTTTATTACTTGGTAGGAGGTTGATTTACAATTCAGAACATGATTTATTCAAGGGTTTTTGTCCACCGTTACAATTAAATGTAAATAATAAGGTGTTCTTGTGTGACACAGAATAAAAAAGGAGGAAGGTTGATTTAGAGGGTTGGTACTTGTATTATAATTTCAGTAACTGCAATCAACAGTGTTCCCGCGGTTATGGAATATATATCTGGAAATATCATTTAAATGACTAAAATCTTAAAGGTCATGGAAAATTCATTAACGTTCTGTAATGAATAAAACTTTTTTGCTCAAATACTTTTTAAATTGGTTTGATATTGCACTTGTGTAACTGCGAACATTAACTTTTGAACATTATATTTAATTGGATTTGACAGGTTTACATATTTTCACATCCTTCAACAGAAAATAAGTCTGGCTTAGTTATGATAAAGAAATAGTGCAAGATAAAACTATAGCATTAAACCTAAATAAATGAGAATTTAACAAAATAAATGAATAAAAACAACAGGAAAAATATCATTAAAATAGACTATTTTTGTTTTTTAAAAATGTTTGGAAGTTTGAATTTGAAAAATTCTTATTCAGTGATTTAAGGATTCATTTGAAAACCGATTCATTATTCAAGGAAGTTTGTTTTTATCTTTTCTCCTTATTTTCCCCCACAGCTCCTGTGTTTTATTTTGGGAATCAGGAGTATCACGTTGATGAGAGCGACGGCCACGTTGAAGTCCGTGTGTGGAGGACAGGAACAGATCTTTCTAAAAAAGCTACCGTCACTGTGAGATCCCGCAAAACAGACCCTGTTTCTGCTGAAGGTGTGTAATATCGTTGGATTTTCCCAGTAATCCTTCCTTTTTTTTCACATTCTCAACCAGCATTTTGCATATTACATTATCTACATTTAGTCTTTTTTTAGTCTTTTTTTTTGTGCTTTTGTCTTTTTTTTATATATTTCTGTGTAGTATGGAAGCCCATAATGTGCGCAAGTGCATGTTATTAAGTCAGAATTGTGTGATACAATAACACAATTACGAGTTATGAAGACAAATTTCTTACAATTGTGAGTTTATATCTTACAATTCTGACCTTATAACAGAAACTTGCAACCATATATCACACAATTCTGATTTAACTCACAACTAGAAGAAAAAAGTCTGAATTGGGAGTTTGTATCATGCAATTCTGAAAGACAAAGTCAAAATTGTGAGATGTAAACTCATAATTGTGGAGAAAAAAGTCAGAATTGTGAGATGAAAAAGTCGCAATTAACTTTTTTTATTTTTATTCATTGGCTGAAACAAGCTTCCATTTCAGTTATTTCATAGTTTTTTTTATCTGCCAAGTCATTTAATATTTATAGTTTAGCTTTGTTTAAATCATGAAAATGATTTGTAATAGGCCATAGCTCCAAAATGAAAGAGTTTTGGAAACATATTAGAAAATATTGTTAGTCATTTCATACAACAAAATTGTTAGCCAATCATAGTAGAGGTTATTTACATATAAATGCCTTACATTTAGTGTTCATTTTAATTAATGGCCAGTGAAACAAAAATGTAAACCAAAACAAGCTGACTTGTTTTTGAAAATGCTATAAATTTCTAAAAAATCTCCTTTTCTTTTAAAATGTTGTACCTCCAGTTCCCTTTTTCCTGCAAACAATCTAGAAAAGCCCTGGGTATTTCATCAATGTGAGAGTTATCAGCTAGCGTTATTGAATATTATGCCTAAGTCCTTGAACAAGTGATGCGCGGCATCAAAAATGCAGCTTGGAGCTCTCAGGAAAGCTGAAATACAAAAAAAAATCTCTGTTCATCCGAGTTCTCTGTGCAGTCAACCCAAACTTAAGCTGTGGCTCTATACTGTACATCGATCAAAAAAAAGCAGAAATGGCAGTCTCTCTGAGAGGATTAATCGAAAGTGAGGATCCTGTGCCTCTGCCGTTAAATATCATCTGACCTCTCTTTGACCTTAGCCTTTTTCTGTGTTCATCTGCTAGCGGGGGTGGACTATGTGGGAATCAGCAGAAACTTGGAGTTTGCACCGGGCGTGAGCATGCAGACGGTCCGGGTCACCATCCTGGATGACCTAGGCCAGCCTGTTCTGGAAGGGACGGAGAGATTTGAGCTTATTCTCCGGATGCCGTCCGATGGAATTCTGGGAGATCCAGTGAAAACCACGATCTTTATCAATGATTCAGTTTCAGACTGTGAGTATTTTTCTAACAAAATTGTGACTGTGACGCTTACACATCCATTTACTGCTTCATAGACTTGTCTGTCGCCCACAGCATGAATGACCCAATTATTACTAGTTTTTGTCCTTGATGTGAAGGTAGACTGTTATGTTAGAGCATTTTGATTTGTTTGTTCTCTTTATTCAGTGCCAAAAGTGCAGTTTAAACAGGCTGTGATGACTGCAGAGGAGAGTGAAGGTCACATCACTGCAGTGGTACTCCGCAGCGGAGACATCAGACACAAGTCCACTGTACGATGCTACACTCGGCAGGGATCTGCACAGGTGGTGTCCGACTTTGATGAGAGACCCAACACTGACACATCCATCGTAACTTTCTTGCCTGGTAAATAACCTTTAATGTAAGATGGGATGTGGAATGGAGGGAAGTGCAACTTAATGAATGAACAAACGAATGAATAAACGCATGAATTAATGAACAAACAAATTAAATGAAAGAATGAACAATGAACAAAAAAATGAAAAAACAAAAAATCAAACAAATTAATGAATGAACAATGAGCCAATGATGAGCAGATTAAAGAATGAATGAACAACAGTGAACAAATGAATAAATTAATGATGAATTAATGAATGAACAAATGAAGTAATGAACAAACAAACCAACCATGAACAGATTAATGAATGAATGAAGGAATGAACAAATAGTGAACAAATTAATAAATGAACTAACAAATGAATGAACGAATGAATGAATAAATTAAACAGTGAACGAACAATGAACCAACAATGAACAGATTAATGAATAAATGAATGAATGAACAAACAGTGAACAAATTAATAAATGAACGAACAAATAAATGAATGAATGAATGAATTCATTAAACTCTGAATGAACAATGAACCAACAATGAACAGATTAATGAATGAATGAATGAATGAACAAACAGTAAATAAATTAATAAATGAACAAACAAATGAATGAATGAATGAACAACAGTGAACAAATTAATAAATGAACGAACAAATGAATTAATGAATGAATGAATTAAACAGTGAATGGACAATGAACCAACAATGAACAGATTAATGAATAAATGAATGAATGAACAAACAGTAAACAAATTAATAAATGAATGAACAAATGAATGAATGAATGAATGAATTAAACTCTGAATGAACGATGAACCAACAATGAACAGATTAATGAATAAATGAATAAACAAACAGTGAACAAATTAATAAATGAACATACAAATGAATGAATGAATGAATGAATTAAACTCTGAATGAACAACAAACCAACAATGAACAGATTAATGAATAAATGAATGAATGAACAAACAGTAAACAAATTAAAAAAATGAACTAACAAATAAATGAATGCATGAGCAAATTAAAGAATTAATGAATGAATGAACAAATGAAGTAATGAACAAACCAACCATGAACAGATTAATGAATGAATGAAAGAATGAATGAACAAACAGTGAACAAATAAATGAACAAACGAATAAGTGAAGAATGAACATATGAATTAACAAACAGTAAACAAATTAGGTAATAAACAAACAAACCAATGATGAACAGATGAATGAATAAACAAACAATGAACAAATAAATAAATGAACGAAGGCATGAACGAATGAATGAATGAATGAATGAATAAAGACCAACAAAGTAATGAACAAACAATCCAATGATAAACAGATTAATGAATGAATGAATGAACGAACCATGAAAAAATTAATAAATGAACGAACAAATAAATGAATGAATGAATGAACAAACATATCAGCAATGAACAGATTAATGAATGAAGGAATGAGCAAATAATGAACCAATTAATAAATAAACCAACAAATGAATGAAAAAATGCATAAATTAATAAACAAATGAACAAATGAAGCAACGATGGACAGATGAATGAATCATGAATGAACCAAAAATGGACAGAAGAATTAATTAATAAATGAATTAATTAATTAATTAATGGACAAATGAATTATCAACAAATGAATGAATGAACAAACAAATGAATGGATTAATGAGCATATGAACTAACAAATAGGTGAGTGAATTAAACCAAAAAATTAATTAAAATAAAACACTCCACCTACATTTAGCTCAAATTCAAGTAAAATATGCAAGTTATGGCCCTCCTTGTAAGTTAGGATGTGGAATGGAGGAATACAACTGAATAAAAAAATGAACACAAAGGAACAAATAAATGTACAAAGTAATAATGAATGAGAAAAAAAACGAACAAATAAACAACTACATGAAGTAATGGACATGCAAATTAATAAACGAAGAAATTAATGACAGAAAAAACAAATAAACGAACAAATAGGTGAGTGAATTGAACTTGAATTAATCAGTTAAAAATCCCACACTTCTCCTTTATTTGGCCAAATTCAAATAAAATATGCGAGTGATGTCCCTTTTAAGCTGGGATGTGGAATGGAGGAAATGCAACTGAATAAATGAACAATCACTTGAAAGCATGAATGTACAAAGAAATGATAAATGAGCAACATGAACATTAATTCATGATAAAATTCAACTTCACTTGTTATCTGCTTTGGTAAGGCGTTGTTTTTTAAACAGTAAAAAAAAATGTTGAGGTGTTTTCTTCGTTCAGACTTTGGTCTCCATGTTTTGGTCCCCAGGTGAGTCTGAAAAACCGTGCTTGCTGAAGCTGGTGGATGATTCGATTCATGAGGAGGAGGAGGAACTGAGGCTGGTTCTGGGGAGCGCGAAAAGTGACTCACCGTACGGAGCGTCCATAGGCAACCAGAACGAAACCCTCATCAAGATCAAGGACGACACTGACAGTAAGAAAGAAACAAAAACATCTGAAAACACTTTAGATGAATATTAAAATAACTACCTGACATTTAGGTTCAGATTTCTAGAATTTGGGTCAAACTTCAGTAAACTCGCTAAACAGATTCTCCTTTGGCTAAGAATCTTTTAATGAACAAAACCTCTTCAATCCTCATCCGTCTTCTCATCTTCCTCTCCCAGAGCCCGTCATCAAGTTTGCCGAGACAAAGTTCAGTGTTAGTGAGCCAAAAGAGTCAGGGCAGATGACGCTGGTGAAGATCCCCATCCGCAGAACAGGAGACATTTCAAAAGTGTCCCTGGTGAGGGTGCACACGAAAGACGGCTCTGCCGTATCTGGAGAAGACTACCATCCCATCTCCCTCGGTGAGGCTTCCGGAGGCCAGAACGGGTCATTTGCATTTTGAATATGCCGTATCTAATTATCCTTTGTAGATTGGCAGGTGGCTCCAAGCTGCTTTCACATTCATGCATTTCCTGTCTACATCAGGTTATATAGAGTTCAGGATGCAAATGACAAATTCAATCAGGTGTGGAAGCATTTAGGAGAAGAAATGTCAGGACGTGTTTATCTTTAATGGATGTAATCATATATTTTGTGTCTGTCTGTCTGTGTGTGTGTGTGTGCGCACAGATGTTGAGTTTAAAGCCGGTGAGATTGAGCATGTGGTGGAAGTGGAGGTTTTGTTTGATGGCGTGAGAGAGATGAGAGAGGCCTTCACTGTCCATCTGAAACCAGATGAGAACATGGTTGCTGAAATCCAGGTGAGAAATGTTCCCTCCAGTACATATTTGAAGTTTAATACACAGTTTATGTAAACTGAAAAATCTGTGTCCTCAGATGACTAAAGCCATAGTGTACATTGAGGAGACCAACAGCATGGCTGACGTGACGTTCCCTTCACTGCCTCATGTCGTTTCGCTGCTTCACTATGATGATATCAGAAGAACCAAAGAAAATGCCCATCCACCCGCTGGATACCCTGTCGTTTGCGTCACGGTATGTTTTTGTCCTCGGAATGTTTTCCAACTTACTTGTGACCAGCATCATTCATATATTAATTTTAGATGCATTTTTCATGTTAATTCTGTCCTTGTTTTTATCAAGCTTTTAAAAGGTCCTTGAAGTAGAAGTAAATGAAAAAGATTATAAGATTATAATGATTTTTCAAATCTTAAGCTATTAAATATATAGTAATACAGGCTTCACAGTGACAGTGCTTTTCTTGAACCATCAGGACTTATGAAAGAGCACAAGAAATGCAAACAATGTTTAATTTTTCAAATCCTCTGTGTTGTTTTCTGTGATAAATGATTAAGCAAAAGTCTGTTGTGTGCAGAAGTTTGTGCTGTGGTACTCTGCTATGTGTACCATGGTATTCAATGATTGTCATATTTCTGTACCTTATTATATTACACATACCATACATATTATATATTATATTATATTATATGTGATTTTGGACCACAAAACTAGTCTTTAGTAGCATAGGTACACTATATTGCCAAAAGTATTCGCTCACCCATCCAAATAATTGGAATCAGGTGTTCCAATCACTTCCATGGCCACAGGTGTATAAAAATCAAGCACCTAGGCATGCAGACTGTTTGTACAAACATTTGTGAAAGAATGGGTCCCTCTCAGGAGCTCAGTGAATTCCAGCGTGGAACTGTGATAGGATGCCACTTGTGCAACAAGCCCAGTCGTGAAATTTCCTCGCTCCTAAATATTCCACAGTCAACTTTCAGCTGTATTATAAGAATGTGGAAGCATTTGGGAACGACAGCAACTCAGCCACGAAGTGGTAGGCCACGTAAAATGACGGAGCGGGGTCAGCAGATGCTGAGGCGCATAGTGCAAAGAGGTCTCCAACTTTCTGCAGAGTCAATCGCTACAGACCTCCAAACTTCATGTGGCCTTCAGATTAGCTCAAGAACAGTGCGCAGAGAGCTTCATGGAATGGGTTTCCATGGCCGAGCAGCTGCATCCAAGCCATACATCACCAAGTGCAGTGCAAAGCGTCGGATGCAGTGGTGTAAAGCACGCCGCCACTGGACTCTAGAGCAGTGGAGACGCGTTCTCTGGAGTGACGAATCACGCTTCTCCATCTGGCAATCTGATGGACGAGTCTGGATTTGGCGGTTGCCAGGAGAACGGTACTTGTCTGACTGCATTGTGCCAAGTGTAAAGTTTGGTGGAGGGGGGATTATGGTGTGGAGTTGTTTTTCAGGAGCTGGGCTTGGCCGCTTAGTTCCAGTGAAAGGAACTCTGAATGCTTCAGCATACCAAGACATTTTGGACAATTCCATGCTCCCAACTTTGTGGGAACAGTTTGGAGCTGGCCCCTTCCTCTTCCAACATGACTGTGCACCAGTGCACAAAGCAGGGTCCATAAAGACATGGATGACAGAGACTGGTATGGATGAACTTGACTGGCCTGCACAGAGTCCTGACCTCAACCCGATAGAACACCTTTGGGATGAATTAGAGCGGAGACTGAGAGCCAGGCCTTCTTGTCCAACATCAGTGTGTGACCTCACAAATGTGCTTCTGGAAAAATGGTCAAAAATTCCCATAAACACACTCCTAAACCTTGTGGACAGCCTTCCCAGAAGAGTTAAAGCTGTTATAGCTGCAAAGGGTGGACCGACGTCATATTGAACCCTATGGATTAGGAATGGGATGTCACTTAAGTTCATATGCGAGTAAAGGCAGGTGAGCGAATACTTTTGGCAATATAGTGTATTTGTAGCAATAGCCGACAATACATCGTATGGGTCAAAATTATTGATTTTTCTTTTATGCCAATAATCGTTAGGATATTAGGTAAAGATCATGTTCCGTAAAGATATTTTGTAAATTTCCTCAAATATCAAAACTTATTTCTTGATTGGTAATATACATTGCTAAAAACTTCATTTGGACAACTTTAAAGGTGATTTTCCAATAGTTTTTCAATAGTTTTTTTTCTGCACCCTCAGATCCCAGATTTTCAAATAATTGTAGCTCGGAACAAATATTGTCTTATCCTAACAAACCATACCCTACATCTATTTATACAGCTTTCAGATAATGTATAAGTCTCAATTTTAAAAAAATCAACCCTTATGACATATATACAAGTTTAGGTTTAATTTAGGTTAGGGTTAGGCTGTCAGTTTAACATGTTAACTTAATTAATTAGTTATGAAAAAATAATGCGATTCAAATATTTTAACGCAGTTGAACGCAGCTGGCCCCGCCCCCAGACCTGCACATCATCTTATATTTCATATACTTGACTGTTGACAAATATGATGCAGGGTAACAACTCCATAAATGCTGTTATGCCCTAAAATTCAAGATACTGGTGCAAAAAAAAAATGCCCCTGTATCTTCTTTTATGGTGTATAGTTTACGTTAGGCCATTGCATCCTAAAAATTGGTGAAATAAATTTTATGTTGAATCAAATAAAATCTTTCTATAGCTACAATTTGTAATTCCGCCACTGAATTCAAGGACTTCACACTGGATCTCACAGTGCTGTTTAATGGTTGCATGACTGAGACTGATCAGCAAGTAAACGCAACTGTCGTTCCACTTTTGGCACTTTTGGAACTTTTATCAAACTCTTATCCTTATCGAAAATTATATTGTGATAATTATCATTATCGTGAATAGTATTTTGTATTTTAAAATGTAGTGTTTTCATTGTCAGATTTTCTTTAAGGTCCTTGTTTGTTTCTCTGGCTTATCCAGGCCTGCAATCCTAAATATCCCGACTATGACAAAACAGGCTCCATCTGCATTAGCGAACGCATCAATGACACGCTGACTCGTTACCGATGGCTCATTAGTGCCCCCAGTGGTCCGGATGGTGTCACCAGCCCCATGAGAGAGGCAGACTTTGATACCTTCTTTACTTCCTCCAAGATGATCACCCTAGACTCCATTTACTTCCAAGCGGGTTCTAGAGTGCAGTGCGCGGCCCGCGCCGTGAATTCCAACGGGGATGAGGGGTTGGAGCTGAGCAGCCCCATTGTGTCTATTAGCATGGAGGAAGGTGAGCCTGAAACCGTCACATTAAGTCGAATCATATAAAAATGCTTTGCTTTGTATAGCGGCACCAAAGAACATTATGCTTTCCCTGAGCTGCTGGTTATAATATGCCATTTGCAAGGTGGAATTAGACTGTCAGTAGGTGGTAATATGCTTGAAGTAATGTTTCATGTCTTTGATGTTCCTGGGCAGGGATGTGCCAGCCACGTAAATTGGGCACAGTAGGTGCTGAGCCCTTTTCTGCCAAACTGCGTTACACCGGCGCTGAAGACCCTGAATATGCCAATCTCGTCAAGCTTACTGTCACCATGCCCCACATAGACGGTGAGAGAATTATTTCCCCTCTGGCTGCTAGGTTGTTTGCTTAGTTCAGCCCCTCTGAGAGAAACCCCTCTCACATATCCCCTGGGAAAAAAGCTGGCGTTCTTGTTGGATTTATGCGTTATTTGCTGTCAAAACTAAATATTACAGCTCTCTTCAAAAGCCTAAATCAAAGTCTGAATGATGCATAAACATGAAGTGTCATGTCACACATTTGCCAACAACATTTTCCATCAAAATATCATGTTTGTCTTCCATCAAAATGATTGCTGGGAAGAAAATAATAAAAAGGGGCAAAGTATTTTAAAGTATTTTGGGGAAAAAAAGTTTCACGTCAGAAATCTAGGCCATTTAAAACAAGTATGGTTGCATTTATTTTACCTTCCTAACTCATCAAAAGCTGCTTTTAACTGCACTTTTCTATAACTTTCCAACAATACTGAGATAAATACATTTACTGCACAGAAAATGTGCAATTAATCTATTATTTCAGATAAAAATGAATATTCTGTCATCTAGGAGCGGGTGATATGATTGAATTCTTGTCACCAGTGTCAATATCACAAAAAAAAGACAAGTAAACAGTCAACAATTTAGTAAGAATAAGAAACCAATTACAAGGACAAAAAAAAAAAAAAAAGAAATACTAAGCAAATGAAATGCTACATACATTGTATAACGTAATCTAAAAATTCAATATATATTTCTTATTATTAAAGTTACAAAAGTGATTTAGTCAAAAGCAGTGGGAGATTTTTTTCTTTTGTTCATGTCTTTCTTTCTTCAGTCATAAAGAAATTGTTTTTTGAGGAAAACATTTCTGCATTTTTCTCCATATAATGGACTGATATGGTGCCCCCATTTTAAACTTCCAAAATGCAGTTTAAATGCGGCTTTAAACTATCCCAAATGCGGTTGTAAATGATCCCAGCCGAGGAAGAAGGGTCTTATCTAACGAAACGATTGGTTATTTTCATTTAAAAAAAATACTATTTAAATACTTTTTAAATCTCAAACGCTCGTCTTGTCTCGCTCTCCCTGAACTCTGTGTATTCTGACTCAAGACATTTAGGGTATGTCGAAAAACTCCAATCGTATTTTCTCCCTCAACTTCAAAAATCATTTCAAAATCATCCTACATCGCTGCAGAAGTTCCGACCCAGTCTTTGCAAAGTGAACATCCAAAGAAGATCAAACAACCTTAACAAAAAAGGTAAAACAGCGATATTGAAGTTGAGGGAGAACATGAGATGGGAGTTTTTCGACATACCTTAACTGTCATGAACCGTAAAAAAACTGAATCCAGGCAGAGTAAGACAAGATGTTTGACATTAAAAATGAAAATAATCAATCGTTTCGCTAGATAAGACCCTTCTTCTTCAGCTGGGATGGTTTACAACCGCATTTGGGATCGTTTGAAGCCGCATTTAAACTGCACTGTAAGTACAAACTCGGGGCACCATATCAGTTCATTATATGGAGAAAAATGCTGAAATGTTTTCCTCTAAAAACATAATTTCTTCACGACTGAAGAAAGAAAGACATCAACATCTTGAATGACAATTGGGTTAGTACATTATCTGTAAATCTTTGTTCTGGAAGTGGACTTCTCCTTTAAAAATGCATGTAAACAATAAGTTTTTGTGACCACGTAGCACAGCAACATCACATGAGCGTGTAACTGCAATAGAAATGCTAGTCCAAAGTCTATACCGGTTCACAAATTTGTACCGGTTAATCGTATCTACCGGTATATCACCCACCCCTAAATTCTCATGTTGTTCTAAACCTGTATGACTTTTTATTTCTTCTGTGGAACATGAAAACAGTTTTGGAGATTGCCCAAGAAAAGACAGCTATAAAATTTTGCTTATAGTGTTGTTTTTTTATATTGTCCAGAAGCCAGCATTATAAAAGAGCCAATATGACTCATACACCATATTCCTAATCTTTTGAAACCATAACTTTATATAAGGAAGAGAACATTTGAGACATTATTAAGTGGAAAATCTTCCTGTCTGCAGTAGCTCTCAAATCTCATTTGCACTAATATTTATTGCAACTAATAGAAGTATTTTCTAACAGAACACTCTTAAAAATAAAGGTACTTGAAAAAGTTCTTCACAGCGATTCAGTCAAAGGTTCTTTAAAGAACCATCTCTTTCTTACCTTTTTATAATCTGAAGAACCTTCTTTTGCTACAAAGAACCTTTTGTGAAACTGAAAGGTTCTTCAGATGTTAAAGGTTCTTTATGGACCCATTTAGACAAAAAAGGTTCTTCTGTGGTGACACACCTTTATTTTTAAGAGTGAAGAGGCATGAGAAGTTTTGATCTCTTTAAATATTGTCAGGGAATGCTTCTAAACCTCATAATATTCAGATTTTTCTTCTTCAGATTCATATTTTAGTGCTACAGCTTATTATTAGTAATATGACACATTGTTCTTTACCAAATCATTCCATGCATATGAGTTTAGTTCATTAACTATCATGTTTTTTCTATGTGGTGTGCTCCAGGCATGCTCCCTGTGGTTTCCACTCGTGCACTGTCCAATTTCGAGCTGACTCTGAGCCCTGATGGCACTCGTGTGGGAAACCACAGGTGCTCCAATCTGCTGGACTTTAATGAGGTGTCCACACGCCATGGCTTTCTAACCAAGGCCACTCGGAATATAGAGAGTGTCGGAGAGACTCTGCCGTATCAGCACAGCCCTGTTCTCAGAGGCCAGAGCACTCTTCGCTTCTACAGGAACCTGAACTTGGAGGCCTGTCTGTGGGAGTTTGTGAGTTATTATGACATGTCTGAGCTGCTCACAGACTGCGGGGGAATGATCGGAACAGATGGGCAGGTGAGACGTCGCTGCTGTTTTTAGATTCTAATGATTAGCGGTTCATAAATTGCAACTGTTCTTTTCTTAGAACTAAAAGAATGCACATAAAAGAATTCCTAGGTTTGAGATTCTGATGCTTCATTTATCTCTTCACTCCCTTAGATGTATCTACACCACTATAGTTTTAGCCAGATTATAGCAAAACTCCATTAAGTTGAGTTCACATTGTAAAAGTGGCGCAAATTGGATTTTTCCCCTCACATGTCATTGACAAGTTTAGGGTTCAGTTTATATTAAAGGAGAAGTCCACTTCCAAAACAAAGATTCACATATAACGTACTCACCCCCTTGTCATCCAAGATGTTCATGTTTTTCTTTCTTCAGTCGTAAAGAAATTGTGTTTTGAGGACAACATTTCAGCATTTTTCTCCATATAATGGGAGCCCCAATTTTGAACTTCCAAAATGCAGTTTAAATGTGGGTTCAAATGATCCCAAATGCGGTTGTAAATGATCCCAGCCAAGGAAGAAGGGTCTTATCTAGCGAAACGATCGGTTATTTTCATTAAAAAAAAAATACAATTTAAATACTTTTTAATCTTAGACGCTCGTCTTGCCTTTCTCTCCCTGAACTGTGTATTCTGGCTCAAGACAGTTAGGGTATGTCAAAAAACTCCATCATATTTTCTCCCTCAACTTCAAAAATCATTTCAAAATCATCCTACATCACTGCAGAAGTACCGACCCAGTGTTTACAAAGTGAACATGCAAAGAAGATCAAACACCCTTAACAAAAAAGGTAAAACAGCGATATAGGACGATTTTGAAGTTGAGGGAGAACATGAGATGGGAGTTTTTTGACATACCCTAACTGTCATGAACCAGAAAAAACAGTCCAGGCAGAGTAAAATGAGCGTTTGTCGTTAAAAAGTATATAAATTGTATTATTTTTATGAAAATAACCGATCGTTACACTTTTCTTTCTCGGCTGGGATCGTTTACAACCGCATTTAAACTGCATTTTGGAAGTTAAAAATCGGGGCACCATAGCCCATTATAAGGAGAAAAAAAGTCCTGAGATGTTTTCCTCAAAAAACATTTCTTTACTAGGGCTGTGGCGGTCGCAATGACAACCGCGCCACCGCGGTCGTCGATTGCCACCACAAGGTCAGCTGCCACCGGCAGTACTGCACGTGACGTCACACAATCTATAACAAGCATAAAATATAGTGTTTCTGCAACAATTATTCTGCCGTGGCCATGTTTAGTGTACCCGCCGGCAGCAGCGAGCGCAAGTGCCTTAGCAGCTGCTAGAAGAGATCCACGTTCAAACGCACACAATATGCTAAAGCTTGCAAAGCTCCGGGAAAAGTAATTACCATGAATGTGTCGCAAAGATGACGATCCTGACTCGCCATCTGCTTGTTGAATGCGCCTTTAGAGAGAAATGCTACGGAATCTCTCTACGGAATTTATAATGAAAGAGTTTTTGTTTTCGAATTTTTTAGTTTTAAAGTAGTAAAGTAATCATTTAAAGCTTTCTATAGATATATTTATCCTGACTATAAGATGAGACCCTTTACAGTTCCAGATGATATATTACGCTTACCTTTATAAAATATAAAATTGATCAAACATAGGCCGCTTGGTCTTTACTTTAAAAAGCAAAAAACGTAATTTAACACAAAAAATGTTCCAAACATATTTCTAAATTAACTTTATAAAGAAACGAAAATAAATATAACCACGTTCTTATTAAAAACAAAACTGAACTATTTTAATGGATGCAACAGTGTAATGGGAAAGAGAGAGAAAAGACTCGGGCTCCAGTCGGACTCAGGCCAGTAATTTTGATGAGCCGTCGGACAAGGGTTGGGCGAGGTTGTTAAAAATTTATGCAACAAATGTTTGTTTAAATATTTACCGTTCTTATTTTGGCTACTTTCTTATTTAACTGTATCATTTCTTCGATATTTACTTTAGTGTTTTGTAGGCTGAAATAAACACGCATGTTTGTTATCCATGTTTGTTATTTTTTTTTAATGTTTTAAAATTTTATATAGAGGTGTTGAGGTGTGTGTGTATATATATATATATATATATATATATATATACCTCAACACCACGCCACCAACGGTAGTTGGTCCATTACCACTGCGGTGGAAAAAATCTGCCACCGTCACAGCCCTATTCTTTACTACTAAAGAAAAGAAATGTATATATGTGTGTGTGTGTGTGTGTGTGTGTGTGTGTATAAAGAACTTTATATTAAAAAAAAAAAAAAAAAACATAAAATGGGTGATCCTTTGATGAGGAGAACATTTCTGTCCCCTAGGATGATGAAAAATCATATAATAAAAAAATCATTATAATTTTAAAGGATAGATTATGATAGTTTTAAAAGTAACATTTTACAGTAAGGTTTCATTTGTTAACACTACATCAGTTAACATAAGCTAATGACATAATTAATAATATATATATATTTTTGAGCAATATATATTTTTTGTTACTTTTTCTTCTTTTTTTGTTGGTGTTAAATTGGGCAGATTTTTTTTTTTTTTTTTTTTTTTTACAAATAGTTAAAATCACTATAGTTTAAAAAAATGTGCACCTTTTGTACAAATATAAAATTATTAGTTTTTTAAGAAATTATTATATTAATTATTTAACAAGGATAAATTAAAGTGACAGTAAAGACATAATGTGTAATTTCACAAAATTGTTCCATTTTAAATAAATGCTTTTCTTTTGATTATTCAAAGAAAAAAATATTAGGCAGCACAACTTTTTAAAACATTGATTAATAATAAGAAAACATTGAGTGCAAATCAGCATATTAGAATGATTTCTGAAGGATCATGTGACACTGAAGACTGGCGTAATGATGCTGAAAATTCAGCTTTGCATGACAGGAATACATTTTTTAAATATATTTAAATAGAAAAAGATATTTTAAATTATAATTTTATTTCATAATATTACAATTTGTTCTGTATTTTGTGTATTTGAAAATAAATCTGATGCATATCATAACTTAATCTGACAAATCAGGCTGGAATTCACTTGAAATTCTGACTTGATTCATTTTTTTTATTAAATCTAACTCAGCATTTGACAGATAACTGCATGCTTGTCATAAAAAATAGGAACTACACTATATTAAATATTACACAGAATGGTGCAAAAGAAATCAATTAATTTAAAATAAATTAAAAGCTATTATGAAATCTGTATAATCCAAAATTAAGAAGCAAAACATGCCAGATTTAAAAGGACATCTGATTTAAGCAGAAATTGAGGATGTGGTGTGGATTTAGATCATGATTTCCTTTACTAGGTTAATTGTATGTATTGGTACCAGTGAACTGCTATACTATAGATCATGTAAAAGAGTGGGAACTAGCATGTTTAAGCACAACATCCAAATTTAACTCAATTAACACATCACCGTGAACACACATCTCCATACATAGGTTTCTTCTTGTGGACATTTTCTTTGTTTTCATCTATTATTATGCACAGCACTTAGTGACAGCCGTAACTCTCTTTGGGTTTTATTTCTGCCACACTCCTCATTGTTCTCAATAGAAGAGGAGATTGACTTCACCGTAACCCGTTGAGCTTTTGGATTCATTAATTTCATTCCAGAATTTGAGGTCTTGCTTAAATTCCCCCTCCCCCCCACCCCTCCTAATCTAGCGTCTAAATGTCTGAATGATCTATGTTATTACAAAAATAAGCCTTAAAGTCTGCAATAGCTCCGTAAAACGAGGCATGAATTCAAAACACTTCATCTAAAGGACGTGCTCGGATCCTGCTGAGGATATTGAACGGAGCCCGTTGAATATGAAAAGCCTGGATCTTCGTCTCCCTCAGGATGGGAATTTGACAATGTTCGTGGGGATTTTTCTCGTCTTGATTAAACCCCGTCCAGCAGGTGTTCAGACCGGCCTCATTACTGAGGAGCACATTTTTATAGCCTGGTATTTTGATTATAATTGACTATGTAAATTAGCAAATGTTTCATTCAATCAAAACAGATTATGCTTTGAGACAGCTAATCTTTGCCTCCGACAAAATGCATCCTGGCTTATTGATGAACTTTACTTTGTCTAACAGCCAGCGCTGATTAATAGCAACCTCTAGTGGAGAATTGGCCTCTTTTTTTTAATCTTAAACCGTTTTTTTTTTTTAGTTTTTAATATATTGTTTGAATGTGTTTTTAAAAGGTGCTGAACCTGGTGCAGTCATACGTGACCCTGCGAGTTCCTCTCCACGTCTCATACGTGTTTCATTCTCCTGTGGGAGCAGGAGGCTGGCAACACTTCGACCTGCATTCTGAACTGCGGCTCACCTTTGTGTATGACACTGCCATCTTGTGGAGGGATGGTGTCGGCAGCCCTCCGCAGGCAGAACTGCAAGGCAAGTGAACTATTTATGTATGTAAGAGATGTATTTATTTTGTGTTTAAAGCGAACATCAGATGCAAAATTCACTTTTACATGGTGTTTGCATATAAATGTGTCTTAGCAGTGTGTAGACACAACCACCATACAATTATATAAATCCATCACTTTTTTTTTTTTAATTCTAAAAAACCTAAACAGCCACAATTATCAAGCTGTTTTGATTTTATAAGCAGTATGATATCATATTGCTCAGGTCTCACCCACGACCGCTGACGTACTGTCACGTAATAGCATATTTGCGCCCTCAGCCAATTGTATGCTGTCCGCCATTTTGTCAGCTGTAGTGTCAATATCTCGTAAACATGTTTTGTAATTGGATGTAGAAGTAAACATAAGAGTCTGTTGCAGACATTTCATGAAGACCCTGATAAATCATACCGACTTGTGAAACATGGGTATCTGAGAAAAAAATTAAATAAAATGGGCGATTCCTTAATTGGGGAGCTTTTTCAGGTTAAGTGTTACCGTTTTAAATAGTTTGTTGTGTCTCTTAAATGACTTTTTCCTCATTTTTCAGAAGTATTTATGTTAAATTGGCCAGAATTTTTCCATTTTTGGATTCTAATTTTCCTCTCTGTAATAAATGTTTAAAAAGAGTTAAATCAGGGCAATTTTGCACCTTTTCTATGAATATAAAATTGTATTTTTAATATGTTTGTGCTATTTATGTGTATAGTTTGTCATTTTTATCTTATATTTGGCTGTTATGGAATTGGGACGGGATACGGGAGCACATTCCCATATTCTTGGGATACAGATGTCACACGTGGAAGATTACAGAACTGGTTCAGGATGTGGAAATTAGAAATTTAAGTGGGGAGTTAAACAACATTTATAATAAAAAGATAATGACATTGGACATGTTTTCACTGCAGGAGCTTTATATCCAACCAGCATGAGGATTAATGAGCAGGGGAGGCTTGTGGTGAATTTCCGCACAGAAGCTCGCTTCAGAGGCTTGTTTGTAGCGGCACATCATGGTAAGTTTTGGCAACTTAATTATATCCATTCTTATTAATTAGAATAGTATTAATTAAGAACCTTTCGTTTTCTTTCCAACAGCGAATCTGAGGGGTCAGAAGACAGGTAAAATCAAAATAAGTCTCTCTTCTTAAATTGTACATACAGTTGAGGTCAAAAGTTTACATACACCTTGCAGAATCTGCAAAATGTTAATTATTTTACCAAAATACGTGTTATTTTTTATTTAGTACTGACCTTATTTAGTACTGAATAAGTGAAAACTTTTTGAATTTAAAGTTCAGGGCAAATTTAACTTATTTTGTCTTCTGGGAAACATGTAAGTATCTTCTGTAGCTTCTGAAGGACAGTAATAAATGAAAAAAACATATTTATTTATGCAAAATAAGAAAAATCTACACATCTTCATTCTGTTCAAAAGTTTTCACCCCTGGCTCTTAATGCATCGTTTTTTCTTCTGAAGCATCAGTGAGTGTTTGAACCTTCTGTAATACAGTCATTGCTGGAAAGGGTTCAAATACACAAAAATGCTGAAAAACCAAAGAAATTGTGGGACCTGAAGGATTTTTCTGAAGAACAGCAGACAATTTAACTGTTCAGGACAAACTCATGAACAACTATCACTAAAAAAATAAATTAATTAATTGAAAAACAAAACAAAAACAAAAAAAAACACACAGCTGTGGATCATTCAGGTAACAACACAGTATTAAGGCTCAAGGTCATATTTTTCTATTGTGGACTATATGTAAACATCTGTTATTTGAAATATTTTATTCAGATCAGTACTAAATAAAAATAACATGCATTTTGTATGATCCCTCTTATTTTGGTAAAATAATTAACATTTTGGAGATTCTGCAAGGTGTGTGTAAACTTTTGACATCAACTGTAGAACATATGCCTTGATTTGATTAAATTAAATTGCTGTCTTGCTATCTTCCCGATTACCCAGCATCCTCTGTGAAGTCCATAGTATTGAGTGCAGGCCACCCAGGCTTGACTTTTAACCTCACTCTGGTTAGGACTGAGCCAACCTACAGCCAGCCTGTCCAGCAATGGATGTTCATATCGGACTTTGCTGTGAGTTGATCTCTCTTTCCCCATTTTGCAGTTTTAAGAACATTTCTGTTTACTTTTTGTGATAAACAGTAAATAAAAAGCAAAATCATTTGAGAAAACCAACCTGTATGACGCCTGTGTGTCCGTGACCTGCAGGTTCGTGATTATTCAGGCACATACACAGTGAAGCTGATTCCCTGTACAGCAGCGCTGAACGTGGAGTACACCGTTCCTCCGGTCTGCAACCCTAGAGAGCCGGTTACTTTTGATCTTGATATCCGCTTCCAGCAGGTAAACTATAAAAATATTAGTATGTCAGTAAATATTAATGTCAGTAAAGTAGAAGTGAAATAAATTATTACATTTAAGTTAGCTTTTCAGATGTTCATTCTGCTTGTTGTTTGTAATAGAATTAGTAATAGAAAAAGTGTATTAAATTGGAAAAATGCAAACAGATTCCACAATATAAAATAGAATATACTTTTGTATATTTTTTATAATTAAAGGGATAGTTCACCCAATGTCATTCCAAACCCATAAGACCTTTGTTCGTCTCCAAAATCCGAGAGCTCTCTGACCCTCCATAGATAGCAAGGGTACTACCACGTTCAAGGTCCAGAAAGGTAGTGAAAGTATTCTCATAGCTTCATAAAATTACAGTTGTTCCACTGATGCCACATGGACTATTTTGTTGATGTTCTTGGTACCTTTCTGGGCCTTGAACGTGGTAAGACCCTTGCTGTCTATGGAGGGTCAAAGAGCTCTTGGATATCATCAAAAATATCTTAATTTGTGTTATGAAGATGAATGAAGGTCTTACGGGTTTGGAGTGACATCAGGGTGAGTAATTAATGACAGTTAATGATTTTTCATTCAAGTGAACTATCCCTTTGATCAGTTGCTTGTATATCAAAATTCAATATGTATTTGTAATATATTTTATCAGCTCAACTGGAAGCTCTTCTAAAGAAGTATTATTGTCTTTACTTTCTGTAGGTGAGTGACCCTGTCGCGGTGGAGTTCAGTCTGAACACACAAATGTTCCTGTTATCTAAGAAGGCATTGTGGTTGTCTGATGGATCTATGGGCTTCGGTCAGGAGAGTGATGCAGCTTTCTCTGAGGGTACGTCTAACTGGAACAGTTAAATATAAGCAACCACCTACCAACACAAAACCACACAGGACACCTTAGAAATCACATACAGTTGAAGTCAAAAGTTTACATACACCTTTCAGAATCTGCAAAATGTAAATTATTTTACCAAAATAAGAGAGATCATACAAAATACATGCTATTTTTTAATTTAGTACTGACCTGAATAAGATGACATCCACAAGAGAAAATAATAGTTGAATAGTTGAATTTATAAAAATGATCCTGTTCAAAAGTTTAATACTGTGTTGTTACCTGAATGATCCACAGCTGTGTTTTTTGTTTAGTGATAGTTGTTCATGAGTCCCGTGTTTGTCCTGTTAACCGAACAGTTAACCGAACTTCAGGTCCCACAAATTCTGTGGCTTTTCAGCATTTTTGTGTACTTGAACCCTTTCCAACAATGACTGTATGGATTTGAGAATCATCTTTTCACACTGAGGACAACTGAGGGACTCATATGCAACTATTACAGAAGGTTCAAATGCTCACTGATGCTCCAGAAGGAAACAAGATTCATTAAGAGACGGGGGGTGAAAACTTTTGAACAGAATGAAGATGTGTACATTTTTCTTATTTTGCCTAAATTTTTTTTTCATTTAGTACTGCCCTTCAGAAGCTACAGAAGATACTTACATGTTCCCCAGAAGACAAAATAAGTTAAATTTACCCTGATCTTTAAATTCAAAAAGTTTTCACCCCCGGCTCTTAATGCATCGTGTTTGCTTCCGGAGCATCAGTGAGTGTTTAAACCTTCTGTAAGAGTTGCATATGAATCCCTCAGTTGTTATCTAGTTAGTGTGTCATTTTTAGAACTGCCATTTTTGTGATTTATGTTTCCTTTTTCTGTATGATGCTGACTCTGTGCTTGTTCTCTTCAAGGTGACACAATCTATGGACGGGTGATGGTGGACCCTGTGCAGAACTTGGGTGACTCTTTCTACTGTAACATTGAGAAGGTGTATCTGTGCACTGGCGCTGATGGATACGTTCCTAAATATAACCCCGCCAAGTCTGAGTTTGGATGCCTGGCAGACTCTCCATCACTGCTGTACCGATTCAAAATTATTGTGAGTATATCAGCATTGTTATTGTTATAACTAAATCTAATTGAACTAATTGTTAAAGGGTTAGTTCACCCAAAAATGAAAATTCTGTCATTAATTATTCACCCTCATGTTATTCCAAACTGGTAAGACCTTTGTTCAGAACGCAAATTAAGATATTTTTGATTAAATCCGAGAGCTTTCTGACTCTGCATAAACGGTAGAAAGGTGACATCAGTGGTTCATTCGTAATGTTTTAATTTTTGGGTAAACTATCCCTTAAAAAACATGATTTTTAAATTTTCTGTAACATTTGTCTAAAAAATGCCCCCTGACTCCACCTTGCCTCTAGGACAAAGCCCAGCCAGAGACTCAGGCCAAGAGTTTTGGGGACGTGGGTTTCAAGGCTCTGCTGGCTGTAGATGACCCCTCTGCCCTCTCTCTGGTGAAGCAGCCAGGATCTGATGGCTTCAGGCTGGATTCTACTCCTCTTTTCCAGGTCTAATCTTTTTGATGGTTTAGTAGTCATGGTATGACTACATACAGTGGTGTACTGCAAGTCTGTGACATCCTGTACAGGATTTTTATCATATACAAAGTCAACTTTCCTCAAATCCCTCTATTATCTTCTTGTCTCTAGGTGGCAGTAGGGAGGGAGTGGTTCATTCACACTATCTACACTGTACGCTCAAAAGACAACGCCAAGCGTGGCATTGGCAAGCGGAGTGTGGAGTACCACTCAATAACATCAGGTGACCTTGTACCAGCGGACGCCAGAGGACGCTATAGACGGTCCAACAGAGACGTCCCGATACTGGCGGAGGAGATCGGACCTGAAAATAACCGAGGAACGAATATCATGCACATCGCTCTGGACCGCAGCCGTCGGCGCGCTGCGTCTGGGGAGGAGCTGTTCGCGGACGGACTGTCTCCACTGGAGCTCAGTGGACAAGGTGCGGAAGAGGACGCAGTGACGGTGGCAGGAGCCATCGTGGGATTGCTTCTCACTGTCCTCGTGGTAATAGTGTTGGCACTGATGGTTCGCTCAAGGCGGACGCCTGCGAAAAAGGCCCCAAGAGTCTCGCCCAGTCTCCAGCCTGTTATAGTTAGAAGTAGCCTTGATAATGGTGACAGCTCTGAGGTCTGAAGGACTAATGGACTACTTGGAGACTCTACTGTTCTCCTTTGTCATACATTGGATCAATTGTTTTGTTGAGTTTGTTTTAAACAAGTGCCTCTGACAGGTTTTATCTTACAACCCAGTTCATCACCAGCCCAAAGAAATCATTTTAAGTGATGTTTTATGTTGTAACTCTAAATTTTTGCTTGTCCGATAATGGATTGTTGAGGTTTACCCAGTGTTCATAGTTTTCAGGGGTCCATGTATTGCCCTACCCACTTTTTTGGAAGTGGGCTAAAAGGTGTAAAAAAATAAAATAAATAAATAATAAAATTAAGGAAGGAACATGAAAATAAACTATACATTCATCCTTTAATACATTAAATATTAGTAATTATATTCTTTTATGCCAGTGTATGTATTAACAGAAACAATATCTCATTTGGTTCAATTTTAGTTCCATTAAATTCCAAAATTCCAAAAATGGTGGTTTGGTTTGTTTAAGTAATATAACAAACAAATAAATAAATAAATAATTGAAACAGACTGGCAACAATAACAGTATTTTGAGGCTGGTGTCTTTTTCAAAATTCCAAAAACAATTTTTTTTTTTAATCGCACAAATAATAGTGGTAATGATGATAATAATAATAATAATAATAATAATAATAGAAGTAATAATAACATTACAAATAAACATAACAGTACAATAAAAAACACATTAGAACAAAAACTTGTTCAATTAAGAAAAAAAAAAAAATATATATATATATATATATATATATATATATATAATCATCATCATCATCATTTTTTAAACAGACCACCAATAATAATAGTTATAATAATAATAATAATAAGAAGAAGAAGAACATTTTGAGGCTGGTGTCTGGTTATTATTAATATTATTATTATTATTGTTATTGTTATTATTATTATTATTATTATTATTATTATTAGTGTTGTTGTTTTTGTTTTCCCCAAACCTTTAATTAGTTGTGAATTTAAAGAAAATTACAATTGGGTTCCATTTTAGTTCCATTAAATTCCAAAATTCCAAAATTTTTTTGAAACAGACCGCCAATAATACCTTTCAAGCCAAAGAATGATAGTGGTAATAGTAATAATACAAGTAATAATAACCCATTAGAAAAACAACAACAAAAAGTGGTTTGATTTCTTTTTCATTTAAGAAATAATAAATGCTAATGCTAATAATAATAATAATAATAATAATAATAATAATTATTATTATTATTATTATTATTATTATTATTATTATTATTATTATTATACAATTTTGAGGTTTGGTGTCTTTTTCAAGAAAGAATTATTATATTTATTATTATTATTATTATTATTATTATTATTATTGCTGTTGTTACTGTTTTTCCCAACCTTTAATAGTTGTGAATACAGTTTTTAATAGCACATTTCATACAAAGTGGTAATTCAAAGTGTATTAATGTGTATCTTTTTAAAAAAGTCTAAACATTTCTGGGCCCATCACTTTCAACACTGGGTATCACCATATGTGTAATGAAGATGAGAGAAAGATGAGATCATTTAGAAAGATGTTAAGATTCTGAAAGGAAAAGTATGTTTAAGGATGTTTAAGTCATTTCTTATGGGTCATGTGGTGCATTCAAATGAACTGATCATTATACTGACACTGGTATTGTGTGTTACACCTTTATTTATCTCAAGTGTTAAATATTTGCTTGTATTACAGTATTGCCTACTGTATTTTGGGATATGTGATGTCTTTGAAGAATATGACTTTTCCTCAATTGCTCAGTGTGTTTTACAGATATGCTGGTTTTTAACAGCAAGTGCCAAGCTTTTAATGGAGAAATGCTGAATATGCATTTCATATCACAGTGTCAAATAGCTGTTGTCACAAAGTTTACATTGAGTCTGTCAAATGTTGTCAAATTTCACTTTGTTGCTGCT